>OZ010797.1:474895362-476095362 GCA_963932465.1 Maratus speciosus
TTATTGATTCAACTTCGAATTTTATTGAGAAAATTAAAAATATTAAGCTTGAAAATTCCAGTATTAAGGCTAGTTTAGACGTGGTATCTTTATACCCATCCATCGATATAAAAGAAGTTACTAACATCATAGAGACTTTGATCGATTCTGATCCGTCCTTTACAGAAAGTATTAAAAATACAGTTAAATCAGGTTTAAATTTAATCATCAACAACAACATTTTCGTTTTCAACAACCAAGTTTACAAACAAGTCAATGGGGCCCCAATGGGTTCCCCCATTTCAGGTTTACTTGCTGAGTTTAAACTACGTCCTCTTGAAAATATAATCATGGAATGTCAAAAACCGTTGTAAGTTTTCGTAAAAACTCAAACAAAATTAACTTCACCTTTTCATATCATATAAATAAAAACATACATTTATTTTACTTAAATAGGTGTCACAAATATAAAAAATTAAAATATGTTGACATGTTTCGGTTTAATAGTAAAAACCGTAATCATAACACACACATAATCAATAGAAATGAATGACACTGGGTACCAAAAAATAATCTAAAAACCAAAAAAACATAAAAATGCAAAACACTGCGCCCTCTATGATCTCAAATAGCCTACGCTACCGTAGCTCCCTCTATCAGACTCCCTTTTTAAGTATTTATTAAGGAATTCCAACCATAAAATAGGAATATCAACGGATAAAGAATCATTACACACAGTATCCCTCCTAGAATATATCTCAATAGATTCCCGGATGATTGACTTGCGGAATAAACTCGAAACAAACAATAATCTACTGTCTCTGAAACAAATATTAACCCCCCTCTTTAAAAATAGCTATTATCAAGGCTATTTTTAAAGAGGGGGGTTAATATTTGTTTCAGAGACAGTAGATTATTGTTTGTTTCGAGTTTATTCCGCAAGTCAATCATCCGGGAATCTATTGAGATATATTCTAGGAGGGATACTGTGTGTAATGATTCTTTATC
This sequence comes from Maratus speciosus, assembly GCA_963932465.1. Classification (NCBI taxonomy): domain Eukaryota; kingdom Metazoa; phylum Arthropoda; class Arachnida; order Araneae; family Salticidae; genus Maratus; species Maratus speciosus. The sequence continues at coordinate 474,896,350 of OZ010797.1, forward strand.
CGTTGATATTCCTATTTTATGGTTGGAATTCCTTAATAAATACTTAAAAAGGGAGTCTGATAGAGGGAGCTACGGTAGCGTAGGCTATTTGAGATCATAGAGGGCGCAGTGTTTTGCATTTTTATGTTTTTTTGGTTTTTAGATTATTTTTTGGTACCCAGTGTCATTCATTTCTATTGATTATGTGTGTGTTATGATTACGGTTTTTACTATTAAACCGAAACATGTCAACATATTTTAATTTTTTATATTTGTGACACCTATTTAAGTAAAATAAATGTATGTTTTTATTTATATGATAATCATGGAAACCATAAAACCAGGTCCAGATTGCTGGTTCAGATATGTAGATGACGTCTACATAATATGGAATCACGGAAAAGATGCATTATACTCATTTCTAGATAAAATCAATAACCTTGACAACAAAATTAAATTTACATTAGAAATAGAACAAGATCAAAAACTGGCTTTTTTGGATGTACAACTAATCAGAGATATGGATAAACAGAGTATCGATCGTACAGTTTTTAGAAAAGTTAACAGATCTAATTCCACTATCCCGTTTAACTGCAGCTCACCTATAAATTACAAGTTAGCACCTTTCAATTATTTATATAATAAGAGCTTTTGAAGTTTGTTCGAGCCAATTCCTTAATGAAGAAATAGATATAATTAGAAAAATAGCAGCCGAAAATTCTGTTCCATCTCATTTCATTGAAAAAATCATAAACAGACTTAAAAGGAAAAATGAAGAAAGGCAAAATACAGTTCCGATTAAAAGTTTAAAATTCTGTAAAGTTAATTACATCCCAAGGTTTTTCGAGAGTATGAGGCATTCCCTCCTCAAGTTTGGTATTATATTAATCGCAGTCCCTCCCCCAAAATTAAAGGATTTGTTAAATACGAAAATTGACCCTATCCAAGCCATCAATAGATCGGGAGTATATATTATACCCTTCAAGAAAGATAATAGAGATTTTATGTACATAGGTATGACACTGCGGAAATTTCGTGACAGAATCAAGGAACATGAAGCAGATCTGAGATTGAATAGACCCCACACTGCATTATCAAGATTAGCACAAATTCAACCTATAAAAGTAGATTTCAATAGAGGCAAATTATTTTCCATACAAGTAACCACCAAGAAGCTACCATAAGAGAATCTCTGGAAATAATATCAAATAAAGAAATAGTTTGTAACGATATATTATCATATGATATCCACGCAGTCTGGAAAGAATTAATAAATAGTTAATAAATCTGTTCTTTTCGATAAAAGAATAGCATTTATGACCCCCCCCCCTTATTTTCCAATCCACCCTTGAAGTGAAATGGTCTGTTCCGGACAAGGCTGGAGACGCGGAGACAGAACAACTGCTAGTTTTTCACTGAGGATGACCGAGTAAGTGTCGGTCGAAAACGTTATGAATTTTAAATGACTTTAATGTTTTTAAAGGATTTTATCATACTTGACACCTGTAAGCAATATATTTACATTTTGTGTATCTTATATATGTTAATTATAAATCAAGGTGAATTGTGCACTAAAATTATAACTTTCTATTGAATAAAGCTTTCATTTCAAACTGAAAAGTTTAAAATCAATGGCTTTAACTTCTTTCTCTTTTTAAAACGACACGAAAAGAAAAATATGTCATATCCGCACCGGGTTACCTAAATAGCGCCAAAGGGCGTTGTTTTGTCTGACATGGTAACCCGGCTACTGTTGCTTATTTATTAATAAAGGTTTATTTACCTTTATTTTCTTTTTATTTAAAACAAAAAAAAGTTATAAATTGCTTTGTTCTATAGTCATTAATTAATTATTTTTATTTATTATTAGTTCATTTTAAAAACAATAGAAAATAATTTAAATATACATATGTAACTGGTATTCGAAAACGAGGTTTTCGCCAAATTATCGTAAAAAAAACCCACGCCAAACCCGATTAAATATTGGAAGAAATCCTGACATTTAATTTCAAATTCAAAGCAATGTTTTAAATGTACTCTTAGTTATCCAGTTGACCAATTTCGCCAAATTATATAAATCACCAAAGCACTCGCCAAATTATACAAATTGACGTAATTTTTATTATAAATAACGAAAGAACAAATAAAGGCACAGATGTCATATACGCCCCATATTGGCGCGGTTTTTCTGCCGCCAATGTCGTATACGCAAAGGCACTTAACCCTTAACCGGAATCGTGGGTCCATTTTGACCGGACAACGACAAAAAAAAAAAAAAAAAGTTTAATTTCGAAACGCGCGCATCAACGCTTAAAGAAGTAAAAAAAAAAAAAAAAAAAAAAAAAATGTATAATTTCAAGATATATACAGGGTTCGCACAATTTTACCACTAAATTTTAACAGTATTTTCAAAGTATTTCACTGCAGAAAAATATTGCAAAATCTGCGAATAAAGGTGGTGATTGCGAATTCTGTGTTCTAAAAATTAAATGTAAATTTTCTTATCATTAATAGTGGTGTCAGAGTCCTTGGAAATTCCAAGGAGTGTGCGAACCTTGTATATATGAATAAAAGTTGATTTATATAGTACATGAAACTTTTTTCAATGCGCTTATAACCCATCTAAGTGGTGATTTCATATATATTAGAAAATAACTTGGATTTTAATTAAAGGGTCCTTTTGGACATAAGATTCCACTAATATGGAACAATTTAGCGATTCCGGTTAAAGGTTAACTAACGCCAAAGTATAGTTATTTTGCTTGATATGGTAATCCGGATGTTGTTGTTTATGGTGGTGATGTTTTCGCTAAAATGGCGTCTGAAAAAAACCGCGCCAATATGGGGAGCATATGACATCTGTGCCGAAATAAATTAGTATAGCATTGGACACAGATGTCACATACGCCCCATATTGGCGCGATTTTTTTCTGACGCCAATGTCATATATGCAACGGGTACTTAACTGGCGCTAAAGTGTCGTTATTTTGCTTGATATGGCAACCCGGACGTTGTTGTTTATGCTGTTGATGTTTTCGCCAAATTGCCGTCGGAAAAAAGTCGCGCCAATATGGGGCGTATATGACATCTGTGCCTAGCATTGATAAAAATAAAAATAAACGTCGAAATAAAAATCCCTTGGTGGCGTAAACACGTGTAACTTCCTTACAGTCAAGTGAATGTGACATTTACAATCAACCATTATCGGCATTTAATCTTATATTCTGGCGATAGATTTTTGGTCGATGGGATAACCAAGTTGTACCGTTTTAATTTACCACTCGAAAAATAAAAAAATGCTAACTGGCGAGTTAAAAAAAGCTATTGGCGAGATTTTCACCCGGCTAACATAAAAGTATCAAGAATTCTTTGTGATCATGGCATCTTTTATGTAATTTTATTCGAAAAAATAACTTTGATTCTTTAATCAAAATGGAAACCTTTCTTAGGAAAAGCGAAGTGTTGTAATTGTTTATGGCAGTTACATGACTTGGACTATTGTAATATAAGTGAAATAATGGCGATAGAATAATATTTGGCGACTTATCGCCTGTGTCTGGCTAACATTAAAGTACCAAAATGACCGCCTGGAATATAAAAAGCGAAGGAATCCGCCCAGAATTGTTGATAATAGTCACATGGCTAAGGATATTATTATAGAGATTATTTTCAATTCTAAAAACAGCGCAAAGAATAATATTTCCTAACGATTAAAAATTTATTTACACGTGACTATTAAAAACAGAAAAAAAACCTTTAAAATTACTATTAAATGAGCACGTGTTACAAGCAGGAAAATATTGAAAATTATGTCTTGAAAATTGTATTTACACGTGAATATTAAAAGAGAAAGGAAACTTTAAAATAATAAATACATTAATTTGCGTTTAACTCTTTCAGGGGCAAGATACTTCTATTCGTAAAATGTTGAAATCAGTAAATGGCACCAGAATTTACAAACAAATTTCGAAATACGAAAATGCTTTTGTTCACTTAATAATAAAAGGAAAATTTTCATTCCAATATTCTGGTGTATTAAAGAATTAAAATTAAGTGGTGCAAAAGTGAACTACCGCCCTTGAAGGGGTTAAAGCGGTAAATTGTAGTAATTGTAGTAAATTGTAATATGTCAATCGTTTTATAACGCTGTTAAAAAATACCGGGAAGCAAAGACTCTGTTTACTTAATTAATTTTATTTTAGCTTCCTTTCAAATGTTTAAATGGTCTTCTTTAATCAAACACGAAAACAACAGTTGGATGTCTTAATAGCAAATGATTCGGCCTTAAATTTTTGCAATCAAAGGGAATTGAATGAAAACCTGTTTACAGGGAGATCGCTATAGGTTTTTCAATTATAATTCAGTCTCCTCTAATCTTTTTAAAACCGATCAAATTAGCGTGCTTTTAGATTCTGCGGTGTCTGAATGGGGGGTTGGCGAGCGTAGCTTGCAGGGGGCAGAGCCCCCTAGTATACATCTATTAAGATAATTTGAAGATTTTCGTGTCCCGGACGCCCTTAGTATGGAATCCTTGTATTTTCTGCGACTGAATTTAATATATATATATATTCCTAATGCATTTCGTGTTCATGCCTTTTGGATTAAGAGTACAAACAGATATCGCACCAAGATATGAACATTTATAAATTTGTTATAGTACGAGTGTAGCACATTTGCCACGTTTGATCGACTTATTTTCTCTTTTGCAGTATATTCTGATAGCAAAACTATATTCTGAATTTCATTCGTATATTGTTTATGTCGTAGTAAATAATGTGTTTTGCAAAGACCATACATTATAAATAATTTATTCAAAACTGTCATCGCTCCTCGTTTATATATATATATATATATATATATATATATAAAATACAAGGGCTATTATCAAAAAGAAAAATACCGTAGCTATCAAACCAACATATGAAAATAAACAAAATAATCTGCGAGATCAAATGACACATATACTATCTCTCTATATATTTCAAAGACGTGTGTGATCATGCATAGCATATATCTATTAATGTCTAATCGTGGCTAATAAATATTGTTTATTTTAACCCTTTAAGCGTCCTATATCGTTTTCATTTATGTTTAATGATTCCTAAAATAATAAATGTGAAAATTATTTGTACAAGAATTTGTTTATAATAACCTTACATATTCATTTATCTTACGCACTGCAAAAAAAAAAACATTAATATCTATTTTGTGTTAAATCTGCCCGTGAATTCAAAGATTACGTGACGGAAAAACACGGTTAGAACACTTAAAGGGTTTTTAAAAAATTAAATATAATTTTTTACCACCGGAAATATTTAACAAGAAATGTATTATTTAATATAGGTGTGTTACTTTTTAGGCAAATTGCTCCTAGAGATGATTGAAGTCAAGTAATTTGTCTGTCCCTTTGCGACGGACAATTAAAAAGATCGAAATAGGTACTGCATATTTTTAGTGATCTTCGCCATAACTAGAAACGCAACGTCTCTTTAACACTATTCTATTTTAATGAGGAAATTTGTACCTCATTGCCCTAAAATTCATGTGATTTTTGAGATATATTTTCAATTTTTGAGAAAGGGGATAATGCCTTCAGACTTTTTGCATTACATTTATTTACATTTCACGTACATAGTTATGTATATCATTTATATATGTAGCAACAATTATCATAACAATCAAGAAAAAAACAAATATGTATTTACAGTAGAGCGCCGATTATTGGAACTCCAAATAACCGAACTTCTAATTACAGCCTATTTCCCTCAAATAAAAAGAAAAATCCCATTTATTCTAACAGCCTATTTCTCTCAAAAAATGTTTTAATGATGATGAAATTGTGAATGAGATTTAAGTTGAAAAAGAAATTGAAGAAATGAAAACGAATGCTCTGAAAAATGACCTAGGTCCACGCTAGCACTAACTGGTGCTGCCAGTCCTAAGCCTGAATAAAGTGTGAAGGTTTTCGTGTAGTCAGGAACATCCCTTAAATTGTCTGTCCATTTATCCAAACTAGGGTCGGTCCAGACTTGTTCGGATAATAGGCTACTGTATTTAAATTGCGCCAAAATGCTGCAGTAAACACCCACAAATCGAACATAAACCAACAGAAGAATATATTTGTCCTGAACTAGCATTCCCCATCACAAAATGAAAAAATAAGAAATATAACGATTTAAAAAGTTAAAAATTAGAACAAGAAAAAACAGGCTGCGGCTTCGTCGGCAGTAAGTTATATTTTAAAAGCAGCCGAGGATTAAAAATAAATAAATAAATAAAATATGTATTAGTGGCAGTGGGTTTCGGCTAGAACACTGAGTAGCAAAATCAAATTTAAAACACTTGAAGGCTACATATCAGATGTTACCACACCGGACCATACGCCACAGTATTAAATGAATGCAACACCTGGAACATAGTAATAGATGAAAAATTATGTTCGTTGAAAAAACTGCACTCTAACAACCCAGCCACGTTGCCAGATCCGAGAAAGTAATATCAATTTCCCAGTGACCAATCTAAATTCGTTCCAGGTGCGTTTTCAATAAACGCAGCACGTCATCATAAAACCGTTCTTAAACAGGCTTTACGCAATATGAGTTATATATATGCAGGGTGGTTATAAATAAACTTCCCCTATAAACAGCATCCTCCAGCGCAAACGGGTGAACGGAATGCAACGAAATTTGGTATATAGACTATACACAAGATGCGCTCACGGAACTTCGAAAAAAAAATTAATTCCAAAATGCCCACTAGGGGGCGCCTTTTCCGGAAAAACATTAAATTTATTACAATAAAAGATTAAACCGGATCAGAAAATAGTCAATAAATGTTAATATTGTTTATGGATTTTGTTTTGGTCGTTTATTGTATTAAATTTAGGCGCCCTCTGGTGGAAATTTTGGAACTATTTTTTTTTTTCGAAATTCCGTGAGAGCATCTCGTCTATAGTCTATATACCAAATTTCTCTGTATTCCGTTCACCCGTTTGCGTTGCAGCATGCTGTTTATAGGGAAAGTTTAATTATAACCACCCTGTACAAATATATATAATTGTAATGGCAGATTAAGCCAACGGTCACTGGTTCGAATCCTGAAGTGGGCACCTTTTCACTCATTTGGAAATATTTAAATATGTATAATAATTATTTATATATGAGGACCCCAGAAGCCAAGGGGTATAAGTGACAAAATTGATTAAAAAAACTGAGCTAAGTGCACGGGCTATTTAGAAATAAGGCTATTTGTTTCCACGTAAAGACATCTATGTGATTTTCTAATTTTGTGCTGCGTTTGAGAGGTCAACTTACTTAACCCCTTCGCGACGAAAACCTTTTACGAAATTTTTAATCTTTTGTCACCGTTTTTCAAAAACAGAAATTTGTGTCTTTTTGAATCGAGAAAATGCGCTGAAATAAGGCAAATTTTACAGTAAAATTTTACTAATGAGGAAAAACAAGGATTCTGAGCGCTTCATGCGGCACATATACGTGTAACTCGTCCCCAAGGGGTTAAGCTCTTTAAACTACTTAACCTTTGTAATCTCTACTTAAATTTAAAAAAAATATATTGTATTCCACTTTTCTTTCACAAGCATTGAAGTAAGATTTCAAAGAACACTATGAAATAAGCAACAGTTTCATATTTTAATTCAATCAATTACTATTGATGTTCAAACTTTGAACTCAATTTACTCCAAATCTAAAATTTGTCACTTGTATCCCTTGGCTTCTGGGATTCTCATATTTAAATAAGAGTGTGTAAAATAAATTACCTAGAAAACAGGAATTCTGGTTTTTTCAGAATTTAGTGTCGCCCCAGATGAATATATATATATATATATATATATACAGGGTGTCCTAAAAAGGACTGACTGATTTTAAAATTCAATAACTTGCAAACGGTGACAGATGTTTAAAAATTTCTAGCAGGAGGTTTATGCATAAGGTCAAAAGTTTTATTACAGTGATTTTCTATTTTAGTTCGAATTACCGCTGTAAGCAATAGTCGCTAAATACAGGCTCGATTTTTGGTCCTTTCTTTTGTTCCATGCGGAAAAAGGAGATGGAAATGTGTTATCCGGGCCACGAAGTACCAAAAATCGAGCCTGAATTTAGCGTCTATTGATCGCAGCGCCATCTATTGTTTGTAATTCGAACTAAAATTGAAAATCACTGTAAAAAAAAACTTTTGACCTTTTGCATAACCCTCCTGCAAGATTTTTTTAAATATCTGTCACCGTTTACAAGTTATTGAATTTTAAAATCAGTCAGTCCTTTTTAGGACACCCGGTATATATATATATATATATATATATATATATATAGAAATAGTACAAAACATATTTCGGTTTTAACACTTAAAACACACGCTTTTATTTTATACAAAATGACGTCATTCGCATCCGGAGGAAGAATTCCTCATTTACGATCTAGGCTTGATCAACATCCACAGTAAAATATGTATAGGACGTCACTATTCTTCGTCACGAGCGGAAGCCACCTAATATAGTAGCAAAACGTAGTGAAAACAATTTTCTCACGTAACATCAGCTGAACGTGGAAAACTTGTCATACTTTTGTGTTTTGTTTCTGCATCAGATAACTATGTTCAACAGTATTCGTTTTCCCAAGAAAGTATTTCAGGGTATTCATGCTTGGACGTGCTCCATCGCAAAAACATGGACTTGCTCATCAAAGTTGGTCAATAACCGCAGAAGTTTTTAAAAGCAATCGTGCATTAGCTAAATATACTAGTTGTTTCAAACCTGTTTCCGCGTTTCTCTTATTTGATAATTATGTAAGCAATATAAATATTAAGACAGTAAAATTTGCGAAAGGTAATGGAATAATTATGGTGATATTCCTTTCGGACTGTAGCCACAAATTCAGGAAAAGCACTCATAATGAATTCAAAGTACATTTTTTCAGAAAAAAAAAAACACAGGATAAAACCATCCTGTACTTACTGATACTATTGACATGAATGATGTGATGTTACGGTGAAGTTACCTAAACCCGTAATTGGGGCTGAGACAGCTAGAGCTAAATCTTTCTTAAAACTTTTGACTGATTTAAAAGTTGTTTTTGTCAAGTAGGCTTAACCCTCCGTCTACCAGACGGGTCCATTGGACCCGACAGGTACATACAAAATATTCATTCAAACCAGAAATTTCTTTAAAATAAACTAAGTATATAAACCAGACAAAAATAAGGTAAATAAATAAGTTAAATAGTTTTAAATAAAAATTCTGGTGTAGAACGTTTTATTAAAACTTGAATAAAATTCCCGGTAGATCTAGGGTTAAACATGTTATTATTATTTTTTTTTTTTATCACATGTTGCAATATATTTCATTTGTATTTGTGTGTAATTACCTGTTATTTTTTAATACTGTAATCGCAAATAAAAAGAAAAAATATTCATAGAAGTCTTTTATTTATGTGTGTCCCTTTCAACGCCGCACAGTGTCTCTTTCATCCCCTACAATGGGGTTAAAAGGGACATTTCTCGCAATTTATAAAAATCCGTATATATTTTAAATTACTGTGCTTGAAGATAGGAGGTTTTAGTAATATCGAAGCACAGGTTTTAGACGTGAACTAGACGCCAGTTTGAAAATGATACCATTTAATGTAATTAGTTTTATAAGCTTATAAACACAAAATGTCCTTTTCAACCCCCATCTCCCCTACTTTTATCAATATATATATATTTCATAATTGTAATTGTATTTCTCCTATCCTATTTATCCTAATAAGGGATTTTTTTCAGCATTTTGTGCCTAATTGACATCATATTCAAATCACAAATCTAATTAAATTGACATTTTTGAATTTCATTTAAATTTATAGTCCTACAAATTTGAAATCAAATAAGAAAGTACTTTCAAAAAGAGCAGTAATGGATTATTCTGAAAAGAAAATTTCAACGATGTAATCAATATCCAATTTATTTTTAAATTATCATTCGTAAATACTTAAGAACTGTGCTGTCATTTTTCAAAAGTTCACTCCGCTTTATTTAAAATATTAATGATGCTTCAATTTGAAATTCTTATAAAGTAACTTAATTTTCAGAAAAGAAATATTATATTTCGTGCAGTTATTTCATAATAAAATAAATATAGATCTTTTAAAACATACATATACAAAATAACATAAATTATAGATTTCCATTCTTGTCAATCCTATTTGTTAATGTAAATATTCATCAAAATTTTTATGCTAATTGTTATGCAATTATAATTGGTATGCATTGTTTTAATTTTTCTACATATTAACATATATAATGATTTCAAGCCTGAATAACATACTTTAATAAAAAAAAGTGCAGGATTATTTTTAACACTTTCCATAGAAGTTAAAAAGTACTTATGAATTATGTCTGTCTGCCCACGCTCTAATTCGCGTAAATATACTCGGATTTTCATGCAATCGACCTACGTTAATAATGTTTACCATAGCATGTTCGGTATTGAATATGAAGCGCATAGCATTAATATTTCAAAAGCACTCGTTTGCAGAGTATTTTAATGACATGTTATTTCAAATGTATTGAAATTGATATAAATCACTGAATTTTACTACAAGATGATTACTATTGAATAGGGCATGCATAGCATTTGTCGTTCATTTACAGCAGGCATGTCAAACTCGTTTACACACGAGGGCCAGATGCACCATTATACACAAAGCCACGGGCCACATTCCGACATTACAAAAAAACAATAAAAACAACAAATATTACATTTCAAAAAATTAAATTTGTCCGTATAAAATACAACTTTGTTTAAAAAATAATAATAAAACATGAAAAATTCCAAAACTGTCTATCTGAAAATTTGAAGTTACTCACCGTAAAATTTTAAAAGAAATATTTATTAAGTTGAATACATCAATTTTAATCTCCACGATCTTTTATTATTTTGTAACATTAAAAATAGCATGGATGTCGCACTAAAGTGAGTGCCAAACAAAGTTAAAAAAGTCCTTCCGGCCAGACAGAGGTAGCTTTCAAATTCCTTATTTTAAAAAAGCCAACTTATATTATTCAAACACACGAAGCTCAATTATTGGAAACAGAATATAGGAGATTCAATACTAATTTTTATCAATAGTAAATCATTATGAATGAGAATTTCGCGAAATTAGTTAGCTTTATCGAAGCTGCTTTTATTTAAAGTAACTTATATTTGGCTCAGATGTTGATGTATACTATTTACATGCCTTCTTACATGGAAATAGGCGAATACGTGTGTTATCGCGTGACAAATACAAGTTCGTTTCAAAATGTTAGCCATACCAGAAATTCAAAGTGCTATAATTCAACCATTTTTTTAAGATATAAATAAAAGAACAAATTTTCAGAAACAAAATCTGCTCCGGAATCTTTGTATCAAGGACAAACACATAAAAAAATCTTTTTCATTTTCCAATTTTTTAATACCTCATTTTAAATTTTAAATTTAATTTTTTTTAATGGCAACACTTTTGAAACAAGATAGCGAATGAAGCTGGCCAACGAACTCGGTCGAGACATTGGTATGTACTATGTACAGACCAATTAACATCCAAATCGGTCCATAAATACGCTTGTTATCGCGTGACAAAAATCAGGTCGTTTTAAAATGTCAGCCACAATAGAAATTCAAAATGCTATAACTCAGCCATTTTTTTAGATATAGACGAAACAAAAACTGTTCCGGAATCTTTGTATTAAGGTCAAACACATACGAAAAAAAATCTTTTTCATTTTCCAAATTTTTGGTATCTCATTTTAAATTTTAAATTTTTTAATTTTTTTTAAATGGCCGCCATTTTGAAACAAGATGGCGGATGAAGCTGGCCAACGAACTCGGTCGAGACATTGGTATGTACTATGCACACACCACGGTACATCCAAATCGGTTCATAAATACGCCTGTTATCACGTGACAAATACCAGGACGTTTCAAAATGTCAGCCACGCTAGAAATTCAAAATGCTATAACTCAGCCATTTTTTAAGATATAGACGAAACAAAAACTGCTCCCGAATCTTTGTATCAAGGTCAAATACATAAGAAAATAATATTTTTTCAATTTTCAATTTTTTGGTACCACATTTCAAATTTAAATTTTTCTTAAAAATTTAAATGGCTGCCATTTTTAAACAAGATGGCGGATGAAGCTGGCCAACGAACTCGGTCGAGACATTGGTATGCACTATGTACAAAGGAAGTTACATCCAAATCGGTTCATAAATACACCTTTTATCGCGTGACAAAATTCAGGACGTTTGAAAATGTCAGCCACGCTAGAAATTCAAAATGCTATAACTCAGCCATTTTTTAAGATATAGACGAAACAAAAACTGCTCCGGAATCTTTGTATAAAGGTCAAATACATAAGAAAAAAATATTTTTCCATTTTCAATTCTTTGGTACCAAATTTAAAATTTAAAACTTTAAAGAGAATTTCAAATGGCCGCCATTTTGAAACAAAATGGCGGATGAAGCTGGCCAACGAACTCGGTCGATACATTGGTATGTACTATGTACATACCGAATTACATCCAAATCGGTTCATAAATTCGAGAGTTACAGTATGACAAAGGTCAGATATATATATATATATATGTATATAACCAATAATTAAACATAACCATCCACCGTCAATTATTATGAATTAAAGCTGTAAGTATTAAAAAAAAAAAAAAAAAAATAAGAATTATTATGGAAGAAAAAGAAAAAAGTGGAAACCGACAAAAATTGAAAAGCTTATACATTGAATTACGTTATCAAGGGCACAGAATTCAATGATATAAGCAAAATGGTTGTTTTCTGTGGGAAAAATAAGCTAAAGCTAAAAGTTATTTTCCCCTGTGCCCAAACAACCATAAAATCAAGTGAATTGATTAAAAATGAAAGCAGAATAGAAACAAATAATATGAAATGGAAGAATCAATAAAACGTATTTAAATATTTATAGGATATAAAATATAAATAATAAACACCATACCGATTAATATTTCAGTATTTTACAAAAATCCACGTGCACATGGCTGCCAGTATATCAAAAAGATTAAGGTGAATAAAACAGTTAAGAAATCACAGTAAATGATACCAAAGGATGCAGTTAATACAATTTGAAATAAAATTTGAAATACCTTGTTAAACACATTTAATCTAATATAAAATAAATAGATATTAATTACATTATTTAAAATGCACTATTAAACTAATTAATAACAGTTTAACAATATCGTCAAAATTTAGCTAAAAATACCCCCTGGTGTATTAAATTATAACTGAAATGGAGCTAGAAAAATTAAAAATAGGAGCTATCTTAAAGAGACAAATTTAGTGCTGCCATCTAGTATTACTTCTATTAAACAACTAACGCAAGATAAATATTTGTAAGCATTTGAATGTAAATAACTGTATAAATAATTGTAAGCATTTGAATGTAAATAACTGTATAAACAGCAAAACCAAACATATCCTTATATATAGAGAATTATAAACCGAATATAAACCACACAATGTATTTAAAAACTATTGTAAATAAAATTTAAAAGCATACAATATATTCTATTAGCTAACTTATTTAAACTAAACTAAGAATTTAAATAATTCTAGAACATTGATAATATATAGCATATAGCTATATGCTATAAAACAAAATAAATTCAGTAATAATTAATATAAATAATTATTACATATAAAAAATATTTTTTAATGAATTATATATCAGATATTTATAAAATGAACAGGAAATAAAAAACATGTGGAAGTAAATAGAAGGTTAAATGATACTTAAATACCCATTACTTAAAAAGCACAAATATAGAGTGTGGATTATTTTCAGACATCCATAAAAAACCATAAAGTATGAATGTGGGACATTCAAAAACATTAAACCGATAATAAATATTAAAAAGAATAGAGTAATAATAATAAAAATAATTACACAATTTTAATGCATACAGTATAACTATATTTATATTAAACATACTTATATGTATATTATTCACTATAAGAATGGCATACTATTAGTAACTAATATGATATTGTCCTTAGTAAATTTAAAATTTAATAACAAATAATTGTAAATTAGATTAATCAATAATTAGGCTAATTATAATATTAATGAAATTCTCCAATTACATATAAAATATCAAATCAACATCCATATAAAATACGTAACAAAAATATAGTAATAATACAAGAGCCCCCATTTTTTTTTATATATATAATTAACCATTGCGTATTATCCAGACAATACCACCCTCCTCCGTACTCTAACATCTACCCACCCAACCAACCTATAATATTTTTTTTACATTATTTTACAATTTTTAATTTTTTATAGATATTTTTTTATTTTATAATTTTTTTGTAATTTTGTTTACGCATGTGTTAATTTGTTTTAATAGATCATGTAAGAAAAGTACTAATTGTATATTAATGAATATATGAATTTTTTTGGAAAACCATGATTTAATGCATCATATATATATATATATATATCAACTTTTGAACGGAGGGTGGTTTCGGGGTCTGGGGGTCATGATCGATGAAAATATACCAAAATTTTTTGAAATCGCTTTCCTCCGAACGGCTGCAATAGGTAGCTTTTTGTAATGAAAGCTACCTAAAATACATTCACATAAAAATAAAAAGATCTTTAAACATATACCAGGTATTTAAAAATTTATATCGCGATCGAAATATTAGAAAAATGTATTGTGTGTTATCCTGATCTTTGCATTTTTTTTTCTGCTGGAATCGCTCGCGAAGATTAATTACTATTCTGGAGTAGGGGTAGGTAGATATTTTGAATAAAAAAATTCTCGAACTTGACATCACTGTAGCTGTAGTCAGTGGAGGTGTATTCATGAAAAACAGATTTTCTGCATGAAATATGAATTAAATCAAAATTGTGGAAATATCAAAGGCTTGGCGGGCCACTCATAAGTTGTCGGCGGGCCAAGTATGGCCCGCGGGCCACGTGTTTGAGATTCCTGATTTACAGGAACGCACAAAAGAAATCGGTTACAGTACTTTCTTTGAGCCATAACACCTAGAAATACGTTTTCAATTTCGGTATGCGCTTTGAAATTGAACAAATTTGTAGCCTGTTGCTCATTGTGTATAAATTCTATACCTCGTATACAGGGCTGCACAAAAGAATTCACGCACCATTCACTTTATTAGAGGAAATAGCTGAAGGGGAATTTTAAACAGGGGAATGTATTTCCTAACTAAACTAATTTTTTTATGCATGTAGTTAATAGATACAAATATATCTATCATACACAGGGCTGTTCAAAAAATTCGGTTAATTTTCCGATTGTAGATGGGAGTTGCTGAAACTGGGTTTTAAAATGTGTCATGAGTTTCCAAAAGTTTCAATTAGACATTGTATTGAATATTAAAGACGTGAATTATCACACTGCTAAAAAAGCGTAAACCAACTTAGTGAAAAATGTCCAAGCCGGGAATCGAATCCGGGACCCTGTAATAGATCTCCAGTGCTCTACCACTAAGCCACAAGGACGATGCCCAGCTTGGCATCTCTCACTTATACAAGCCGGTAAGGCTGCTACCGTAGCACTAGATGGAAAAGTCTTCATGAGCACACAATCTAGCGGCGTAACATGAGACGCAAACGAACCCAGCATCGGTGAATATACAATTTTAATTAATTAAGTAGTTGAAAAATTAAATTAATTAATTAAGTAGTTGAAGCTAGATTGTGTGCTCATGAAGACTTTTCCATCTAGTGCTACGGTAGCAGCCTTACCGACTTGTATAAGTGAGAGATGCCAAGCTGGGCATCGTCCTTGTGGCTTAGTGGTAGAGCACTGGAGATCTATTCCAGGGGCCCGGGTTCGATTCCGGGCTTGGACATTTTTCACGAAGTTGGTTTACGCTTTGTTAGCAATGTGATAATTCACGTCTTTAATATTCAATAATTTCAAGCGTAGTTTCACTGCTGAAAAGTAGTTGAAAAATTAATTAAAATAGACATTGTATTTCAACTTATTAAACGGTGAATTTTTGTTACATTATTCTGAATGTGTTACAAAGTGTTTCATAATCTACGCGTAACGCACGATTTTCCTGTTTTTAGTTATAACACATAACGCGGCAAGATATATTGAATTTATGAGTAATACGCTTTTACATTGCATGAAGTGTTAGGGATACCTGATTCTTAATAAAAGCTAAAAGGTAGTTCGAAAATTTGGTCCGATCTTCTTATTTTCTGATTCATTTTTAAGTTCATTTTTGCTCTCAAACGCATCAAACTGGTAAATTCTCTTATCTAGAAACTACATAATGTGCCGTGCTTGTCGATTTTTTTATAAATGCAGAAAATATTGTAGAAAAATGCTGTCAAAGTTAGCGCTTTGAACCGAATTTTCTGAAGCGGGAGATCTGGGAATGAAAAAAAAAATTGTTATACTGAAAAAACACTTGTTTAAAAATCAAATTCGAATTAATTGAGTGAAAAATGAAATCACACGGCCTCTCATACATCTCTTCAAAATTCATCTCAGCAAGTTTCATGTTTTTACTTTTAAAAATGAGTCTGAAAATGTCTCAGAAAATTTCGAGCTGCTAAGGGTGGAATAATATTTATTCGAATACACCCTTAATTCATATCACAGAGAGGTAAATAAACAACCATTTCAGTACTTCTCACCATATTGGAATTGCCAAGGAGTATTGGTACACTATTTGCTAGTGAATCCACTATTATTGCTATTTGCACCAATTTTTCAGATTAGAAAATTTCTATTTATTATTTTAGCCGCATAATTGGCAATCACCTTATTCAAATGTAAATAAGTGCAAGTAGTAAGTCAAAATTCCGTCCACTACTAACCATATCACAATATTAAAATATTTATTTACTTAATAGACGTTACAAAAACACATTAAAAGTAAATTAAAAATCTATATTTAATTGTTTCAACTCTTTTACTGAGTCGTCATCAGAATGTATAACAGAAAAATTACAAATGCATATGAAAAATGGAAAAAAATCATCGAATATAAACAAGTAAATATATAACGCGCCCTACATATTCGCGATTGCTCGTGTTCCCTTTATGTCACGACGCCGGAAATTGTCCAACCATTCAACCAATAAATTCGGGATACGAAAAGATATTATTTAAGATAAAAAGATATTTATAAGAAAGTCCATTGAAATTTATTTAAGAGGTTCAGGAGTCTGTAACGATACATTATCTTTTCGTATCCCGAATTTATGGGTTGAATGGTTGGACAGCTTACTGCGTCGCGACATAGAGGGAACACATGTGATCGCGTATATGTAAAGCACGTTATATATTTACTTGTTTGTATACGATGATTTTACTTTTTTTTCCATTTTTCATATGCATTGTATTTGTAATTTTCTGTTATACATTCTGATGACGACTCAGTGAAAGAGCTGAAACATGTAAATATAGATTTTTAATTTACTTTTAATGTGTATTTATAAAGTCTTTTAAGCAAATAAATATTTTAATATTGTGATATATCACCTTATTCATTCGAAGAATTTATACGTTTTTTGCTATTAAATAAAGCGAAATTTTCTGTTAAATCATGTGATAGAGCTAGCGCATCATGCTATTAGTGATTTTTACATTTTAGGTGCGTTCATAATTACGTAAATACCTAGCGCCTATAAGTCGTTGTCTGGTCCGCCCTCCCAATTGAAACCACTCACCCGAATGGTTTAAAATTTAATATACATAATCGATGCAGAATTTTGCCAAGTCATTTCAAATTTTATGAAAATCGAATCAAAACTTATAAAAAATATTAATAAAAGTTTTCTTAATTCTATTAAATTCTATCATATGTATTTAACCCTTTATCTACTGACAGTACTTATAAGTACCATTGAAATAACTTGTTATAAAAGACATTTAATACACCGATTAGTGGTAATAAAATTTAGAATGAGTTATAGCTGCATTACTTCATCTTGTTCCAAAAGCATTACCGGTTACGCAAAACAAAAATATTTTTAAAAGGATGATTACCTTTGTCTTTGTATCTTTTTAGCTTTCTTGGCGTTGGGAAGAGGGGGAGGGTGAATTTTTCAATTCGGAAATATTTCTATATTTCTATTGTAAGAACATTATATTTGTACATTTCCTAATTCTACAAAATACTAAGAAAAACATCTAAAATAAAAGATTTGAGTGGGCTTATAAATATTGCAGAAAATACCTATAAATCCAAATTTAATTAATCCTTCTGAATCGTTCAATCTTTCTAAAATCCTTTTAAAATGCATTAAATGATTATGTAAATCTTCTAATGCAGTTCAAACAATTCACAAAAAATGCTTTAGAAGATAAAATTTTCATGTATTCATAATTCAGTACATAAGGAGTTAATTCAATGATAGTTAATGATTCTAATTTGACATGGTGGTGGCGTCCTATTATTTCCGTACGACTTTATTTAATATATATAATCGTAATAAATTTTGTATTCATGCATTGTTGAATAAGAGTGCAACAGCTATTGCACCAAGTTCTGGAATATTTATAAAACTAGTTATAGTGCAAACGCACCTCATTTGCCACGTTTGCGTACAATTTCCGACTTGTTATTATTATTTTTTTTTTATTAACTTGCAAGTACTGTCATGCAGTAGAACTTTACTTATATATTTACATATTTATTTAGTTTCATGGATGTCATTGTTTTTGTTTTGAAGTATTTAAGTGCTTATATCAATAAAACTAATTATTGTGATATAAACGAAATCCCCCCCCCCCGCCCCCCATTTATCTGGATGGAAGTTTGTATAAAATCTATTACAGAACTTACTTGATATACATATATATATTGCATATAAAATTTCTGCACAATAATGCCATTGAAAGATAATGAAAATGACCAATATTTTGAATGCACAAACACCACATTAACCAGCACAAACACCAGATGTTATGTAAAAAGTATAGTCCCATGTACTACCTTATGAGGATTAAAACGGAAGAAAAAAGAAAAATATGGATACATAAAAAAAAATAAAAGTAAATAATTGAAATGCTTATATAGTGAATTACTTTATCAAGGGCACAGAATTTACATATATAAGCAATGCAGTCGTTTTCTGTAGAGAATAAAGCTAAAAGCTGAATAATTTATACTCTCTGCGACCGAACGACTACATGATCGGAATAAAAGAAGAAAAGTGAACACTGAATTATATGGGCCTTGACATAGATAAAATTAAAATTAAAAATAAATATTTAAATAATTTTTATTATTATGTATTAAAGAAATGATGTATTATATATATATAATAAGAAATCAGAAGAAATTAACATTTCTGAACGCCATTTAACTTTTTCACTCTTATGCAAAAATACAAAATTTCTATGATTCTATATATTAAATTCAGTAATACGGAAACAATAGGATTCCATCTAAAATAGGACGTCATCACCATTGCAACCTAGAACGATTATCTATCATGGGGCATCATTGAATTAACTACGTGTGATAGGATTTAATAGAATGAAGAAAGCTTTTATTAATATATTTTTAAGTTTTGATTCGATTTATAAAAAGTATGAAATGACTCGACAAAATTTTGCAATGATTCTATAAATTAAATTTCAAACCATTCGGCTGGGTAGTTTTTGCAATGTTATATGTGAACAGACTGACGGACCTGAAGACGACTATACGTGCTTGGTATTTATATAATTACGAACACATCTAAAAATTATTTAATTGCTCAGATAGAGTACTACAACAGTACTTCTTACCATATCGTCTGACAGCAATAATTGTAATTGTAATTTTATTTTATTTTACATGTACTTACAAACACGGTCATCTAGTTTGCATATTTTATATTTTATATTTTATTTTATTATTTAGTTAGCTTGTTCATGTCATTTTTTTTCTCTTTTTTGATATATGTTCTCATCAGTATACGAATTTGAACAAACATTTTAAACATTAACATACATGAAAGTTTTTATAAAATCTAATATATACCTTGTTTCATATTAAAAATTCCGAATCAAATGAAATTACGGTTTGTGAACTTCATTTACTTTTTAGCACTTTAAAACAAAGTTGAAAAGTGTTTATGCATTCGGTTTGTCTGTCCACACTCTAACTCCCGTAAATATACTCGGATTTCCATGCAATTGATAAACTTTATTTAGGGTCACTAAGGCATGTTTGGTATTGTATATGAAGTATGTGGGAGTATTAGTTCATTTACAGGGGCACTCAAAAGAATTCCGTTACATTATAGTCAATGGGGAAAAATCGTTTGCAGTGCATTTTAATGACATTACGCTATTTCAAATGTATTAAAATTGATATAAATCACTGAATTTCACAACCAGATTATTACTATACAATAGGGCAATGCAATATATACAGGGCTGAAGAATTCGGATAATTTCCCGATTGTAGACGGGGACAACTGAAATTGTGTTTTCAAGTGTGTTATGCGTTTCCATAGGGTTGAATTAGACATAATATTATAACTTATTAAACGGTGCAGTTTTGTATCGTGATTCTGAATGCGTTGGAAAGAGCTTCATAATCAATGCTTGACGCATGATTTTTTTCTTTCTTGATAAGTTTAAAATGTATGCCTCCTTAATTTTCAAACCTGGTAAGAAAATTCTTCCAAAAAAACAATATTGGTTTACTCAGCGACTTCGAATTAAAAATAATCAATACCCAATTTGTTTTTAAATTAGCTTTCATGCATAAGCTCGACAATTTTTCAAAAGTTCCTTCCGCATTCTTTAAAATATTAATAATGTATCATTTCTAAATTCTTTTTAAGCTTCCGGATTTTTAAAAAGAAAAGATATTTTACATACCATCTTCTCATAATAAAATGAAGAAAATATTTGTTGAGCATAAATAAATTTTCCAAAAGATGAATTATTTATTTTCAATGTATGTTTTACTGATAAATATATAAAAAAGAAAAAAATCAATAAGTCTTATACGGTTTTAAAAATTTTCATAAGTATGCCATTAGTATTTTACTGGAGTATAAAAATGTTAGCAAAAATATTCCCAGAAAAAAAGAGCACTGAGAAATTTCAATAATTTTTTTTTTACCTACTTCTACCGCGACAGTTAACAATATTTCACCTTCTTTCCGCTAAAAAATTCCGCTTACAATTTTTAAAATGCAGGCTAATTCTGTGGACTATCTAAGGGTTAGAGAGTAAAGAAAAACAGTATATATCTTAATATGAAGAAAAAGAAATATATTACAGCTCTTAGTCCAAAAGACATTACATATATATATACAGGGTATAAATTTAAAAGCAACGTTAAAAACGCCAGAATATGCAAACTTTGAGCAGACTAGTTTCATTAGCCTTTAGCGTATTGTAGCGTAAAATATATCTAACGAAAGAACTAGACTTAAAAATTTAAATCAGGAGAACTGGCGTTCATTTTTTAAACGCTTTATTTCACGCATAGACAGCACAGCACACGACACACAAAAAATCACACTAACATCAAGAAAACTTCAATTTGAATCGGAGGCTCGTTCGCCCCTTTTCACGCCGGCCAAAAGCGACCACACTCTCTGGTTAAAAAAAGGCATCTACCCTCTGGGACCTCTCGACTTCTTTTGTCCGTCTTAAGTGGGTGTCCCCGTCAGAGTCTTATTCATCTCATCACAATTTTTTTTGTTACGACTAGTGTCAGTCAACCACTTTCCCCGAGAGTTAGCACCTCATTAAAAAGGTTTATAACTCCACATCTGGAGTTGGTGAATGCTTTGACATGCGACGCTGAGCTGAAGGATCTGCAGGCATCCAATTAAAAAGCGTTGAGTAATGTTTAATTTTTAAGTGGCCATCTGGTTTTTGCATATGAACGCAGATGGAACGTCACAGTATCGTCCTCAGCGGGATCGCGCTGAATATGAAACTAACAATAATAACAAGCGATTGCTCGGTCACATGTATTTAAAATATTGAATAGGGACAACTGAACAAGGAACCATATTTTCCCTTTAAATAGGGATTTTCTCGGCAGCATAGAGAATTTCTCGGGTGCGTTTGTGATAAGAACCGTTGTGAGGAGCACGATTTAGACTCTAGTGTGAAAAACGAGAAAACTTTGAAGTTCAATGGCTCATAGAATGTAAGAACTGCTAGTTTTTTGAACCCAACTTTGTTATGTTAGGAATCAAAAGGCAAACTTGAAATTTTTTGAGCCTATCATGAGGTTATTGATCGTTATGCATGTGCAATATTGTATATGTCTGCTGTTTCCTTCAGTTGTTTTTTGTGCCTACAAAATAGTAAACATCTTGATTATGAATTTAAGTTTCTAATTTAATTTGAAGAAAAAAGTAATATATAGCTTCTTTCAAACTTTAATAATGTAATTTCCATTCCTACATCAGTTATTAATTTTAAGGATATTTTTTTATTCTTTTGATTTTATAACGTTTTTAATTTTCTCAAAATTGAAAATTATCAATTTTTACAACCAGTTTAAGATTAAATATAGTATTTCCAAATTCTTATTACCAAATAAATTTGAAGATAATTTACCAGAGGTTGGAATATTATAAAAATATTTACTTTATATTAAATAGTTTTCAAGATGCGGAACTTAAAACATGCAACTTCGAATGATCGCACTTATGCCATTCTATGTCAAGTTTTTGAAATGTCCAGAATAACTAAATTAGATTATTTTTTGTCAGGGTATTTTCCATAGCTCTACTTAAATATGAATTGAATCTGTGTATCAAATTCTATTAAAATCGGTTACTACGGGGCCATGGCTTTTTTTTTTTAATTTTTGCTCATTTTGTATGGAATGACCACTAACACACCACGTAATATTCAAATACTTTGTTAAACTTCAAACCGCATACCATAAGTGAAAATCACTTCTAGAATTTATCGCTAATAGACAGTAATTCCGATACTTATCCGAAATTTTTTGCATGTCCTTGTAAATGAACGATAAATACTATAGACAGCACATCCTACAGCAATTATATTTTAGTAGATCTCAGAAATGTACGTGAATTTCATTATATTTGAAATAGTGTAACATACGAAAATATGCTGCAAACAGCTTTTCATCATAGTCCATCGTAATACGCTAGATCGCGTTGGAAAATACGGTATTTTGTTTATTACTTTACTAGCAGATCTACCCGGCTTCGCTCGTGTCAATAATAAGGATCCTCCAGGGTAAAATACATTAAAAAGAAATAATACGGCAATGACAATAACGGAGATTGGTGTATTCCCGTTCACGGATCGTTAAAAAGATCAATCAGAAATATAAATATAAGTAAAATAGTCTTAATTACGTCAACTGTTAACTATACCATAATAATATACATTCCAAACAAATGTCAAAACATATATTAACATACAATTATTTGCTTAAAAGACGTCATTTCAATAAAAAATACATTAAAAATACTAAAAATGTAAATGTTTCGACTCTTTCTTTGAGTCATCTTCAGAATATAAAAAAGTAACAAATACAATGCCAATTGTGACATTATACTGATTATGGCAACGACCTAACCCATAAATTGTGCCTTTACTGAAATTTTTCTTAACTTATGAACATCATACAATTTCGTTTTTCACACTGTCGAATAGAAAAAAGTTCTTTCAAATGAAATTTATTTGAAAATTGTATCTCAATTTTCTCATTTGAATGGATTTTAAAGTAATTTTCAATCATGGATATTTATAAATTTGCATGCAGCCCAATTACGAAAGATATATCTGTTTGCTCTTAATGCAATATTATAAAGAAAAGACATTGCTATGAATAACTCTAGCATCATATTGTCGGTGGCAACAACCTAACCCAACCATAAATTTAACTTTTACTGCAATTGGACCGTTAAACATCGCACATTTGACTGTTCCAACATCTAATAGAATACAAAAAGTACTTTCAGTAATATTTGTTTGAAAAGCTTATCTCATTTACAGATTTTTTATGTTTTTTAAAGTAATTTTCAAGCTTAAATTTTTTTAAATATGACTGGAACCCAGTTACAAAAGATTAACTTAATTGCTCAAAAATATTGTAAATAATTCAGTATTTGTTTGTTTTCGTGTACTTTTACATAACTAAATTGGCAAATTTCAGTATTTTTTTTCGTGTGGGAATCTCATTCCGGCTGTTTATAACTTGGTTCATCTAAAAAGAAATTAATTCAACTTGCAGTATTAGTTTTTCAGTTAAGCTTTTGGTGCGTAACATTGTTATTCACTGATTAGTCATAGAATTGTAGGGGAAAATTCCATAATCATCTGGAACCCGATTATGAAGGATTAGTATTTTTAAAAATTCTGAATGAATTTCATTGGAACTTGCATTGTTTGTTAGATAATTTTACACGGATGGTTTTAAAATATTGCATATAGTTTTACGTCGCTTTGTTATAAAATTAGGGAAGAAAGTTCAATAGTCAGGTGAGCCCGATTATAAAAGATTAACCTTTTTGAAAAGTTCGACTGGACAGATTTTGATGAAACTTGCACTATTAAATTGCATCCAAATTTCTGGAATAGTTTTAGTATATAACATTTTGTTTTACATGCTTTGTTATAGAATTAGCTGAAATGTTCTATAATCAGGCGAAACCAATTCTGAATGATTAGCCTTTTAAAAAAGTTAGATTTTTGAGGAATAGTTTTAGTATATTGCATATCCGCCTAACATTCTTAGACCAAATCCTACTGTAAATGACCAACTAAAAATTAGGCCCTTAACGGCCGAAATTGTGTCTTACACATTAGAAAATATAATGGCGTAGTGATGATCGTATCGTTTTCAGCCATACGAAAGGACTTTTGATATAAAGATACCTATTACTTTAAAATGGAAGATCAAATTCACCCATATATTTCCTTTAATTCAAGATTTGTTCGGAGAATTTGTCCGCAGCGGGAGAAATGTGCTACTCAGAAAAATAAGTGATCGCTAAAACGAAAATACCAAAAATACCTTTCCATGTAATTGTTGAGAAATCTAATAAATATACTAAGGGTTAAAATATATATTCGCGTTTCAAATTAAAAACGATTTTTATTTATGTTCTATTAACGTGCAGTATATCAGGCATCTTTAACACATGTATACAAAGATTCATTGCCGACCATTTTTAAATGGAAACTCATATTTCCATTCATAAAATCCAAATCCATAGCCGTAAAAATGAAAATGACATCAATTTCCATGTCATGAAATTTTGTTTAAAAAGAAAAAAATTACTCTGAAAAATAGTAGCTATGTTATAATTTTTATTTAATATAAATCGTACAAAAATAGTATTTTATGTAACCGTATTCGATATAAATCGTAGAACGTGATCACTGCATTTCAAGTATTAAAATAGTTATCTAAATGATATAATTAAAGATGTAGCATTTCAAAGAAATAGGAAATAAATTGTAGCTGCCGGTTTTTAGTACCAGTTTGAAATCATATTGACGAAATTGACGTCATATCGAGCAAACGATTTTTTTTATCATAATCTTTTTCCTGAATTGATTTTTTGATATTGAAACAACTTCATTAAATTAGATTTTTTAACTTCAGAAACTTAAAGTACTACATCATTTTAAAACATGCTTAGTTAAAGTTTTTACATAAATATACGGAAAATGTGCTTTTTTCTCTTTGAATGACGTCAATTTCAAAAACAGCAAAAATATAGTGAGACAATCCGAATTTTTATTGGCTTATAAAGCAAAGTACTCGAGTTATCAATTTTTTTTTTTTTTAATTATTGAGCAGTTTTTAAGATGTGTGGCAACAGGAAATAAACTATTGAATTTGAAAATTTAAAATGAGATATTTCTATAATGTTAAATTATAAAAGATGATAGAAAAAAGGGACAAATATTGATCTGATTATTTTTTAAAGTAGACAGTGATCTTTTCCACGTTCTAAAACGTATGTACAGTCGTGGAAAAAAAAAAAAGTAAACACCCCCTACTAAATCCTCAACAAATTATCGTAGAAGAAAGTTACTGGTGCCGAACGATTGGAAATAAAGTCTACTTTTAAATGATGTATATAAAATTTGCTTAGGGGGCCATCTACATATTAAAACAAACCATAACTTTGTTTTTTTCAATAGCAGTACACAATTCTGACAGCATAAATGAACTCTACACCCTTCAATTAGTCTAAAAACAAATTTTAATGCAATTCGTACCATAAGTTTCGGAGAAATTAATTATTTTAAAACGAGCGTATTTTAAGGGCTGTATCCAAATTGAAGTTCGGTACTCGATTGTCAACCGAGAGAGCTCCCTTCTTGATCAAGGCACCACTCAAGCAGTCAATGAAGCCTGATAGATTACACGACAGCAGAAAAAATTTCAAAGCATCTAATCACTTCTATCATAGACGGCCCCTTAAACCATCATTTTGTCGTTTTTTAAGCATAATTTGAAAACTACTTGGAAGAAAAATGTGAAATTTGGGATTTTCATAAAGCAGGACTTAATAAATCTGAATCCATCAAAAAAATTGTAGATTGCAATTCATAATTTTTTCGAATATTACTTTCGTAATTCATAATTCATATCAGAAAATTATAAAAATTGCAAATTCAACGTATTTATGTTTGGGTATATTAGTATTATTGCTACACAAAACATTAGCACATTAGGAGCATAATTTCAGGAGTTATAAATAAAAATATGAAAATGTAATTTAACATTAGAAGCACTAAATTTTGAATGTTTATAATTTAAAAACTTATGATTCAAATGACGGGAAATTTGGTGTCTAGGCATAGTTTGAACCAAAGATTTAAAATATCTCGTTAAAATTGGGTATTGTCATTGAAAAAAATGAAGTTTGTATTCGTTTTAATATGTAGATGGCCCCCTAAGCAAATTTTATATATGTCATTTAAAAGTAGACTTTATTTCCAATCGTTCGGTACCAGTAACATTCGTCTACAATAATTTGTTGAGGAGTTAGTAGGGGGTGTTTACTTTTTTTTTTCCACGACTGTACATGAAGTTTCACGCAAATCTTTCTAAAATTGAAGATTTGTATAAAGGACATACACACAGAGAACGGCTTTTATATACGATATAGATTTCATCTTTTCTAACGAAAGGTAAACAATCTAAAAACAGACACCGGAAAAATTACTAGAAATTGTTTTATTAATAAAATAATATATACTAAATGTTATCTACGTTGAATTCTTCATTAATAAAATCGAGCTACTTACCTGTGCCCCCGAGGCCGGTAGAGTATTAGGAAAATTATACAGGTACAGTATAACTTCAAAATTCCGCAACATCGGGACCGAGACTATTCCGGATTTTTGAAGGAATGTCAAAAGTAGGACTGTATTCTTAATGGTACCTTTAGCCATAATTTATTTCATTATTAAGTGATAATTATGTAAGAAAAAGAGAAAATTAAATATATAAACTTACATTAATTGCTATTTAAAAAAAAAATCTAATAAAGAGTGAAATTATTTCTTCTCGTATAATTTCGGAAACACCGATGTCCATTTTGTTTGCTTCAATTTTTTTTTGCCGTTCTTTAACAAGTTTTTCTTGTATTTTATATTACGGAATTTCAATTACGGATCTATTTCGGAAGTACAGTCTTGTTCTCTAAAGCAGCTATTAATTCTCAAGTTAAATTTATGCATTTTTTTAGTGACATCTTTTCTTCTGCCTGTTGTTCATCTTCGTCTTTATGGAACTGTTACTAACGTTATCGATAGTTCTATTTAGCACAGCGTCAGAAGAGAGACTCCAAAGAATTTGTGTACTAGTCTCCACGCCGTTGCTGGGCAACAGTGCAGCTCCCAGAAAAAGAATTCAGAAATTAATCGTCTCTGGCAAATGAAAAAAATATCAAATATTATTTTTTTGCATTTTACTTTCGATCTTGAAGTTTTTAATTAACAAACAATTTCTCCATAACTTGAAAGTGTAAAAGAAAAAAGAAGGGAAAAAGATGGTTTTGATGCCGGATTTTTGAAGTTGCCGGATTTCTGAATGCCGGATTTTTGAAGTCACACTGTATATTGATTTTGTTGCAGTGTTCTTTTGAGAAGTTTTAATTAAAGTTGGAGCTACCCATTGAGGTTCCCATTAGTAATTTTTTTTTATGTTAATTGAATGTATGTAAGCAGCTAAGTGTTTGGCCTATTTTCTAAATCACTTTATTTACCTCCAATAGTGCTGTTAGATAATTAATATACTGCTTGTTTTCAGATAGCAAAACCCTCCGCACTATTGTGCATGCCTCAGGCCTGCTTTGATTTTATCAAAACAGAGGCGAGCGGAGTTTTTTTTTTTAAATGCGCTTTTGGGGAAATAATATCGATTTATGTACGTTTTTGTAGTAAAAATTTATAAAAAACGAAAACGCTTAAAAATTTTAAAAAGTTATACAAAATTTTTGCTTTCGGCGAAAAAGAATTATTATTATTATTATTTGCAAATTATATTTAAAGAGCTTACTTGTTAAAATATACCTTTGAATGTTATCCTCCTCATCTGCTGAAAATCATGTATACTTGTTTTTTCAAAGACATTCTTTTTAAATATTTTTCTAGGTGAACAAAATACAAAAAAAAAAAAAAAAAAAAAAAAAAACAGAATTACGCTCATCTCCTGCTTCTTGGCGAATCTTTTTAGTAGTACTACCAGAAACCCCGGCAATTTGACTGGCTCGTTTTGTAGAATGAGCTATCGGAACAATTAATTCTCATTTTTCTGCTTCTTGATCATAAAATTGAATGAGATTATACTATATATGATATATATATATATTTTTTAGTACCACTTCTGAAAGAATTATTTCTACTCGGACTAGCCATTTGAACACTAAATATAGAAGTTTTAATTTGAATTAAAACGAGATATTAATAGAATTTTAAACTTTGATCGGTGTTAAAAATAACAAACAAGTAAGCGCAAGCCTAAGTGACAACTCAGACCAGAACTTCGGAAAATGCCCATCTCTGCGTCCTACACTGCAAATTAAAATGTCTGAAATTCAGTCACTTAAGTGTCTGAAACGGAGTGTTCAATTTTCAGACATTTTAAAATGTCTGAATTTTTTCAGACACTTTTTGCGACTGAATTTCAGACACTTGAAATGTCTGAATCGCAGACATTTTTGTAAGCATTTTATGTAGCCATGTTTGACCACGCTGAATACTGGAAAAATATCTGGCCGTTGTCCTGCCCCCTCTACCCCCATACCGCCTGATTTTCTGGTGCTCCCAATTTTAGTATGCAATTTTCGTAAAGCTGATAATTTAAATCTTTTACGACATTGTACTAATTATAATGAATATTTTGTACTTCAGGAGTAGAATAAGATTAAAAAGAAAAAATATTTATCTAAATATTAGATTTTTTAAAATTTTGTTTTTAATCTTATTTTACTTTAAAAGTTCAAAATATTGATTATAATCAGTACAATTTCGAAAGAGATTTAAAATATAATCTTCGCAAATATTGCACATGAAATTTGGGAGAACTAAAATCGTAAGAGAACGGGCACTACGCATGCTTTAATCAAGGAGTCCTTTTGCAAAAAATGCAACCCTGCAGTATGGTTAGCTAAATGCAGATGCTCGGTATTCGGGAGTATCCGTTATGGAGGTTAATGGACATTCCCGAATAGCGGATACTTCGATTTAGCTAATACTTTTTTGATCCGCAAGGCATACATATTTGTATTATTTTTACCTCACAAAAGCAGGCATCTCCGATTATCGGACAAATTTCGCGGTCCCGAAGTGTCCACTATAAAGGGTTTTTAAGGTATATGGATATATATATATTTTTTTTTTTTTTTTGTCTTGCCCTACTCTAAAAGTTCAAAATATTTATCATACTCGGTGGAATGTCGAAAGAGATTTAAAAAATCCCGTGGACGTGAAAATGGACAAGAAAATCCCCCCCCCCCCGTCCCGCCCTCCAAAAAAGGAAAATTCATATAATTCAAAAATTAGATTTTGCCCCATAGGCAATTTTACATATGTATCAGATGGTAATCACAACAGCTATATAACCATGAGTAAATAATAAAATAGTAAATAAATATTCTATTTTAATAGCATTGAGAAAAAAAATTACTTCTAATTTCAAAACATAGCCATTTTTGTATTTGTCATTTAAGTACATATAAATAAAATAGTTAAGTCATTTTAAGTAGTAAAAATGTGTAAGATATGTTTTTCTTTTTAGGTAATTTGTCATTGTTTAGTTAAAAGTAAACACCAGTTTTGTATCTAATTTTATATATCATTCTTCGGAATATGTATATAATTTTCTTTAAACATATTCCGTATTCAATTTAAAATTTTCACCCGCTTTGCTTAAAAATGTATATCATTACTATTCTTTTTTGTGGAACAACACGATATAAGTCATATTTAATTTATTTTATTTTTTATTCCTGTAAACTTTGTATCCTTTGAATATGAGCTAAATAGATTTTATATATTTGATAAGAAAATATTGATCTAAGAAATAGAAAAAAAAAAAACAGAAGAAAATAGAAAGTAAAAAAATATATATATATCAGACAGTATATGCACTATTCTTAATTGTTTGAAAAATGTTTTGAACATAAAAAAGAAGTTATTAAATGGCTTAAAAATATATTTAATACTGTATCATATAAGTAAATACGAACTTTTAAAAATATAAGGCAGCTTTATACATAAACTTCATATCAAGGCATAAACAACTCTTTATTTATGTCTAAATTATCATGTGTAATTTTTTTTTTGTGCCAACAATTACTTGTACCAGAAACGTTGCAAATTCGATTGCAGTAAAAGGAAATTTAATAATTATTTCTCGCATTACTCAATTTTAAAAATTTTAAATCATGAATAAAATATCGCAAAAAAATGCTTGCATATAAATAAAAAAATTAATATACCAATTTAAAAAACACAAAAAATATTAATTAAACTTTATAATTATACTGCTAAACTGCAACGTAAAGTGCAAAATATGAATAAAATGTTTCTCCGTTTGTTTAATGTTTCAAAAATTTTACTGGATGATATAAAAAATTCATATTATTTTTAGAAATTTGGTAAATGTTAAATCTGAAACATTGGATATCAAAATTTACGATTTTCAATAATAAATTTAAAAAATCAATAAGAATAAATCTTTATAAAGTTTCAATTTCCGTGATTAAAAACTGCAATATATACAGTCAAATTTCACAGTATTAATGCTTTTTTTCAATCTGAAAACTTTTCCTAATATCATAATAATATGAATCATCATATTTAGCTCCAAAATAATAGTTACAAAAAATAAAATAAATGCCTGATGTCATATACTACAAGCGTTTATAGTCAGTAAACAGTAAAAAACAAACATTGAATAAACACAGTTACAAATGGCTTCAATTTAATGTTTTTATCTCTGATAAATGAAGCGATGAATCATTCAACTTTTCAAACCTATGTTGCAAGTTTTGTTTTTGAGCAAAGACAAATTATAATTATTTCACATCACCCTATCGAAAATGAAGATTAAACTATCACTCATTCGTTTATTTACAAAGGTCAAGCAAATAGAATTACGGCATTGCTATTTAATTTTCAAAACAATTATATTTCATTCCGTTACATTAAGAAGGCATATAACAGACGACCGTTAGTGAAATCAAAAATTTAGCATTAAACTACAGAAAAGAGATAAATTTTTATAAACGATTTCATTCATATTCAAAAGGATACAAATCTATCGGAATAAAATATTAGAATTAAATATGACTTACTCGTTCGTTCAGTAAATACCCAGATTAACACATTTCCTTTTAATCCAAGCAATGGCGGCGGTGAAAATTTAATTGTTTCTGTTCTTATCTCATGAAGGTGCTGTAGATGACACGCGCGGAAATCACCGTTCTGATTGGCTGTTAAGAATATGACCAAAGATGATGTTTAACTATCGCTTGGAGCGTATCGTCTTAAAATCAGACGGTTGTTGGATAATTTACACATGTTTCTCGGTTCGTTTATAGCATGATCATAGTAAGACATTTATGTGTCTTAAATTTAGACGCCTGTTATGTCTGAAATTTCAGATTCAGACACTTAAGTGACTGAAATTCTTTTTCAGTCACATATGTGTCTAAATTTAAGACGCCTCTATTTGCAGTGTACTCCCCTTTGGATAGTAGAATCGTCCCAGAGTGGTAGGCACGGCTTTTAAAAACGACAGTACCTACTCTCTTGTAAAATGTCATAATTATTATCCTATAATTCCGATATGCTTCTGTTGAACGCATAATAAACAATTTACGTACGGTGTAAACAGCTATGAAAAGTTTTATGTACATTATGACAGACATTAATGAAAGAAATTAAATAAATGAAGTGTTCGGATGATAACTGACATGATAAATGGCGTTTTCGAATTTTTCCGATTTCCACGAAAAAATATTTTACTGCATCCTGACATCATAGTTTTCAATTTTGACGCTTTTTGTTACCACTAAAATTTAAAATGAATTTTTGCCTTATTTAATCACTGATTTAACCCTTAAATGCCCAGGGCAGAATGCGTTCCAGAAATTCGTTTAATTCAGAGAATCAGATTCATACCAGAAAATCTAAATAATAAATTTAGATTTATTTAATAACGAAATGTCTGTAATTCAGTGAACAGAAAATTTCTCTTTTAAATTTCTGGTGGGAATACAGAATATGTGAATAAAAAACTACATTGAATCGATAACACTGATGATATTATAAATGATACCATGGGCATTTAAGGGTTAAGATATTAAAAAAGTCACAATTTCTTGTTAAATTTTAGTGTACAAGTTGTTAACATTTTTTATATACTTTTTGAAGTACAAGATTTATTTCATGCTCAATATTTGAAATCCTAATTAAAGATATACATTTGGTAAGTGCACAAATATTTCGTTATTAAAATACAATGAGATCAAATCTATGAGGCAAAAAATGATCCGCATAAGTTAACTAAAGAGGCAGTCTTATAGACCGGGAGCCGGCCGCACAGACACATGGTTCGTACGGATACCGTTATTTCTCCAGGAAAACTACCAGTATATTTTTATAGAAAAAGAAATCTAGGTTAAACGCGCTCAACAGGTTCTGAATAGGTGAGCAGCATTCAGGGGTTTCCTAGCTGATATCAGCTTAACACCCAGACTGGGAAATGAAATATCTTATGTTTTGTGACCCATTGGGATAAGTAAAACTGTAGATTAGAACTACTTAAAATAAGAAACTAAGAAATTTAAGGAAAAATATATATTTTCGCCTTCTTTTAAGAAGAGATTTTCTATAAGATAATACTAGTGCCGAAAAATTTTCTGGTCTGCAAAATTCAAGGAGGCGTACGCACCATGAGACAACCACCTCATCGAGTTGGGGGCTGAAATTTCAGAATTAGCTAAAACTCGATTCCCATATTAAAACGCAATCAGTCTGCCAAGATATGAATCTTGGTGGAAAACACCTAAAAACCCGATTTTACCGGTTGACTCGTAGGTTTACCATTGTGTTTTCCTGCTCCCAGTCCTCCATGTTTTCATACCTTTGGATGCAGGAAAACATAGTGGTAAACCTACGAGTCGACCTTAAATTGCGTTTTTGGGTGTTTTATATCAAGATATGACTTGCAGACAGATTGCGTTAAAATATGGGAATCGAGTTTTAGCTAGGTCAGGAATGTCAGCCTCCAACTTGACGAGATGATTGTCTGTACTGCCGGCTTCCGGTCTATTAACAGAAAGGCTGTTTAAGGGGAGATTTTACTTTTATTTGGCCTAAAATTCACGTACTTTTTATGATTTTTTTTTTTCCGTCAGAAAGAAAAAGGTAGTAACTTCGGATATTTTCCAATATATTTATTGACATTGCACTTAAATATTTAAAAGTTTGTGCGTAAAAAATTTAATAATAGGCTTTGAGCGACGGTGAGTACTTGATGATGCGCGTCGTAAACGCCCAGTTGAATGACCGTTTTTATCAGGTCAAAGCATCGGGAAAAAAAAACTGGGTCACCAAATTAAGAAAAGGCATTAAATTGTTTGGAGCTTATACCGACATTTAGTTTAAAAAATTGATTTTTGTGAAAATGGTGGTCATTTGAACAAAATAGTTCATTTTTTTTTCGCTTTTTTTGCGCGTTGCAAGCTCGAAAAAATAGTAAATTGGTCAAAATCATATTTTTCTGCGGTATAAGATATGGAAAAAACGAAAACCTTTCTTTATTTTAAAAAAGAGAGGAATTTTCCAATTGAACGACCGTTTTTTTCAGGTCAAACATAAAAAAAAACTGGGTCGCCAAATTAAGAAAAGGCATCAAATTCTTTGGAGCTTATAAAAACATTTAGTTAAAAAAAAAAAATGTTTTTTTGTGAAAATGGCGGTCATTTGAACAAAATCGGTAATTTTTTTCGCTTTTTTTTTACGTGTTGCAAGCTCGAAAAAATAATTATATGGTCAAAATCCTATTTTTCTGTGGTATAAGATCTAGAAAAAACGAAAAACTTTCTTTATTTTAAAAAAGAAAGGAAATCGGTAGAATAGTTCTCTAGAAAAAAGATCGCCCAGGCTGAAAAACATGCATTCCAGAGAAACAAGTTTAACCCCTTGAAGGGCACCAGTATATTATATATACCACTTAATTTTAATTCCCAAATGCCACATTGGCACCAACATTTTAAAACTAAATTTTGATTTATACTATATACTCGAAGAAATGCTTTTAGTTACTTTCATATAAATTTTCTTGTAAATTCTGGTGTCAATCGATCATTTTACTATTTTAAGCAACCGAAGTACTTTGCCCCTCAAGTGGTTAAAATTTTACAGTAGCGTTACGTAAGGAAGAATGAATAAATGAAAATGAGTAAATCGATGTACTCATATAGGATTGAGTATGTTTGGATCAAAAATGAACGTATGCTTTCTGAATTTTGAAACATCACCTGTTATCAAATCCAAACAAAACGTTATGCTAATTTTGTACTTTGTAATAGTTTATTTCATTCATGGCGGCATAAAAGATGTTAATTAATGTAAATATTAAATTGCGAATAGAATTTTAAAATAATTTAACAGTGCTTCAAAATAATGCTCTAATCATAAAAATATTTGATTTGGGTATCTTGATATTTTGCTATTTTTTCTTTGTAAATAACCAATTAAATGTTTCTTATTAAAAATTTTGAGCGGGGAATAAATTTCAGTACATTTTTACTCTACTCTGCAATAAGCAGTGGGTTCAGGTAGGCGGTACATAAGGATCAGGTTTGAAAACATCCTTGGAATCAAAAATAAGTACTTGTGTTTCGCAATTTTGAGTACATTTGAATCGCGGCTATTTTGCATATGTAACGTATTTAAAATTGAGTGCTTTTTACTTAGTTTTGAGAACCCATTTTTTCATTGAGACGTTTTTACTTATATTTATATTGAGTTAATATTCTTGAATATGAATAAAAGATAAGTTTAAGTTACACTTTTAAAATAGTTAAAAAATCGTTTTTATGATTTTTGCATCT
Source organism: Maratus speciosus (assembly GCA_963932465.1). Taxonomy (NCBI): domain Eukaryota; kingdom Metazoa; phylum Arthropoda; class Arachnida; order Araneae; family Salticidae; genus Maratus; species Maratus speciosus. Next base: position 474,931,937 of record OZ010797.1, read on the forward strand.
TTAGAAAGGTTATTCTGAATATGTTGACACCAATCTCTTAACTGTGGTCTAATTATTTACTGAGATATAAGGGAAAATGTTGACATCACTCCTTCATTTTCGATGTAAATGACCTGCGACAACTGTCATGGCGACTTGTTTACATTTTGTTTTCGCATCATCGCAACTTTGAAAATATGCTAAAATGCGTCAATTGTTTTTAGTTAAATACCTTAAATAATAGCAAGAAAATATTAACTTCAATTTCCACTTACGCCAAATTTGTTTACTTTCTTGGTTTTGTTGTGAAACGTGATCGCAAAATTGTTTGCTGTTTAGCTATTAAGTGCTTAATTTGAAACAAAACTGTTTTATTTTCCCAGAGCAAAAGTTTCCTGATTTTATAATAGTATTCTACTTTCTAGTATTTATTAGCATTTATAATGAATGATAATGTGAAATGTGCTTCAGAAGAGCATCGAAGAATGAGTCAGTTTAATGGCGGCCAATCTCTGTACAAAATGCAATGATAGAAATATATCCTAATGTGCTACCTTATTATAAAACTGAAAAGTAGTGAATTTGATAGTGATTTTATTTTAAATGACAGTTTAAGGTACATATTTATTCATATTAATATAATTTTTAGTAAACTATCAGGATTTGTATACACAGGCAAAGTATGTGAATCAGATATCGGAATACGAGAATCCCTAAAAAATGGCCTATATTTTACATTAAATAATTTAGTTTTATAAAAATCGCATATTTTGCAGTCAATGCGAAACAAAATTTTAATTTTTTTTTAATTATTTTTTTGCAATAGTTAATGCTACATTTTTGCAAAATACATATATTTATTTTTACGCGTTTTCCTATATTCTGCTGCATTTTACAAACAATTTAATATTTATCATTTTAAACTAGCATCTAATTTTATTTTTAATGCAGAATGCGTTATATAATTAGTAGTTTTGTTTCTTTTATTATATATTTTATATTTTTAAAAAAGTACTGTTATATTTAAAATAAAACAGAACAGTTTAATCTTTAAACGGCTTTTTCTCAAAATAGCATTTTTTACTCTTGCGCGCATGATATCTCCAAAACTATTTGAAGTATAGGTTTAAAATTTTTGCCCTACATAAATATTTATATCATTATGAAAATGAATTAGGATTATAAAGCTGTGTTCTGTATGAAAAAAATTATACGATTGAATGCATGTACAATTTCGTAGTTTTTCTAAATTTTTCTAATAAAAAGTAAATTACTATTTATCTAATTAACGGATTACAAATATCCTAGTTTAAATTATAGATCAGAGTGTTATCTTTAATTTAAGATAAAGTTTAAGCAAATACCATGAAATTAGCATGAGATATCGTGCGCACAGTGAAATGTTATCAACTGCAAAAATTTTAAATAGCACTTTGAAATTGACCCCTTGGTTTTTTTAAATTATAATATATCCAAATAATAAAATTTTAAACATAGTTCAATAACACCTAAATATACTGTAAAATTTTTGTGCTTCTAGAATGGTTATATTTTTAATTAAAAAAAATTGCTATACTCATGACTAATGTCATGTTTTATGACTGTTAAAAGTGTATTGTCCCCTTAAAACTAGCAATTAAAAATATTTAAATTGCAAGACGAATTTGGATTTTTTGTCGTAGCAAAGAACGGACCAGATATAAAACATTAATCATCATTTATCACGTGTCACCGTGTTACTGTCATATTATAATATAAAGGAAGCTTATTTTAAGTACCTTATAATACTATCTTAATGCTAAAATAAATCTTCTTAAAATACTACATACTTAATCATTTATAACCTAAAAACGTCTGTATTTTCTCATTTCTTCCAAATAAGTAGAATTAGCCTTAATATACAGACAGAAAACTTTTCCAATCAAAGTTGTGTTTTCCGATCCATATGATGATATAGATCTATATATATTAAACCTATGCATTTATCTTAAATTATAGTTGAGACAGAAATTTTTGATAACCAACACTTGATAAACAAAATTACATATAAACAAACATGTTATTGCTTATAAGCATAAATCAAACACTTTGTGCGAATTTTAATACATAATCTAAAATTTTTAACAACTATTTTATCGCACAAATACGTACAAACACACTGTAAAAAAAACGGAATAAAATACGGAAATTGTACTGGCAATCGAGACGGCAGTACTATTTCCGTATTTTAACGGAAATGTTTCCCCGTAAATTATAAAATAATTTCCGTTTTTCAGTAATTTCCGCATTCTAGTCCGTTTTATTTTACAGTGCACAACACAAAAAACTCCATATGATCGTTTCGAGGATTTCCGGATCCCCTTCCTCAGTGCTAGAAAAAAAATCCTTGGAGTCCATTAGCCAGTACTCGGATCTATAACCGAGATGTTCTTCGAACCCATTTTAATTTTTTTTTTCTGGCACAGAGGAAGGAGATCCGGGAATCCTCGAAACTATCGTATGTGATTTTTTGTGTCGTAATTGTCCGTATTTGTGCGTTAAATCGTTGTTAAATATTTTAGGTTACATTTTCTATTTCTTAGAATCACAAAATGAACTATTTATACACAGAGTTGCCAAGTCTCCGGCTTTTTGTACACCACTAAAATCATAGAGAAAATACTGTTCTTTTAAATCGCCCAAATGTTCCAATTAAATAAAAGAACATTTTCTGTTTTAAAATACTGGTATCCAAAAAGCCGGAGACTTGGCAGGTCTGTTTATACATCAAACAGCCAAACAATTTTCGAGAAGTTTTTTTTTTTTCTTTTTTTTTTTTCTTTTCTGCTCTGTACATGGAATATTGGGTGATTGTAAAAGTTCGAGTGCGATTTCATAGATGGCAGCAGCTTGCAATTTTTGGTTTGGGGTAAAAACGCAACAAAATTTCTACTTCCAGCCTCCGGCTACCGATGATTTGAAAAGTCAAACTCCAAAATACTCCATTTTTGTTGAAATTTATCTCTTAAAACCATCGAACAAGGAAACCACTTATCCCATATCTACGTCCCCGCGGTTGCCCTGTTGGGGGTAACATGCGGTCATGCGGTCGGTTGATTGTTCAACTGGAACTTCTGCAGATGTCAAAAGTATAATTAATCATTTCGAACCTCTTTCAAGAAATGGAATGCGTGTTTTACAGGGCATTATTTAAAGATGCTGCCAATTCAGGTTTGTGATCACTGTCGCTTCTCTCACCCGACAAGCTTAATTCAAAAACGTCTAAATAGAAAAACTGTTAGAAAAACCCTAAATTTGTAAAAAGATTTTAAAAAAAAAATGAAAAAAAAAAACAAACATTATGAGCATTAATCGCTATACTTCAACCCCACTTCATTCCCTATTGCTCCCCTGCCTATCCCTTCCCCTTCACTCCCCTCAGATCCTTATCGTAAACTGATCTCAGATACCAATTAGTTGTGTTGTAAAATGCTCCACGCTCTACTACAGATAAACCGATAACCGATCTCAAGGAGCAGGAAAGAGTTCTACTCTATCGCATCAAAATGGGTGCCTCTCAAAGTTTGTTATCAGTATCTTAAACATTTTCCCTAAGATTCCCCATATTTTTTTCCCTTTCAGTTGCGAAAACGGTACCTCACCCAATTTTTAACTGTGCCGATGTTTCTTTTATAACCATTAACTGAAAGTTATCTACATGTGTCGTGACTCTTGAGTGAACATAACGCTAAAAAAGTTTTTCAAATTAATTTGTGTGCATGGTTAATTTTCAAAATGGAAGGTGAAAAGTTACGTTTTCGTCATGGTATGTTATGCAAGTTTAAAAAAAGGAGTGAGTGTCGTATGTGAAACAAAAAATACTGAAGACGTTTATTTGGATTGCGCTCCTGCTCTTAGGACAGTCAAAAAGTGGTTTTGACGATTTCGAAATGGTGATTTCAGTCTAAACGATTAAATTCTGTCTGGGCGACCTTCTGGCGGCTTAGATGCCTTATGGTCCCTCAGCCGTTGTTTTGAATTGTTTGGCGTCTTTTTGTTGGCGTGTTGGCGGTGTTTATAGCTATGACAACCTCGATATGTGGAACCCCGTGTGACGCGTGTATTCTGACGTGTTGTGTTCTGGCAACTTCTGAGAAGTTCTGGATTTTGTGGATGTATTTTGATATCGTGTTGTATCGTCCTGTCTTTTTATTTTTATGTTAAATTTATTGGATGTATTTGACTGACTATGGTTTCAGTAATCCATTTAAACGCTTTTGCTGAAGTAATAAAGAAATAGGAGGAAATTTTGAGAAGAAAAGTAGGTTTCTTTATTGTGTCTCAATGCGTATTCATAAGCCTATTTTGGAAAATGGCGGTGGTGTTATGAGAGAGATTTTGTGCTGGAGCTTTCAAGAAAGCAGATATCTGTTAAGGTATGTTGATAATTTTATGTATATTTTGCTGCTTTAAGAGTTTTTCACATTTTGAGAATGCTAGAAAGCGAGAACTGCTGAATTTTAAGAATGCTACACCGGGAGAACTGCTGAATGCAGTGATTTTTTTTTTCGGTTAATGTGCGCGAAGCGCTCATACAAGATTACCGATTGCCACTTTAGCGAGTTTCGTTTTTTATGTATATTTTGCTGCTTTAAGAGTTTTTTTACATTTTGAGATTGCTAGAAAGCGAGAACTACTGAATTTTGAGAATGCTACACCGGGAGAACTGCTGAATGCAGTGATATTTTTTTTCGGTTAATGTGCGTGAAGCGCTCATACAAAATTACTGATTGCCACTTTAGAGAATTTTGTTTATTATTTACATTTTATTTTCGTTAAGCGAAACATGCGTATAAACCGGTGCTTGGCGACATTTACTACTTGGAGGAAAAGGGGTTTTCACGCCAAGAAAAATTCCAAGATGACGGCTGTGGGAACTTATGACATCTGTTCCCTTCTGGCTTTGATAATGACTTAATCTGTGATTTAGTTATTAATAATCCACGGATTACTACTGAAAAGATCGCTGAGATACTAAATGTTGACCATTCGACTGCATTTCGGCATTTAACCCTTTCAGGGGCAAAGTACTTCCATTGATAAAATTTTGAAATTAATGATTGGCACCGGGATTTACGTAAAAATTTATTTGCAAATAAGGAATGGAACAATGTGATCAGCTGTATGGATTACCTAAGTTGCGTTGCAACTTTACATCCAGTGGAAAGGTGATTGTGTTGCAAGGGCATTAAGGAGCCTTAAAAAATAATGTTTAGACGTGGCTGGTAGCCACAAAATTAAAAATTACTTATAAGAATAAGAAAAGATTAACAAAAAATAAAAAAGTACATAAGTACTAGTATAACATGATTTAAAAAAAAAGAAAAATTTTAAATAATAAAGAAAAATTCCATTAGTTCCAAAAAGAAGAAGGAAAAGACGAAAAGGCTACCGGAGGTGCGCCATAAAAAAAAAAAGACTCTTTACAGAGACCATACATTAGTATAATTAATAGAATGCTAAAAATATAGCAGAAAATCAATTCAAATAAGGAAAAGCTATTTTTCACATACATAATAAACAGAAATATAATAAAATTCTGGTGTCATTGTCACTTTTGGGATTTAAATTTAAGTTGTTCCATAGACATACCACCGAACCTGAAAGGGTTAAATCAACTTGGGATTTAGGCATTCCAGTTTCTCACCATTAAGTTTTAATAATTTTTTCTTTATAAGATAAGAGATATTATATTAATAAAATAAAAATAAAAATTGCTTTTCGAAATTTTCTGGTGTGAATTCAATATTTCTAAAAAAAAAATAAATAAATAAATAAATAAAAATCCGCCATATGCGCAAACACTGGAAATCGTACACGAAGTTTTGAAATCACCCAGTAAGTTAAAATTTTTTTAAGAAAAAAGGGATGTAGCATTCATAATTAAAATATTAAATACATAAAAGACATTCTTAGATTTTCTTACTAAATACGAAAGAAATATATAACTCTAATTATCATTTTTCATATGACCTCTTGTAAATATAATCCCCTAATTATACAGCAAACGAAAGCTTTGTTTTTAAAGTAGCAATATGATTCGATATTTAATCTAGGGTTTATCGTCTCATAACACTAGATGCGCCATCATTTATGACAGAGTAGCAGTTCCCTTATTCCCTGAAAATTTTCAAATAATAATAATTCTCATTAATATACAGACATAAAAATCTCATTGAGTTCTAAACGATGTAATAATCTTGGATAGTTTATTATTCAGAATGTTTATTTATTTACTTTTTTCATCATAAATCATGAGTTATGAAGATGTGGACATAAAGTAATGATTCTTTTTTTACATTAATAGACTTAATTCGGTTTTAGTAAATTGCCTTTGATTCATAGTATGATTTACTGCCCATGCCTATCAATAAAAACTTAAAAAAAAAATACTTTTTCTTCGAAATATTTTTTTTCTGGTAAATAGTAGTTCTTTTGGTATCCTACTAATTATAATACTTTCAATTATTTATCCACTTCTAAAAGTTATTTTATTGCTACTGGAGAAAAAATGCCTTAAAAAGGTTTTAGGAAAAAATAAATTTTAAATTCATAAAAATAAAAAAGCAAGAAAGAAAAAATCATGCTTCAAGCATAGATTATGAAACACTTTCCAATACATTCAGAACAATGTAGCAAAACTTCACAGTTTAATAATTTGAAATAGGATGTTTAATTGAACCATTTGAAAACGCAATTTCATTCAAAAACCCAATTTGAGCAATTCTACAGTCGGGAATCTATCATAATTCTTTGAACAGCCCTGTTTACGATATATTGATTTGTATCTATTAACTACATGCATGCAAAAATTTAGTTCGGTTAGCAAATGCATACCACAGTTGAAAATGCACCTTCATCAATTTCCGCTAATAAAGAGAATTGTACGTAAATTTTTTTTTTGTGGCGCCTTTTGTACGAAGTATGGAATTTATACACAAAGTGTAACTTGCAAAAGACTGCTCATACCGAAATTGAAAACGCACTTCCAGCAATTATTGCTCCAAGACAGTACTGTAACCAGGGATGTAGTGGAGAGTATACGGAGGTATACACCGTATATTTTCTGGATTTTTTTTCAGGAATACCGTATACCCTCAATTTCTCAAAAAAGCTATTGTATATATACTCTAAGCTATACCCGCTGTCTTGAACGTATACCCTCTGCTTAGAGTGTATATCCTCTGTTTTCTTTTACGACTACAAAACTGATTGTAACCGATTTCTTTTGTATGCCCTTGTAACTGAACGATAAATACAGTCGACTCTCTGTTTAACGTCGCTCTACTTAACGACGATCTCTATTTAAGGACGATATTTTGCGGTTCCGGCTCCTTTAAGTAAAAAAATCTCTATTTAAAGACGAAATTGTTTCTATTTAACGACGATTTCCACGTAGATTTTTTTTCCCGAACCCTTTAAACATGTTAAACGAGGGAACTTCCTTTGATAGAAAAACAAGTTTTCTTGCAATTCAGATGAGTACATATAAAGGAGAAGGGAGTAATGAACTTTACCCATGTGACGAAGATGTTTTAACAACCGACTTCAGAAGTTTATGAAGACATCGCAAATGAAAATGCAACTTCAGATGCAGAAGATGGTGATGAAGCTGATGATACAGAAAGCGAGACATCACCTCATTCTTACTCAGATACGAATTCTGCCCTGGATATTCTTCACCAGTATTTTTTTTCCATCAAATATGGTAGATGATTCATTCAACCTTCTTGAAAAGCTTGAAGCAAGGGTACTTAAAACTAGACCACTATTGAAACAATGTACACTTTTTGATTTTTTAAAAACTTAATTTGTTTAATTAAATGTATTACAGATATTTTTATTGTACTTTAAGTAACATTGTATGCTGTAATGTTGTTCTTCTATGCAGCATAATTAATGCAATTTGTATTTGTGCAATAAAAATATGTAGTATATCTGTATCAATAAAAACAAAACAAAGAAAGAAAACATAAAAGAAATTTAAATAAATAAATAAAACATTTCTAAACACGCCAATATATTGAGAAATGAATTAATAAGTCCTAAGCCTGTAAACAGTGAAGGGAAATGTTTTTCAAATATTATTTTTCCACAAATTCTGTTTAAGGACGATCTCTATTTAAGGACGATTTTTCGAGGTTTCTTGAAAGTCGTTAAACAGAGAGCCAACTGTACTACAAATCGCATTCTGAATAAAGGAATGTCTACCTCATAGTTGTTTAAATATGAAAGTGGCAATTTCCAACACTTCTCATCATGATATTACATTTCACAGAAATCAAATCAAGTTTGTTAAAAATATAGCTATAATATCTTCGTTAGGGTTAACAAATGAAAATTCAAGTTTGACCTCGAATGAGATGCAATACACCTTATTTATAACTGAATAAGTGGATCGCGATTATGGTTTTCTGAGCAAAAATTGTCTTTCTTGATGTGTATTATCAACCCTGAAAGTTTTTCTGCTTTGATTAGAAGCGAACGTTTTTGTGAAAAAGCAAGAAACAGGTTATTTTCTAGAAAAGGTTCAGGAACTTGCATTTTTACATTGTTAATTCCTATGAAAATCCCCATTAATGGTTAATTTTCTTAAGTAATACTTTACAAAAGGCAAATAACGTAAAAACATTCTCTTTTACTTAAATATGATTCTGTTTCTAATTATTATGAATATATTTATAAGTTGACAGTTAAAAGTAGAAATTGTGTAAGAGTTTTAAAAATGTTTTAAAAGTTTTTTTTAAGTATTCGGTTTGGCCGAATATCTTGATATTCGGCCTAACCGAATATTCGGTAACATGGCCGAAAAGGTCGAATACAGAATAGATACCGAATATTCGGTACATCCCTATTAGCTACTATATATAATGGTATATTGTATCTTCGAAAAATTAAAAGTTTTTTGAAAAAAATATTTAAAAAAATGCGGGAAAAAAATCCTTAAGGGTGTTTTCAAATCAAAAGAGCTACTTTGTGAGACATTTCTGAGTTAGTTTTTGTTCGGGAATTTGTAGGTGTTGTTATTCAGAAACTATGTGGTCGAAAGACGTTTTCCATTTTTTGGTAAACGCAAAAGATTTATCAGAAAATATTGTCAAAGTTGGCGTTTTGAACCGAATTCCAAACACGGCAGCTCGAGAAAGGCAAAGCACTTGTCGTCATGTGACCACAATCGCTTATAACGCGGTAAGTATTTTTTTCAAAAAATGTAAAACTAGTTTCCATTGTATTCCGCTTCAACAGTCAGGCCTGCCAATATGCTTAAAAATGAGACAGAAAATGTGTCAGAAAATTTTTCGTTGTTCAGTAGGAAGCTCGAGAACCGCTTTAAAGAAAAATAATAATATGATAGAGAACTATAAAATATTTGATTTTTCCCTTTGTAACCTAATATAAACCGACGATATGTTTTAAGATCTGGCTCTGGATCTGGATCTGTTCTTGTCACGGGGTAGTGGAGGGTAGTATAACGGCTTTCCCGTTATATATGCATTATTCCTCCTCTCCCCTCAAAAATCAACTTTTAACCGTACTGGTTCATTATAAATTGTCATAATTGTCATTATTCTCCCGCCCCCCCCTTCAAATAAAGTATTTAGTTTAAATTTGACATTTTAGACTTAATTTCTTATGTCTTTAGTCATTCTCTCCCCCCCCCCCCCCTCTCATTACTGTAAGTTTCACTTTTACTTTTTATAGTTCTTTTTAAATGCAGACATCATTTATCTCGGTTCCCTTTTCTGTCTTTCAAATTCACACAGATAGAAAAAGATCTTAACCGCAGCAATTTTCGTTGATATGAAATAAAAGAATAAAATACAAGTGAATGTCTTTTTTGCTTCGCAGCCGACGATACGTAATGCATATTTTCTCAGCCTCTGAGCTTGCATTAGTATTCAATTCTCACCCTTGTACTTTGTCGGATACAAACCATATGCCCCTTTGCTGACTAATTTGCAGCTGTCGTTATATCTGTAACGTGCATATAAAATCACGTGTTCCTATTTCTTTAAGTCTCCCTGCTTTCCGCTGGAATGTTAGTTATTGTAACCCTAAAGAGCCCGCCATGGCATAGTTTTCAATTGAATGTAAAACTTCTGGATTGTTTTGTCTACCCAATTTGTTTTCGCCAAACATCTTACATATGGTTAAATAATGTTCGCCAATCTGTAAGTATTTGAACAAATTCTAACTCACTCTTGCTCCTGACCGAGAGCCATCTAAACCGTAATTTAAGCCCCGCTCTGGGGCCTTCTGCCGCTGGGCAGACAACGAAACTCTCCCCGTACTTCTGTATTTCCACGGCCCCTTCCTTAAAAGTTCTTTACAATAAATGTAAGTCTCCTAAAGTATTGTTTCTTTTATTCATTCATGAATCTGGGTATCCAAATCTCCTTTACAGGTAGGTGTCAATTTTTCCCATTCACCAGAATGCAACGGAATTCTTTTGTGTGTCCCTGTAATTCAACTATTAAGGCTATGCAATTCATATTCAATATAGAGCCTGCCATGGTAAACATAATAAACATATATCAATTGCATGAGAATTCGAGTCTATTAACTCGAGTTAGAGCTCTGACAGACAGACGGCCAAACAAACCGAATTCATAAACACTTTTCAACTGCGTTCGAAAGTGTTAAAAATTATAAGTACAGGTATCCCTCGACTTTCATAATACGCGACTTACGTAATAAATCTCTAACATTGTATTTATGAACATACTAGCGCATTTGATATCCTAGCGCAGGGTTGGCGAACCTTTTTGTTTCCGCGTGCCAAATTTGATCAAAAATTATTTTGCGTAAACATGACGTGCCAACTAAGAAACAAATTTAGTAAGTGGGAAAATAATGGATATAAATTACTTTAAAATTTCTATTAGGATTTAAAAAATATGAGTAACATACATTTAGATATTACACTATAATAATTATGGAAACAAATATATTTTAGAATTTAATTAAAAAAAATTAATACGCAGTAATTTATGTTGTTTCGTCTTAATATCAGGTTAGTTTTCATTCAAATTCAACCAGATTTATCAGACAAGTGCTTATGCAGTTTGAGTTTTCATGTTATTGATTTTTGAAAACAGTGACTCGAAAGCATAAATAGTCAGAAAAAATTTTAAAATGGAAAACGCCAATTTCTTCGAATAGCTCTGAAATAAATTCAAAGTTGCCGTAACTTTACCATCCATATTTAGTAATGTTTAATAGCCAATTTTTGTCGATAGTTTTCCAATAACGTCTTTGTTTGAAAAAATTTTGAGACCGTAATTAATTAGATTGGAATATAATATGCCGCAATTAAACATTTTCAGTTTCCATTTAATCGAATTTAGAAAAGATCAGTCGCGATTTTTTGTAATCTCACTTTATTTTGATTTAGAGCCGCAAGCAATGCCGTGCCAAAATTATTCCTTCGCGTGTCAAGAGTGGCACGCGTGCCATAGGTTCGTCGTCCCTGTCCTAGCGCATTTGCATACTTTTGATAATTGTTTTATAAATAAAACATGCAGATAAAAACCACGACAATAATATAGTTTTATATATTAGATAGAGTTATACTTTTATTGGGATAAACAATCAAGTCTTTAACAATACAAACACAAATCTGATTAAAATCAGTAAAAAAAAAAAAAAAAAAAAAAAAAAAAGAAAAGAAAAACTCGGTTTAACCGTTATAATTTTGTTCGCTGAATTCAAACCATTAACGAAACCTAATTTTAAAGTTTCGATGAAGTGTATTTTTTTCTTCTAGCATCAGCTGTTTGCCTGATGTACATTCTCCACCTAGTCGTTTGATGTAGATTCAAAATTTATATAAATTAATTCATCAATGTTAAATTTATAAATTCCATATTCCACAAGATATTTTTTATTTGAAAAGTGTTCTTTCAGTTTGTTTTTATATATTTTTTAATACTTCTATACTTTTATAGTTTATATCCAAGTAAATACTGCAGCATGCTACTTTATTTATAAAATAATATTATGTAAATAATGTATATATTATATATACATAATAAATATTGCAGTTTCTTACATAAATTTACCTAAGCAATTTTCAAATTCAATTTACATAAAATTCAATTTACGTAACAGTTTACGGAACGCACTACTTACGTAAGTCGTTAAGTATTCCTGTTTTTTTTTTTTTTTTTTTTTTTTTTTTTTTTTGTAAAATTTCTAGAAATTAAATCCGAACAAATTATATAACCATTATCATTTATCATGATACATACTATAAATGTCATCTTTTGTTTATACTGTAAATGAAACCTTTGTTTATGAAGTAACTTTATGCTGCTATATTTAGTCTAGGGTTTATCGTCTTAAAACAGCAGATACTTCATCATTTATGACAAAGTAGGAGTTCTCTCATAACCATGAAAAGAAAAATAAATAGAATTCTCATTATCATTCAGGCATAAAACATGTCGTTCATTTGTTTTAAATGGTGTATTAATCTCAGGTCGTTTATCATGCAAATTGTTTTTTTTTCATCATAAAATCATGATTTATCAAAACTCGGACTATTATTTTATAGACATTAATGCACTTAATTCCGTCTTGGTAAATTAACTGAGATTAATAGTATGACTTATTATACCAGCTTATCCATGAAAACATTAAAAGAAAAATTCTAACGAAATACTTTTTTGATTAAATAATTTTCAATATAACATTAAGTATAATATTTTCAATTATTTGAACTTTGCTAAATTTTATTTTATTATTATTGGAAATAAATGATTTATAAAGGTTTTAAGAAAAAAGAAATGTTAAATTCAAAATTCAAATATTCAACTTGCAAAAGGTATTTAGATTTACTTGAAAACTAAATACGCACAACTTATACAACTCTAATTCACCTTAATTGTACAGGGTGAAGTTAAAGTCTTGCCCTGATTATAATAATTTATGACAAATTAACCGTTTGTAGAATAATGTAACTTGTTGTATCATTGGATAGGTCTGTTTAAGAAAATATTTTTTGTGTTCAATAAATGGCGCGATTGCTTCAATGGAGCGACTCAGGAAAGGAGGACTTTGTAATAGTGTTATTACATGTAAAAATTGCAATCGACAAAAATCGCCTGCGGCTCGACAGATTTCCTGAAACGTACGTATTATCCACCTGAAACTTACGTATTATCCAAGCATTTCATTGGCTGTTCGGGAAAAGGCTTTTCCATCGTCAGATTTCCTAGCATTTGATTGGCTGTTACTGGCGACTCGCTTCGTTTCGTGCGTTAAAGGCGCTCCGATAGAAAATGTTGCTTGCTTTCGAAGCGATTCTCCTGGAGCCATAGGAATAACATGGAGACGCTTGGAATTTAAAGCGACTTTGACTCCTCGTGTAATAACACCATAAGGAAGACATTTTCGACCGAAATGGCGTCCATTGAAGATAAAGCTCAATGTGTGCTTTGGTTTCACGAAAAGAAATCGTCCATTAATGTTCTGCGAACATTTCGACGTTGTTATGGATGAAACCGTCCTGATCCAAAATCAATAAAGTGATGGTATGGCAGATTTAAAGAAAGAGGCAGCGCTGCTGATCTGCCCAGAAGTGGCAAGTCTAGTTTGAGTAAAGGAATTGTTGAACGAGTTCGGTAATCGTTTTAGCGGAATCCTACTCAATCAACTCGTGAACTTCAAATATCTGCTGCTAAAGCTACTCTGTGTACTGTAACAAAATGCATGTTAAGAACACTTGGCGGGAACAAGATTACCACTTAGATATTCTTCGAGCTATCAAGGGGGCACATGTTGGAATTTACTGAGGTACAGTCGTGGAAAAAAAAGTAAACACCCCCTACTAACTCCTCAACAAATTATCGTAGAAGAAAGTTACTGGTACCGAACGATTGGAAATAAAGTCTACTTTTAAATGATGCCTATAAAATTCGCTTAGGGTGCTATATACATATTAAAACAAACTCGAACTTCATTTTTTTCAATAGCAATACCCAATTTTAACAAGATATTTCAAATCTTCGGTTCCAACTATGCCTAGACACCAAATTTCAAGCCATTTGAATGATAAGTTTTTGAATTATAAACATTCAAAATTGAGTGCTTCCAATGTTAAATTGCCCCACCAGTGGCTGAGAGGTTCTGCTCTCGAAGCTGGTTGACGGTAGGTGCTGGGTTCGAACCCAATCGCGCCCGTCGGCCTAATCGTTCGGAGTTTTCTTCGAGCCATAGATTTCCATGCGTAAATACGGGTTAGGATCCCTTAGAAAGACCCCCACGAAGGGCACTCCTCCCTTGGGCCTATATCCCTAGAGTAGATAATCGGCCGTCAAAAATGAACCTAATGTTAAATTACATTTTCATGTTTTTTTTTTTTCTAACTTCTGAAATTATATCCCTAATGTGCTAATTTTTTGTGTAGCAATAATACTAATATACCCAAGCATAAATACGTTGAATTTGAAATTTTTATAATTTTATGATATGATTTATGAATTATAAAATTAATATGCGAAAAAAGTATGAATTGCAATCTACAAATTTTTTGATGGATTTAGATTTATTAAGTCCTACTTTATGGAAATCCAAAATTTCACATTTTTCTTCCAAGTAGTTTTCAAATTATGCTTAAAAAACGGAAAAATGATGGTTTAAGGGGCCAACTATGATAGAAGTGACTACATATTTTGAAATTTCTTCTGCTATCCTTTAATGTAGCAGTTTTCAATGACTGCTTGAGTAGCGCCTTGATTAAGAAGGAGGCTCTCTCGGTCAACAATCGAGTAACGAACTTCAATTGGATACAGCCCCTAAAATACTCTAGTTTTTAAATAATTAATTTGTTGGAAACTTATCGTACGGATTGCATAAAAATTTGTTTTTAGGCTAACTGAAGTGTGTAGAGTTCATTTATGCTGTCAGAATTGTGAACTGCTATTGAAAAAAAACAAAGTTATGGTTCGTTTTAATATGTAGAGGGCCCTTAAGCAAATTTCTTATGTATCATTTAAAAGTAGACTTTATTTCCAATCATTCGGTACCAGTAATTTTCTTCTACGATAGTTTTTTGAGGAGTTTACTTTTTTTTTTCCACGACTGTACGTGGTCTTATAAAATAAATATATAAAAAACAGTGCTTACAATGTATCCAAACAAACATATGTCTAATTATAATAGTTTGAGCACATAAATATTTATAATCAGGGCATATCTTTTGGTTCACCCGATATGTCATCTTGTAAACATCATCCCTTAATTAAACTATAAATGAAATCTTTGTTTTTAAATTAACATTATGTTGCTATATTTAGCCTAAGGCTTATCGTCTTAAAACACTAGATATGACATCATTTATGACAGCGTACCAGTTCCTTTATTACATCAAAAAGAAAAAGAAACGGGATTCTCAGTAATATTCAGGTATAAAACTTATTGTTTAGTTGTTCTAAACGGTGTACTAATCTCAGTGCATTTATTAAGCATAATGTTTTTTTTCCATCATAAAATCATGATTTGTGAATACATAACGATTATTTTTGGCATTAAAGGACTTATTTCTGTTTCGGTAAATTGACTGAATTTATTAAATAATTTACTTTGTCTATCTATAAAAAAATTTGATGAAATATCATTCTTCTTCGAAAATATTTTTTTCGATTAAATACTTTTGGGTTACTATTATGTATAATATTTTCAATTTTTTATCCATTGCTTAAATTTATTTTATTGCTATATTAGAATGAAATAGTTTTAAAATGTTTTAAGAAAGAAAAGATAAATGTAAAATTCCTAATTAAAAAATTAAATTTTCAAGAGATGTTTAGATTTTCTTGAAAACTGAATGCAAACGAATTATATAACTCTAATTACCGTGTTTACTCGCGTAAAAGTTGCACTTTTTTGCCAAATTTTCATTGTGAAAATCTAGGTGCGACTATTATGCGGGGGACATCTACTACACAATATTGTACACTCTAATGCTAAAACATTATTGGTATAAAAAAACACATTATAATAAAATTAGTAACTCACCAAATGTTTCCGGATTACGTGCTGTTTATCAAATACCAAATTTCTTTTTATGGTAATATTTTTATATAAGTAAAATTTACAAATAATCTTTGTGAAAATTTTGACAAAAAATTCTCATAAGAAATCACTTTTACTGAAGGTATCAGTATCATTATTGTAATGTGAATAGGTGCCTGAAGAATCTCGGTCATTCTAAAAAATGACATCTTTGCTTCCGTCCAAAGCGTCGGAAATACGCGTCTGCTTAAATTTTTTTGAAAAAATAGCTCTTGTTATTAAAGTCAAGCTTCGTAATAGCCAACTACGCATTAGATCCAGGGATGGACGTCTTACTTTTCCACTGGGAGTTTTTTTTTTTTTTTTTTTTTGTTCCTATTGACCATCCAATATCCATATACTCGTCTTCCATTGTCTTTAAACAGTTTGTTAATCGATACGACCAATGTGAATCAATGTGCAAAATCAATGTGAGTCTTCCAGGAATTATCACAAGATCTGTTTTGTCTTCTTAAATTTACATCTTATCATCATTAACATGATGCCCCCTCGAAAGCTATCGAGTACCAGCATGGCTGGTTGTTTGAGCAATGTTCCAAACATTTTCTTCCAAACATTGCGAACCTAATCTTTCATCATTTTTTCATCCATCCAATTTTTGCGAAGAAAATATGTTGACGATTTTTTCTGCTTCAAATCGGGGGTTCGACTATTACGGGAGTAAACACGGTATCATCATATGACATCTTGGAAATGTCATCCATTAATTATACTATAAGTAAAACCTTTAAAATAACATTATGAATCTACCGGGTGTCCCAAAAAGGACTGACTGATTTTAAAATTCAATAACTTGCAAACGGTGACAGATATTTAAAAAATTCTTGCAGGAGGGTTATGCATAAGGTCAAAAGTTTTTTTACTATGATTTTCAATTTTAGTTCGAATTACAAACAATAGATGGCGCTGCGATCAATAGACGCTGAATTCAGGCTCGATTTTTGGTACTTTGTGGCCCGGATAATACATTTCCATCTCCTTTTTCAGCATGGAACAAGAGAAAGGACTAGAAATCGAGCCTGTATTTAGCGACTATTGCTTACAGCGCCATCTATTGTTTGTAATTCAAACTAAAATCGAAAATCACTCTAATAAAACTTTTGACCTTATGCATAAACCTCCTGCAAGATTTTTTTAAATATCTGTCACCGTTTGCAAGTTATTGAATTTAAAAATCAGTCAGTCCTTTTTGGGACACCCGGTATATTTAGCCTAGTATTTATCATCCTAAAATACTAGATACTTCATCATTTATGACAGTGCCGGAGTTTCCTTATTTCCTCAGAAAAGAAAAAAATAGTAGAACTCTCATTATCATACAAACATAAAACTTCTTATTTAGTTGTAAACGGCGTACTAACCTCGGATCGTTTATTACGTAAAACGTTTTTTTTTTTTTTTTTTTCCATAAAATCAGGATTTGTGAAGACGCTGACATAACGATTCCTTTTTAACCCATATTATTAACCCCTTGAGGAAGAGTGTCACGTATATGTGACGCATAAGGTACTCAGAATCCTTGATTGTTCCCACCAGTTATTTTTTATTGTAAATTTTGACTCATTTAATCAGGGCATTTTCCCCCATTCAATTAAGTAAAAGTATCTGTTTGGAAAAACCGTTGATAAAAGATTCAATTTTTGTAAAAGACGCTCATCGTAAATGGATTAATGGATTTAATTCTGTTTCGGTAAATCAACTCAGATTAGTAATATGATTTACTGTCATTGTGTATCTGTAAAAACGTTTGAAAATATATATCATTTTTTCGATTAAATACGTTTGATATAATATGAAGTATAAGATTTTCAATTATTTAGCCATTACGTAACGTTATTTTATTGCTATTAGAAATATTTTTAACGAAAAACTAATCAACACCAAAAACTAATCAGAACCAATTTATATCAGGGACTATCTGAATATTAATTTTTATTAAATTCCGTTCATTAGTTCTTGAGATAGAGCCCCACAAAATTTGTGTCACACACTGAGAGACAGACTCACAGACAGACATTTTGTAAAAACATGATTTTCGGGTTCTCTGACCCCTAAAACAAGTAAATCCGTCGAAAACCAGAATTAGAAAATTTTCTTGAATCCAATACTTTATTCTTGTAAAGATAGAAGAAAGTAAAAGTAGGATTTAATGGCTGATGGTAGGAATATTTTCAGAAATTTATTCATTTTAAGAGTCTTCATGTCTCTTTGCATTTAAAAACGTTTCAAGAGACAAATATTAAAATATATAAAAAAAATTCGTAATTTATTCAAGATGAGATTTTCTAATTTATCATTTATCAGGTGTTGTTAATTTTGTGTCATCAATTAATTATGAGATGAATTTAATCTTTGTTTAAAAAAAAAAAAATTAAGATCATTAGATACTTCATCATTATTGACAACTTCTGTTTTTGTTGATTTCATCAAAAGATATGGAATTCCCATCCATATACAAACACAAACTCATCATTGATTTATAAAAGGCGAACTAAATTCAGCCCTCTATTTACTAAGCAAATTAAAATCACTGTTCTACAGAAAAACATCATTTTTGAAAACAAAGGTATGAAATAATGAAACTTGTTGGCATTTGGACTTAACTCTGTTTCTTTAAATTAACTGAGATTAACAGTATGATTTATTGCCCTTGGATTTCTATGAATAATTTTAAAAGAATATTTTCCTTGAAAGGAATTTAATTATATAATTCATTCTACAAACACGGAACTTTAAAATATCATATTAAATATTTTCAATTAGTTATTCATTTCTCAGAGTTATTCTATTGATGTTTTTTAGAATTTATAAAAAGTTTAGGAAAATAGATTTAATTAGGGTAGTCAGAACTCTTAAAATTGGAAAAAGAGAAGAAAAAGGACCATTTTGAACATTTAATATCTTAAAATGTATTTCATTTTAAAACAAAAAAAAAAAATTACTGAAAGATATAAGTGTTTATTTTCATTTCATGTGTTTAAAAAATTGCAAGATGCAGAATTAGTATTTATAGGATTTATAACTGACAGACATTTGTCGAGCAAAAATTGTTATAACAGCTTACACTCAAGATTACAAAAAAAAAAAAAAAAAAAAAAAAAAAAAAAAAAGCAACTAGAAGGAAATTTTTTGGGCCTAATTATACTTCAAATTGTAATAATTTACCTGAACCTAAATAAATTTTTATTTAAATATTTTTTATATTTTAAATACAAAGTTGTATTTAGGTAATAGAAAATTTTGAAAATTTCAACCAGTATAATCATCTAAAAAATATTGTTTTCGAACAATAAATGGAAAATTTACTTTAGATTCAATTTACACAGAACTAACATGAAAAATATGTTTTGAAAATTTCATGAAAAAATATTCAGAAGTTTTTGAGATAACCAGCGCGTTATGCCCAAAAACATCATTTGGAGAAAAATGACTTCAAAGTTTCATAAACGCCGCTTCAGCTATTAAGCGGCTTCTAAAGGCCATATAGAGGCTTTATAATTCTAAAGACAATACCTTGTGTTTTAATGGGAATTTCAAGAAAACAATTATATCGAAATCTCCAAGTAAGATAGGAGTTTAACATCTAAAAAAATTAAAATATCTGAAATTTTGAAGCTTAAGAGTCATGAGACCCCTTAAAAAGCTGAATTTTAATACTATTCATATCTCTAAACACAGATCAAAAAAATATTTCCGGCAATGAAATTTTAACATCACAAACGCGCATTCTCATTTACAAAATTAAAAATATAAAACTTGTATAATTACCTCAAAATAACGTAAAGTGTTTCAAAATAACGTAAAGTGAAAATCTTGCGGTACATTTATACAGAATTTTTCGATACGAAAAATTCTGTTACGACTTCTGTCGACTCTTACTTTTTCTTCAAATAAGAAAATGTCTTTTTTCTTAATTGTTTAACCCCTTGAAAGGCAAGTAATTGCGTTACTGTAATGTCGTATTCACATCGGAATCTTTCAAAAATTTTATTGCAAAATAAGGAAAATCAATTTTTCGACTTTTTTCCACCAAAGTTAGAAAAGAAAAATTTAATAAATTTTTTCTGGTGCAAATCTTCATTATTCGTAGATGGGACATAATATATCCCACCACCCCTCAAAGGGTTAAGTTACAAAGAACATTATACTGGGTTATCTAAGTAGTTTAGACAAGTAAATGTGTTAAAATTTAATTACAATTTTTGACAGTGTACTGAAATTGCACACCCCAATCTTTTTTAACACTTTCCAACAAAGTAGAAAAGTGTTTGTGCATTCGGTTTGTTAACACGTTCCACCTAAGTTGAAAAGTGTTTATGCATTCGGTTTATTAACACTTTCCACCAAAGTTGAAAAGTGTTTATGCATTCGGTTTGTCTGTCCTCCCGTAAATAGACTCGGATTTTCATGCAATTGATGAACCTTATTTAGATTACCTTATTTCTAGATGGACCTTAGGCATGTTTGGCATTGATAGGTTATCAGCTAGGCATGTTTGGTATTGTATATGAAATAGAAGGGATTGATAGTTCATTTACAGCCGCACCCAAAAGAATTCCATTACATTATGGTATATGGGGAAAATCGTTTGCAGAGTATTTTAATGACATTACGCTATTTCAAGTGAATTAAAACTGCTATAAATCACTCAATTTCACACCCCAATTTTTTTAACACTTTCCAACAAAGTAGAAAAGTGTTTGTGCATTCGGTTTGTTAACACTTTCCACCAAAGTTGAAAAGTGTTTATGCATTCGGTTTGTCTGTCCTCCCGTAAATAGACTCGGATTTTCATGCAATTGATGAACCTTATTTAGATTACCTTATTACTAGATAGACCTTAGGCATGTTTGGTATTGATAGGTTATCAGCTAGGCATGTTTGGTATTGTATATGAAATAGAAGGGATTAATAGTTCATTTACAGGCGCACCCAAAAGAATTCCATTACATTATGGTATATGGGGAAAATCGTTTGCAGAGTATTTTAATGACATTGCGCTATTTTAAGTGAATTGAAACTGCTATAAATCACTCAATTTCACTACAAGATGATTACGATAGAATAAGATATTCATAGAAATTGTCGTTCATTGGCAGGGGCACACAAAAGAAATCGTTTACAGTACTGAGTAATAATTGCGGGAAGTGCGTTTCCAATTTCGGCATGTGCTTTTAAACTTAACTGTTTTTTTTTTCATTTTACTCATTATATACAAATTCTATACCTCATATACAGGGCTGCACAAAAGAATTCACGTACCTTATTCTCCTTATTAGGACAAAGTACGAGCATATATATGTTTTTCTTAACTGAACTTAATTTTAGAGTGCATGTAGTTAATAGGCACAGTTTTATATATCATATACAGTGCTGCTCAAAGAATTCGGATAATTTTCCGATTCTAGATGGGAAAGCTGAAATTGGGTTTTTAAATGTGTTATGCGTTTCCATAGGGTTAAATTAGAGATAATATTTTAACTTATTAAATGGTGCAGTTTTGTTACATTATTCTGAATGTGTTGGAACGTGTTTCATAATCTATGCTTGACGCATATTTTTTTCTTTCTTGTTTTTATTTTCTAAAGATTTTTTTCTAAGGTTGTAAAACAAACTCCCTGAAAAGCATTTCGAAGTTCAATGATTTTTTCTTTTAATGAAGAATTCTTCCGAGTTCTTCATTAAAAGGAAGATGGTTTTGTAAGAAATGATTAAAAGTTGACAAATACAGGGTGGTCATAAAAAAAAAACTTCCCCGATATATCTACCCCTAGCGACGTAACCGCTGAACCAATCGAAAGGAAATTTCAGATTTAGTTATTTGAAAGTATGCGCTCAAGATCGTGCCAATTAAAAACAATAGAGCTCTCAAGGTTACGGTTATAGAGAAAAGATTTCGAAATTTTCGAATGGTAACGCCCCCTTTTTTTTCCTGCGCAAATTCATCAACGCATTGAAAAACCATAAATGGCGTCGGAACGATACACGTATGATTAAAATTGTTGGTGTAACATTGTGGCACTCAATCCTAATCAGTTCCTATGTAACGTAATATTCAGCACTATAAAACAAATAATTACATTTTTATTTTCACAATGTGTACACAAACACAACTCAAAAACACATTTCAAAACATATCTTACAACATAACTCAGTTCACAAGTGAAAAAAAAATCGGCTACTGAAAAACATGTCTTTTAGCCACTCCTTCGTTCCTCGCAATTGGTCTTTTTTGCAAGTGTTTCCCACCGGCAATTTTCATCGTACGTGTATCATTCCAACGCAATTTATGGTTTTTCAATACGCTGATGAATTTGCGCATGAAAAAAATGGGTGTTGCCATTCGAAATTTTCAAATTTTTGTCGCTGTAACCATGACCGTGAGATCTGTATTGTTTTAAATCATCACGATCTCGAGCGTATACCTCCAAATAGGGTGAATCTAAAATTTCTTTTCGATTGGTTGAGCGGTTAAGCAGCTACGGGTTCATATATCGGGGAAGTCTCTTTATGACCATCATGTACAGTCGTGGAAAAAAAAAGTAAACACCCCCTACTAACTCCTCAACAAATTATCATAGAAGAATGTTACTGGTACCGAACGATTGGAAATAAAGTCTGCTTTTAAATGATGTATATAAAACGTGCTTAGGGGGCCATCTACATATTAAAACGAACCGTAACTTTGTTTTTTACAATAGCAGTACACAATTCTGACAGCATAAATGAACTCTACACCCTTCAATTAGCCTAAAAACAAATTTTTATGCAATTCGTACCATAAGTTTCAGAGAAATTAATTATTTTAAAACGAGCGTATTTTAAAGGTTGTATCCATATTGAAGTTCGGGAGCCCTCATCTTGATCAAGGCACCTTAAGAAGTCAATGAAGCCTGCTAGATTACATGACAGCAAAAGAATTTTCAAAATATCTTGTCACTCCTATTATAGACGGCCCCTTAAACCATCATTTTGCCGTTTTTTAAGCATAATTTGAAAACTACTTGGAAGAAAAATGTGAAATTTTGGATTTCCATAAATCAGGACTTAATAAATCGAATTCCATCAAAAAAATTGTAGGTTGCAATTCATAATTTTTTCGATTATAATTTCATAAATCATAATTCATATCATAAAGTTATAAAAATTGCAAATTCAGCGTATTTATGTTTGGGTATATTAGTATTATTGCTACACAAAAAATTAGCACATTAGGAGCATAATTTCTAGAGATATAAATAAAAATATGAAAACGTAATTTAACATTAGAAGCACTAAATTTTGAATGTTTATAATTCAAAAACGTATCATTCAAATGACTTGATATTCGGTGTCTGGGCATAGATTGAATCGAAGATTTGAAATATTTCGTTAAAATTGGGTATTGTCATTGAAAAAAATGAAGTTTGAATTCGTTTTATTATGTAGATGGCCCCCTAACCAAATTTTATATACATCATTTAAAAGTAGACTTTATTTCCAATCGTTCGGTACCAGTAACTTTCTTCTACGATAATTTTTTGAGGAGTTAGTAGGGGGTGTTTACTTTTTTTTTTCCACGACGTACTTGTTTTATTAAATTCATATTTAAAATGCAGTTTTTTTTTTTTTTTTTTTTTTTTTTAAACGACAAAATAAGTTTTTACATACAAAATAAAATTTGCTTCATATTAAAAATATCTATAATATTTCAAAAACATATTTCTGGTATGAATTTGAAGAAAATTAAACCTTATCAATATAACTCGCTGAAGTACAAGTAAAAGCCTTGACGCAACCAACGTAATGCAATTCAATGTATGTATATTTTTTCAAATATTAAGTTATTTTCAAAGAAAAGTAAGTAGAAATAAGAATTTTTAAAACATAGTACTTCATTATTAGCAACGGTAATTTATTTGAAGTGCAACAAGAGGAATTTTGCGAAACATTTATGAAAAGAAAACTATAATAATTAGTGGAAGTAAATTCTTTTCCAGTTCTTTAATCTACGTTTGGTAGAAGAGGTTTATTTTTAAGAAAGGCTTTATAATGAATGCATACTAAATATATATTTTTAACTATTGCTGTATTTTACAAGATTGAATCTTTACAGAGATTATTTATTATGCATACAAATTTGTAAGTTATTAGAGAACAGCTTCGAGGTTCCTATTTACATGGTTAAACACAATTACAAAGAGAGGATATATTTATATAAAATAAAAATATTTTTTTTTTACTGTATAATAGCAAATAAGTTGGATTATATAAAGTACAGAATATGTTGCAGATTGTTAATGTTAAATTTTCAAAGGAAAATATTTTCTCAATAAGGAGATTATTTTAAAATATTTTAAATATATTTATGAATGAAGACCCTGTGAAGGACGAGGTCTGTTAGAAGTCAGATTTTAATTCCAGAAATAAAAACATTTGCCCTGAGAAAATTTTAAACTCACTTTTCTATATAATTAATTTATTTGGTCTAAATTTAATTATAATTTAGAAATAAATTATTATTTTTTAAAATAAACGAAGCGATGAATTACTCCCTAGAAATAGTAAATCTGAATTTTTATTCACATTGCTGCAAGGTGTAAAATCATCAGGGTGAGAAAGTATTCAGGCAGGGTTCTAACCTTGATTAATGGTTCAGCACACCAACGCTCTGCCAAATGAGCTACCCGGACGATATTCAGCCTGTCACATATCACTCTTATCTGTTGGTAAGGCTGCAACCGCAGCACAAGATGGGATAACTTCATGAAGTACAATCACTGCGGTAAACATGATACGAAATTAGTCCAGCATCGATCGCTTGTGGTTGATGAAGTTATCGCATCTTGTGATGCCGTTGCAGCTTTAAAACCAGATAAGAGTGAGAAGTACCAGGTTGGATATCGTCCGGACAGCTAAGTTGGCAGAGCGTTGGTGTGTTGAACTACTGAAACTGCTTTAAACAGAGGCCTGGATATTTTTTGACTTTGCTGGTTTTACACCTTGTTAGCAATGTCAATAAAAATTCATGTAATTATAAATTCTAATTTAATTACTGTTTTCTTCATATGTAAAATATGCAAAATCAAATACTCTAAAAAACTTGTCCTATCAAATATCTTGGATAATGATCGATAGTTATGATTACAAGCATAATATAAGACAAGCATAATATAAGACAAGCATAATATAAGACAAGCATAGGATAAGAAAATAAATTTAAAAAACTGCATTTTATTAGAAATTAATGAAGAATGTTCGTATAATCCACGTGATGCAACTTATAGTTAATTAAATCACAGTTCATGAAAATAATAGTGGCAGAGCAAATGTCAAAATGTCACGATTCAACGTATGTCACATTATATCAAGATCACGATGAATAAGTGCTTTTTCGAAACTCAAGAATCACTTCAATAATTACAAATTTTCTGTTAATATACGATAAATAACTATTTACTTTTAATTTGTACATATTATTTACAAAGAAATATTTGATTAATACTTGAAAAACATTAATTCCCCTTTGGGAATCCAAACTAATATTTTTATAAATCATGAACATTTATTTTCTTCCATTCTGGAAGATCAAGAAAAACTGAACTTGCATGCTGCGATTGAATTTACATCATTACTAAAAAACTAAAGAACAAATATTTTAATAGCAATTCTCTAGTAGATCACGTGACTCCGGACGCCTTCAGTCTGCTGAAAAGAGGAGATGCGAAAAATTCCACAGAAATAATGTGGGCCTGCCTATAAATAGCACATTTTTTAAAGTACAATTTGAAAGAATTATGAAATGATTAGTAAAATTGAGGACGTGAGTTTCAAAACTCGCCTTTTTCAGAAAATAAAATTTTGAGAAATAACGACAAACCTCTATTTAATTGGTTTTCATTGTAAACCAAGATTATATAATGAGATAAATGCAGTATAACATTAGTTTTTTGCAGATTGTTGTGTTTTTTCTGTGCGGGTTTACCAATAGAATAAATAGATTGATACAAAAAATATGATTTCTTTAATTTTTGATAATGCGAGTTTTGAAACTCACGTCCTCAATTTATCTCCCCCATTCTGAAGCACGAAAGTATGACATTTGGCTCATCTGTTAAAGCCTAACGTCCTATAAATAGTTTAGCTTCGTTCTGCCACTTTTTACAACGTTAATTCGTCAAAGTTACCAAATTACTTTTACCACGTAAACATTTCGAGCCCGTACTGGGGTTTTGACTCATGGACACGTGATGCACACGACTAATCTCTTCTTGAAACTTTTCATAAACTAACTTTATTAATTTGAAACTATTGATAAAGTATCTTCATTAATTTTAAAGCTATGACAACAAATCCAAGTTCGCATTGAAGTGAGACAACCTGCAGTTATCACTGAATAAATTATGATGATCTTGATTTCGTACACAGAGATATTGTTTGTTCTAGATCCTCGAACTCCTTGTGAACTATTGAGCATTTGTTCTTAAGCGCTAGCATGTACCGTATTTACTCGAATATTTGTGCATTTTGATTGGGTGGCAGTAGTAGGGGGTGCGAAAAAAAGGCGGGTTAGTTTTTTAGCCTTTATTGATTTTTCAAATTTTTATGGAGAAAAATTTATAATAATTATAAACATGATATTTTTAAGTTAATTATAATATTGTAGTAAATAATTATTTTTAATAATAAAAATAATTTACAGTTATAGCAGTTATTTAAATGGTTTTTTTTATGAAAGTGAACATAGTACGTTTAGGTGAATTCATAACCATATAAATGCATATCATAGTCGTTGTCTGGACTGTCCGCCTCTCTGTCCTTCCGTCTGTCCGCATATAACAGTGCAAAAACTACCCAACCGAATGCTTTTAAATTTAATATATATAATTGTTGCAGAATTTTGCCGAGCCATTTCTTATTTTATTAAAATCGAATCAAAACTTAAAAAGATATGAATACAAGTTTTCTTCCTTATATTAAATCCTATCACACGTCATTAATTCAGTGATATCCCAAGATATGTAATGATTCTAAGTTGCCATGGTGCAGACGTCATATTTAAGATGGAGTTCTATTATTTCAGCATTATTGAATTTAATATATAGAATTGTAATAAATTTTGTATTCATGCATTTTTGAATAAGAGTGCAACAGCTAGTGCACCAAGATCTGAATATTTATAAAATTAGTTATAGTACGAATGCCCCTCATTTGCCACGTTTGACGTACAATCCGACTTGTTTAGTTTTTAGGAGTATTCTAGGACGATAGAAAAAAAAAACTGAGCGAGAGAAAATAAATAGAATTTAAAAAGTATATTGTTATTTTTCCCGTATTGCTATATTTTTGCGCAAAACAGAGTGCTCTTAGTTTAAAACTCATGGTAAAACATATTTTCTTCAGTCATTAGAATTTCCAAACACGAAGACTCTGACCAATTTTTTAAACTTAAGGGTGTCCGGGACACATTTTCAAAAAAAAAAAATTATTTATTGAGTTAAAATTTTGAAATTTTTTGTGATGGTTAACCATATCATTTGTAAACAAAATCGCATGATAAAACTTCTCATAATTTTTTTTAAAAATTTTAATTTTAAATTTTGTTAAAAAAGTAGGGTAGTTTAAAATCGTTATAACTCGAAATATTATTTATAGAATTTCATTTTTTTTTCATTTAAATAAACAGAAATATATGAATTTTATTTTAGAGCCAGCATTTTAAAAAATATTAATTTAAAAAAAAATTAAAAATATTTAACGAAAAAATTACAAAAAAAAAAAAAAAAAAAAAAAAAAAAAAATCATATTTTTAAAAGTGAACATTTTTTTCAAATATGCTGGCCCAAAAGTAAAGTAAAATAATTGAAAAAGATATGTTCCGAGTTTCAACCCTGTATCTTTAACGGTTCTCGAGTTATAAGAATTTAAATATGAGAAATGGTGAAAAAAACCTATCATGAAGAAAAACGCAATTTCACAAGAACTCGTTTCCTTGACAACCCTAGCTTGAAAGGCAGATTTTGAAAACAAACCAAAACGAAAAAAATAATATTTCCTGTTCTAATTAAGATAGATACATGATTTAAACATCATTTTAAGCAGAAAACAGCAGAGAAATTTTTAATCCAATAAAAAAAAATTGAAAATTTGAAGATTTTTGTGTCTCGGACCCCCTTAAATTGATTAATTTTTGACAGAAAATACTAATAAATGGTGTCCAAAATTGAATGTCCCAGTTTCAATGTTATATTATAACAGTTTAATATGACTTTTTACAACAAATCATACATCAAATTGAAGATAAAGTAACTTAATTTTTCTTACAAATGTTCAGTAGGTGCCCCTTTAATTATACGGCACACATACAACCTAAAATCCAATTCTTCCCACACTTCAGCTAATAGGTCCGCAGTCATGGAAGCAATAACCTATTCAATCCTGTATCTCAACTCTGGCAAATCATTAGGTAGCGGTGAAACGTAGACGCGATCTTTTATAAAGTCCCAAAGAGAAAAATCGCATGACTCTAGCGACTATTAAATCTTCAGCCCAGCAATAACGTTGCGAGTAAATAACAAAGCAGTACTAGCGCATGCGCTTATATGAAACTATTTGAGTTACTCTTTAATTGTGACCTCGAACCAACACTCTACTCTACTTACAGTTGCTACTATTCAAATTTATAACTGGACATTTTTTGTGGACACCCTGTATATAACACACTTTTGATGTGCAGCATTATAAATCACCTCCATTCTTTTAGCAGGTGAAAATTATAGGTGCAAATTCCCAAAATCTGGAAGGAGCCAGTGGCTCCTAAACCCCAAAAATACAGTAGCCACATTGTGAAACAAACACGTAAAAACAATGGCATTTATAAAAATATGTATGATAAAAATATGAGAAAATATTTCTATCAACCAGGATCTTGAAAATGTTGCCGTTTGTGCGATGAAACATATGTTGATCTAAATAAAGGTATTATGCCTTGTTAAGTATATATTTTTTAATCACTTTCAGCAATTTTTGGCTTAGTTTGAAAAGTATTTATATTAGAAAAGTAAACAAGAAACTCAGGAATTCAAAGTGAAAAATAATCTATTTAATATGTACCCATGTACAACAAAACACAGACTAATTATATCAAATGTGTATATTTCATTTAATCATACAATTCTTTCAATTCCGATATAAATTAAGTAGCATAATATAAATCTTAAACTATGTACAATCAGAAGATAAAGATGGGCAATATAAGATACATTTAAAAAATATATATGTATAAGCTAAGCAAGCATGGTAATGGAGAATACCAGGAAAACAACATTACTTAGTTTGATTTTGTCCTACAAGAGTACATATAGGAGAAAACTGTGAATGTGTGAGATTATTTTGCACTATAACAATCAAAATACACCTCAAACGTACATTTGTTTTTCCATAAGAAAAATTGTCTTTAAAAAAAAGCTATGGCGACTTAGATACAGAAAGTTAGTGGCACATCAAAAAATTTAGTCGCCACGTGGCGACTGGCGACCGTGAATCTGCACCTATAGTGAAAACAGAAAATCGCAGTATACAAAAAACTGAATATGCCCCTTTCGATACACAGAACTAAGCTCAAAGTCGGCGAGCTGTTAATGAAATAAAAAATGGTAGAATAAAAGCGATTAACCATTTTGCGGGCGGTACCCTTAAAAAAGGACACCTAATTCCTTTTTTCACTAGAACCAATAATATTTAATTAAAATTTTCCTTTTATGAAGTACTGTATTTTCTTTAAAGTTTGTATTTTCTAACAAATTCGTTTATAAATTCTGGTGTCAGTCCATTATTTCATCAGTTTATAAACAGAATTACTCCGCGCTGGAAAGTGTTAAATTAGTATGTAATCCTGTTTCACTATTTCAGATTATTACACAGATGTTTCATCCGAAAATTACACGTTTTTATTTTTAAGTGAATTTTTTTACTTACATTTTCTATAAAAAAATATGGCATGCGTAAATTACGTGAAGTCGTATATTATACGAATAAATACATTAAAAAAGAATATTTACAGGTATTTAAGAAAATATATTATTTGCATCTTTTTTGTAGAATTAGATATCAAAGATAAAGTTTAGTCATTGCCATGAAGCATCTTGTTAATTACAATCATAAATCATAATTTCAATGCTATCCTTGTCACGAAAATAAATTTTAAACTCTCTATTTGTAATAGTTTTTGTTCAGAACGTTATTGTTATGAAGCACTTAGCCAGAGTGCTTTATCATTTCTGACAGCATCTTATTTTTTTGTCATTAAATGCATTAAATTCTCATTAATATAAATAAGAAAAAAAAAACTTTTAAAAACTCATCTTAATTGTGCAGTTATCATATCAATTAACAAAAGAAGTCGTCATAAAAAATGCTCTTTTAAAAACACGATATAAAATTTGAATTGTGTTTGACATTAATGGATTCAAGTTTTTTCCCGTAAATACTTTTCATCGTTGTATTCTTTTTACTTTCTTCTATCTTTATAAGAAGGAGGTATTGGATTCGTAAAAAATTTCGACATCCGGTTTTCGATGGATTTATACGTTTTGCAAGGTCCTGAACCCAAGTTGATGGTTTTTAGAAAATGTCTGTCTGTATGTGACAAAAATTTTGCGGGCACTCTATCTCAAGAACTAATGTGCAGAATTTCACAGAACTTTAGATTCGGTTAGATCTTGATATGAACTGGTGCTGATTAGTTTTTATGTATATCAGCCAAAAGGTAGAGCTGCTATGCAGTATTTTTTACAATTTCCGCAATAGCTCTATCTCAAGAACTAATGCACGGATTTTCATCCAACTTCAGATTCAGTTAGACCTTCATATGAATTACTGCTGATTACGTTTTAGTGTAAATCGCCCAATAGATGGCGCTATACTATGCTCAATTTTCCATGATTTACAGGATTTTAGAGATAGTCATACAATGCACGGAATTTCATCTTCAGAATCCTCATGATGGGCGTATATTGCTATTTAATTTTGGCATTGTGCTAGCGAATCATGAAGTATTAACATAAATGAGATAGAAGAAAGTTTTGGGATTGGCACATCCGACTAGTTTAACATATAGAAAAAAGATTTGTAAATGTGCATTATATATACCAGACAATTATATTTAAATGTACTAAATTCTCATTAATATAAACATGCAAAGAAAACTTTTAAATATGAAAGCAAAACTCATCTTAATTGTTCAGTAATCCTATCAATTTACGAAAAAGTTTTCATAAACAAATGCTCTTTAGAAGAAAAAAAAAAAACGCTATGAAGTTTGAAGTCTGTTTGACATTAATAAATATTCAAATTTCTTCCAAAGTTTACATTCAATTATAAATATGATATTATTTTTTAACATATGTAAAACGATTTTTAAATGTTTATTTTATGTACTGGCGATCGTAATTAAATGTATTAAATTCTCATTAATAAAAATATGCAATGCAAAACTCATCTTAATTGTGCAGTTATCTTGTCAATTTACAAAAAAATTCTCATAACAACAAACTCTTTTAAAAAAACTTTATTGATGTGAATTTTTTATTATGTTTGACATTAATGAATTAATTTTTTTTTTTCGTTTTACATTTGCATTTAATGCTGGATATGACATTATTTTTAAGCATATAGAAAAATATTTGTAAATAATTGAATGTGATTTGTCCCATAGATGCTTCATCCGAAAATTACAAGTTATTATTTGTAAGTGTATTTTTCCTTTTACTTACATTTTCTATAAAAAATATGCCATGCGTAAATTACTTAAGGGATTATATTATACGAATAAATACATTTAAAAACAATATTTACACGTATTTAAGAAAATATATTCTCTGCATCTTTTATTTAAAATAAGAAATGAAAGATAAAGTTTAGCCATTGTCTTAAAGCATCTTGTTAATTACAATAATAAATCAGTGGTGTTCTTGTCACGAAAATAAAATTTAAACTCTATATATAATAGCTTTCGTTCAGAATAATATTGTTCTGAAGCACTTAACCAAAGTGCTTTATCATTTCTGACAGCATCTTATTGTTTCCCTCATTAAATGTATTAAATTCACATTAATATAACAATGCAAAAAAAAAAAAAAACCTTTTAAAAAAACTCATCTTAATTGTGCAATTATATCAATTTACAAAAGAAGTTTTCATAAAAAATGCTCTTTGGATATGACATTATTTTTTAGTACATAGAAATACGTATGACAATTTTTTTATGGACAATCTAACCCGGTTAACTCGAGTTAAAGATATATTGACCCAATATATTGCCTGGTACACAGAAAATGGGTGAAAATCATTAATGATTGAAAAACCTATGTTAGTAAATTACATATTAAATTTGCCACCGAGTGCACAAAACGCATTTTTCTTCATTTCGTATTAGCCACATGCCACGGGTTAATTGCGAAAGATTTCTGTATTTATAGCAACTTTTTAAATTTTTATTGTTTCGGTGTACACGCGGTTCAGTTATATGTCTGTTAAATTCATTTTTATTAATTGATTTGTTTGTGAAGTTTTAATTTCGTTTGGCTATTAGGTTACAAATATTATCCGGGAATAAACAAATGCTGGATTATTTACACTGTTTTCACATATCTAAAGTGGCAAACTGCTCGTACCAGAAACTTTGTAAAGAAGAAAATATCATATATCGTATAATCACAGTGCTAAAAGTGCTTAAGTGAAGGCAAGAGTGAGTGAAATCCTATGGGAAACATGCGAGTCGAGCGACCGGTATACAATCTCACTAGTAAATTTTTATTGTAAATTTTGCCTTATTTTATCAGGAACAATGTGAGCAGCTGAATGGAAGACTCAATTAGGCAAACAATTCTGTTATGAAAAACCGGTGATAAAAGATTAAAAATTCTGTAAAAGACGCTAGTCCCGAAGGTGTTAAGATCCGTTTCCTCGGGTACTACCCTACCGATTTTGATGAAATTTGGAATCCATATTCACTGGATTATGCTCAACACTTATGGCAGACAGTTTTTTTATGCGACTAAACCTTTTTATTTTAGAACAATTGAAATTTTTCAGAAATTTTCCATTTTCCAGAATTTTTTTCTGAAACTAATTAATTATTTTTAAACTGTTTGCCACATATGATCCTAAATTTATACTCTACCACCAACATTTTCTTTATCGAAATCGCTGGAGGTGTATAAGAGTTAATGGGTTTTTTAGCTGGAAAGTAAAATTTTTTGGAGTGCTAAAAAACTTAGACATGTCTAACTTACGTGAAGTTCTTGCACACTTTTGTCAAACTCATGAATTAATATATATATATATATATATATATAAACACTAGGATAAAATTTAGTTACATATGATAAATGAGTTTAAAATGTTAGTGAAATTAATGTGAGCGGGCGTGGCGTCCCAGTCGTGTCTTCCCTTAAAACATTGTATGCGGGCAATTTTTCGAAAATGAGCACTAAATTTACGTTCTCAAATGCCGCTGTACATTAAAACCTGCTCACAACCAATAATAAGAAAGTATGTTTGGATTACACCTTCTTTTTCCACCTTCTTTGTGTTTAAAGAGTGAACTCTTTGAGAGACTTCCAAGTTGACATCAACTTTACGCCCAGTCTATGGATGAATGCCTTACTTCTTAATGAGCTATTGGGAATAAAAAGTTCTAACTATAGTTTATAAACTACGTAAAATTTTTAATTTAAACTTAACGATTAATAGTATATAAAGTTTGTATACATAAAAAAATATTGTATAGTTTCGTTCGCGGTTATATTATTATATATTGCTAGATAAAGGATTATCTGCTATTTTTACTTTTTGCTTACTTGAATAAAAAAAATATATATATATAGAAAGAAATCATTATACTCGTTGTAACGTTTGTTTTTAATAAGAAAACATAAATGCACTCATCTTTTGTTTTGCTCATTAAAGTCATACATCATAATATAAAAACAATTTTTTCCAAGTAATAAATTTTAAACTCTGTATTTATAAATAAAAGTTTTTGTTCGAAATGTTTTGTCCTGGAACACTTAAACAAAGTACTTTATCATTCCTGACAGCAACTTGCTTTTTTTCTTCTCTAATGTAGTAAATTCTCATTAATATAAATATTTAAAACAAACTTTACAAAACATTTCTTACCTGTGTAGTTAGTATATCAATTTGCAAAAAAAAGCTCATATAAAAACACATGTTTAAAAAAATTATGTTAACATCTTAAATCAATTTGACATCAACAACTTAAGTATGTATCAATAAATATATTTTCAAAAATGACTTAAAAAGGAGGATTTCGTTTTGTGTTTGAAGTACTTTTGACTAAAAAAACAAGTTGCTAATTCCCCGTCAAAGGAGGCAAATGAGGTGCGTTCGTACTCTAACTACTTTTATAAATATTTTTTGCACTGCGTATTGTACTAAATGTATATTTTAGTGCGCTTCATAAGTGCATATCAATTTATTTCTGTTTGAAAGGCTGTCACATCATTAAAATGCACTTAAAATAATTTTTTCCCATTGGCCGTAATGTAACGGAAAACTTTTGACTGTCCCTGTAATTAAACTATACATGAGATTTTCATAAAAATTGAAATGACTCGACAAAATTATGCAAGAAAAATATATTTTAAATTTCAAACGATTCGGTCGGCTAGTTTTTGCGCTGTTAGATGCGGACGGACAGACAGACGGAATGAACGACGACAATAGGTGCTACGTATTTATATAATTACGAACGCACCTAAAAAAAAGAGGATAGACAATGGATATCTCAAAGTTTCTTTATGTAACTAACTCTGACCGCGGAAAGATGAAACATTTCTCCTTATATCCCATTGTAAGGTTTTGTGCATAGCTATTTAATTCAAATCTGACTAATTGGAATTTAAACAAGTTTTAAATTGCTCGTCAAATGAAGTGCGTTCGTACTATAACTAGTTTTATAAATTTTTTTGCACCGCATATTGTACTGAATGTATATTTTAGTGCACTTCATAAGTGCCTACCAGTTTCAGCCTGGTCGAAAGACTATAACATCATTAAAATGTACTTGAAATATTTTTCCCCATTGGCCGTAATGTAACGGAAAACTTTTGACTATCCCTGTAATTAAACTATACATCCGATTTTCATGAAATTTGAAATAACTCGACAAAATTTAGCAACAATTATATATTTTAAATTGCAGATTATTCGATTGTGTAGTTTTTGCTCTGTTATATGCGGACGGACAGACGAACGGACGGACTGAACGACGACTATAGGTGCTACGCATTTATATAATTACGAACGCACCTAAAAAGAAGTTATAATGGCTCCCCAAAAGAGCCCCCGCTCTTGAGTCTAAAACAGAAACCGTCCGGATGTAAAATTATAAATTATTTTCAAGAGACCATATATATATGAATAAACCAAAAATATTTCTTTATCTCGAAAAAAAAAAACATTACGATTTATGTATAAACTTTGATAAGCATATATTTTTGTAAGTTGAACTCGCATATATACCTGTTCATGAATACCAATTTGCTCAAAGTTATTTATGCTTCTCATTTCCTTTAAAATCAATCAATAAACAAAATACGTATTCCCTATCTTCATATGCGTTCGTAATTTATTTATTGCAAACTTCATAAATGCAGACTCTTTCACTTGAAACTTATTAAGGATGCTCTTAATATTGAGATTTAAAATGAATTTACTTTGGAGATAAAATTTAAACACTATAATCGATATCCAATTAATTTCAAGATACCTTTTAAAAGTACTCCATATCTTATCACATTACATTTCGCCATTTCCTCCAACTGACTAAATTTGCATTAGATAGAATTTGGATTTCGCAGGGTGGGTTTCCCGCTCAAAAAAATGATCTTTGATAAGTATATATTTTTGTAAGTTGAACTATCATATATATCTGTTTATGAATACTAATTTTCTCAAAATTTAGTTATGCTTCTCATTTCTTTTAAAATCAGTGAATAGACAAAATAGATATTTCCCATGTGTACATAAATTTGTAATTTATTTGTTGTAAACTTCATAAATACAGATTCCTCTAATTGATACTTATTAAGGATGCACTTAATCTTGAGATTCAAAAGGAATTTTCTTAGGAGATAAAGTTAAAATACTATAATCGATATTTAATTAATTTTAGGATACCTCTTAAAAGTACTACATGTTTAATTCGTCATTATGCATTCCGTCAATTCCTCCTAAGTTAAAGATTAACGAAATTTCCATTAAATAGAATTTGGATTTTGCGGGTTGAGTTTTTCTCTCAAAAATTTTATGTTTACTAGTTTATTAGAAACTAAGATCAACATAAATAATATATGTAAACCAACGACAATAAAAATTTTATATTAAAATTAAGAAAATCTAGTACAAATAACCGAAAATTGCGTTAAATCGTTGTTGAAGTTGCAACTACTTCTAAATTTGATATTTAATATCTACATTAAATATAACTAATTTGGTTGATTGTTCTTTTCCACACACACATATATATAGTCCGTAAAGTCATGGTGCACTTTTGACAGTCCACATTAAATCAACGAAACAAGATGGAAATTGGAAATCTTCACCAAATAAAAGAAAAACTCTCCAAGTTTCATACCTGTTCAGTGCAGTTCGATGTGGCCTCCATTTGAAACAGAGAATCACAGATGTTATTCACTCTGTTACACCAGGCGGCCTTATTTGTGTGTGGGAAGAACTTGAATATCGTTTAGATGTGTGTAGGATAACAAATGGAGGCCACATGGAACTGCACTGAACAGGTATGATTCGTGGATAGTTTTTCTTTTATTTGGTGAAGATTTCATATGTCCATCTTGTTTAGTTGATTTCCTGAGACAGGTCAAAAGTGCACCATGACTTTACGGACACACCGTAATGTATACGCATATATTTCCTTTTTTTTCGTATTTTTGAAAATTACTGAAACATGGCGCAACTATAGTTCTACTATTTTCGTTTGTATTTTCTGTAATGCCAGATTTCGGTGTGGTAAAAAATATTCAAGAATTTTTTTATTTTATTTTATTTTATTTTATTTATTTATTTTTTTTTTCAAAGTAAGCGAAAAATAATAAATGATTTATGTGTTTTTTTTTTCTTTCTGGTGACCAAGAAAATTTGTAAATTGTTTTCCACGGTAAGATAGTAAAAACATTTTCCAAAAATATTTTTGCTTATTTTTAATTTTTTCTTTTTTTTTTTTTTAATGCAGATATTTATTTTATATACCTTGAAGCAATAGATTTGATAAATATCGTATCGGGCTATTTTTTAATTTGAAATTTGGATGCATTACAGGAAAAACTAGAGATCAGTAAAAGGAATATTACATGTAAGACCACCAGTACGTCAAGCAAAAATCTGCTTACTCACAAAAGTTTTTGCGCTTCCGAATTCAGTATAGAACATACATTAAATTTCAGCAATAAAAAAAGTGATTTTTTTTTAAATCCAAAATTCAAAAAAGAAAAAAAAAAAAAAAAATCCGACCATGAAGGAGTCAAATGGTATCTCGATTAACAATTTATCTACTGATGGTACTTTTATGTTCCATTAAAATAACTTGTTATAAAATTCATTTATTACATCGATTAGTTGTATAACAGTTTAGAATGAGAACATTACTTTATCTTGTTACAAAAGCATTATGGGTTACACAAAACAAAAATATTTTTTAAAAGATGATTTCTTTTGCCTTTGCATCTTTCAGCTTTCTTGGCATTGGGAGGGGGGGGGGGGGGTATTTTCACTTCGGAAATATTTCTATATTTCTAATGTAAGAACATTACATTTGTACATTTCCTAATTCTACAAAATACTAAGAAAAATATTTAAAATAAAAGATTTGAGTGGGGTTGTAAATATTGCACGAAATCCCTATAAATTTAATTAATCCTTCTAAATCCTTCTAAAATTTATTAAATGATTATTTAAATCTTTGAATGTAGTTTAAAAATTCACGAAGAATGCTTTAGAAGATAAAATTTTCATGAATTCATAATTCGATACATAAAGGGTTAAGGAGGACTGCCACTTTGTCGCAATAGCATCCGGTTTTGGGATATCATTTATTTTACTTTGACTGTGCTAAATGCTTCAGATTAAAAGAAGTTCTTTTTATATCCAATCAATACCATTACAAATCTTTTTAAAGGATTTCAAAATACTTTTAAAAACTTGGACTACATTCTTGTTTCTCAAATAACATAGTTTTGTTTTCCTTTTTTCAATTTGTGAATAAAAAATTTCACTTTGAGTTCAAACCGAAAGACTTGCATAAAATTATGATATTGCCTCTTTTAGAAGGTGAACATAAATTTCTTCGAAAAGTTCTTTTCTTATAACAGTTATTGTTTTTATATATATTCCAAAAAAATAGAGAATATATATAACAAATAATAATAAAATATCAATAAAATACTTTTAGAAGAAACTTTTACAATCATCGTGAAAGATCATAGTTGTATCAACTTTACAGTCTGTTACAAAAGTATAATACCACAACATATTTTGCTATTTAGGTAATTGACACCAGAACGCCCGGAAGCAGTGTTGCCGGATGGGCTACTTTTTTAAAATTCAGATTCTTGATTGGCACCACTTTTGTGAAATGGTAAAATGCGCCTTATTTAATGCCATATTAATTAAGGCGAAAACAAAGGTAATTTTACCGTTTTAAAAAAGTGCTGTGAATCAAGAAATCTGAATTTAAAAAAAGTAGCCCACTGGCAACACTGCCAGGAAGGAGTGGAATCGACTTCGACCAAATGATTAAATGACAATAGGAGCAAGAAATTTTTTCATTAAATAAGTTCAATTTAAAACACGCAGAAATACGCTATATAAATCAATTAAATAATTTTAAATAAGAATTATGGTGTGAAATATTTTTGTGAAGTTTGGGTAAAATTTCCGGGCGTTCTAGTTTTAAAAATATATTTCAATCAAAATAAAGAATATTCTATGTTAATGCATCAAGTTTTCAGTAAAATGTAGCAACTTACGCAAATGAAATTAATTCGGGGAAAATATAACATCAATATAACAAAAAAGTACAAAAAAGAACAGTTACAAAATTATGGGACCACCTGTGAGAAAGACAATTTTCAAAAATTTAGTAAGATGTTGCTCCATTATTTCTCTGAATAACTTCAAACACACGATTTGGCTTAAAGTTAATTACGTTTTTAAGGAACAATTCGGGAATATTGTCCCATTTATCCGTAATGGCCATTTCTAATTCATATGTTGAAAGATATTGTTTGTTATTTTCATACACTTGGCAAGACAAATAACATCAGAAGTTTTCTATGGTGTTTAGGTCGGGATGTCAGCATGGCCAAGGTAAAACATCAACCTTTTCCTTTTAAGACACTATTTTGTTGATTTCGATGAATGACTGGGAGCATTATCTTGTTGAAACTTCCATTTTGTACCTCCTAAAAGTGTCCCGAAGGGCATCAGACTTCGAAATAGAAAGCGTTGGTAATTGTCAGAGTTAATTTTCCTTTTAACTCTTTGGAGATAGCATTTTCCTGCATATGAAAATGCGCCCTACACCATAACGGAACCGCCTCCCATTTCTTTGCCTTAAATCATACCAGTAGTAATTATTGCCATCTGGACCATCAAGATTAACATTTTTCTGGTCTGAAAACAATATACTTCTCCATGCTGAGTTCCAGGACATGACATTTTTTTGCCAACCTAAGACGAATTTCTTTGTGACATTTCATTAGTAGTGGTTTGGTTTTTAATTTGCGATGAACAACACCAGACTTACATTTCAAACTTCGCCACACGGTTGCATGTGATACCTTTTTAGTTATCTGTTGTGCTATTTTACGAGTCGACTGGTATTTTTTCGTTGCCAGTTTGACAGTTCGCCTATTATGACGATCTGATAACTTCTTTTTACGACCAGATCGTTTATGCGTTCCATACAATTCTTTTTTACTTAAAACATTATGAATCGAAGTTTTAGAACGATTAAGAATCTAATGGTGTTATTACACGAAGACTCAAAGACGCTTGAAATCCCAGGCCTCTAGCGACAACAGCCGCTTCACGGCCCGTCTTTTCCAAGCATTTCATTGGCTGTTCCGGAAAAGGCTTTTCTATTATCAGATTTCCAAGCATATGATTGGCTGTTACTGGCGACTCGCCTCGTTTCGGGCGTCAAAGATGCTCAGACAGAAAAAAGACGCTCGCGCTCCAAGCGACTCCCCTGGAGCCATAGGAATACATGGAGACGCCCGGAATCTGAAACGTCTTTGACCCCTCGTGTAATAACACCATTACTTATTTCACATTCAGACTTTTCTTTTCCTTTGTAGAATCACACTTTTCTCACTTCTATTTAAGACATGTCACTCCGACGAGGCATTTTACTAATAAGTTCAAAGAATCAGATACAATTCAGAATTTCTGCATTTTAATCTTCTTTTAAATTTTACAGATTGTTTAGGTTATAGTTAAACTCTGAGTTCAAAATAAAATCGCCTACTTTTTTAATACTATAAGAGTGGTCTTATATGTATGAAACAGCGGGTTTGAGTAAAATCGTTTGGCATGAAACAAAAAAATATTCAAACATTTTTCCCTGAGCTAAACATTATAGAGTTATTTCTTTTCGTACAACTACTTTTAAATTCAAACTAATATTTTCTTTGTTGAAAAAAAGGTGAAATTCTGAGTGGTCTTATAATTTTGTAACAGACTGTCGTCATTTACTAGTTTATGACAAGTATATGGGAAGTCAGTTTGTGAAAAGTTTGTATAAGAAACGGCATTAATTAGAGCAAGAAAATCCCTTTTCAACAAACAAATTCACATTTGCTAAAAGAAATGTATTACAAATTCTAATGAGGATATTAGTTATTTCAGATTGAAATATCTTAACTATTATAATTATTAACAAGGACATGT
This sequence comes from Maratus speciosus, assembly GCA_963932465.1. Classification (NCBI taxonomy): domain Eukaryota; kingdom Metazoa; phylum Arthropoda; class Arachnida; order Araneae; family Salticidae; genus Maratus; species Maratus speciosus. The sequence continues at coordinate 474,973,004 of OZ010797.1, forward strand.
TTTTCAAAGAGCAAATACGTCTTGCAATTTGTAAATACTCGTACATTCTTCGCTTAAAATATTTGCTAGAATCCCGAAAAGAAAAGAAACCAGTGTTCCAAATAGTTCTTGCAAAAACAAATAATGAAAGAGTATAATTACATGAAATGCTTTTTAACTCTTGACGATTAAATAATTCCCCACGACTTGAAATCTTAGAAGATGTGGAACGAATGTGATAAAAAAATTAAAAAGTCTTATAGGCAGTTGATTTTGCAGTACATGTCATGTTATTGCTAATGGTTTACAATTGAGCTGTTTTTAAAATATTTCGTAAAAAGTAATATGTTTATTTTATAATTTTTGTGATCTTAATTCGTGTTAATTTATTTTGCAATTATGATTATTGGTGCTAGATAAACAAAACCCTGGTTTTAGTATGCGAAAATAGTAGTCCTTGTCTTAGTCTTACACTCAAAACAAATGTCATATTGAAAACGACAATTTTCTTTGATGGGAATAGAGATATAATAACAAAAAATTCGATATATATATTTTATTTAATCAATTATTTTATTTCAATATTTCATTCTTCTTTATAAAAGTTACAGTAAAACAAAAAATAAATTTTATTTAGTAGGGAAAAATGAAATTTTTTTCAGTTATAAGTTGTTTATCTATAATTATGTTTTAATTAAATAATGAAAGTTTTTATAATATTCATGATGAAACTCTGATTTTACTTGTTAGCCATCAATCAATATGCTATTTTTTCTATTAAAAATAACGTTAGAGAAGCCAGCCGTAAAATAAAGTAGATATATCATTGTACTATTAAATACGGATAATCTTTATTGCAATTTTTTTAACTTTTAAGAATCGCACATTGTCAAAATTTATACCTTCGTATAGGGAAAAAAAGTATTTTTAAATGTAATTTGTTTGAAAATTCCATCTCGATTTTTTTCTTTAGATAATTAAGTGTTTTGTAATTTCTAAAGCCATTTTTTAAATATGGAATTCTTCATCGGATGCGAATGCCATTTTATATAAAAACAAACCGTGTTGTTATGTCTTCAAAATGAATTATGCTTTGTACTATCTATATTTAGATATATTTTTTTTTTCGCCTTCATCGGGGGCAACACTAATTTCTGTTAAAAGCAGAATTCCTGTTTTCTAGTTAATATTATTCAGTATAAAAAATAATTCTATTTAAAGTGGTCTTATCTTACATTTCAAATCATCGTATTTGAAATATCGATGAGCCAATAAATTACTAGCAACAAATTTATTATGATATTAAACGATATTTATTGTGAATTTGTTGAAAACATAAATTCTATGTTAATGTTAATGAAATTATATTCTAACTAATTATTTTCATTAAATTGATTTATAAATTAACGGCTCAATTGAATAAAATATGATCAAAATAAAACCTGACAGCCAGGCGTGATTCTAAGGCCCTGGTATATGAGGCATTCTCACTAAATTTTAACTTTCAGGAATAAAAATCTGGTAAAATTAAACTTAATAAAATAACATTTTAAACTTATAGACGAATGCCTTAATGATTCAAAATAAAGAAAAATGGTCATCAGCAACGATTTTGTTTATTTAACTGAGGTTTAAGTTAAATTTGCGAGTTTAATTTTCCTTACCGTTTTACCTCTGTAACTTTTTTTTTTCTTCTAAATTTTTACCTATAATGAATTTGCATAGTACCCATAGGACATTCAAATAAGAAATAATAACAATTTCGTATTTTTAGTACACAATTTTGGTATAACATCGTCTTAAAGGGATGTTAAGGAAGATACAGCAATTAAAAAAAAAAAAAAAAAAAAAAGGACGGTAAGGGGAAAAAAGGGACGATAAGGAAAATTACCAGATATTTTTAAGCAAATCATGTTAAGACTAATGAATAGCCACAATGTTGATTGATTTTTAGCAACAGTTATTTACATTGGATTAAATTACAAAAAAAAAATTAATTTACATCGAAAAGTGCAGGAATAAACCTTGGGGACGGTAAGACTACTAATAAAGCCAAAATGCTTGAAATTGATATTTAAATGCTGATTTAAATTCTGCAGTAAACTTCCTGTCAAAGAATTTTAGCCATTCTTTCTCTAGTATACTTCTGCATGAGAAAAAAATTGAAAAAAATTATGTTTCTCCATCTGAAGTGATTTTCTCTACAATTTTAGCAAGAGAGACGGTAAGGAATCAAAAATCCAGGAACAGAGTTCAAAAGATAATAATGACCATAAAAATGTGCGCAGATTAATATTTTGCTACACATTTATATAAAAATATATTCCCAGTTTTAAAAAAAAATACATCGAATTACTTTTATTGAAGCAATTTTATACAGACAGCTCCAAACTTAAAAATCAGCATCTGGGACACGGGACGGTATAGGAGTTTCGAGGTATATCTTGACCCCCCAACATCGTCCAAAACTTATTTATCTCGTTAATATTGTTATACAGTTATGCAATGGTATGTTTTCCAGTATAAGAAAAAAAAACACAAGAATATGTACTAAACTAAAAATTATTATTCAGGGACTTAAAAGTAAAAAATATGTAAGAATGCCTCATGTATATTTACTAGTTTAAGGAAAAACTAAAAGAAAATAAAACTTCTTCAAAAGTTTGCACCAGAAACAACACTACGCACTAATTATCGCAAAATTTCTTTTCAGCAAACAAATCCACGTTTGTTTAGAAAAATTTAGAACTTTAGCTTTTCTAATGAGGGCATTCGCTACTCGAGAAAATAATATTCTTAATGCTATCATAATTAATAAAGACAGCTTTTTAAAAATATTCGAAGTGTAATACTTTGGTAAATTTGAAAATAATTATTATATATTTCCCTTAAGATATTTATTATGTTTAGTACAGGAAGTCTGATGAAAAAGACAGAGGAACGTTTTTACCTATACAAAAAAAAAAAAAAAAAAAAAAAAAATTGTAAATGTAAAGAAAAAAAAGAAAAAATAAATAAATAAATGTTCTTTTATTAAATTTACCAAAAACGTATAATTACGGATTAATCCATTTAAATGAAAATTTCGCTAAATCAGCCAGATATCGGCAAATTAGCTTCATATATGGTAAGTTATTTTTGACGATCATTTTGGCAATATTTTTCCAAGTTGGCCAAAATTTGGCATTACTGTGTCAACCCTGCCATTAGTAACTTTTCTACAATTCGACTAACCATTAAGTTTAAGTAGTGTTAATCACAGTAGTGTTAGTTTAACTTAAGGCGACTCTTCAATGTAAAACACGCACTCGTAATGATAAACCTACGGGCAGGTTGTTTTCGAATTCTTCGTTTCTATTTTTAAACGATTTTTCTGCATAGGATAGCTGAGCTCGATCTCAAATAGGGCTATTTTTTACTTTTTCGATTTCCGTTGTAGATTTTTTAAATAAAAGTACTTTCACTTTCGGGACCGGTTTCGAAAGTGAAAGCACCTTTATTAAAAAATTCTGCAGCCACAGTCGAAAAAACACAATAATGGCTTAGAGATCAAGCTCAGCTATCCTATGCAGAAAAATCGTTTAAAAATAGAAACCTGGAATTCGAAAACAACGTGCCCGTAGGTTTATCATTAAGGAGCGGTGGTTTTCAAGTGAGTGAAGTAGTGTTTTTGCTATTTTTTCAAAAGCGGAGGGCGCTTGGGTGCAGGTCCCCCTTTGGGGGGCGAATTTTGAGATTTTACTTCCATTGGTTTATGAGACATGGAGATTTTTAAGAAAATTTATTTTGCCCCCTCCTCCGCCCTCGTTGCCCCCTTAGTGATCGAATTTTAATAAATGAATGCCCAATTCATGTATTGCTCTCAGCAATACATACAGGGTTGTTCAGAACTGTGTGTCAAAAATGTAAAGGCAGGAAGAGGAGGCCTAAATAAGCAGATTTCGTATAGGAATGCGGGTGCAGAAATGTAATGTTGAGGCAGTTGAGGGTACCGTTGAGTTAGGCGGATGGAACCGCTTCGCTGACTTGAATCGTCATTTCCCGCACAGATTTCGAGCAACATGCATCGTCACACCTACACGGAGCTTGCTGACATGCGTTTCATGTATGGAGCTGCGTAAGGAAATGGCTCACGCGCAACACACGTCCAATAGCGTTCAAGCTTGTTAAAGAACTATCCTCTCCTGTGTGAAATACTGCTTCTTCCACTACATGAATTCTGCGATATCTTTCAGTGCCCGTATCACGCCTCGAAGCATAAAATGATCCACTCGCGCACAACTCCCGATGCAGAAGCTCAAATGTTAGGAGATGCAGCAGATTCCTACCCTGGAATCGTTCCAAGTACATCCTTTGAGTACTCCATTTCCTTGTGCAGCCACATACATGAAATGCATGTCGGCAAGCCCCACATTAGTGTAACGACGCATGTTGCTCAAAATCCGAGAGGAGAATAACGATTCAAGTCAGCAAAGCGCTTTCATCCGCCTAACTTAACAGCGCCCTCTACTGTCTTAACGCTGCATTTCCGCACACACATTCCTGTACGAAATCTGCTTATTTAGGTCCCCTGTTCTTGCCTTTACATTTTTGACATATAATTCTCAACCACCCTGTATATATTAAAATTTTTAAAGCTCTATGTCAACAGAAAGGGGGTAAAAAAAAGAGTAACAAGATTTGGCTGCCACATATACAAACAGAATTGTAAGTTAAATGAAAGCATGAAAAAAAAAAAAAGAAAAATATTCGTATTCTACGAAAATATAATAAAACCAAGAACGAATACCTCTTCAGAGTTATCCACGATTCCCAAAAACAGTCTTTATCATTAAAAACCTCAGAAACCAATATACTTTCTAGATTTAAAGAAGTATTTACAAAGACAAAGTTTGTTTTCCTGCTGCTGATTTTCGGAAAAGTTTTGAAAGTGTCTGGACCTACGCATGTAAAGGTTTCCAGATTTGGCACGATATCGCTTGTTTCGCAATTTCAATCTTGTTGCTGATTGTGAACAAATTATAAAACTAGTTAATACAAAGATTATACAATAAAATTACAAAAAAGATGTACTAAATTGTCGAAAACAAATTTTACTAATACATATAACTCTGTCAGTATATTTCTTTAAATACTCGAGCTATATACCGGGTATACCAAAACTGACCGATGATTTTAAAATTCAATAACTTGCAAACAATGACAGATATTAAAAATATTCTTGCAGTAGGGTTATGTATGATATCAGGAGTTTTTGTACTGTGATTCTTTATTTTAGTTCGAATTTTAAACAACAGATGGCACTGAGAGCAACAGGTGCTCAGTCCAAACCCGATTTTTGGCACTTCGGGATCCATTCAATGCATTTTAATCTCCTTTTTTAGCATGGAAGGGGAGAGAGGCCGGAAAATTGAGACTGGATTTAGCAGTTATTGCTTGCAGCGCCATCTATCGATGCTATTTGTAACTAAAACTCAGACTCGCAGCGTACAAATTCCTGACATCTTACGTAACACTCCTGCAAGAATTTTTTAATATCTGTCACCGTTTGCAAGTTATTGAATTTCAAAATCATCGGTCATTTTTGAGATACCCGATAAATACGATCGTGTTTTCTAGTCAGTGTTGGGCGTTAATTAAATTTTGAAACATTTAAACAATTGCAAGATTCAATTGTTTAATTTATTTTTCGGAATATTGCTTCCCGAGTTATATTACCAAAAATAACACTGACAACATCAAACACTAGTTTGTTGAATAACTCGAGAAAAGTTATAAATTTTTCGTATGATTTAAGTTGAGAAAAACGGTAATAAATGAATTATTTTTAGTGATGGATTAATTTTTTTTTTTTTTTTTTTTTTTTTTTTTTTTTTTTTTTTCTACAGAAATTATTTTTATTCCAAAACCTATTTCACAAGAAAAGAAATCTTTGCCAGCATTTAAACTATTTTTGAAGAAAGCAACAGGAATTTCTGGAATCAAACCAAATTCAATATTTTGTGTCTTATTTCTAAAAATATGCATTCGTGAATTCATTTATTCAGTTTTTCAGAAAAGTTCTAAAACATCTTCAAGCATAAAAACGAATACCGTCTATTCCAGCGCATAGCACGCTGCTGCGCTTAAAAAATTTCGTTGATTGTCACTACAATTTCCGTATTTTAACCTTTTTAACGCTTTCCGACAATGTTGAAAAGTGTTTATGCATTCGGATTGTCTGTCAGTCCGTCCGTCTGTCCGTCTGTCCACGCTCTAACTCCCGTAAATATACTAGGATTTTCATGCAATTGATAAACCATATTTAGGGTCTCCAAGGCATGTTTCATATTATTTATAAAGTATGTGGGATTAATAGTTCATTTACAGGGGCACTGAAAATAATTACATTACTTTATGGTATATGGGGAAAAATCGTTTGCAGAGTATTTTAATAAGATTGCGCTTATTCAAATGTATTGAAACTGATATATGATTCACCGCAAAATGATTACGAATGATTAGAAAAGGTCATTCATAGCAATTGTCGTTTATTTACAGGGACACTCAAAAGAAATTGGTTACAGTACTGTCTTTCAGAAATAATTGCTGAAAGTGCGTTTTAAAATTCGGTAAGCGCTTTTAAATTTAGGTGATATTTTCTATTTTACTTGTTGCACATAAATTCTATATTTCATGTACAGGGCTGCGCAAAATAATTTACGTACCATTCTCCTTATTAGCGGAAAGGGCTGAAGTGGAATTTTCAACTGAAGTATATGTATTTCTTAACTGAACTAAAGTTTGGAATGTATGTAGTTAATAGATGCAAATCTATATATCATATACAGGGCAGCTCAAAGAATTCAGATAATTTTCCGATTGTAGGTGTGGACAGCCGAAATTGTGTTTTCAAGTGTGTTATGCGTTTCCATATGGTTGAATTAGACATAATATTTTAACTTATTAAATGGTGCAGTTTTGTTACATTATTCTGAATGTGTTGGAAAGTGTTCCGTAATGTGCTTGACGCATGATTTTTCTTTCTTCTTTTTATGAGATGATTTTGTGAACGTATCAGAAATTAGAGAATATGCATTTCAAACTATCTTTGACATATAATAGTGGTATAAAAAATGATTTATTCGTCGTTTCCCTTAAAGTTGTCGGGATTTTTTATATTTTTACACTCTAAAAAACAGTATTTTGTAAGCACATATTCCGCATTTATTTTCTTTTGCATTTAAATAATAAAAATAAATTCCATGGGTTTACAGAAAAGTAAATATTAACAATAACTGACAAAGATATGCCCAAGTTAAATATTAACAATAACTGACAAAGATATGCCCAAGTCCATAGTTTTAACGCATTCATCAAAATCACTTTCATAAAAAAAAAAAAAAAAAAAAAAAAAAAAAATCCGGAAATATCTGGCAACTGTACTTGCAATCTACAGCTTTTATTTATTTATTTATTTATTTTTACAATGTGTACAAATTATAATTCGACAATTTTTTATTTTTTTTTACAATACATAGACTACATTTTTCTAGTTTTACATACATTCATCATATTACTCGCACCCCTTTTTAGCAAAAAATATGTATGACATATGCAGCAAAAAGTAAAAGTATAATACATTTTTTCGTGTAATCTAAAATAGTATGTAAATTCTTTTATGAAGCAATATAAGGTAGGTGGGGGATTAAAGATACGCACTTTCCATAAATTTTCATTTTTTAATGAAACATTGGTCAAAATTTGTTTGATGACTGAATGAAATGTTAGAAATTAGAGCCTCACTCACTATCACCCTCTTCCTAGATTCTGTCGAATTGTAATTTTGCAAGAAATTGTAATTTTTAAAAACATAGCTTTGCTTTTCCTTGCCCCACTAAGTGGGGTAAAAAACCGCAGTAAAGGGGCTAAACCCCGGTCTTCTTTAACCAGCTAACTGAAAGTTTACAGAAATGCAATCTAGGTAAGCTATATACGACATTTAGAAGCTAAAGAGTTTCCATTCTTCACTCAATTTTTGGATTTCTAGACATTTGCAGTATTATCATCTCATCAATCACATTAATTTTTTTTAAATATTACATAAGAAATGAAAAATTGAAACTTACCAGATTTTCTCCGTACTGAATGCAACTTTCTTCACATGTTATCAGGTACGATTGAAGCTTAACTTAACTGGCTATTATTGTTTGACATTGAAAAAGTGTTGCGTTCATATTAAATCTGTCCTTGCGTGTTCTTACCCCGTCCGTGTCTTCGCCCACACCTACCCTATCTACAGAATTAATACACGCTAAGTAATATGCAACGAATTAGAAAAATTTAAAAACACACTTTCAGCAATTATTGCTCATAGACTGTACTATAACCGAATAATTTCGTGTGTCCCTTTAAATAAAGGATAAAATGTTATGCACAATCTACTCTACTGCGAGCTTCTTGTAGTGTACTTCAGTGATGTATATACTATATATCAGATTTAATATGTTTGAAATAGAGTAATATCATTAAAATGCATTGCAAACGATCTATTCCCATAGACTATAATGTAACGGAATTCTTTTGAGCGTCCTTAAAAACGAACTTTAAATGCTACATGCTTCATTTAAATTATCGAATATGCCACAGTAAACGTCAAAAAACTACATAAAAAAAATCACAATTCCGAGTATTAACTCGAACAAGAGCTCGTACAACAAACCGGACAGACGGTCAGACAAACTGAAATCATAATCACTTTTAACACTTTCCAACAACGTTGAAAAGTGTTTATGGCATCGGTTTGTGTCTGGCCGTCTGTCCGATCTCTAACTCTAGTAAACTCGGATAGTCCCGAAATTTTTGTATGTAATGGACCTTTACTATAGCACGATTGGTATATAAAATGAAGTGTTTATTTTCCTTAGTTAAATCACAGGGACGGCCAAAAATATTCCTTTACATTACTGCCAATGGGAAAAAAAATCTTTTCAAATGCATTTTAATGATGTTAGAACATTTCAAATATACTGAAATTGATATGAATTTATGAAGTGCACTAAAACATGCATCTGATATAAATAGCATTTATCATTCATTTACATGGATATACAAAATATTCGGATACAATACTTTCTTTGTGTACTAGCGGTAATTGTTGGTGCGATTTCATTTATGATAGACATGCTTAAGTTTAACCAAATTTTTGCTGAATAAATGGTGTGTATAAATTGTACAGGGCTAAGCAAAAAAAAAAAAAAAAAAATTGTAAGCACTGCTGATTATTACCGAGAATGGCCCAAAAAAACGGCTCTTAACGGAGTTGGGCGATGTAAAGTTGAACTATATTTAGTATACTATGAGATGTTTGTATAATATAAATAAAATCATTTACAAAGCAAGGCAAAGAATTGGATACATATAATCCCTGTGATGATAATATCAGGAAATGTGATTTCAGTAGTTTTAAACATGTTCTAGACTGTATTAAATTTTAGTGTAAATATGGCGCAGATAAAAAGCTGTTTGTAATATGTACTAAATAATTAAAGTGTTATGTTTTCGTATATTGGTAGAAATTGCTGAAGAAGAATTTCAACTATTATGTATTTTCTTACTAAACTAAGTTTTATCATACTATGTAGAATGTATTGAGATCTGTAGATTAAATACAGAGCTGCACAAAAGAAATCGACTATATTTCCGGCTATGGAAGGTAATTGTTGAAATCTGTTTTTAAAAGTATCATGTCTTTCCTAAAATGTTTGCTTAAATATATATATATTTTACCATATTAAACCCAAGCAAAATATTGTTGGACAAATTCAAGAAGTGTTGGAAAGTGTTTCATAATCTATGCTTCATGCATGATTTTTCTTTCTTGTTCAGCTGTGTTGGGAAGCGTTAAAAATCACTCTACTTCTTCGCTTGACAAGCACCGTAATGTATTAACACTTCTTTTAAAAACAATTTTTACTTGAAAATATTCGTCTTGAAATATTCATGTCACGAAATAAATTTTGTTTGAAATTTTTGACAATACAAATGCAGGAACTGCGACGAAAAATAATAGAAAACGATTCTCCGAATTCGTTTCACATTTGAAGACAGTATTTTGACATTAAACTGGCACAGAATTGAATTTAAGGGCGATAAATGACTTGTCAGGCGCATTTGCGTTTGGGATCTTCAATTTTCCCCCAAAACCGTCAAGGTATATTTATCTCATGTCAACAAACGGATATCTGTTTTACAAATGACGGCTGAATTGTTGCGGCGTAATTTCGTTCCCATAATTTGTTTGGATATTTCTCTCTCAAATATCATCATTTGTTTGAATTTTAAATGGATCTAGTAGGCGGGAATTCGAACAAGAAATAAATGTAGTCATTTATTTAATTTTAGAAATTACAGAATTTTGTAATTATTACTTAAAAGAGAGTTCAATCCGGGATAAAACAGTTTTATTATTATTATGATTGAGTTTGCATTATTTTTAGAATTATGAATAAATTTTATGTATAAACACAGCTTGAAAAGCCTTGAAAGAATAATACAGATAACATAAATTTTGATTACCATCAATAATAAAAGCATGATTACTTCATAATATCAAGGAACATATATTTTTTCTACGAATGAAAACATACCAACATACAATAATAATTATTAACACTTTCCAACAAAGTTGAAAATGTTTATGACTTCGGTTTGTCTCTCCGCCTGTCCGTCTGGCCGGTTGTCCTTCGGGTAGAAATTGCTGAAGATGAATTTTCAACTATTTTGTATTTTCTTACTAAACTAAGTTTTAGCAAACTATGTATATATTCAGATCTGTTGATGTACGGGGCTGCATATAATTAATTGGACTACTTTTCCGGCTACGGGCGATAACTGCTGAAATCTGATTTTAAATGTGTCATGCATTTCTAAAATTTTTACTTAAAAAATATATATATTTTTACAACATTAAACAGCGAAATTTCGTTAACAAATTCTGGACGTGTCGGAAAGTATTTCATAATCTATGATTGATGCATGATTTTTCTTTCTTGTTAAACTATGTTGGAAAGTGTTCAAAATCTCGCTACTTCTTCGCTTGACAAGCACACTATCCGTATCCACTGAAATGTATTACTTCTTATATAATACTTCTTGTATAATACTTCTTAAAAAAAATCTCCACTAGAAAGTATTTTTCTTGAAATATTTATGCCACAAAATAAATTTTGTTGGAGATTTTTACCAAACAAATGCAGAAACTGCGACGACAAATAATAGAAAAAAGATTCCCCGAATTCGTTTCACATTTGAAGACAGTATTTTGACATTAAACTGGCGCGAAATTGAATTTAAGGGCGATAAATGACTTCTCAGGCATATTTGCGTTTGGGATCTTCAATTTTCTCCCAAAACCGTCAAGGTATATTTATCTCATGTCAACAAACGGATATCTGTTTTACAAATGAAGGCTGAATTGTTGCGGCGTATTTTCGTTCCCATAATTTGTTTGGATATTTCTCTCTCAAATATCATAATTTGTTTGAATTTTAAATGGATGTGAAGTAGGCGGGAATTTGAATAAGAAATATATGTAGCCATTTATTTAATTTTATAAATTAGAGAATTTTGAAACTATTACTTAAAAGAGGTTCCAATCCGGATATCCGGTTTACAGAATATACTTCATACAGTACTGGCCAAATTATTATGTTAACAGGAAAATTTACACATAAATCAGCCTAGAAGTTAATTTATTTTTCACATTTAATACTGGGTGGTTGTTTATGCATTACTTACATTGAACGTATTTATAGATGTCCAGTCATGGCTGTTAGTGCTTCGTATGTCCACCTTTAGCAGCATATGATTGCCTTCAAACGTCTTGGCATCCCTTCTTCTAAACCAGCCGTTTCACCTCATCGCTATGATGCCATACACGAATAAATCGCCAATTAGCTGAATCTTGTTTGTTGCTGGGATTTTGTTGACTCGAAATTGCAGCAACAAACAAGGTTCTAGTTAATCGAGCAATTAATTCGTGTATGGCATATGGAACAACTGGTTCAAAAGTACAGTCGTGGAAAAAAAAAGTAAACACCCCCTACTAACTCTTTAACAAATTATCGTAGACGGAAGTTACTGGGACCGAACGATTTGAAATAAAGTCTACTTTTAAATGATGTATATAAAATTTGCTTAGGGGGCCATCTACATAATAAAACGAATTCAAACTTAATTTTTTTCAATGACAATACCCAATTTTAACGAGATATTTCAAATCTTCGATTCAAACTATGCCTAGACACCAAATTTCAAGTCATTTGAATGGTAGGTTTTTGAATTATAAGCATTCAAAATTTAGTGCTTCTAATGTTAAATTACATTTTCATATTTTTATTTATATCTCCTGAAATTATGTTCCTAATGTGCTAATTTTTTGTGTAAGCAATGAAACTAATGTGCCCAAACATAAATTCGCTGAATTTGCAATTTTTATAATTTTATGACATGAATTATGAATTATGAAATTAATATTCGAAAAAATTATGAATTGCAACCTACAATTTTTTTGATGGATTAAGATTTATTAAGTCCTGCTTTATGAAAATACAGAATTTCACATTTTTCTTCTAAATAGTTTTCAAATTATGCTTAAAAAACGTCAAAATGATGGTTAAAGGGGCCGTCTATGATAGAAGTGACTAGATATTTTGAAATTTCTTCTGCTGCCTTGTTATCTAACAGGCTTCATTGACTGCTTGATGCCTTGATCAAGAAGGGGGCTCTCTCGGTTAGCAATCGAGCACGCAACTTCAATTTGGATACAGCCCTTAAAATACGCTCGTTTTAAAATAATTAATTTCTCGGAAACTTATGGTAAGAATAGCATAAAAATTTGTTTTTAGGCTAATTGAAGGGTGTAGAGTTCATTTATGTTGTCAGAATTGGGTATTGCTATTGAAAAAAATGAAGTTATGGTTCGTTTTAATTTGTAGATGGCCCCCTAAGCAAATTTTATATGCATCATTTAAAAGTAGATTTTACTTCCAATCGTTCGGTACCAGTAACTTTCCTCTACGATAACTTGTTGCGGAGTTAGAAAGGGGTGTTTACGTTTTTTTTTTTTTTTTCCATGACTGTACATCCAAGGGATGCGAAGATGTATAAAGGTAGCCGTATGGTGCTAAAGGTGGACATACGAATCACTAAAAGCCATGAGTGGACATCTATAAATACGTTTCTTGTAAGTAATACATATATATTCAACCTATATTAAATGTAATACAATAAATTAATGTCTAGACTGATTTATGTGGAAATTTTCCTGTTAAAATAATAATTTGGCCAGTACTGTATATAAAAACAGTTTTAATAGAGTCAAAACACTGTTTTAAACACTAGTGTCGTGAAGGAAATTTTCACCTTGTTATTAATAAACTTTATAATATACTTATAACTACTTAAAAGGTGACAAAAACATATACAAATATTATTTAATGCAACCCGAGTTCTTTCGAACACACACGCGTTCATTTTCAAAGGAAAAAAAGATGATTGACTGAATAGAAATAAATTTAAAAAAAAAAATAGTACGCATGCGCAAGCGGAGTTCAGTCCATTTCTCTGTAGAGGGGTGAAAAGATCAGCTCATATTATCAGGAGGTCTGGAAATATTTAGGATATTGTACCAAATTGCGGGAATATTGTAGGAAAAGACATCGTTACAAACATTATCACTTCTAAGTAAAATTTCAATGGATTCTCGGATTATTGACGAGTAGTGGTTAGACGTTGAAATGATCATTTTAGCTTTTTCGAAGTATATCTTGATATTTTCTTTTTGATGCAATCTGGATAAAGCTGTATTTGGTTTGTTAAACTTGATATCAGAAATGTTCTCTTTTAATCTTTCTTTATCGAATGTCGAAAATTTAAAGAAAGATTAAAAGAGCACATTTCTATATTTATACACATATTCTATATTATATACACATTTCTAAGAGCACATATGTGTTTACTTATTTTTTAGTAGTTTTGTTATCTTGAATTTCAAGCTCCTGTCTAAAAGGTTAAAGAGATATGACGAAATGACCTAAAACTTTCAACCCCTTTTTAACCTTGTTAGTGGAGAATTTCTAAAATCGCTGAAATACTTGTTAAAATTATATAAAACACACATACTAGATGTTGTGTTGAATTTCATGCTGCTGCCTAAAACGGCTGCTGAGATATGGCCAAATGACTTCAAACTTTCAATCCCCTTGTGTGGGGGAGGGGGATTTCAAAAGTCCTTTCGAAGTACATGCCTTGGTCATAACAGCAATCTACTGTCCAAATTTCGTGACCCTGACTTTAGTCGTTTCAGCTCTGCGTTGAAGAGTCACCTAATTAGGAGTTTATTTCTTTATTATATTAGTACTAGGGGACTCTTCCCCCTGCAAGCTACGCAATTCAAGCTCGCCATCCTCGTTCAGATTCAAAAACACGCTAATTTGATCGGTTTTAAAAAGATTACAGAAGATTAATTTATAATTTAAAAACCATAGGCGATCTCCCTTTAAACGGGTTTCCATTCATTTCCTTTTAATTGAAAAAAATTAAGGCCGAATCAGGTGCTTTTAAGGCATCCAATGGCTGTTTTCCTGTTTCATATAATAAGATGAGTTAAAAATTTGAAAATAAGCTAATATAAAATTAATTAAGTAAACAGACTCTTTGCCTCCCGGTATTTTTCATAAAAAAGATTGTTTTAAAAAAGACATTTTAAATGTATCGTTTTAAATCTGACCTAATTTTCACCTAATTTTAATTGTTTTAATTGTTAAAAAAAGATGATTATTTCAACATTATATAAAACAAACTTAATTATGAATATGAATGTAATCCTAGAAAGTATAAATTATTGTTCAATGAATTAAAAATCATTAAATGAATAAAATTATACTACATTAAATAATGCTTGTGTTGCTGTGAAACCTGGAGCTTAGTGAACGTATTAACACGGACTTGACCGTGAGAGGGTAGTTTTCTTTCTCTTTTTAATATTCAGCTGAAAATACTTTTGTTGTTACAAATGAAATATTATTATTTGCGTTGCCTTAGAATTGGCGACAAATTAAAAAAAAAAAATCATCTCAAAGTATGAAATAAATGTCTCGTAAATATATTTTTCAATTTAAACTTTTTGGCAGAATTATTATTTGGCCATTTTAAATATGACATAATTTTCCCCATTTACAGCTTTTAACGCATATTAATGAATTTATTATTTGAAAGTTTTCTTTCTCTTCTAATAGTCACGTGTAATTACAATTTATATGACGTAATTTTCAATATTTTACTGCTTTTAACACGTAATCATTAAAATCTAATTTAAAAGCTTTTTTTCTGTTTATAATAGTCACGTGTTAATAAATTTTTAATTGAAACGAAATATTATTATTTGCGCTGTTTTTACAACTGGCAACAATCTAAAATAGTAACATTTTCTAAAATATATAAAAAATATATCTTTTGAAATGGGGAACATTTTATTAAAATAAATGAGAAATTATTATTTATTTAATAGTATTATTATTATTATTATTTAATGAATTATGTTTTCAAATTTTCCTTAAAAACACAATTTAATCGCAATCTTGTCTTCACTTTCGATGGAAATAAAAGATAATTTCAATTTCAGTTTGAAAATGACGAGAAAGAAGAGAAATCTAATAACACCTATATTTTTCCCATTTTCCACAAAAATGGAGTAATTTAGTTGCACCATTACAAAAATATTGTGAAAATTAGGAAAAAAATTAATATCTCGAAAAGTAATTCAAATTAAGAAATAGTAATACAATTTTTTATATACGTGGATCAGTGCGGATAATTGGTGCTTAGTCGTTTCATAAATTTGTTTCATTAGGCTTTTATATATATAGGGTAGATAGATATTTAGCCTTTAATGTTGTTTAAATGAAAACACCGTAACAACATCAATTAGAAAATGTTGACAAATTTGTACACTAATTTTTTCAAACAACTTGCTTGTTTAAATTAGACCGGCATATTTATTAAACCAAGTACAATTTGTAGTAGCATTTAGTAATTAAAACTTTTTTCATAAGTTTTCCGGTTTCTCTTTAACAGAATTTAAAGTTAAGAAAAAGTTGATAATCATTTTAGATGATTGAAAATGTAAATAATTTACTAGTTCATTTTCATGTGTGAAAGCAATTATAAATTCAAAAATTTTAGTTTACATATAGCGTTTAATCCTACTTTTAACAGTTAAGACTCTTTGGAATCATATTGTATATGCCTGGTTCTCAGTCTATAATATAACTGGCGAAACATGTAGAAAATATGACGTTAGTTCTTCGTTCGTGTTCAGTGATATGCAATGAAAGAAAACTCTGCATACCATAACTGGATTCTACGTTTATTATTAATATATTCCTTCTGCGAATTTTGAAGATAATACTTGTATAATTGATACAAGAGTGTCAATGTTATCGCTCTGGTAGCTCTGGTAATTCGGAAAGGGCATAAAGAAATATGCAAAGAGGCCTATCTTTGCATTTTCCTAAAGAGAGAGCTTTAAAAACTGAATGTTGATTCAAACAACTTTGTCCAGCTACTTTTTACAGAGATAGTTCAACTTGAATTCTGTCATTTTTTATTATCCATACTGTAGGTATGATTTTATAATGTTTAGTACGTAATTTACTTAATTAGAGACATTTTCGCAGCGTTATTTTTTAGCTTCTTCAACAGAAAGAAATCGTGTGGTTGCGCTTGTTTTTTCTACATACTGTAACGCCATTTTCAGTAAAAAACGAACTACAAGTTAAAAAGTATCTACAATATGTCCAGTAAAGAAAAAAAAATCACAATTAAACTCAAAAGGTTTGCAATAAAAGTAGTTGATTTTTCGTCTTTATCAGCGATCCTTGTTAATAATTTTATTTAGGGACATTGTATATATTTATTTTTATTTAAACATGCAAAAATTCAATAAAATCCTATATTTCTTAAAAGAGAAAAACAGACTTCTCACACTGCGTTTACTGATAAAGAAAATTCCACATCGTTCTATCTTAAAAAAATCCGTTATAAATGATTCGATTGTGTTATTACTGACAGCGTGTCAATACGCAAAATCTACTGATTTTCAAGATTGGCTGACACTGAGGCTAAAATTATTAAAAGACCAATAATAGTTTGTAAACGAGATTAAAGATACTCGTCTGGAAATGCATAACTATATCGATGACTTATTATATTTAGACCAATGTCAGACGGGCGTATTGTGAATGGATAATACGTAAGGAAAAAAGCAGCAAAAAAGACGCCCGTCTGACATTGGGCTTAGTGTTTGGGACGGCGGCGCAACGTCGTGCTGGACCCTGACGAAACAGGTAATGGGGCACAACGTATACTGCAATAACTGGCTAATAAAATTTATTTTTAAATTGTATATACCATAGAATAATGTACAGAGTGTCCCAGGTTCAATGATATACTCTAACAGTTTAAGTTAGACTATTTACAACAAATCATACATCGAATTGAAGGTAAATTAGCCTAGTTTTTCTTATAAATGTTCAATAGGAGCATTTTTAGTTACACAGTACACGTCCAAACTCAAGTGCAATTCTTCCCACATTTCTATTTTAACAAGTCCAGCGTCATGGGAGCAACAGCCTCTTCATTTACGTGTCTCAACTCTGGCAAATCATTAGGAAGCGGCGGAACGTAAACATGATCTTTTATAAAACATCAAAGGAAAAAAATTGCATGGCTCTAACGGGTTTTAAATCTTCAGCCCAGCAATAACGTTTTAAGTTCAAGAGCTCCATTTAGTGTATGTGGCAATGCAAGCAAGCAAATAACAAAGCAATACTCGCGCATGCGATTATGTAAAACTCTTTGAGTGACTCTTTATATGTGACCGTGAACCAACACTCTAAAACGCTTACAGTTGATACTATTAAAATTTATTACCAGGCCATTATTGTATGGACATTCTGTATTTCTTCACATTTCAACTACATGTCAAAAAGTAGTAATTTATCATTTTACGAGAGACTTTTATCAAATACTTTACATGTCAAGCAACTGAAGTTCAAGACTTGCCTTCCGATCAGATTTCTTACACATGTATATTACAGACTACACATTACAGACTACACATGTATGATGCTCTGAATCGGTCAAAATCCCGTACAGACACTTTTGGTCGTCCCGTGGATGTGTGCCGTAAAAGTAAAGGTGCACCTACTGAACATTTGTAAGGAAATCTAGGTTAGTTTACCTTCCATTTGATGTATGATTTGTTGTAAGTAGTCTAAATTAAAATGTTATAATATAGAGTAATTCCGGGATTTATGCCGCATATTTTTTTGAATTTGTGTATAAAGTCCCATGGTGGGACAAAAAAATCAAATTAAAAAAATCATGCTGGGCTATTTAATGTTAAACATACAACACGTGTACTGTGATAAAAAAATTAAAAACAAATAATTCATATTTTTTAACAATTTGTTTCTAAAACATTACACTGCGGCGCGTCACCCCTACATTCAGTCTGAGACGCCCCAGTTGTGCGGTAGTTATGCCGCGCTTGTAATAAGAACATAATGAAATTACAAATAAAAATATTGAAAAAAATATTCATATCTGGACTATAATTAACTATGTAATAAGAAAAATAAACTAAATGAGTACAATGAAACGTATTAGTAAATTAAAATTAATAATTGTTTGCCTACTTTCACTATTAAAATTATTGACATTTTTTACATTAAATTTTAATTGTTATTTCAGCAAAAATGTAACGTCGACGTATTACAAAGGGGGGGGGGGGGGGGAGTAAAATTGTGTTTGCATAATTTATTTGCTAATATACCTGTTTTTTTTTTTACCGCAATCTACACAAAAAGTGTCGAAAGAGTACAGTCTTTATGCAACTACATTTGACACATGATGCAACAAAGCCAATTACACTTCTTCTTCTTTGGAGTAGTTTTCTAAACATTCCTTGCAAAGAAGGTGTGCGTTACACGTAATGCAATTTTTCATTATTATCATCTTGACTTGCATCTTTCTTGCCCTTCTTACTTTTTATTTTTCTCTTTTTCTCCTTTGGTTTTAGTAAACTTGATAACATGCTTGGTTAATCTGTGCAAAAAGAAAAGGAAAAATTAATAACACTTAATCATCCCGTACAAAAGAAATGCGGCATGCATACCGGGATTGCATTGCGGCATCTATCCCATTTTGCATGGTACAGACGTCGCACATCACAGTTACCTGCCATCGCTAAGGAAAATGGCGTAACCATACGCACAATACACTATACAAACATTACACTTAGTTTTGACTTCGAAATCATGCCTGCATTTAGTAATTAGCGTATGAAAAGTGTTTAAGAATCTCATTCCGCACCTATATTGCGCGTTTTACGACCATCTAACGATAATTACAAGAAAAACAGGAGATGCGCCGACTCTCCTGGAGTTACTCTACCATTGAAACTGGGACATACTTTTATGGACGCCCGCATAATATAGATATAAATGTATGAAAATGACTACTACTTTCAAACTTAATACATTCAATTCGCCAAATTTTCTATTATTTGCAGCATGTTAAACATATATTTTAGCGTTCACGGCTACTTTCAGGATCATCAAATCGATACTTCCCCAGACAATTATATCAACTTTGCCTGAATGAAATAAACTTAATACTCACTCTTAGTCCAGGCAATAGAGACCGTATAGGGGCTCTACCTAGCAAAATTCATGGTAGTTCTGGAAAAATGCTTACTATATGTTTTTGGGGTCGCTGAATCCGAATTTTTAACTTCCCACCAAAATTTCCCCCGGCAACTCCCCAAATTTTGGTAAAATGCCCCGAAAAAAGGTTTTTATTAAAAAAAAAAATCATTTTTTGTTTATTGTTTTAGAGAAAAAGTATCTAGAAATTCAGAAAGTAGACAAAATTTGCAACAAATTAGATATATGACATCATGACTTAGGATGAAGGGGAAGGAGGGATCTGCCACGGAACATGCGCGCGGTGCTGCGTGAACTAACTTGCGCAATTCCAATTAACCACTCACATGTTTACATTCGCCCTCCCATCTCCCGTCCGAACTTTTTCTATAAGGTTTACTTTAAGTTTTTTGAGAAGCTGAATCCAAATTTTTAACTTCCCCCAAAATTCCCCCCCCCCCCAAAAAAAGTAGTTGTTTTTAACTTAAATTTCTTATTATTTTAGGGGAAAAGCATTGCGAAATTCAGAAGCTAGACAAAATTTGCAACAAATAGAATACATGACATTATGACGTAGGATGAACGGGGAGGGGGAGGGCTGTCTCTGAACATGCACTGCGGCGCTACGTGCACTAAGTTATGAAGTCCAGGCAATAGGGGATTTTACCTGGAAAAATTAATACAAGTTCTAGATTTCTACTCACTTTATGTTTTTTGCGTCGCTGAATCTGAATTTGTAACTTCCCACCAAAATTTCACCTGGCAACCCCCCAAAAAATTGATTTTTTGAATAAATTTGGTTTTTGAGAAAAGCGCGCAGGGAATGTTCCGAGGCAGCCCCCTCACTCCCCGTTTATCCTACGTCATAATGTCATACATCCTATTTATTGCAAATTTTGTCTAGTTTCTGAATTCCGTAATGTTTTCCCTCTAAAACAATAAGAAATTTAAGTTAATAACAACTATTTTTGGGAGTTTTCGGGGGGGGGGGAGAATTTTGGGGGTAAGTTAAAAATTCGGATTCAGCGACCCAAAAAACTTAAAGAAAACCTTATAAGGAAAGTTCGGAGGGGAGATGGGACGGCACATGTAAACGTGTGAGTAGTTAAGTGGAATTGCGCAACTTAGTCCACGTAGCACCGCGCGCATGTTCCGAGGTAGATCCCCCCTTCCCCTTTATCCTAAGTCATAATGTCATATATCTAATTTGTTGCAAATTTTGTCTACTTCCTGAATTTCTAGATACTTTTACCTTAAAACAATAAAAAAATTGATTTTTTTTAATAAAAACCTTTTTGGGGGGCATTTTACCAAAATTTGGGGGTGGGGGGGGGGTTGCCGGGGGAAATTTTGGTGGGAAGTTAAAAGTTCGGATTCAGCGACCCAAAAAACATATAGTAAGCCTTTTTCCGGAACTACTATGAATTTTTCTAGGTAGAGCCCCTATACGGTCTCTATTGCCTGGACTAATTAAGCAAGGAGAATGTTGGAGTGCGAAGCTCGGCGTGGTTTCGGCCGCTGCCGGGCAGAATGAGATTTGTTACGGTCCTGACTACTAGCCTTTTCTAAAGTGCAACACTCAATGCGGATGAAATATGAAAAGGATTCAACTGAAAAAGGAATAATTGATAGCAGCGGAGTTCCTCAATCTATAATTTTGTCTTTATGATCCACATTAACAGCGTACTCCTAATCAATGGCCTTACCTCAGAAAAAAAATTCATAAAAAAATCTCTATAAATTAAAAAAAAATAGAATTTTGAGCTCCGGACCCCTTAAATAAATTACAAAAGTATGTGTTAAAAGTGCTGTCTAGACGATTTTATACGAAAACATATGTCGTTATTTTCACCACGAAGTGCCAAACTATGTTTTAAAGATGCAATTATGGATTAAAAATAAAGACGATAAATATAGAAGAGTAATATTTTATACATGTGACTTCAGCTCTAACAATTCTTCACCGAACTCAAAGGTGTATTTGATAGCACTAGCTTCTAAATTTAGGTTGTGTCGTTTTTTAGCTTTTAAAAATCGATTCTTATTATTTTGTAACGCAGAATCTGAAAATGAGCGTCATCTTTAACCTTCACGTCAGGATTTTTCGCAAATCGAAAATTTCAAAGTTAAAAAGTCAAAACATAGCGAAAATATGATACCATTAAATAGATGTGATGTTTCTGTTTTTTAGCTTTTGATAATCGATACTTATGTATATTTTAGCACAGAATCGAAAAATAACCTTCATTGTTTACCATCACGTCAGGATTTTTCGGAAATCGCAAATTTTTAAATTTTTAAAAAGTTGAAATTTTGTAAGGATCTGGTACTATAAAAACACTTTTTTACGTAATAATTTATTTTTTATTGTCTTATACTATACATTTTTTACAGTTAAACATGTAAAATATTGAGTATTTAAAAATCCTTAAAATTTTATTCCCGGTGTGGAAATTTATTCAGACCTCTAATGGTCTGCCTCGCGCTTTTCGTTATATGTTCTCTATGGGGTTCCTCTCGGCGTAACATCCATCGTGATGGTTAGAAAGGATGGTCATTTTCCGATTCAGCGTTAAAAAATACATATAAATACATTATCAAAAGTTAAAAAAACAACAACCATCGCAGGCTTGTGTAATGAATTGTCAAACATTTATATGAACACAAAACATTTCAGGATAGAGAATTGTATTAAAATCGAGTACTGCCTTATTTTTACCTTTATTAAAATTGATAATAATTAATGTTTGAAAAAAAAATGTGACATACGGATATTTAGAAGGATACATAGAAATATAGATTTTTGTAACTGCGGTCGTTAAATTAACAAATCATTTTCCACAACCATTTCCCATTTGTTAGCAAAGTGCTGACATTAAACGCGTACAGAATTGATTTTAAGCGTGGTAAATTATTCGCCCGACGTAATTGCGCTTGTAATCTTCAATTTTCCTGTGAAATGTCAAAGTATCCTGTATCATCAAGAAAACTTCGTTGACAAAAATCTCAACCGAATGCTGCAGTATAATTTCATTCCGATGATATGTCTCGGTTTTATCTTTCTTAAACTCCATTATTTATTTTACATTTTAACGGCTGGTACATCAACAGATTTGAAAAAAAAGAAAATAAAGTAAAGCCACTTACTAATGTTATCGTTATAGTTAGTTACGAATTGCAAACACTTTTTTGACATTTTCCAACAAAGTTGAAAAGTGTTTATAACTTGGGTTTGTCTGGTCGTGCTCTAACTCGCGTAAATATAGAGAGATTTCCATAAAAATTAATATATGTTATTGGGGTTTACTATAGCATGTTCGGTATTGAATATGAAGTGTATAGTATTTACGTTTCATTTGCAGGGTCACTAAAAAAAACCCATTACATTACGGCCTATGGGGAAAAATTGTTTGTGGTCTATTTTAAAGATGTTGAAAATTATATATGTATATTACTGAGATGTACTAGAAGCGCTTACTGTAGAATCTGGTGTGCATATAATTTACCGTTCATTTACATAAACACACAAAAGGCAAAAGTGTTTTTCTACGGTACTGCCTATCAAGAATAATTGATGGCAGTGCTTAGGGGCTGTGCATATATAACATTATCATTTTAGGGAGGGAGGGGTTTATCAAATGATATCGTAAGATTTCTCTATGGGGAGGGGGTTGCTTTTTTATATAGTTATCATTTTTGATCCAATCAAAATTGTTTCTTTTTATTTGTAATTTGTTCTTTACATCAAAGTAGCCTGTTATATTTTTTTAGTCTGTTATCTATTTTTATGGAAATAGAAACTTATTACTAAAATAATTAAGTTATTATAAAATTATTTAATGTCAAAATATGGAATACCCCAACGTTCGGCATTCCTATTTCTCTGTCATATGTGTATGAATATATAATTTGCTGTTTGGAAAACTAACTGCGAAGTATGCTTGAAATGATACTTGTAATGTTTACTGACAAATAAATGAGAAAGAACATTGTCCACCAGTTTTATTGATAAGAAGTTCTGTCTGCCCCATCACCCGTCGGCAAGTGCAAATACATTATTACAGTTGGATGCGTTATGTAACAAAAAGCTATTAAATATCTTTAAATAGTATTTATTTCTTTTGAATGTTGTTTGATATAAAGTTATTTCACATACAAAGGGATATTTTATTGACTTCTCTTCATTAAAGCATGCGAATAGTAAATGTATCTATCTGTACATCACTCCAAACAAAAATTCCAAAAATGGAAATTTGATTTTTAGACATTGATAACGATATCATTACTGGAGGGGGGGGGGGTCGTGTAATGATAACGTACGATATCATAAGGGGGATAGGCTGTCCAAAATTAACAAAAAGTTAATAACGTAATATATGTACAACCCCTTATCAGTTGTGGTACAAATTTAAAAATGTAACTAATATATATATTTTTTTGCATATTGCATGGTGTGTAAAAATTCTATAGATCATATACAGGGTTAGATAAAATTTATAGAGTACATTTCCATTTTTTGATGGAAACTGCTGAATGGGAATTTTCAACAGTGCTATGCGTTTAATTGAACTAACTTAACCGATACAAATCTGTAGATCATATACTGGAGTGAGCAAAAAAATCTGTGATGCTTTTCCAACTATTGTTGTACAGTATTCTGAATGTGTTGGAAAGTGTTTCATAATCTATTATGGATGCATGATTTTTCTTTCTTGTTCAATCTTATAAAACTGTCTTCTGTTTATCTTATGAGTAATGATGTTAAAAATTTACTATATATGGATTATTTATACACTTATGCATTTAAAAATACGACATCTCAGAAATAAAAAAAAACTAATGAGCGAAGACATTTCGATTTAGAACTATGTTAAATTTGATGTATTATTATAGTACATTATTATTAGAGATTTAACGAAAATTCAGTTTCGTTTTCGGAGAAAATTCTGCCGGATCGAAACTCGATCGAAACTATCTGTATTCCGAAATTCTCGTGACCAATTATCGCCAAACGTAGCTCCCTACACAAACTTTATTATAGCGCTGTTTTCATTTACTTTTTTATCTAATTTATTTTGAAGAGGTACGATTACTTTTTTATCTAAATTTCTTTTGAAGATGTAGCATATAATTCTCATTTTATTTTTTTTATAGCTAAAATTAAAAATACTTTTTTGGTGAACTGATTGACTACTCTGTAACCCACATAAAATTGCCCGTTACCTATAGTTTTATAACCGCTTGAATAATAGTTAAAATAAAATAATTGGATTATTTTTTGTGATAAAAAGTGTTAAATAGACACCAGAAAAAATATTAAATAATATTATATATGAAAATTAAAAGTGTTATTACAGTGCATTAGTGTCCATAATAAAACGAAATCAAGGTACTTAACTTTGTCTTTGCCACAAGTTAGAGTTCCGGAAATAAAGAAATAGAATACTTACATGGCTGCATGGTTTTAAATTAATGTCCGAGTCTTCTGATGGTTTCATTAGATTGCATGCATTTTTGCAGTAGTTTTTAATCGTTTTAACACTTTTCAATTTAGCAGAAAGGTTTTTAGAAATTCAAAATCTCTGGCCATGTCCAACTCGCGTAAATATACTCGGATTTTCATGAAATTAATATGCATTATTGAAGTTTAATATAGCATCTTCGTATTGAAAATGATGTGTATAGCATATATAGTTTTTTCTTTTGAGGGACATTCGAAAGAAGTCCGTTACGTTACAATCTATGGGAAAACACCGTTTGAAATATATTTTAATGATTTATCCATTTCAAACTCTTGTTTCCATTTCAAACATATTACAATTGATGTACATCGCTCAGGTGTACCACAAGAAACTTACTGTGTAGAATACGATAAGCATAGAATTTTATCGTTCATTTACAGTGACACACAAAATAATTCTGTTACAGTATATTATGTCTGTTACAGTCTGTTAATAGTCCGTTACTGTCTATGATCAGTAATTGCTTGAATTGCGTTATCAGCTGTGGTATGTGCTTTTCAATTCAACTAATTTGTTACATATTACTTAGCGTGTATAAATTATTTAGATCATATATACAAGGCCGCAGAAAAGAATTCGAGTACATTTCCGTTTACTGATGGAAATACCTTAAAGGAAATTTTCAACTGTGGTATATTTTTCCTAAATGGACTAAATTTTAGCATATTATACAGTTTAGACACAAATCTATAAATCATGTACAAGGTTTCTCAAAAGATTTCGAATTTTCAGACTATGACCAGTAATTGCAAAAATGGTGTCCGTGCTCTTATTCCTGTAAATATGTATATTCAAGCTAATACATTTTATGGTGGTTTATTATGGTACGTTCGGTATTGACAATGATATGCGTATCATTTGTAGTTGTTTATTTGCAGGGACATTCTAAAGAAATCCCTACATTGTTATCTATGGGGAAAAATTGCTTGAAAAGCATTTTAATGATTTTGCTCTATTTTAAACATATTTAAATTTCATATACATCACTCAGGTGCACTACAAGAAACTTATTGTGTGTGTAGAATATGTCAGAGCGTTCATTTACATGGTCGCGCATAATAAGTCTCCAACACCACTGTCTATGAGCAATAATTGCTGGAATTGCGCTTTCAGTTGTGGTCTACTGTTTTAAATGTAAGTAATTTGTAGCGTATTACTTGGTGTGTATAAATTATTTCGATCATATACAGGGATGCAGAAAAAAAATTGAGCACATTTCCGTTTACTGATGCTAATTCCATTTCCTCAATGGGAATTTTCATTTTTTTTAGACGTTTACTATTTAAATTAATTTAAGCATACTATTTTACATACACTTAAATCTATAGATCATATACAGGGTTTCACAAAAGAATTTTATTTGTTCTCCGACTATGGGCAGTAATTGAAAAAAAAATGGGTTTTATGTTTCATTGCTTTACCTTGAAATTCCTGCAAGTTTTGGTGCAGTATTCTTAACATGCTCGAAAGTGTTTCGCAATCTATTTAGTACATTTAATTTCATTATTTAATGTTTACTAAACAAAAAGCGAAATCCTTAAAATGGCAAAAAAATACGAAAGTTCCTTAATTAAGGCAATGAAATGTAGTCAATTGAAAATTTACAAATTTTTCAAAAAAAGAATTTTTGAGTTCCAAAAAAAATTATAAAATATTTTTCAACTTTCGGTCTTAAAGTGTCAAAAATATATAAATGAATAAAATAAAATACAAAAACTCTGTAAAACTGTATCTATTAGATAATGAAGTCTATTATGGGGAACAAATTTCAGTCTCCGACGACGGTGTTGAAACCAGGAACATTTCCATTAGCTGTTACACTGGCTGCTTTACCATGGAGCCATCTAACACACGAGTAAAAGAGACTGAAATTAAGGTTCTGTTTTAAAATATAAATCGTAAAAATGGTTGGGTGTCATTAAATTAATTCATTTAATTAAAATGATATAAGACTTTTTCAAAATGTTATAACTCGTCATGTGATCGGAGGTATTCAGCTATATGTATGCAAAATTTCAAGTCTCTAACTTATATAATTTCTGAGAACGAATTCTGGAACGGACAGACGGAGAAGTGAGACGAAAATGGTTTCGTCAGATGAGAAAGAGCGTAAAAATAGGAATTAGTTTATGTAACTTTGCTATCTTGATCAGTGTTCTTGTTGCAACAGTGTAAAAAAAAAAAATAAATAAATTAAAAAAATAAATAAATAAAACGGTGATTCTACTGGCAATCGAGACGCCAGTACGATTTCCGTATTTTAACGGAAATTTTCCTCCATAAATTCCAGAATAACGGAAAAATATCTGTAATTTATAGGAAAAAAGTTTTCGTAAAAATATGGATTTCTGGAATTTATGGGGGGGGGGGGGATTTCCGTTAAAATTCGGAAATAGTACTGGCGTCTGGATTGCCAGTAGAATCACCGCTTTTTGGTCCTTTTTTTTATACAGTGAAGTAGTATGGGTATGTGTTTACGGCCCCTGATTTCAAAACTAAAACACATTCGTAAAATATATTATATGAACTTTAAAAGTTAACTGTTTTACTTAAAAGGTGACTAAAATAATAAAAAAGGTGTTACAAGTTAAAAATGTACATTTTACTTAAAACTTCTTAGTACTTTCCAAGCTCTTCGTCAGAGAATATTTTAATAACTAATTACTATTTGTTTATACACATAGGTCACTTCGTTCTAATAATTATTGTCGGTCTCATTTTCAAAACAAACTGACGTATTTGTATAAATAAACAACAATTAGTTATTAAAAAAATTCTCTCATGAAGAGCTTGAGAAAGCTTGAAAGTACTAAGAAATTTTTAATAAAAAATATATTTTTAACTTGTAACATCTCTTAGTATTTTAGTCACCTTTTAAATACAACAGTGAACTTTTTAAAGTTCATATAATATAGTTTATTAAGATACACAAACATTTTAACGTCTGAATAAAAATCTTTAAATTACTTTTCATACATTAGACAGACTTACTACAGTTAAATTAAAAAAATATATAAAAACATTTAATTAAAAACTAAAAATACAAAAGACGTTTCGCTGTGCAAACGCACAGCCTCATTTGACATTTGAAATCCACCGAAGTGGAGAATGCTTTGGGGCCTATAGCTACAATGGCTGTCGCCTCGAATGATCCTTATTATACATAGAAACAACAACAAGTCACAATAATTTTTATTTTCCATTACATATTATACAACTACAATGGGACATTCACAATTACATCCATGCCTTACCCAGGGACTCGAACCCGGGCCCTTGGGGTGACAGAAGCCTCCGCTTACTGACCACGCCAGCGGGCGACGACGCACAGCCTCATCAGTACACAATCAGCAACAGCAGAATATCAAAACACAGTCAAAATCAAAGTTAAAATTATTCATTTAAAAACAAAAAATATTCCATCGGGATCGCACCGGATTCGTTGAGTGTATAAGGGTATAATTTTGTAAACCAGCTCTCCATGAACAATCTGTAATGATAAGTGTTGCAATTTCTCTTCAAAATTAAAGAATTTTCGAAGGCTGGGATGTGGTCTGTTTCATACGCATGTTGCCCTAGTTTAGAGTTCAATCTACCATTTTTAAAGGCGCCGATATGTTCTTTAAATCTGATATCCAACGATCTGCTAGTTTCACCATATACACGTTATAACAGTTACTGCATGGAATCATGTAAACCACACCGGTTGATTTTTTTACGTCATAATCATGTTTATGGCTATTTAAAAAATAACTTAATTTATTTACTGGTTTAAAAGAAACCCCTATGTCAAAAGATTTAAATACAGATGAAACTTTTTCTGATACAGTATTACAATATGGTAAAGAAACAAAAAAATGAGGTTTAAACCGCTGGAAAGAGGGGGGGGGGGGCTGTGTCCAGGACATGTTTTGATATTCTGCTGTAGCTAATTCTGTACTGATGAGACTGTGCGTTTGCACAGCGAAACGTCTTTTTTATTTTTTGTATTTTTAGTTTTTAATTAAATGTTTTTATATATTTTTTAATTTAAGTCTAATCAAGTCTGTCTAATGTATGAAAATTAAATTAATATAGTTTATGTTTGAATCAATGTGGAATATTGCGTTTCGTCTTATGATATTATTTAAAACACATTCGTTTCAAACACTGAAACAAAATAACGCATCCAGTTGAAAAGAAACATCACTATCTTTGCCACAGATTCAGTGATAAATATTTTACTTTCGTAAAAACATTGTTTTGCTGTCACTTTTTTGGAGTATTAATATATATTTTCATAAAAATATTATTTTACTGTCCCTTTTTAGGGGTATTAATACAAGTTTTGCTAAAACTGTATATAAAACATGAGATTTAAATACTTTCTTTAGTGAAAAGTGTTTAGACATGGAAATAATTTCAGAACTCGTTTTAAGCAAAATGTAGCTAGGACAGAATCCACTTTCAAAGGGGTCCTCGAATCACAGAGTTTCAAAACCTCTGATAAATATACATATATTTTTTAAATGTTTATTTTTTAATAGTTGTAAACTTCTCAAAAGTTTACTACGGTCGGCTTTCACAATAAATCAACGTAAGTGACAGTATTCTTTATAACCATTAAAAAAAAAAGAAAAAAAAAGAAAACAAGAAAAAAAAACCATGCGTCAAGCATAGATTATGAAACACTTTCAAAATAATGTAACAAAACTGCACCGTTTAATAAGTTAAAATATTATGTCTAATTCAACCATATGGAAACGCATAACAAATTTGTAAACCAAATTTCGGCTGATCCCACGTACAATCGGAAACGTATCCGAATTGTTTCAGCAGCCCTATATATGATATATAGATTTGTATCTTTATAACTACATGCATGCCACAATTTAGTTCAGTTAAGAAATACATATACCTCAGTTGAAAATTCCCCTTCAGCAATTTCCACTATTAAGGATAATGGCACGTGAATTAATTTATTCAGCTTTGTATACGAGGTATAGAATTTATATAGGAAAAGTAACATGCAAAAAACTAGTTAAATTTAAAAGGGCATGTCGAATTTGAAAGCGCACTTCGAGCAATTATTGCTCAAAGACAGTGCTGTAACCGATTTATTTTGCGTGTCCCTGTAAATGAACGACAAATGCTATAAATGCCTTATTCTCTACTAATTATGTTGCAGTGAAATTCAGTGATTTATATCAGTTTTATTTCATTAGAAATAGCGTATGTCATTAAAACACTCCGCAAACGTTTTTTACCCATATACCATAACGTAATGAAATACTTTTGAATACCGCTGTAAATGAACTAATAATCCTACACATTTCATAGCGTACATGCCATTGTTAGCTTTATTAACATTTAAACTATATGAAAATCCGAGTATTTTGACTTGAATTACAGCGTGGACAGACTGACAGACAAACCAAATGCATAAACGCTGTTAAACTTTGTTGGATAGTGTTAAAAAAACATACGGTACTCAAATTGATAAGATAAATGAGTTTCATTAAACGCCGGCTGTTTAAAAGTTTAGCTAAGTTTTTGGAACAAATTATTCCTTCATGAGAAATCAAGTTATTTAAAATTATACATTTTTGGAGGTTGAACCTACAAAATAAATAAATAAATAAATAAATAAATAAAAATACAAAAATAAATAAAAATAAATCTAGCTTAATATTTAAAACAGCGATATCTTTAACGCGTTAGGTCTCAGAACGTACACTGATTTAGAAAAACAAGTTATCAAGGAAAATCCGTTTAACCCTTAAATGCCTGATTTTTCAAAAATCATTGTAATAATGTTTTTCGGCTTTCCTTTTTTAAATACATCATGGGAAAAATACTTAACAAAAATCCTATTTTGTTTTAAGTAGGGTTTACGGCTAAAAAAGAGTTTGTTACTAACCAGCAGTAACAATTAATCTTTAATTGAAAAAATAATTTTCCTTGATAAAATTCTATAATATTAAACACACAAGAATTTTAGGAACTATAATAAGAAATAAATTTTACTCTTTTAAATCTTTATTTATAAACAGCACAAGTGTTGCCATCTACATGTTGAAAATCGATTTAATAATATTTTCAGAATGTATTTTATTGGCAACATTAGGCATTATAGCTTGAATATTATTCTAATAGTATTTTAGAGCCTAAATTTTGTATGTTGCCGAAAAGCAACACCTGGCATTTAAGGGTTAAGGACCAAATGACTTTTAAAATATCAAAAAGTAAAAAAAAATATATAGTTTTTGTAATTTTATACCCTAAAAATTATACAAAAACACAATTTTTGAGGGTGGTAGTAGATACATTTTTCGACTTTCATTTCATATTTTTTCAGATCATAACTGGAAAAGTTAATTGTTATAGGGTTTTCTTCACAAGTCGAAAAAAAAATAGAATCACAGATTGCTAGCTTAATTTTACTTGAGAGCATTATGCATATACTCAACATAAAAAACGGGTTTATTTATAGCATTTTCGTGATAAATGTTTGCTCGAGTGATACCGGTCCATTAATGTAGTTCTTATAACTTAAATATTGTGTAGTACAAAAAGGAGTTTACAAAGAATATTACTAACACTAACATTACTACTACAGAACATATTCTAAATAATTTAAACATTCAAAAATTTCAAAAAAAAAAAAATTTTTTTTAATGATTTTTTTTAATTTTCCTTCCTTTTATTCTAACAAGACAGACAGCGGGATCCCTGGAAAACGAAATATTCCTAACTGATAAACTGCAATTACAATCATCCTGAATTGGATAGAATATGATTTTTATATAATTAAATGATAGAAAATAATTCCTAATTTTTTTTATTGCTATTGTTATAGTATAGGTAAAATTCAATGCAATATTTACCATAAAAAATAGGTAATTGACTAATAGTTTTTTATATAGTTCTCATTTAACGTGTTTTAATTCTACGAATTAATTTTCATCTACTATCAGTCTAACTGCATTTTACTAATTATTGTTTTTTTTTTCTCTTTTAGGTAAGGGTCATCTTTAAAAATATGAATAAATGCATATGAACTGAAGGCGTTATTCTGAATCATTTAATAATAAACAAAAAAAAGCCACGGTAAGAAATTATTTTTATCCCGTATTCTTATTTAAGTTAGGGTAATAGATTTTTTGTTTGAATTGTCAGTTTTTCATTAGATAACCTGTCATAAGCTATATATACATAAATCATAAAGTAAAATTTGAGTAATGTGACGTCATATCAGGGTTTTGACAACTGACCAATTTATTTCATATTTTTCGCAAATGTATTGACTTCTAACGATAAAAAAATCCATTTTACATCGTCAAATAGGGAAAAGGTGTAACTTCAAATCCAATTTGTTTGAATACTGTATCGCAATTTACTTATTTTGTATAGCTTTAAACATAATTATCAAGCAAGGTTCTTATAAAATTCTATCTCTATCGTGTGCAGCCGAATTACTGAAGTTTAACACACTTGAATTTAAAACAACATAAATAGTTTATCATTTTCCGGATAATATTCTTTAATGAAATTAAAACTTCACAGGTAATAAAATAAATAAAACACTAATTTTTCAGATGTGTCGACGAAACGAAAAAACATATTTTTTATAACATATCTTAATCTCGTAAACCATATCCTTCTCATAATACACTTCATTTTTATGATGTGAAGATAAGCTGTGGACAGTTTTTTCTGCGACTAAAATTTTTTATTTTAGTGCAATGGCGTTTTTTCAGAATTTTTTACCCCACTACTAAGAAGGGTTATGTATTTCACGCGTATCTGGGTATTTGGATTTCTTTATACCCTCGAAAATTTCAACGGCTGGGTGGATTTTAATGAATGAGATCTCTATCGATTCGTCTTAACCGTCTGATAGTTATAGGCTAGGTTTTGTTTTTATAAATTCAAAATGGAGGCCGTAAAATACAAAATAGCGGTAGACACACACAAAAAAAAAAAAAAATCACGCACACTATTGAGTGGCGTATCAATGGATAGGTCTTTCAAAATGAAGGTGATGTTTCATTGACTATTTTACAGTCAAAAGCTCAGTTTAAATACTACATAACCTGGAAGTTGTGTAGGAAGGACCTCTAGCTATACTGTAACTCTAACCATCATAGACATCTGTAGCCTCATAAAAACAGTGTTTATGGATAGGAACTAACAATTAAACACAACTTAAAAGTCATCAATACAAGTAAATATAAAAATAGGTAAGTAATATTAAAAATAGTTTAATATTGATGGAAAATAATTAATTAGTTCGCTCTTTACACAGTCGGTTTTTTTTTTTTTTTTTCACCCGGCTGCCAAGAAGGGTTATGTGTTTCACGCGTATCTGGGTATGTGGATTTCTTTATGCTCTCGAAACTTCTTAACGGTGGGATGGATTTTAATGAATGGGGTCTCTATCGATTCGTCTAAACCTTCCGATGGTTATAGGCTAGGTTTTCTTTTTATAAATTCAAAATGGTTGCCGTAAAATACAAAATGGCGGTAGAGACGAAAAAATTTTTTACGCACCCTATTGAGAGGGCTATCATTGGATTGGTCTTTCAAAATGAAGACGATGTTTCATTGACTATTTTACAGTCAGAAGCTCCGTTTAAATATTACACAACCTGGAAGTTGTGTTGGAAGGATCTCTAGCTTTACTGCAACTCTAACCATCATAGATATCTATAGGCCTAATAAAAACAGTGTTTATGGATAGGAACTAACAATTAAACACAACTTAAAAGTCATCAATACAAGTAAATAAAAAAATAGCTAAGTAATATAAAAAATGTTTAACATTGGTGGAAAATAATTAATTAGTTTACTTTTTACGCAGTCGGGTTTTTTTGATTTTTTAAATTTAATTTTTACTTGTTTTCTGAAACTAATTAAATTTTTTTTAAACTGTTTGCCACATATGATCTTATATTTATACTCTACCACCAAAAACGTATAATCACAGTGGTAAGAGTGCCTACGGGAAGCTACCAAATATTTTAGGTAGCTTTCATTACAAAAAGGTACCTATTGAAGCCGTTCGGAGGAAAGCGATTTCAAAAAAATTTGGTATATTTTCATCGATCATGACCCTCAGACCCCGAAACCACCCTCCGTTCAAAATTGATATATGTATATATATCTGACTTCTGTCACACTGTAACTCTCGTATTTATGAACCGATTTCGATGAAATTCGGTGTTTACATAGTAAATACCAATGTCTCGATAGAGTTCTTGTCCAGCTTCATCCGCCGTTTTGTTTCAAAATGGCGGCCATTTAAAATGTTTTAAAAAATTTAAATCTTGAAATGTGGTACCAAAAAATTGGAAATAGAAAAATATTTCTTTCTTATGTATTTGACCTTTATGCAAAGATTCCGGAGCAGTTTTTGTTTCGTCTATATCTTAAAAAATGGCTGAGTTATAGCATTTTGTATTTCTAGCGTGGCTGACATTTTGAAACGTCCTGAAATTTGTCACGCGATAAAAGGCGTATTTATGAACCTATTTGGATGTAACTTCGTTTATACATAGTACATACCAATGTCTCGACCGAGTTCGTTGGCCAGCTTCATCCGCCATCTTGTTTAGAAAT
Organism: Maratus speciosus; assembly: GCA_963932465.1. Classification (NCBI taxonomy): domain Eukaryota; kingdom Metazoa; phylum Arthropoda; class Arachnida; order Araneae; family Salticidae; genus Maratus; species Maratus speciosus. The sequence continues at coordinate 475,007,853 of OZ010797.1, forward strand.
GGCGAAAATTTAAATTTTTAAGAAAAATTTAAATTTGAAATGTGGTACCAAAAAATTGAAAATTGAAAAAATATTTTTTTCTTATGTGTTTCACCTTGATAAAAAGATTCGGGAGCAGTTTTTGTTTCGTCTATATCTTAAAAAATGGCTGAGTTATAGCATTTTGAATTTCTAGCGTGGCTGACATTTTGAAACGTCCTGATTTTTGTCACGTGATAACAGGCGTATTTATGAACCGATTTGGATGTACCTTGGTGTATACATAGTACATACAAATATCTCGACCGAGTTTGTTGGCCAGTTTCATCCGCCATCTTGTTTCAAAGTGGCGGTCATTTAAAAAATTTTAAATTTAAAATAAGATACCAAAAAATTAGAAAATGAAAAAGATTTTTTTCGTATGTATTTGACCTTAATACAAAGATTCCGGAACAGTTTTTGTTTCGGCTATATCTAAAAAAATGGCTGAGTTATAGCATTTTGAATTTCTATTGTGGCTGACATTTTAAAACGACCTGATTTAATGAAAAAGATTTTTTTTTTTTATGTGTTTGGCCTTGATACAAAGATTCCGGAGCAGTTTTTGTTTCTGAAAATTTGTTCTTTTGTTTATATCTTAAAAAATGGTTGAATTATAGCACTTTGAATTTCTAGCATCAGTAACATTTTGTAAAACGTAGACACTTCTAACTTGTGTGAAGTTCTTGCACAGTTTTATCAAACACTTGAATTATAGTATATATAAACACTTGGATAAAATTTAGTTACATATAATAAAGGAGTATAAAATGTTAGAGTAAAAATAATGTGAGTGGGCGTGGCTTCCAAGTCGTGTCTTCCCTTAACTCTTAGAGGTTCAAGAAATCGTGTTTCAGTAATGTTGAATTCCCACCGGAAAAATAGAAACATTTTACTTCAAGATATGGAAATGGAATTTCTTTAGCATTTTTAACGAAAGATATAAAAGTAAAACTTAATTGAAAGTTTCTGGTAGAAGTCGGAATTAAAAATAGGTGGGTATATCCCACCGCCCTTCAAGGGGTTAAACTAAGTATGTTGAAAATAAAACAGCTATTTTTTAATGTACTAATTTCCTTTTTCGTAATGTCTAGATTTATCAGATACAAGATTTTAGAAAAATACCAGTTACATAATACACACATTAAAGTTATTGAATGCATCTCATTAAGTTAATTATCAATAAATGTAACTTCGAGTACGTAATGATTTCGCATTAAATAATTATCTAATTGAAATATTTATTAAGCAGCACATGGCATAATTATTATACACCAATGAAAATTTTATGAGCTATTTATTTAGCTGGTCTAAGTATTAAGTATAATTAAAACGACTTGTTTAATAAAAATGCTTCGGTGTTGCTGAATGTATTATTTCGCTTAATTAGCAACGAACAAATGCATTAATTGTTCAGAAATTTTAAAGAGCTTGTTACGTGAACAGTTATATAATTCAATCAAACATACCATTTAAATGCATTTTTTTTTAATTTATATTATGCAGGATATCCATAAATTATAATTGGAGTTTCCTTACCTCATAACTTTTGAATTCTGAAATGAGGAAACAATTATTACATATTTGTAAAATACAACTAAAAAGAGTTTCATATGCGTAAAGATGCAACCCAAAATTTAATTAATTAAATAACTATTATAATCAAATAATAATTAATAAATTATATGACTGTTACGCCTTGAAATTTAATAACACATATATAATAAAAAGGTTTACTTAAAGACGTTTACTATAAAAAAAAAAAGGTTAAAAACTCTCAAAACATTAATAATGAAATTTTAAGTCTAATAACCGACAAGGTTCAACTACTCTTTGGCCATCATTATGGTTATGTGTCAGTACCGAGAGACACAAATATTTATAGTTTTGATTATTTACAGATATGAATTGAGAATTAAAGATGTTTGCAACGAAGGAGTTTCGTTATAGTTAAATGTTCTGAAACAACATTTAATTCAAGCTTAAAGAGATCACATAGTAATTGGCAGTAATATTCTGGTTCTTTCATATTTTCTCACTTGAAAACGGATAGTTAAATTACACCTGTATAGATGGCGCTATGATGGTGGGATTGTAACATAGTATGTTTATACCAGATTAATTTTAACACAAGTATTCTAATTGGTAAATAGAATAATTGTCTCATAGTACGTTTATACCAGATTAATTTTAACACAATTATTCTAATTGGTAAATTGTTTCATAGTATGCTTATATTTGACTTTTTATAAACTACAAGGTAGTTCAGAACTATGTGTCAAAAATGTAATGGCAGGTAGATGGGACTTAAATAAACAGATTTGGTATAGGGATGTGGATGCGGAAATGCATTGAAGCAGTATATGGCGCTGATGAGTTGGGCGGATGAAAGCGTTTTGCTGTCTTGAATCTTTTTTCTCCGCTCGGATTTTGAGCAACGTGTGTCGTTACACCAATGCGGAGCTTGCCCACATGCATTTAATGGGAAATGATGCAATGTCTCGAGAGATGTACATGGAGCGATTCCAGGATAGGAATCTGCTGGATCTCCAAACGTTTGAGCGTTTTCATCGGGAGTTCTGCGCGAGTGGATAATTTTATGCTTCAAGCCGTGATACGGACACTGAAAGATATGGAGAATTCATGCAGTGGAAGAAGCAGTATTACGCGCAGTAGAGGATAGTCCTTCGACAAGCCTAAGAGCTGTTGGACGTGTGTTGGGTGGGAGCCCTTTCCTTGCGCAGCCCCATGCATGAAATGCATGCGAAGCTCCGCGTCGTTGGTGTGAAGATGCACGCTGCTCCAAATCTGTGCGGGAAATAACGATTCAAGTCAGCGAAGCACTTTCATCCTCCTACCTCTAAAGCGCCCTCAACTGCCTCAACGCTACATTTCCACATCCGCATTCCTATACGACATATGTTTATCTAAGTCTCCTATACCTGCCTTTACATTTTTGACATATAGTTCTGAACCACCCTGTATAAATATTTGTGTCTGTCGATACTGAAACATAGCACTCATGATGGTCACAGAGTAGTTGAACTTGCCGGTTTTTAGACTTAATTTTTTTTTTTTTTTTTTTAAGTTTTTCCCTTTTGTGTCTAGCATATGTCTTAAAGTAAACATTTTTAATATAAAGGGTGTTTATAAAGTCCCGGACGCATTTTGATGTTTAATAACTCATAAAATAATAAAGATAGATTAAAATTAATAACATTAATGGTTAGATAGACTCAAAAAGTTTCATGACCCTTGTCAATGAACTTCCACGTGTGCCCCCTTCGTCGCACGGAGAATATCAAGTCGATAGTCAATTTCACGCCAGGTAGCGACAAGCATGTCGGTATCCACAGAGGCTATTGCTGTTGTAATTCTGGAATACCCAGATCACCTGATATAACGCCGCTGGACTTTTTCCTTTGGGGATTTGTAAAGGACAATGTTTGCAGGAGGAGAATGTCGAACATTGATGACTTAAAAGCCAGAATTACAACCGCAATAGTCTCTGTGGATGCCGACATGCTTGCCGCTACCTGGCGTGAAATTGACTATCGACTTGATATTCTCCGTGCGACGAAGGGGGCACACGTGGAAGCTCATTGACAAGGGTCATGAAGCTTTTTGAGTCTATCTAACCATTACGGACGTTTAGAACGTTAACACTTAATAACGTCCGCCACAGTCCTTACGTGGATCTATTTACGTGAAAATGTAACAGAATATTAAGTTTAATTGAATTCTGTGCATTCGTTTTTGAGATATAGCTTTTGCGAAACTCGTGAAAAATTTAGCATAGCAGCACCAACTATTGTGCGATTTACACCAAAAACAAATCAGTAGCAGCATACGTAAATGTCTAACTGAATCTGCAGTTTGATGAAAATCCTTGCATTAGTTCTTGATATAGAACTATCGCGGAAATCGTACACAATGCTGCACAGCAGAGCCGCCTGTTTGACGATATACACCAAAAACTAATCCGTAATAGTATATACCTAGGTCTAACTTAATCTAAAATTTTATTAAATTCCGTACATTAGTTCTTGAGGTAGAACTATTGCAAAAATCGAGAAAAATCGCCAGCAGCGCCATCTGTTGAGCGATGTACACAAAAAAATCAAGGTCTAACTGAAGCTCATGTTTTTTGAAATTCCGTGCATTTGTTCTTGCGATAGGCGCCCACATTTTTTTTTCATACAGACAGACACACAGACAGAATGACAGACAGGCATTATCTTAACATCATAAAATCGTACTCAGGAGTATAAAGCGATAAATTCCAATTAAAAATTATATTTAAATATGAATTAAAAAGAAGTAGTTCTTTTGCAATAATATTCGTTTACATTTTTTTTTTCTTTTGAAAATGCTATTGTCTATTTTTAGATGTCGTTTCCGATGACAGTAGTTTGGTTAATATAAATTTTACTGTATATCAGAAATGTAAGATCTACTTTCCATCAATTTAGTAATAGTAAACTAGTTGGATACACCAACTGAACACACTAACTTAATCCTAACTTACATGAAAATTCGTGCATTAGTTCTTGAGATAGAGCTATTGCAGAAGTCATGACAAATGCAGCATAGAAGAGCTAGCTGTTGAGCGATTTACACCGAAACATAATCAGCAGCAATATTAATCAAGGTATATTTGAATCTGAAGTTTGATGAAAATTCGTGAAATAGTTCTTGAGATAGAGCTATTGTGAAAATCATGCAAAATGCAGCTCAGTCACCTATTGGGCGATTTACACCAACAGGTAATCAACATCATTTCATATCAAGGAATAACTGTATATGAAGTTTGGTGAAAATGTGTACATTCATTCTTGAGATAGAGCTATTGTAAAAATCGAGTAAATCTTTGAAAATTCGGCATAGCGGGCCACATCTGTTGGGCGATTTACACCAAAACATAAAAAGCACCAATTCATATCAAGGAATAACTGAATCTGTAGTTTTATGAAAATCCGTGCATTAGTTCTTGAGATAGAGCTATTGCGGAAATCGAGAAAGATGCAGCTTAGCAGCGCCACCTGTTGGGAGATTTACACCGAAAACCAATAAGACCAATTTATATCAGGGACTACCTGAATATAATCAATCTCTCTTACTTATTCCTTTTCTTTATTTTATTTTGTATTCACTCAGTACTTATTAAGTTTATTCCTATTTTTTCATTCTAGTTTAACTAAAAGTTAATCTAAGTCTTTTCTTGATTTCTTCAACCATTTTCATTCCTTTTATTTATTTTTTTGAGCTTAAGATGGCAGCACTAAACTTTATTGTTATTAATCCAGTTCCAATTTACATTTTTCCTCTCTCACACCAGATGGCAGCACAGTTATGGGTTTTACTCAGATGCTCAACTGTAGATCACATGTTAAAATAGTCTTAATTTTGTTTTCCATGCTGATATGCAGTAGTTTTGACTCTTAGTATGTCATTCAGGTATTGTGCTCTAGTAATTTTTAATATCCTGTATGTGGTGTATCTTTCTTTGGATCTCTTAGCTTTTTATTATCTATTTTCTGTAATGTTTGCGTTATAAGTAGCTAAATTTTGTCATTTTAGGCTTAATGCCGACAAAATTGGATGAAATAACGCATCTTCTATGAATGAACTCACAAGCTCCTCTGACGATTCTGTGAATCATTCATAGTTTCTTATTTTACATACTGGTTTCCTATGTTCATTCCTAAATCATCTTTAGAACTTTATCAATTTCTTCATATATTTGTGATTTCAAATTTATTATATATATATATATATATATATATATTTATAGAAAATAAACACTACGAATTAAAAATTAAATGAGAGATTTCGCTGAAATCGACGACAGACCCCGTAGCTACTTTTCATTCTTTTACTTGTATATTACACAATATTTCCAAAAGCACACACAGCTAAATATAACGCGCAAAATATGTACATATTTACATTTAACGATAATTTCGTTTCGAAACATTTGTTCTGAAAATCTTACATATCAAAATAAAAGCATTTTGCTTTCGCGTTCCATAGTTACGACTCAAAAACGTCGAACATCATTCTAACAACATTCTATATCAACAAACCTGCCGTTGCCATTCGCAACAAAGTAAAAGTGGCTTCGGTGGGTTTCTTCTTCTCGCGACATCCTCCCCACCTGAGTTTTGGAAGAAACTCAGCAAAGATAAAACTGAAAAATACTGAAATGACATACAAATACTAATACAAATACTAATCTAAACAAAAGCTTAAAACATACACTAAAAATACAGATTCTAATAAAGATACACAAAATCAGAAAAATTAGAAATAATGAAAATATTTTCAAACTTTAGAGTTCTAAGTTTTTAAAGGAATGTTCATATTGAATGAAAAAGTTCAAACTGAAATGTTCATAGTTCACAAATCAAGTCTTTTTGGAGGTTTTACTTTTCTACCAGCACGAGTCTGAATATCTATATTTTTTACAGATTCACTGTTTTTTGATTGTTCGTTGATTTTATCAACTGTAACTGATGCAGGATCTAACTGTGTCCACGTTTTGGATTTGGACTAGATTTTTCTTCTACAGAAAACAACGTCTAAAAAAAAAAAAAAAAAAAAAAAAAAACATGAAATTCTTATTGTCCATTATTTCATGAAAAGTGAAAGTAGAGTCGCTTACGCAGACTGAAACAATATAATAATGATCAAAATGTAATAAATATCATCATAATTTAACACAAATTTGTTGAAGGATGGTACTTTTTAAAAAGCTTTTGAATATTTAATTGATATCGTGCGGGATTTCGGGAATTTTCTCCTCCATGTGGTACCCCATTAATTAAAGGAAATTTAGATAATGAACCCTAATCATTTAACACAGCTTCTAAATAGCACAAATTTTAACAGAACTTGGCGCCTTACGAGGACTTGTTTTGTTGTTGTTGTTTTAAAATACATTTTTACATATTATTAGATGATTTTATAAGAAAAAAAATGTAAGTAAAAAATTCCAGCACTTGTGATAAATTTTGAATATTTTTTTTTTTCTGAAAGTTAAAAGATTTAAACTTCTTCTACAAATTTTGAACTTTTTGAAACATTTTTTTTTCCTTTTGCTCACAAATAAGTTTTGTAACAGTTGAAATCAGGTTTACAAAAAAGTCATTTTTTAAGATAAAATAATTATACTGCCCCTGGATATGTAGAAAAAGAGCAAAAGACGTCTGTATATGTAACATTTTCTTTTTTTAAATATATACTTTTTATATTCCTGAAAATCCTATCCCTAATTTTATGAATTGCATTCATGAAAAATAGTAATTTAAATGAAATGCACATGTTGAAGAATTCACATTTTGAATATACTTATATATAAAAGCAGCACAAACTCAGAACTATTGTACTTCAATAATTTTAATCACACAAGTTGTAATTTTCTAACTCTGTGAAAAATTATCCAGGACAGAATTAGAACCAGGTACCCTTTGTCTAAAGCTGAAAATGATCGGCCAGGTGAGATATCCCAGACAAATCTATTTTTTAATTATTATTTCTATTATTGCCACGTTTACGATAAGTAACGACTAATAAAATCACCTCGTTTCTCGCTTCAGCCGAGTTTAGCAATATACTGTTTATTTTGTTTACATAACATCAAATGCAAAATAAAATGAACAAAATAAGCGCCATACATTTTTTGAGGTTCATTTGAAGTAACAGGTAATAAATATTCTTGTGAAAGAAAAATTAAAAATGAATTCGTCTAACTTTGACTGATTTGAATACCCTTGTTAAGAGTTTTTAATATTTAAAAGTTAAGAAATTTTTCAGTTATGTTCACAAAAAGTTTAGAAGGAATATGTAGCTTATTCGTATTTATTTGTGTATAATTCATATAGATTTTCATTCTGTTAGTAACATCTATTAAAAAGTAAATTCGTTTAAAATAAAATAAACATTTAAAATAATTTAAAATAAAATTATAATAAAATAAGCAAATTGTAATTTCTAGGGCTATTTTATAAGTATGTACACAGAAATCATGTACTAAGTTTTTCCGTTAGCTTTTGCAGTTTTAAAATATATTAGTGTATATCTTTATTTTAGGATTTATTCGAAATGTTTTATTTACTGAATGTCAAAATTTCTGTTTTCCCGCCGCCGTAAACGGACAGCGAGATACCTTGATTAGATTCACTTGTAGTAGAAATCGTCAGTAGTTTTCATTTACTATTTCGATATAAAACAATTTCATTAATATTTTTCTGGTACCTAATTTTAGATTAAAACTTATGTCATTCAAAAAATTTCAATTTTTTCTTTTTTGCGAGGGAATAAAAAATTAAACAAGGATGTTGCTGTGTAGAGCTTGGGAAATTTCGAATATCTAAATGCGATTTTATAGATTTCGATGTTTTCAAAAGCCATACAAATATATAAAATTAAGAAATAATAAACAATTAAATTTAAAAAATCAAAAAACCTGACTGCATAAAAAGCGAACTAATTATTTATTTCTCATCAATGTGAAACTATTTTTTTTTTCATTTCCTACTACTAGCTCACACTCTCGCTCTCTCTCTATATATATTGTTCAAATTTTCAGTAGTTAATAAAATTCTTATTATTCATCCAATCAAGCTCAAATATTTTTTTTAACTTTTAGCGGATGACACTGTATGTTAATTCAGTTTTTTCAAATATTTATTCATTAATTAAATTAAATTAATTAATTTTCAATAATCGAGAGAGTCCTCTTCTTGATCAAGGTATTTTAAGACCAAGAGAGCCCTCTTCTTGATCAAGGCATTTTAAGTGCCACTCAAGAGGAAAGAAGAATGGGAGAAAAAAAATTCTCTTGTAGATCTAAACAGCAATTGACTTAAAATATTTTTTTATATTACTTGTTTATATAACTTATCTATTTTTTTTATTTACTTGTATTGACGACTTTTAAGTTATGTTTAATTGTTAGTTCCTATCTATAAAAAACTGTTTTAATGAGGTCTATGGATGTCTAAGATGATTAGAGTTGCAGTAAAGCTAGAGACCCTACATACACAACTTCCAGGTTGTATAACATTTTAATGGAGCTTCTGACTGTAAAATAGTCAATGGAAGTTCACGTGGAAGTTCATTGACAAGGATCATGAAACTTTTTGAGTCTATCTAACCATTTATGTTATTCATTTTAATCTATCTTTATTATTTTATGAGTTATTAAACATCAAAATGGGTCCAGGACTTTATAAACACCCTGTATATTTGTTGATAATAGTTAATATTAAAATATTAAAATAGTATCAATTTAGCAAACCAGATTAGTACCTCGAAACCCCGAGGGTCGTCCGATAGCTGCACAGCTCTGAGCCCGTTTCTCTCCACTTTTCGATGCCTAAAATTTAAATCAATTTCCCTTTTAAATTTGTCCGTTTTCATTTATTTGATTTTTTATTTTTCTGTCCTTTTCAACCTGGCTTCAACTCGAGTCTCGGCACTTGGAACGTGGATCGGGATCTTTCTTCCTGACTTCTGCTAGAGAGTCGGAATAAAAGGAAAAAAGCGAAAGGACCGCGGAATTCGTGGAGCACGGCGCGCGCGTTCCGTTCCGCTACTTATTATTTAAAGTCAGTATGCGAAGTCTGCTGTAGGCAAAAATTCCTATCAGTTGATACCTCATTCATCTCCGTAAGCAACATATCAGTGCAGAAAAAGGGATGTTGACAACAGGAATAATATATATGATTTATCAAAAGTTATTAATTAATTATGAGCACAATGTTAGATAGTCAGATAGAACCACATAAGCACATTGCTTTCTTTTGTGAAATCGCCATTTTGAATTCTCATTTCTCAGCCGTCTAACGATGCGATGCCGTTAGAATTGCCACATAAATTGGCTGTGATTACTTATCTTTGTCTTATTAAAAAACTTTTTTGTTTCTCTTTACGAATACCCAATGATGCGTTGCAGTGTATTAGACAGTAGAGATCTACACGGGCCAGGCTCGGTATATTTTCATTAACGGCACTCGAGCCGGGTCGGGACTGGTCACCATTATTTTCCAGCCGGGCCGGGAGATAAGTTTTTCTGAAGGCTCGGTCTAGGCAGGGCCTAATCACTACTTTTTCCGGACTAGGCCGGTACGGACCAAACCTTTTTTTTCCGTAACGAGCCGAGACTGGTTTCATTCTTCCTAGTATTCACGGTCTAAAATTTTCAATCCCCTTTTTGACCCAGCCCATATGAAAACCATTGCCTCGGTGTGGCCTGGTCCGTTCAAAGATCGATAAAATTTGGCCTGTCCCAAAAATGTTTGAAAAAAAAATGCATACATTTCTAAATTGCCATTATTCTACAATTAAAAAGGAAAATTTATTCTTTTTAAAGAACAGTAGGTTTTTAAGCTTTTTAAATTTAGCTAAATTAAAATAGAGTAAAACCTGTGAAAAAGAACCTGACTATGACGGAATCTTGTCTTAAACTGAGAAATATGTTGATTGTTGATCCATGCAAAATGAATATACTAATACGTAAGAAAATAATATATAATAACCTGCTAAGGGTACTTGTCTAGAACGCATTTTTTTTTTCTTTCCTATGCAATTCCGCCTTAGAAGATTTCACTGTATAGCATTTTTCAAATTTTTAAATCTCCAATACCCATGTATTGGAGTATATGAATTAATAATATTTATGACAATTGAAACATTTACATAAGAAATTGAGATTCATTAAAAATAGAATCGCAGCCTATGGCACTTCTATAAAAATGCAGATTATAAACACGAAAAAAAAAAAATTAACATAAGTATTTTTGCTTAGAACTCCTGGTGTGAGACAAATTTTAAACCAAATCGACGTAAAAATGAATGTCTTGCAGAAATTCACTCTGGCCGAACTTTTAGCTGTTATACCTGGCCGGTCCAATATTTGTTTTGTACGGGCCGGTTCGGGCTCGGGTGCGAACTTTTAATTTTTATACCAGGCCGAAATTTTTTTATGGGTCTGGCTGGGTGCTGGCCTGGAAATTTCAGTCCATGCAGATATGTACTAGACAGTACAATATAAGTAGCGCTGTTGCCAAAAAAGACCGCTTGTTATCTTGAGTAGAGATGACGACTTCGCCCCTTCTTCCAAAAGAAGGAGAAGAGAGTCACCATAAACGTTCCAGTCTTCCAAATTCCAAATTTATGTAAACATTTAATAAATTTTAGAAGGATTTTGCCAATTAAAATTAATAATTATAATTTTAATTTATAGAGATTGTGTGCAATATTTATAACTCCTCTGAAATCTTTTATTTTAAATCTTTTTTCAGTATTTTATAGAATGAGGATATGTACAAATATAACGCTCTTAGAATAGAAATATAGAAATATTTCAGAACTGAAACTTTTCTCCTACAATTTTTCAACGTTATGAAAGCTGAAAAGATGCAAATGAAAAAGAAATAATCCTTTTAAAAATAGTTTTGTTTTGTGTAACCAATAATGCTTTGGAAAAAGATAAAGAAAAATATCAAAAACTCATTTTAAACTGTAATACTACAATTAAAATACAGTAGAACCTCGATTATCCGAAGTAATTAGGACCGACTCTATTTCGGAAAATCGAAATTTTCGGATAATCGAGAAATCTTCAAATTTAAGATTAAGGAGAAATATATGCAATATTTCGTATTATCGTAACAAGTACTTAATAAAAATAAAGCAATAGCAAAATAGAAACAAGAATAAATTACCTGAATTTTAATTTTGAAATTATTAAGCACCTTTTACATATATCACAAGGGTTTGAAACAATGTTTTGTTTGTCGCAGTTTCGATTGCCTTTGCTTTAAAGCTCTATCACGGAGTTTTTTAATATTCGTAGTTCACCGGTTTCACAGTCTTTCTTCTGCCCCAGCCATGCCAAACCTTTTGCAAAACATTCAAAAGCTTCAGAATGGCTATTTTGTTCGTTATCTTCGTTCCACTCCGCAGCTTACGGGAGCTGAGATTAAATTCAAATGAACTCTAAGAAAGGGGATCGAAAATAGTTATATGTACTCGTAGTTCGGAATGAACCGCTTGCACACAAGAAATATGCTAGTAAAAAAAAAAAAAAAACTTTTAAAATGGATTTTGCGCTTAAGGAATGTGATAGTAAAAAAAAAAAAAAAAAAAAAGCTTCAAAAATGGATTTTGGTTAAGCGAGAGTTTTGGTTAAAAGAATTTCGGATAAAAGAGGTTCTATGTATACATAAAGTACAAATAATTGTACAAAAATTATTTTGAGGTGCATAAATATAATATAAAGATATTTAAAATACAAATTTAAAATATATCAAAATACATCAATAAAACCTTAGAACGGTTTCAGCCATTACAAAATAAATTCAAGATAATTACAATGTTTTCTTCTGGACAATTCTCGAATAAGCGCAAAGAAATAACAACATTTAAATCCTACTGAAGACGGCCTTGTAATGGTTGAAAGCGTTCTAGGTCAGGGATGGCGAACCTATGGCACGCGTGCCGAACTTGGTACGTAAGAAAAATTCTCTGGCACGCGAAAAAAAATTATAGGTTATATTCAGTTTATGGAGAACAATCCATTTTATGTTTTTTAACAAAAAATACAGTTTTGTGTAACAGGTATATAATTTACTTTAGAATAATCCGTAAATTTTTAATGAATTAAGGTATAATACATTTCAATGAAAGCGCCTTGAAAGCGACATTTTCTCGCCTAAGCATTCAACATATAGTGTTTTCCAAATCATTTTGCTTCTCTATCAAATTTCAAAGTTTTGTGAAAATTGAATTTTTTGATATAGTTTGCATATACTTAATTCACTTAATATACTTAATATACTTAATATACTTAATTCACAAGCTTCTACTGCAGATTAGGTTTTATTTTATTTAGGTTTAGGGTTTTAAGTAAGTTTAGGTTTTATTATATTTAGGTTTTAATTTTGAAAATTGAATTTTAACTGTTACTGTAAATAATATGTATCTAGCGAACCTGTTTCTACAACTAAAAATGATCCGTTTCGGAAGTATACAATAAAAGAAAAACTCATTTATAGATTATTAACACGATGCGACATGGCTATATTATTGAGTCAATTTAAATACAACATAATAGATAACTTAAGAATCGAATTTAGTGTATGTGTAAAAATATTTAAGAAAAAATTCTATAAAAATTAATTATTGTATTTTATCTAAGTTAAAATGTTTCTGGTGCGTTAGAATGTTGGTATATAAAAGGTTTAACCCTTAAACGCCTGGTGTTGCTTTTCGGTAACACACCCAATTTAGGCTCTAAAATACTATTAGAACAATATTAAAGCTATAATGCCTAATGTTGCCAATAAAATACATTCTGAAAATATTATTAAATTGATTTCCAACATGTAGATGGCAACTCTTGTGCTGTTTAAGAATAAAGATAGCTTTATTTTTCCAATTGTTGCTACTTGTTCTTTTTGTTTTGTTTGGAAGCTTGCGAAATACCCTATTTTGACCTGCAGTGAGCAAGTAAAATTTATTTCTTATTATAGTTCCTAAAATTCTTGTGTGTTTATTATTATCGAATTTTATCAAGGGAAATTATTTTTTCAATTAAACACCAGTATTGCCGATTAGTAACAAACTGTTTTTTAGCTGTAAACTATACTTAAAACAAAATATGATTTTTTTTTATGTATTTTTCCCATAATTTATTTAAAAAATGAAAGCCGAAAAACATTGTTACAATGATTTTTGAAAAATCAGGCATTTAAGGGTTAAAAAGTTTCGCCATCCCTGTTCTAGGTTTTTCTAATGTATTTTGAGATATTTTAAATTTGTATTTTAATTTTGTATTATCTTTATATTATATTTATGCACCTGAAAGTAATTTCTGTACAATTAATTGTGCTTTATGTATATTTTAATTATTTAGCTCAAGGTGAATATAGCACTAGAATTTTAATTTTAATTTATGTATTACTACAAATCGATATATTAAATTAATTTTATAACAAGTTATTTTAATGGTACTTTAATCTACCGTCGAGGCATAAAGGATCAAGTCCGGTTTTAGTACAATTGCGAAGCATAGTAGGAAGAACACAAAAGCTCTCGTCCGTGAATGCTAGGATTCGACACAAGAGAAAGAACAGCAATACTTGGAAACTTTATAATTATAGCTACTAATAGGCTCGAAGTAGCAGGAGTCGTTCGGTAGCTTTATCGCACCCTCTCTTTCCAGTTTTCGGTGTCTTTAATTTGTGTAATTTCCCTTTTAAATTTGTCCGGCTTCAATTTTTGATTTTTTTTTCCCTCAACCTGGCTTTCGCTAGAATGTCTTATACTCGGGACGTGGCTGGGGACCTACGAACCTAGCTTCCGCAAAAGAGTCGGACTAAGTGGAAGAATAAAGGGCTGCGGACGAAGAGAGGTTGCTCGCCGCTGCGGTTAATATTTATTATTATAGCCAGAGTAATTGGGTAGGTTGGTCTCCTATTATGCAATCAAACTTTAGATCCTTTCAGCAGGAAAGTCAGAGGTGATCAGATTACATTTTCATATCGGATACACTGCCAAGATAAGTGCGGTCCGAGCCATGGCGTCCATTAAACAAGTTGGAAATTCCCCGTCAAACGTGGCAAATCAGGTGCGTTCGTACTATAACTAGTTTTATAAATATTTTTTTGAACCGCATATCGTACTGAATGTATATTTTAGTGCATTTTATAAGTGAATATCAATCTCATTCTGTTCGAAAGGCTGTAACATCATTAACTCATTAACGACGAGCCTCATTTACACTTCTTTTAATTCTTCGGCACCAAATTTTCCACCCTGTAATTTGGATTTATTTAATCGCTGAAAATCTGAGATTAAATAATATGAAAACTTGCAAACTAAAATACTGGTTTTCAAATTTAAAAATTTTGTTCGCTTTACCTAGCAAGTTTTCTTGCCAACCAGCTTTAATGAGTTAACCCCTTGAGGGGCACCGATATATATTATATACCACCTATGATTAATGAAGTTTGACACCAGAACAATTTTATTAAATTTTACTTTTGTAAATTTAGTGGAAAAAAGCCGTAAAATTGCTTTTACTTATTTTGAAATAAAACTTTTCAAAGATTTCGGTGGGAATTCAGCATTTCACAAACGTAATTGCTTGCCCCTCAAGGAGTTAAAATGCACTTTACATCATTTTTTTCCATCGGCCGTAATGTAACGAAAAACTTTTGACTGTCCCTGTAATTAAACTATACATCCGATTTTCATAAAATTGAAATGACTCGAGAAAATTTTGCAGCAATCATATACAGTAAACTCTCTATATGGCGGACTCTGTGTAAGACGGAAATCTGTCTAACTCGGAAAGATTTTCAAGTCCCTGCGAATCCATAGACATACAGTTAAATTTGTCTAAGGCGGAATATTGTCTACTACGGAAAACTTTCTCGGTCGCGATCGATTCCGCCTTATACAGAGTTTACTGTATTTAAAATTTCGGACTATTCGGTTGGGCAGTTTTTGCTCTGTTATATGCGGACAGACGGACGGAACGACGACTATAGGTGCTATGTATTTATATAATTACGAACGCACCTAAAAAACAGAGGTTAGGGAGGAAGCAATTTAAATTTTGTACAGCTGACACCGCCAAGCGCTTGCCATACTTGGAAACTTAATAAAAAAAAATGAAAAAGTAAACCTAAAGAAATCTGTAAATGCAGCTGGGAAAATGCAAGATTCGTGGTTTTATATCCTCATGTTGTATATCTTTACTGTTAACTTAGGAAACAGCAGCTGTCAAAATTAGATAGGAGTGCAATTTTGTTATAATTATGAACAAGGCATGAAAGACTTTAGTGCGATTAAAATGTTGCTATTAAAAACCACAGAACCTACGCAGAAATATACTGTTAATATCTATTTAATAAAATTTTAGCGAGGCAAAAATTAACAAAAGCTACCAGATAAAGCACTGGAATTTGAACACACGAAAAATAAACTAGAAAATAACTTAGCACGAAAATTTAAAAATAGCTTTTTAATATCTAAATAAATTAACTTAGCAATGTATGAACATCATCACAAAACACTTGAGAGACTTATATTCGCATTTATTTATCACCGAGAAGAAGATACCGCATCGAAAGCTACGATTTAACAAGATGATTTACATACAATCGGAAATAAAAATGCTTTGCTTAGATTTAATGCCCCGGAATATTTCGATATTTGGATTATTATATTTTTCCTATACAATCGATTTCATATTTCTTCCGCTTTCAATCTTTTTACTTATCTATCTCAAATAGGATTTTCATAAGTGCTCAAATAAGCCTTTGCCGATAAAATAATATTACATGTATTTTCTACATAAAAATATGACAAATGTTTACATAAGTTTTATGTTGTTAGACTTATATACGTTAGTTTAGTTTTTCAAAATTTAATTTTCTTTAAAAGATTTAACTTAGCTTGATTTTAGAAATTTTCTATAAAAGCACTTCACAGTAGCATTTATTTATGACTGCGAAAAAAGTACACCGAAATCAATGATTTCACAAAATGATTTATATTCGACCGAAAATAATGTGCTTTACTTAAACGCTTAATGCTAAAAAATCTTTCAATATATGTGTCCTTATATTTTTCTTATACAATCGATCTTATTTCGCTTCTCGATAAAATCTCTTTACTTATCAATTCTAAATATGATTTTCTTAGGTGCTCAAATTTTGTCTTTGCGGATAGAAGAATATTAGATATATTTTTTTCATAGAAATATGACTGATGTAGTTGTGAGTTTTATGGTGTTAGATTTATGTAGATTATTTTAGTTTTCCAAAATTTAATTTGTTTGTGTATAATTACCTGTAATGGTTTGTGTAACGTAAGATGAGTCTTTATTCTAAATATGATTTTCTTTGGTGATCAATTATTGCCTTCGTGGATAGAATAACATTAAATACATGTTGCACATAACGATATGACTAATGTAATTATAAGTTTTATGTTGTTAGATTTGTGTATACTACTTTAGTTTTGCAAAATTTAATTTGTTTGGGCATAATTACCTGTAATGACTGGTGTAACGAAAGATGAGGCTTTATTCTAAATATGATTTTCTTATGCTCTCAAATATTGCCTTTGTGGATAGAATAACATAAAAAAAACATTTTTCACATAACGATATGACTAATGTATTTATAAGTTTTATGTTCTTAGATTTATGTAGATTACTTTAGTTTTTCAAAATATAATTTGTTTGTATATGATTATCTGTAATGGCTTGTGTAACGAAAGAGGAGGCTTTATTCTAAATATGATTTACTTAGGTGCTCAACTATTATTTTTGTGGAAAGAATAACATTAAATATATTTTTCAAATAATGATATGACTAATGTAGTTATAATTTTTATGTTCTTAGATTTATGTAGATTACTTTAGTTTTGAAAAATTTAATTTGTTTGTATTCAATTACCTGTAATAGCTTGTGTAACGAAAGAGGAGGCTTTATTCTAACTAAGATTTTCTTAGGTGCTCAAATATTGTTTTTGTGGAAAGAATAACATCAAATATATTTTTGATTCGATTATTTTAGTTTTGCAAAATTTAATTTGTTTGTATATAATTACCTGTAATAGCTTCTGTAACAAAAGAGGAGGCTTTATTCTAAATATGATTTTCTTAGGTGCTCAAATATTGTTTTTGTGGAAAGAATAACATTAAATATATTTTAACCATAGAAATATGACTTATGTAGTTATGAGTTTTATGTTGTTAGATGTATGTAGATTACTTTAGTTTTTCAAAATATAATTTGTTTGTATATGATTATATGTAATGGCTTGTGTAACGAAACAGGAGGTTGGCGATAGCCCGGTTGGCAGTGCGCTGGGATCGCGATCGCTTGTCGGGTCAAGGATTCACCACAGCCACACATTGCAGTGTATTCCCGATGTCATCTAGTGTACATTAAATTATCGTGAGCGCAATGTCTTCGACAAATGAATTACCAATACGCGATGTATCTAACTAAACGAGGGTTCCGATGTCTGCCACAAGACCCAAATTGCCGGCCTGCTATAGTAGTCCAACTACTCTTTATGCTCTAGCAGCACTTTTCAAAGTAAAGTGTCATAAAACATAGTTATATAGTTGTGCTCAAGAAATTTTTTTATAGATAGAAAATAGGCTCTTTTAAACATATATATTTTCTTAAAGTTTTCTGCCTTCATTTGTTATTTAAAGTTTTTTTTTTTTCGAAATATAGCTTTTCTTTTTTAATAAGCATTATTAGATATTTAAAAATTGAATTTTAAAATATTTATGTGGAAAATCATGAGATTTAATTGAAGTCAAGTGCTTGTACATTGCACAAGATATTTTATATATTTTTATTTACTAACATAATAATGAGAGAAATAACGTTCGTTTCTGCTTTGCTGTTGCCACGTTAATTTTAAAATTTAAATTACTGCTTTTAATAAATAACTGTAGATAATTGTAATTAGCAAATTGTAATTGCCAAAAATATACGAATGTAATCTTAACTACACGAGCAGGACTGTTTGATTATACTTCCTGCAATTGCAAGTTTGAAACATTTGCAACATTTTATTATTATTTACATTAGTATTATTACTAACTAAAATTATAATGTATGATTACATAAAAATATACTATAGAACAATAATACGTTTTTGCATCTACTATTGCATGCTAATATTATGCTTTTGGAATTCTACAATTGTACGGAATGTAAATTATTATATAAGTTTAGAAAACTTTTTTCAAGTACAAATAGTCTTCTTAAAGCATGTATGTATTTTGAGGTATTTTTACGTCATAAGTTGATACTGCGAATACACAACTTTTTTGCGTGCTCACGAATATCTTCCGTCAAAGTAGTCCTTGAACATTCACTGTAAGAAACTTCGAAGTAGAAGATGTATCCACATCGAAGAATACAGTTCTGTTTTACGCAGTAACTAATACATGAAGATTATTGGAGGGTTTTTTTTTTCCTGAAATATTCACATGATACTTTAAACAATCGAAATAAATCTTTTGAAATTCATGAGATTTTTTATTCGAAATTATGAAATATTGAAGCAGTATTTTTTCTCATTGTTGTTTATATAATTGTTCATGATACTGATTGTTATGCCGAATAAAAAATATAATAAGGTAACTAGAAAAAAAGAAGTTCACGAATAAAAAAAATATTTTTTCATAAAAAGCATTTCTTTAAAATGTAACCTATAAGTAATGTCAGGGACCGATTTATGAATTTGGGGGCCCCGGGCACAGATTCTTACAAGGGATCCTTGCGCCAATGCTTAAAGGGGGCTTAAGTAAAAAAAGTGAAATTACTGACATTACCACTACTGACTTTAATAAATACTTTTAAAATATCCATTAAAAGTTATATTTGGTAACCATTAATTTAGGGGAGACTATGGAGAGTTGACCCACTTTTTACAAAATGATTTTTTTATTTTTTTAATATTGAAAGTAGAATAAAGTTTTATCTATCATTTTATTCGTTATAAAATCAGTTATCAAAATAAAATTGCTACATAAGTGTAATATATAAGAATTTGGAAAAAGGATTGATTTTAATCATGAGAAAATAATAGGTCAACGCTCCCCGCATATGGGAAGGTTGACCCACTATATGGGAGCCTTGACCCACTTTGTTTTATATTGACATATTTCTGAAGAGAAACAAAATCAGTTTTAAACAAGTCGGAAATTGCTCATCAAACGTGGCAAATGAGGTGCGTTCGTACTAAAACTAGTTTTATAATTATTTTTTGTAGCCCATATTGTACTGAATATATATATTTTTTAACTTCATAAGTGCATAGTCTGTAACATCATTAAAATGCACTTGCAATAATTTTTTTCCCATTCCCCGTAATGTAACGGAAAACTTTTGACTGTCCCTGTAATTAAACTATACATCCGATTTTCATAAAATTTGAAATGGCTCAACAAAATTTTACAACAATTATATATTTAAATTTTCAGACCATTCGGAAGGTTGTAACATCATTAAAACGCACTTGCAATATTTTTTCCCCATTGGCCGTAATGTAACGGAAAACTTTTGACTGTCCCTGTAATTAAACTATACATCCGATTTTCCCAAAATTTCAAATGGCTCGACAAAATTTTGAAACAATTATATATTTAAAGTTTCAAACCATTTGGAAGGCTGTAACATCATTAAAATGCATTTGCAATAATTTTTCCCATTGGCCGTAATGTAAAGAAAAACTTTTGACTGTCCCTGTAATTAAACTATGCATCCGATTTTCATAAAATTTGAAATGGCTCGACAAAATTTTGCAACAATCATACATTAAAAATTTCAGACCATTCGGTTGGATAGTTTTTGCTCTGTTATATGCGGACAGACAGACAGACGGACAGAAGGACGGACTGAACGACGACTATAGGTGCTACGTATTTATATAATTACGAACGCACCTAAAAAGCAAAATAACTTTATGCTGCATGCTTTAATTATTATAAAAAATATTTTTGAAAATGTGATGTTTAAACAAACCTGTTTAGACGTAATCGCAAGTCAGAGGAGAAAATTTTTGTTTTAAACATGATTTTGTAAGAGCAGGTATAATTGCACAGCAGGAAAAAGGAAATTTTAACATTGAAGACAGTATTCCGTTAGAGACAGGTTCCTTTATCAAAGGTTCCATGTATTATTATGTCCGGATTTAGGAGCCACTGTCCCTCCCCCTTTTTTGTCTCCTTGTCCTACTTCTTGTGACACTCGACCTGACAACTCTACTTGACACATAGTTTGGCTTCATCTTACTGTATTCATCCTAGTGAAATTTGTCTACATACCTTCCTAAAGTTTTTCGATCAATGCTATGTTCTTTTGCAGCTGCATGAGCACTTAACTTATCATTAACATCTTGTAACCCTTTCAGGGTTTAATTAGTACTTTCAGTACTAAAATGTTGAAGTAAATAACTGGCTTCGGAATTTACGAACAAATTTATTTGGAAATAGGAAAAAGGCTATATTTCAGACACATATTAAATGGAAAAGGTTTTAGCAAAATTCTGGTGCCATTGTGGTGTTTGGGAATTAAAATTAAGTGGTTTCATAAACATACTTCTGCCCCTGAAAGGGTTAAGACTGCTACTTTCATATTTTCTAGTCCTTTCTAGTCTTTTCCACTGCTTCTATTTTCCTATTGTAAGTAATATTTACATGGAAAAATGATCCTAACAACTTTCCCATTTATATTTCTTAAAATTTTTTTTACCCGACTACGGCAAAGCCAAAGGAGGGTTATGATTTTGACAGGCTATGTATGTATGTATGTATGTATGTATGTATGTATGTATGTATGTATGTTCATCTGTTCCCTCGTAACTTCTAAACCACTAATCAGAATTCGACAAATGACATATCATTAGAAGCGTCTTAATTGTCCGCTGGTTATAGGCTATATAGATTTTCACCAAATTCAATGTGGCGCCTTCTAGCGGACAAAATATACAGAGTAAAAAAATAAAGTTAAGCTAGATATGCCGTGTTTGGTATCATTTTAAAGCGCTTCACTTGTACATTTCGAATATATATATATTACTAGCATTTGCTTGTGACTTTACTTGCATTTATGGGCTAATTGCATATAATTCACATCTTTTCGTTCTTAATTTCTTTGGTACTTAGTAATCAGAATAAGACCACTGCAGTGCCATTAGAAGGGTCTTGATCTTGATATTCTGTTGGTTGTGAGCTATAAAGTTTGTCACCAAATTTACTATTATGCCCTCTAGCGGACAAAAAGTATAAAATAAAAATATATGTAATGTGTTTGGTATTACTTGAAAGAGCTTCACCAGTATTTATATGCTTATACATAATTACAAGACTGCTTTGAAGATGTTTAAAAAAAATGAGCGATAAGAGTAAAGCGCGGATCACGGGAACTGTAATGTAGAGCAGCGTGAACGTTAATAGAATAATTTAATGCACTAATGTAAACGACATAAGCTGGGAGTACCTCCACGCGGTGAAGGCGGAAACAGTTTGATAACTGGCTAAAACTCCCATAAAAATGTCCTCTGCATTATATGCCTTCGGGCTTATGTTGTTATATGTGCGTGTGTATCTATTTGCCTATTCGTTGTCACGTTGTGTACCCGGTAACGCAGGGAAGCAACCACAGCCATCCTACTTCGATACACTGTTTAAATTTTGTCGGATTAAATAAATAAAAATAATTTTGCTGGTATTGCACCAAAAGTACCAGGTTTATATAGTCTACGAAATAGCAGTAAAAGTTAGTAGTATAGTATAGTTAGTAAGTATAGAAATAAGAAGTAGTATAATAAGTATAGGTCTATAAACAAAAACAATTTAGTTTGAGTTAGGTTAGTAAATCTAGTGTAAATAAATAGAGCTATAAATATTAACATTTAGTTTCATTATTTTAGGTATAAAATAAAAGCTTTTAAAAAATGGCTTTATCAAGGAAAACAAAAAAAGCTTCACGCATTTCTGAGACAAGAAAAAATGAATCCCCAGATATTACTGAATTTAGAAGAATAAAAGACAAAGATTATCAGAAAAATCGTAGGAAAACGCAGTCCGAACATTCTAAAGTGGAAAATCGTTGGAATGCTAAAAAACGGGCTGATAATCTTCGTGAGAAAGAAACTTCTCAAAAAAAAATCATACGTTTACATAAAGCAAAAAACTACATTGCTCAGATAAGATCGCAAGAATCTCAAAATTCTCGATCACAGCGACTTTATTCGTTAAAGACACATGCTTCCGAAACCCGAAGCTTAGAAACTCCCACTTCAAAAATACTTCGACTCAAGTCAATGAAAGATCATGCTTCTCAAGTACGTAATCTAGAATCTCCGTCGACTCGACAAACACGTTTGGAAAATATGTGTAATCATGCCTCTCAAATGCGTGATCAAGAGTCTCCGTCGACTAGACAATCACGTTTGGAAAATATGTGTAATCATGCCTCTCAAATGCGTGCTCAAGAGTCTCCGTCGACTAGACAAACACGTTTGGAAAATATGTGTAATCATGCCTCTCAAATGCGTGATCAAGAGTCTCCGTCGACTAGACAATCACGTTTGGAAAATATGTGTAATCATGCCTCTCAAATGCGTGCTCAAGAGTCTCCGTCGACTAGACAATCACGATTGGAAAATATGTGTAATCATGCCTCTCAAATGCGTGCTCAAGAGTCTCCGTCGACTAGACAATCACGTTTGGAAAACATGCGTAATCATGCCTCTGAAATGCGTGATCTAGAATCCCCGTCTACTAGGCAATCACGACTTGAGTCGATGAGCAATCATGCTTCAGAAATTCGTGCTAACGAAACTCCAACATCAAGAGAGATACGACTTCAATCCATGCAGATAAATACATCTAGAACCTACCGAGCTCGAAGAATTTTGTTCGAAACAGACAAGGACGAGTTTGATAGGGCAATTTCGGAGGTATCGGACAAAACATGTTATATTTGTAAAAAAACACTATACAAAAATCAAGTAAAAAATATAACATCTAATAATCTTTTCCCGCCTAACACTCCACAAAGAATAACAGCCTGTAATCGATGTGCCAATTCTATAAGTCGTAATAAAGTTCCGTCAACGGCTTTTTGGAATAAAATGACAGTTCCGGAACCTCCTCAACAATTAGTAGCTTTAACTGAAGTTGAAATAAGGCTTGTATCAAGGATTATACCGTTTGTTAAAATAATAAAACTGGGAGGACATTTCGGACAAAAAGGGTTTAAAGGGCAGGCTGTGTTGTTTGCTCAACAAGTTGAAGAAATCACGGAACAACTACCACTGGCGATTGAACAGTGCGGTCTCACTGTTGTCATCGAAACATTAGAAAATGTTGATAGGGTCAGGGAATATAGAGTGAATTTAGACAACCTACGTGCAGCTTTAAATTGGCTTGTAAACAACAATCATCTCTATAGAGGCGTTACTCTTAACTTTGAACACCTACAAAATTCAATGAATGATGAGCATATAATTGAAATACCGCCAACAACAGTTAATCATAACCGAGAGCCACATCAACATTTTAAAGTTATTAATTCAGACCGAAAAATTCTTAGAGGTTCTTTTAATCAAGGAAGTGACATGTTTTCTTCCGACAGTAGGGGGAAACAATGCACTGCAAATGCAGCAGTTGCTATAGCTTATTCTTCCACCAAAGATCTGTCGCAATGGGACGCTTCGGACATTGATCGGGTGTTAATATTTGGTGATGCATATTACTCCCAGTGTCTAAGGAGCTTGCCAATACAACCAAATTATTTAAACACCGAAGAATTGCTCCCGGAGTTAGTCATCGCAAATATGTCTTATACACTTGATTTTGACATAGATTGTATAACAGGACTAATTAACCCAACAGTAGATGTGCTAGAAGGATATTTTTCGAGCTTATTAGAAGGTCTACGGCACTTTTTCCTGACTATTGAGAAGAATGCAGGCATAATCACCGCAGAAACAGAGATATCAATCTCTGTAATTAAACATGATACGTCGTATTACCTGTTTGATTCCCATTCAAGGGGACCTAAAGGATTTGTCGCATCAACTAGAGGTTGTGCAATGTTAATGATGTTCAGTACTATTGAATCTCTCGCTGAGCACCTACCTGTTGTCCTTATGACAAGAGGACGCAGAAACCTCCAGTATTGCATAACGTCTGTAAACGTATCTGTCAACAACATGACACCATCAAACGTATGTCCACATGAAACCACCGATAGCGAACATGACTCCGTTAATGGTCATTGCAACGATGACATCACTGCCAGATCCTTAACTAATAATGGCCAAATAAACGTCACAATGTTGATGGCTAACGAGTACCAGATACCTAATTTAATTGATGTCATAAATAATCCTGTAGGTAACGATACACCCCTCCCAGTATACGATATTCGGAGAAAGACAGCTCCTCCTATAAGCCTCCTTGTAGAAAAAAGAGCTGAGGAATTAGCATGGGTTAGACTCTTCCCTGATGGAAATAATGGATTACATGAAGAAAGGCAACACAAAATAACCCCATTGGACTACTTTCAGACTAGAGTTATGGGAAGCGACAAACGATTTCAAAAAATAGAATACCTATTTTATGCTCTGTCTGCAGTAGAATTGTTAAGAGCACGCCAGAATGTATCTGTTTGTGGAAGACTTCGACAAGATGGGATACAGCCGGAGGATCTTATACAAAATATACATTTATGTATGAGAAACATACGAGGGACTTCTTCCTACTGGCACAGGGCTTTTACAGAGCTAATGGCCATGGTCAGAAACTTAGGGCCACCCCATTTCTATCTTACATTATCCTGTAATGATTTGAATTGGCGGGACATGTTAAAAGCTCTCTTGGTGGCAGATGGTAGGCCTGATTTTCCTATCGACGATCTGACTTATGATGAAAAGCTAAGATTAGTGGAATCGTATCCAGTAACCCTGTCGCGCCAGTTTATGTTCAGGTTTAATGCTCTTATGCGAGTATTAAAAAGCAAATCGAATTATATATTGGGTCATGAACTGGTTGATTTCTGGTGGCGGGTTGAATTTCAATTAAGGGGATCTCCACATATACATATGATTGTTTGGTGTAAAGATATGCCCGATTTCAATTCGCCAGAAGGAATTAATCTGCTTGAAAATATAATTACCTGCGAAATACCTGAAAACGATTCAGAATTAAAAGATCTTGTCACCAGACTTCAAACTCACAGACACACACATACATGTTACAGTTATAGAAGTCCAAATTCATGTAGATTTGGGTTTCCAAAACGAAGCTCAGAAAGAACAGTAATATTGGATGACAACCAAGCTACTTCAAATGGTGGAAAATTTTATATATTAAAGAGACGCTCGGAAGAATCTATGATTAATAATTACAATGCAACACTACTACGATTGTGGGGTGCTAATATTGACATACAGCCTGTGGTTTCAGCTCTTGGCGTTGCGTATTATATCGCTAAATATATCGCGAAATCGGAACCAGCGAACCTGCAAACCGCAATAGCAGAAGCGCTTTATAGAGTTAGAGAAAGAGGAGGAAATTTTGGCCAGCAGATATTTGCCGTTCAGAATTGTTTGATGAATCATCGTCAAGTGTCAGCGCCGGAGTGTGCATACAGGCTGTGCCACCTGAAGTTACGCGACAGCTCCAGGAAGTCAACATTCGTTAACACATGCAAGCCTGAGCTCAGGTACAGGATGTTACGTTTTGATTCGGATACAGTTGAGCCTTGCAAAAATATATTCGAACGATATGAAAGTCGACCACGGAACTTAGAAGAATTGAGTCTCGGTGAGTTCGCTGTCAATTATGAGCCGATAAGTTCTATTACTTATCAAGACGATGACGATGGAGATGCTGATGCCTATGAGCAAGAAACTGAAAACCAAGAGCCAATAATAAATTTGCTGAATAGAATGGGTAGAATGAAGAAACGATCACGGCCAGCAGTTCTACGAACTCGATATTACACCGCTGACTCCGACCCTGAAGCGTACTATTACAGTTTGCTAGTTACGCATTGTCCCTTCCGTAGTGAATGTGAGCTGTTAGAGGGGTACGACAATGCTAAAGATGCTTTCTTGGCGAAACGTGGTCTTTTAAGACCACTTCATTCTGGGTATGATAATGAGCTATTATCTCGTTGGGAAAACGAAATACAAGATGCCCTTCGACGACTAGCTGCTGAACAAGCAGTCGACATGTGTGCCAATAATAGCGCCACGAATCAGACTTCAATATTACAAAATCCATTTCATCACATTAATATTCAAGAAGATGATTTTGAAGACAATATGGTAGTAAACATTATGTCTGATGAGGATTTTTTGAGGGGAGTCAATTCCTTAAACTACGATCAAAAACAGTTGTTCACCAAAGTATGTGACAAATTACGAACAAATACTGATGACCAACAAAGATCACTCCTAATGTTCATTACTGGCGGAGCTGGAAGCGGCAAAAGTTTCACTCTAAAACTGCTGGTTGAACAAATTCGAAGACTATCCTCAAATACAAGTGTCATAGTCACGGCACCAACTGGTGTTGCTGCCCGACTAGTCGGAGGATGCACTTTACACAGTACTTTTGTATTGCCTATTGAAAAGGGCCGAACAGTTACCTTGAGGCCGCTGACCGGAGATCGTCTGCAAAGGGAAAGAAATAAATGGAGAAATATCAAGTGGGTTATAATAGACGAGGTCTCAATGGTGCCCTATTCTACACTAAGAAATATTCACCTGAGGCTACAAGAGCTTAAACAGAACGACCGAGTCTTCGGAGGTGTCAACGTTCTAGCTTTTGGCGATCTCATGCAGCTACCCCCGGTTGCTGCTACACTTGGGGGCGCGTATTGCTTCAAGCAGCCGGAACATCATGTACATGAACCACACTTGTGGAGGATGTTTGATTTCTGTGAATTGAGCCAAAATATGCGCCAAGCCAACGATAACACTTTCGTTGATCTTTTGAACAATATCAGAGTAGGCAAACTGACCTTAGAACAACTGGCCACGTTAGACACAAGAAAAATAACTAATGAAACAAACTATTATGATGAAATAGTACATATATATCCCACTTTGAAACAGGTAGAGGCATATAACACCAAGATGTCGGAACGTTTAACATTACTTACTAAAATGTACACCATCACAGCAATAGATACATCTACTGAATCGAAGACATACGGACAGACCCCGAAACCTGAGCATTTACCTAGTGACCCCAATAAGACTGGGGGTATAATAAACAGTATCGAACTGGGAATCGGCTCCAGAGTAATGCTTCGTAGAAATTTGAATGTAAACCAGGGTTTAGTAAACGGAGCGATGGGAGTGGTGAAGGCCTTTGAATGGCCTGCTCTTCGGCGCGATCAGTTGGAACAGGGAGAACAGCCAAGCGCTGTTCTCATACAATTTGACGACGCATCCATAAAAGCCGATATTAACGGACTTGTCAGAATCGAGCCTTGCCTCACTGAATTTGACGGCTTGAGGGGGTCTGGGAAAATTCAGCGTAAAATGCTCCCGCTGATTCTTTCTTGGGGTTGTACTGTACATAAATTACAAGGTTGTACTCTGGATAAAGCAGTTATCGATCTAGGAAAGTCATTGTTTGCTAAAGGACAGGCCTATGTCGCTCTCAGTAGAGTCAAAACCATAGACGGTTTGTTTATAAGTGCCTTGGATCATAATAAGTTGCTTAAAAATCCACATGACAGTCAATCGTTAGCAGAATTAGATAGATTAAGAAATCTTCCTAGGTCATCTTAATACATGAAACCTTCAATCTACATTACACATTTACACATTACACTAACGACCTCATCCACTAATCGGTCCATTACCCATTTGCTGCCATCGACGGATATGTGCGTCACTACTACCAAATACTGGAAGCGTCATACGTCAAAAAATAAAGTTAAGATAAATATGCCGTGTTTGGTATCATTCAAAAGCGCTTTACTTGTACATTTTGAATATATCTATATATTACTAGCATTTGCTTGTGACTTTACCTGTATTCATGGGGTACTTTTATACTTTTTCAGCGTAGTTTTTTGTCGTAGTTGGGTTTTAGTTTTTTTACTTTATCTTGTTATATACAACATTAAACTTTCATTATGCACTGTGCATAATAAAAAGATATTTTTTTCAATCAAAAGAAATTTTTTTTTTTACCTACAAAAATAATTCGGAATATTATTTGAAAAAAAAAAAAAAAACTCTATCTGTAAAAACATTTGAATGGCTTGGACATTTTGCTGCAGATTTTTAACAGAATAGTAATTACGTTGAATAAGAAAATCTATTAAAAAATTTAAATTTTACTTAAAAATAACGCGCTTAGCTGTGTGCGAAAAGGACCAACCATTTTAGTGCAGCTAGGCAGGAGGGTATCCATTTATTCTTGGTAAATACAAAGCACCTTCGTTTAAAAAGTATACATTCTTTTAGATAGAACATAAAGTAAAGAAAATTAAGGGCTAAAAATATATAAATAAATGAATTTTGAATAATTTTAGTACTTATCAGAAATGAGGAAAAATTAATAATAAAAAAGGGTTTTTTTTTTGTTAAATAATTTACATTACAAATACTCAGAAAAATGTAAAACTGATAGTGTATGATGGAGAAAATTATGGAATAAATTATGATAGTTGACAGCATGTTACGCAAAATATTGAATTATCAAACTCTTCTTGGTTGCTTAATAATATATAACTTAATTTTTATGCTAAAGCTAATATGAAGCAATAACTTTTCAGTATTCTTTAGCATTGTAACTTCACATGTTTCTAAAAATAAAAAGTTCTTCATAAAATGATTATATTAATTCAATCAAATTACCACTTCTTAATGAATTAATGAAGATAACATTTCCTTATTTCGGATTTCTAATAATGAAAATTCTTTGAAGAAGATGGTAATTTGTAATTAAATAAATTGATTACATTTAATCAAAAATATCTTAATTACGGGCGACTTTCTATCGTTATTGAGCAATTAAAGTGTTATAACAATGGAACGAATAAATAAAAAAAATATATTAGTAGTTGATAGAGAATTTTATGATTTAGAGCATGATAATCGAAAATTTCTTAATTGTGCCACACAAAATCTGTTACACCATTTAATTCTGTAATGTTGAAATACATGCTAAAATATATGTGACAATAAAAGGTTAAATCATTTGGGTATAGATAACATAATTTGGAATTCTATCTAAAGTTGAGTAACGTAAATCATTCAAATTAATAACTACTTGTCGGCGATTTGAAAGTATCTAATTTTCAATTTGTAACAATTATAAATGTTAATAACATTTAGTTAAATTAAGATAGTAATTTTAATTTAATTCTTCTTATAATATTTCAAACAGATTAAAAATGTAAAAGGCTTACTAAAATAGGAGTGATGAAAAGTAAGGGAATGCATATTAACTTACGGTAGCACTGATAATTGTCACTTGACTTTTAAATTTGTTTAGTTGCTTAGACTGAATACAACATTAGAATATTAATTATAAGATGAAACAAAATGGTCTTTATTAGAATGTCTCAGATCCAAAAAGTTTTATTAATTATTAATTATAATAAAACGTATAAAACGTATTGGGGGTAATAAAGATTAATTATTGAAATAACATTTATTGAAGGATCCCGTTGAGATTAATATAAAACCACTCAAAAGCAACAACTACGCGCGACTATAATACTAATGATCTTTCAGAAATCATTAATTCAGTGGCCACCTTGATAAGCGTTTGTACTCGAATTATTGATGATAATATTATCTAACATTGGATAATTAGTAATTATAAATGGCAATGTTAAATAAAATACTAAATTTTATTAAAACTTTTAATCTGTCTAATTTTCTGGTGAAATAGGCTAATTTTAGAATAGAAATAACTTATTAAAATGTGAATGTTGACTTTTAAATTTATTTGCCGTTTGTACTGATTACAGATTAAGAATTTTGATTATTAAATTAAACAAATTATCTTTATTAGAAAATCTGATACTTTATAGAATACTAATTGAGATAAAATATATTGAGAGCAATAAAAATTAATTATTAAAATAAAACTTCTAGAAGAAACCCGTTGAGACGATCATACAACCATTCTAAAACGAAAATTACACGATTATAATAGTAATTATCTGGTATAAGTAATTAATTCCATGATTGAATTTGTACTCATTAGAAAAATAATAATCATGATATTTCACTAATATCAAATTTCTTGTAATTACTATTCATTAGGGTAAATATTAATGTAGCTCGTTAATTAAAAACAGTATATTTACTTAGAAAATTTAGGAGGCGTGCAAATTCGTGTCAATGAACAGTATTTTAACCCTTTAAGACCGGACTGCTTTTTGAGTTTTTTTTAAATACAATGATACAGCTGAAATCTGTAACTGATAATTCACTATTTGTTGACAGAATTCATGTAACATCGTTTCTCTTAACCAGCACAATTACTCGATTCTGGCATTTATGGAATAGATAATCCAGAAAGGTAGAATTTTAGTTAATGCCTAACACGTGCGGGTCCGGTCTTAAGGGATAATGATCGATAAGTGAAAGTATTCTTTTTGTTTAATTTAAGTGGACTCGGTATCTTTTAACTGAGTATTTCCAAATATCTTCTTGACACAATATTCTAAATACTTTTATGAAGAAAAATGAAATTCTGGTAGCAAAATTTTAAAATATAAATTAAAATATTTATATTAGTCGAATGTGTCAATCTCAAAACTTTCTTCTATCACATACATGTTAATACTTCAAAATTCGCTGTCACAGTGCCAAAATTAAGTGGCAATCTATGCCCGTCATGAGGATTCTAAAGATATGAAATTCCCGCATTAGTACTTGAGAAATGACTGTCGCTAAAGTCGGGTAAATCCTTCAAAATTCATCATAGAAGCACCTCATATTGGGCGATTAAGATCGAAACCTAATCAGCAACAACTTGTGGCAGCGTCTAACTGGATCCTACGTTATATAAAAAATTCGTGAATTCGTTCTTGCGATAGAGCTATTGCAGAAATCCTGAAAAATGCCGCATAGCAGGGCAATCTTTTGGACAATTTGCACCAAAACATAATAAGCACCAAATGTTATAAAGGTATACCTAAATCTGAACTTTGATGAAAATCCGTGTATTATTTTTTGAGATAGAGATATTGCGGTAATCGTGAAAAATGCGGCATAGCAGAAAAATGGAGACAGATTGCAAGGCTAAAGACTTGCATGCTGGGTTACACCGGTAATTACTCATGAAACTTCCCCCATATCTGTCGAGACCAAACTGACCAAAGAAAACTTTAAAACTGGCCATCCAAAGCAGTAACCCAATTCGAAAAGAACACTTTAAAACAGGCCATCCAAAGCAGTAACCCAAATCGAAAAGAACGACACATCCAGACAGAGCTCCTTATAAAGCCTACGATTATTTGGCGATGTTTTTAATCGCCAAAAGTAAAGCATCGCGGTAATCTTTATCCTTGACGAAATCGTTTGTCAAACTATTTAACAAACTAATAGTAAAATTCTGAACCATTGCATCTTGACAGAGATTTATAATGTCATTTATTATACTATTATGATTAGAATTGAACTTTGCTATCCTTATTAAACTATAGATAATGATATTTCTGAAAATGGAAATATGTACATTGGAATTCGATTTCATATATATATATATATATATATATGAAATCGATGCTACTAAATGGAGTTTCATCTAACATGGAATATAATATATACTTGGTATCAGATTGCTTTCTCCGGGTTCTCATCCTTCCTGCATTAAAGGATATCTGAGATTTCGATGACCGGGGCACTTTAAAAGGAACACGAATTTACCATTAGGGAGAACGAATGTGTAATATTTCATTTAAAGTAGATGAAGCATTCTTCGAAAGTAACTTAATACAAAATAAATACTCGTTTATAGTGAATCTGAAAAGTTTTATTTAATTTAATTTTTTTACACATTTAACTCTCCGTCTACCAGACAAGCCCAATGAACCCGGCAGGAAAAATGAAATTAGTTTAAATTGAGTAAAATCCACATAAATGGGAAACAAGTTGGAAATTATGCGTCAAACGTGGCAAATGAGGTGCGTTCGCACTATAACTAGTTTTATAAATATTTTTTGCACCGCATATTGTACTGAATGTACAGGGTGGTTATAATTAAACTTCCCCTATAAACAGCATGCTGCAGCGCAAACGGGTGAACGGAATGCAACGAAATTTGGTATATAGACGATAGATGAGATGCGCTCACGGAATTTCGAAAAAAAAAAAAGTTCCAGAATGTCCACCAGAGGGCGCCTTTGCCGGAAAAACATCAAATTTAACACAATAAACGACCAAAACAGAATCCAGAAACAATATTAACATTTATTGACTATTTTCTGATCCGTTTTGGTCGTTTATTGTGTTAAATTTAATGTTTTTTTCCGGAAAAGGCCCCCTGATGGACATTTTGGAACTAAATTTTTTTTTCGAAGTTCCGTGACCGCATCTCGTGTATAGTCTATATACCAAATTTCAATGCATTCCGTTCACTCGTTTGCGCTGTAGGATGCTGTTTATAGGGGAAGTTTAATTATAACCACCCTGTATATTTTAGTGCACTTCATAAGTGCATAGCAATTTCATTCTGTTCAAAGGCTGTAATATCATTTAAATGCATTTCAAATATTTTTTTCCCCGTTGGCCGTCATATAACGGAAACATTTAGAATGTCCCTATAATTAAACTATATATCTGATTTTCATAAAATTTGAAATGACTCGATAAAATTTTGCAACAAATACATATATTTAAAATTTCAGACCATTCGGTTATGTAATTTTTGCTCTATTATATGCGGACAGACGGACCGAACGACGACTATAGGTGCTACGTATTTATACAATTACGAACGCACCTAAAAATTAAGAAATTGGTTTTTAACACGTTTTTTTAGATCTAAATTCGTAAAATCTAGAAACATTTAAAAAGAATATCGGTTAAAAACTAAAGAGATGGAGATAGGGAGATACGACTAAAGGAACATATCGGCATACTTAAAAATAGCAAATTAAATTCCAGATTAGTGCACCATATTTTTGACACGAACTATACCCCATCTTTTGCAGATTTATTAATTTTGAAAAAAAAAAAAACTGCAACGTTTATTACCATTACAGACTTTTCATGGAGGGATGGTTCACTAAGCTTTCATCGTACTCATATATCTTGAACGAATCAAGTTCGATTCTTAATGAATATTTCTTGTTTCGAAAAGAAAACTTTGAGTTTAACTTTGACTTTAACTTTGACTGACGCCAGAGCGTATTTGATGTTTTGTTACTGTCGTTGATCTTAGTACTTATAAGGCTATGCGATGACATAGCCATAGCTGCGAACTTGAACCGATTTTTTAAACCACTAAAATTTAATAGAAAATTTTAGCTAATTAAACCACCGAAATTCAAGTAATTGTAACGTCTGAATAAGTCAAAAATTTCTATTAAATTTCAGAGGTAAGAAAAATCCGTACACTTTGACAGATATGCATAGCGGAACGTTTACTTTGTATTTTTTATTTTAATTAATTTTATTTATGTATATCGTTTTAATTTAATGGCTTTTTAAATGTATTCAAGTCTGTCTAATGTTTCATAATTAGTTAAAAAAACTAAAGTAGTTTAACTGCAGTTGGATACATTATTATAATTTTGTACGCTGTTTTTTTAGTACTCCGAAGGTTAATATTAACTATGTATAAACAGATTTGTAAATAACTTAAAAGTCGTGTACTATTCATATTAAAAATTCATTAAATGTGTTTATTTTATTTGCTTAAATAAACATAACTATAAATATTTTAAAAATCTCATATTATTTTTATTTATTTATTATTATTAAATCATTTTTTGCAATAAATGGTAAAAACTTTATTTTAAAACAACACACATAATAGAACACCCTATTAAAAATGCGTTTAAACCGTAACAAGATATCTGAAATCAATGATTCTAAATGGAGTTTCATCTAACATGGTCCAAATACTTGGTATCAGATTACTTTCTCAGTCTTCCAATTTTTCATGCAGCAAAGGAAACTTGAGACTTCAACGATCAAGACAATTTAAGAGGAACATGAATTTTCCATTATAGAGAACGAATGTAGGATATTCTTTTAAAGGTAGGAAAGTAATTCTTTATAAAAAAAGAACAATGCTTTACGATATTATTAATCCATAGTATTGAGTATAAATAATTCAATTTTAATTTTTAAAAATAAGTATAAAAATGAAAATAATAATAATAATAATAATAATAACGCATTTTTTAATAAAACGGGAAACAAGCCATCACCTCACGAAGTTGACGGTTGAAATCTGAAGTTAGAGGAAAATCCGTGCATTAGTTCTTGAGATAGAGCTATTCCAGAAATCGACAAAAATGTAGCATTGCAGCGAATGTTCATTATTTAAACGATTACTCCCTATGCTTTTGTTATGTATTAAATTTATTTCTTATTTTCCTGCAAAAAGAATGTGCATTATCACATTATAATATAATTAATATATTTTTTAAAGTACGGATATTTGCTGACATGTATACGTAAAGAAAATAATTTGATCGTTTTTAAGTGTTCTTTCTAATGTTTCTCTAAAGAGTTACAAAATGATTTTTACAAGAAAGATGGAAATAACAATGAGTGAAAAAAGTGAAAGTAATTGGTAAATATTGGAACCGGAAAAAGTTTAAAGATTTATCTAAGCTACTTTTGAATGTGTAAATTATTTTGCTTTCCGAGACTCTTGTTCTTACTCTTGAAAATGCTGTGTTTGAACATGGCATGTTTTGCTTAAAAATAAATAAATAAATGCAGTCCGTTCTTCAGAGACGTTTGATTGTTGCAGCAGAAGCTTTACTATATCACACATTCCGGGAGATGAGGAAAAAAACGCAAAGTAATTAAATATAAAGAAACTATTTTTTTTTTTTTTTATTGCCTAAGTGGGACAGAATCACCAGACCTCAAGGGTCTGATGTAGACTATTAAATATAAAGAAACTATTTTTTTTTTTTTTTAATTGCCTAAGTGGGACAGAATCACCAGACCTCAAGGGTCCGATGTAGACTATTAAATATAAAGAAACTATTTTTTTTTTTTTTTTTTTTTTTTTTTTTTTTTTTATTGCCTAAGTGGGACAGAATCACCAGACCTCAAGGGTCCGATGTAGACTCTAAGTATAAAGAAACTATTATGTATTTATAGGCAAATTTTTAGTTTTTTTAATAGTACAATTTCCCGATAACAATTAAAGATAGGTAAATTTTTATAATGGAATGCGCTGTTTTTTTTCTTTTCAGAACGCACGAATGAAACAAAACAAAAAAAGATACATCTAAATAAGCCGCAATATAAGGAAAGTTTCTGTGTTCTGTTAGAAAATATAAAAGAAGAATATAATCATAACAGCAAATTTTCTCGTAATATGTTAGAATTATCATAATGCAAAATACATATTACAAAAAAGAAAAGACAGTTTATTAACATTTGACGCTGAAAAGCAGTAAATGGGTGTCAAACTATTTTTTAAATTCGTATCGAAAGCAAAATGATAAAAAAGTTTAAATAATAATCTAACTTATAGACTTTTAAAAATAGTTCTTAAAAAATATTCAGGCAGGTCTTTTTAAAATAATTTCCAAGCAGGATTTTTTTAAAAATCTAAGCAATAAACATTTGTTTTGTACAATTGTGTAAAATAACTGAGGATATAGTGGCAAAAACACTACAATTGGCAATTGGTTGCAAAAAATTTTCTCCCAGCATTTTAAATGCATAAAAAGGTTCTTTAATTAACAGTCAATGCAGAATTTTTCATTAACTGTTCAAGATTAAAAATCAAAACATTAACTGGAGGATTTGTTGCAAAAGAAGAGGCAACAAAAATTTCATCAAATATTGGAAATGAAGAAAAACAATTTTTGTAATTCAGTATTTTCAGTCATCACAGACACCATTATGTGTTGTAGAATATGAAACAGAAAGAGTTACTTTTTTTTTGCACTAGCAGATTTTTTTTTAAATGTTGAATATAAACCTATAATATCAAAATACTGGGTCTATTTCCATTTTGAAACAATATTTTACATAGATCTAAATGCTCACACGAATAAGTTAACACGTTGAGTGCCACGGTGACTAACACTGAAGATGAAAAATTTACAAGGTTTTAAGTAATTTTTAAGAAAGTATAATCCTGTAATAAATAAAAGGTAAGTAAATTTTAAATAAATTTTAAGTAATTACTTAAAACAATATATATTTTTTTAGTTTTATATCATATTTTAGACCCCTCAGTCATCGGTGAATGACACGTTTTAAACGGAAAGTTCAGTGTCAGTCATCGATGACTGAAGTGGCGCTTAACGTGTTAACCCTTTCCGGCACAGGCAATTTTTGTTGTAAAATGATGAAATGATTGACTAACACCGGAATTTTAAAACGACTTTTTTAGAAATTAAAAACATGTTACTTTTAACGTTTATGGTAAAAGCAAAATTTTAGTAAAATATTTTTGGTGCCGTTCGTAAGTTTGGAATTAAAATTAGGTATCTCGACCCGGACACAGTGTGCCGGAAAGGGTTAAGAGAATGCAATGTTCGGGTTTTGGACTTATATGGCTGTTTTATTCTCAATTTTTGTTAAACTTTGCGATCTACAATCCGATAAGTTCATTTATTTTCTTTTCATCTGTTATTACCCAAAAGGGATAGACAAGAAGTTTATCCTAAGCACTACTAGATATATAACAATTTAACACAGTGTTGCCAGATTGGAGACTTTTTTAATTCAGATTATTTGACTGTCACCATTTTTTTTTAAATAGTATAATTCACTTATTTTTCAGAATTTTTATTCTGTTTTTAAATAGGGCGAATATTTCTAATTAAAAAAAGCACAAAAAAGATGGGGACAAAAACGCCCCCAGTCTGGCAACACTGATTTTACCACCTTGTAATAATATGTTATTTCTAATTGCTAAAAAGGTGTAAGATTAAAATTTCAAAACCAGTAAAATAGTTTTATTTGACTGTTGTCATGTTTCAACTCATCCAACGTCATTCTCAAAACAAAAAATTAATGATATTCTGAAATTGCACGGTATATAATGCAATGAACTGAACCTCCAACCAATATTATCCATCCATTATACATAGGTGCCAAGTTGCCACTAATCCTCCGTAATATGTAGGTTAATTTAACCCTGGTTTTATATAATTCACAACAGGATTTTTTTTTAGCGGTGAAATTAAATAAGTTCCACTTAGAAAACTGGAATTAAATAAATAAAGATTCATCAAATATATTTTCTGGTTCGAAACGTTGTTAAACTGGGTCAATTTAATCCACGTATTACGGAAGATTAGTGGGAGCTTGGCACCTCTGACTATATGACAAACAGGGCAATTCCACCGTAACTGACGTAACATTTGACCGTTCGAATTTTCTTTTCAAAACTATGTAGAAAATTTAGTAATAAAGCTAGAACAAATTTTTACAATTTAAAATATTTCTTACTAAGGACATAATACCCAAATACCTGCAGATTATTTAAATCTCTCTTTTAGTTCCAAAAATTGCAATTCAAAATTATGTAACTGACGTAACATAAAATATACAAACATTTTTCTGCCTTCATTGAAGTGTAAAAATTATCAAAACTATACCTCTAAAAAAAGTGATATAAAGTTCTCAACAGAACTAAGTAATGCCAAATGATAATAATAACTTGTTTACTTAATTTCTGAATAATAAGAAAGAAAAAAAAATGGCATTTACACGTGTAACTGACGTAACTTTTATTGTGTAACTGACATAACATTATGACTTTATAAAGACAATAATGGTACTTAACTTAGTTTGTAAAAAGTAATTTACAATGCATTTATTTAGGATTTTATTATAGAATATAAAAATATCAAGTTTTCCAATCATACCCTTAAATTAAACATATTATAAATTTTATTCCCCCCCCCCCCCCCCAAAAAAAAAAAAAAAAGATAATTTTCTGTGGAATTGTCCAACAATAGAGATTCTAACACGTAAAAATAACGTATGTAACGATACAGCATCATTCAATTTACCAAAATTCTGGCTCGAGGTACTCAAGGCTTTAGAAAATAGAAATAAACATCTAACAAGGGTACCACTTTTGGTGTTGCTCGCACCTAGCATCGAGACCTGGTGCGCTTTGTAGCTCTGTGCATAAAAGTTAGAGAACCGAAAAAATTTCTCTGTTAAAATAATATTTTATATACTTTTTTATACTTTTAATTTTTTTTTATTACATATTCATTTGTTTATTTCACGCCAAAAGTGAGTTAAGTCGCCAATTAGGGCGCTACACGCTTTATCCAAAGAGAAAATGTACAGAACATATTACTAGAATTATATCAGATTGCGATTTTTTTTAAATAATTGATAGCATAAGAAACAAATATTAGGTTTTTATTTTTTTTTCTATGCAGACGATAAATATATAAGTAATATAATTCTATAAAAGCTTCGAATATCATTGAAAACTATTTTTTTAGTGAAATACAAAATAAGCAAACTATTTTCTTCTGAAATCGAATGAAATAAAGTTTCGAATGTTTAAAATGAAATGTTGCTGTATTAAATGGTCCTTCGGTAAAAGTAATCATAAAGTAAATTAATATTTTTACACAATTTAGAAAAATTACTGTGGCATAATAGGTCGGACATTGCAATCTCTAGCTATTACAAATTCAGCTATGACATTTGGCTAGGGTTGCCGGAAAGCTCTACTTTTGAAAATAAACGCCAACTGTTTGTCCGCCAAAAATATGAATATAAAGTTGCAATTTTTCAGGATCAAATTCGTGGGTTTTTGAAGGAATTTTCAAACTTTTTTCAATATTTTATACTTATTATTAACTAATTTTTATTTTTAAATGCTTTTCTTTAAAAAAAAATTCATTGTTAATAGTCCAATAAGTGGTCTCGAAAATTGCATTTTTAGAAAGTTATGCTGCTTTATAATAAAGAAATATTATTTTAACAGAAAAATTTTATCGATTCTCAAATTTCATAATATAGGGCTTTAAAATGCACCATGTCTCAATGCTAGGTGCGAGTAACATTAAAAGTGGTTCCCTTGTAAGTACAATGAAGCGTTACATGAAAAACTGAATGATAGCGTTTCAGTTTATTGCATCATAGACCGAGCAATTTCCAGAATATCATTATTTATTTGTTTTGAAAATTACTCTGGATTAGTTGAAACATGTCAACAGTCAAATAAAACTATTGCACTGTTTTTAAAGTTTTAATCTTACACCGTTTTAGCAATTAGAAATAACACTACTAGATATTTTCTAAATATTGAGTATAGAACCTATAGCAGGATCGGCGAAACTTTTTACATCTGGCTGCCCAAATTTTTTCAAAAAATATTTTACGTGACCATGAAGTGCCAGGCACTAACAAATAATTTAGTAGATCAAAATTACTTAATCAAAATTTCTGAATTTTTTGTTTATTGGGATTTAAAAATATAGGCTAACGTACATGTAATAATTGTTCTAACGTATTTTATAAAGTAATAAAATGGTAAATGCGAATTCGGTCATGCCATTTATTAATGTGTTGTTCAACCTAGTTACTTTTAACGGGATGGAAGCTGAATTCGAATCATCTGACGCGCGTATCATGGACGCGTACTATCCCAGATAGCATAACATTAGCAGCAAGTTTGATTTTTTCTGATATTATCCAGCCGTGACAAATTTGAATTGAGAAATTCGCAGCAAATCTCCCGCAAGGTTTACCATCACTCACTTGCATGAGTAGCTTGTTGTGAAACCGATGGCAAGACTGTCTTTAATTCACGAAATTGACGAAAGCAAAAAATCCCTTCGTTGGGATAATAGAAAATCAGCAGATACGCAGAAATTTTATTCGATTGGCACCGCTTTTTTTAAATGTTATACTCAACACATACCAAAAAAACGAGTCGAATTGAAAAGTACAAATATTACTCTAACTTGTTTAAGGTGGTAAAAACGATGCATGTAACTTAACGGTGCGAATCAAAGCAATAAGTAAGCGAACAAATTTAATGCTAGAATCAGGCGTAAATTAACATAGTTGCGCTACCTTGTGGACGGAGTGATAATTCACATACGCGGGCTTTTGGTGTGGCGCGTATTTTCTAAATCTTTAGTCACTCACAGAAATGAATTTTGTTTGCCACATTTATTGCAAATAATGGCGTAGCGAGAAAGGCATCCAGATGCACTTGACACCACGAAGTTTTTTTCGCCTTCTTAGAAGCATTTCAATTATTAATCAAGGTGAAAAACCTTTACAATTTTAGTGGTGTGAGTAAGAAAACAGTTAGGTATCTACCTGTAGTTCATACTCCATCCGCTACGTGGCGCATGACCTTGATTGATGTGACCTCGCTTTTAATCTTGCGGTTACTTCTCCCATTTAAGATAGGACGCTTACTTATATCACTTTGGTGCGAATGCATCAATAGACCTGATCAGGTTTATGGACCGTTTCAAAGAGGTTAAATTTATAGTGTAACAGTTGTAAACAGTTTATGTGGCATGGAAAGATTACTACTTTGCAGTAAGGTTTCAGTATTTTCGATTACTTGTTTGCCGTTAATTTGCAATAAATTTGATATAGCATGAATTTAACTTGTACGATAAGTTAGCTACAAGTTCAAAGTTTGGTGACTTAGGCATTTGAATTATCTTGCTGCAGTCTTGTTATGAACTTTCAGTCCTGTCCTACTGAGATTGCTGACACTTTTCAGGTTTTCAAGGCAAGATTTCTGCAGATTTTCTGCAAACTAAAAATGCTATGTGGGATAGGTTCCGTTTTGAAGCAATAATTTAGCCCTAAACATTCACATAATCAAGGAAAATGAAATGTTTGAGTTTTAGACTTTTATCTGAGTTTTGTACTTTATTTTTGTTTTCCATTGGCATTTTACAATCCGCTGAATTCATTTACTTAACTTTCACCTGTTATTGCGTGAAAGGAATAGACAAGAAGTGTTTTCATAAGAACTACTATATTTTTTCTAAATGTCGAATATACAGCCTGTAGTATCGAAATACTGGAGTTGCTTCGATTTTGAAGCAATAATTTAACTCTAAACCCTTACACTAATAAACTAAGAAAATGAAATATTTGAGTTTTGGACTTTTATCGGAATGTTGTACTCAATTTTTTTTCACCATTGGCATTTTACAATCCGCTGATTTCATTAACTTAATTTTCATCTATTATTTCCCGAAAGGAATAGACAAGAAGTTTCTTCCTAAGCTAGCATTACTAGATTTTTCTAAGTATTGAATATGCAACCTATAGCATCGAAATACTAGAGCTGCTTCCCTTTTGAAGCAATAATTTAGCCCTAAATACTCGCACCAATAAACCAAGAAAATGAAATGTTTGAGTTTTGGACTTTTATCGGAATGTTGTAACTTAATTTTTGTTCACCATTGACATTTTACAATCCGCTGAATTCATTTACTTAATTTCCATCTGTTATTACCCGAAAGAAATAGACAAGAAATTTCTTCCTAATCACTACTAGATTTTACTGAGTATTGAATATACAACCTATAGTATCTAAATATTGGAACTACTTCCATTTTGAAGCAATACTTTAACCTAAACACTCATATCAATTATATAAGAAAATGAAACGTTTGAGTTTTGGACTGTTATCAGAGTTTCTTATTCAATTTTTGTTCACCATTGGCATTTTACAATCCGCTGAATTGATTTATTCAACTGTCATCTGTTATTACCTAAAAGGAATAGATAAGAAGTTTTTTCATTAGCACTACTAGATTTTTCTAAATTTCGAATATATAACCTATAGTATCTAAATACTGAAGCTGCTTCCATTTTGAAGCAATACTTCAGCTCTAAATCCTTACACCAATAAACCAAGAAAATGAAATGTTTGAGTTTCGGGCTTTTATCGGAATTTTGTATTCAATTTTTGTTCACCATTGGCATTTTGCAATCCATTGAATTCATTTACTTAATTTTCACCTATTATTACGCGAAAGGTATAGACAAGAATTTTCATCCTAAGCACTACTAGATTTTTCTAAATATTGAATATATAACATATAGTATCTAAATGCTGGAACTACTTCAATTTTGAAGCAATACTTTAGCTCTAAACCCTCACACCAATAAACTAACAAAATGAAATGTTTGAGTTTTTGACTTTTATCGGTGTTTTGTATAAAATTTTTGTTCAGCATTATCATTTTACAATCCGCTGAATTCATTTACTTAATTTTCATCTCTTATTACCCGAGAGAACAAGGTTGTCTGTTTGGTCTCTCTTTTTATTCCGAATTCACTACGGAAATTCCTAAAGAAGTATTTTTGGTTTAAGTAATCACGAAAGATCTGTCATTTAATAAATCAGAAAAAAACTGTTCGTATTTTCTGGTATGACTTCAGAATTTCGGAATAAAAATGGAGTCCAAACCGGAAACTCTGGAAAGGAGTAGACAAGACGTTTCTCCCAATACCCAGCAGTTAGCAATACCTAGTAGTTCATATCAGCACCAACAACAAATGATTTCGATTAATGTGAAAGCCATAACATATACGTAAATTTACTAGTAAATCTGCAGATCAGGAGCCTCAACGTCAGATCTGCAATTCATTGTTTTTAGACACACTCTAGTAATATTCAATTTCCTGCAAACCGCAATTTAAAGTTTTCAAATTACGTAATCATTTATAAGAATAAAAAATACGAAGTTTTCAGACATTAGAAGCGTCAAATTAAAAACGTTGTTATGGAAGGATATTTTGAATTTTCATGAGCTACTAATTCTGGTATTTTTTGTAAATAATAAAGTATTCAGGGGGACGGAGCCCCCCTGAACCCCCCGTGATCTCATTAATTTACATATGTAACTTTTCATTGATTACGCTAATGATTATGGTAAATCTTTTTACACTTCCGAGCCTTATTCTTCAATACTGGTGGGCAGAAAAGGATTTACATTGACGCAATTATATTAAAAGTTTAGGTTTTACGAACGAAAATGTAATTTCCTTTTAAAGATAAAAAAAATTTCATTCATATTTTCTGAAATGAGGCGGCATTAAAAACTAACACTCGTCAAAAAATATTTTTTCAGGGAATCTAGTTAATGTTTGTTTTTAAGAATGAAAATATTT
Organism: Maratus speciosus; assembly: GCA_963932465.1. Classification (NCBI taxonomy): domain Eukaryota; kingdom Metazoa; phylum Arthropoda; class Arachnida; order Araneae; family Salticidae; genus Maratus; species Maratus speciosus. The sequence continues at coordinate 475,051,761 of OZ010797.1, forward strand.
ATTTCCCGATACAATGACGTCCTTTTCGACAGCGATAATTTTGCGGTGCAAAATTTTGACATTTACTATCAATTTGCTTTTCAAAAGTTTTTTTTTTCTCATTGTAATTTTCGATTAAAAATTAAATATTTCTGTTAGCTGAGTCCAGACGATAAACCGTGAGATATTAGTAACGTTTTTTTTTTTTTTTAATAATAAGAATTAATATCATAACACAAGCCCCTTTTATTTCAACCTCAAAGCGTATTTGTTTTATTTTTGATATATGAGATCAAATTCACCTTTCCGTTGCTAGGAAACAATTAAAAGAAAATTAAGACAATGAAATATGTGATTGAAAGAAAGTAAATTAAAAAAAGAAAATATTTTATATTATTGGAACACATATATAAAATCCCTCCATAAGATATACACCGAATTTAAAAACTCTGACAAATGTATACACAAAATTTCAAACTAATATGAATAATGTATGGTTCTAATTAGGAAATTCCATCATCCATAATTTATCATTTAAATCTTTCAATCATATGAGCCATTTCCTTTCAACAAATAAAAATGGAAAAATCGTCTGAATTGCTATAGGAAAGCTTTAAGGCGGAAAATAAAATGTTCTATATATTCAGTACGAATGAACCAAATTTAACCAAAAACTATACAGCTAAATCCGGTGACCTCACCAACATGCATCCTTAATTTCAAGCTAATCGGACGCTTTTTACGGCAGTTATCGCGGGACAGACAGACTAACAAACAGACAGACAGAAACCAAAACTTTTCGGATCTCCACGGTAAGCCTTCACTGACGTTTCGGCAATCAATGTATACTTAATTCTTTGATACTGTTTTACGACAATACAGTCAAAGGAATCGCCGCATTTAAATTTCTTTTATATAGTCATGCATACTGTTTTTTCGTCATCCTCATAACTTCGGTACCATGTCAAACTATCCAATGTGAAAACAGCGAGCTACTTTTTTTAAATTCAGATTTCTTAATTGACACCACATTTTTGAAATGGTAAAATTCCCGTCTTTTCGCCTTAATTAATACGTCATTACATAAGGTTAAATAAGGCGACTTTTACTATTTCAAAAATGTGGTGCCAATTAAGGAACCTGAATTTAAAAAATGTAGCCCACGGTTTTCACATTGGATAGTTTGACATTGTACCGACGATATCACTATAGGATTTCAACAGGCGGTGTACAAAATGCTCTTCTCTCAAATTAATTTGTATTTTGCATTTCAATAGATTGAGATATAGTTCTATATGACATATTCAAGTCGAGTTTACAACTCAATTTATTTTGTAAAACGGTGTTTTATATTTTTGGTTAGCCTATAATCAGTTTCTAAATCATTTATACTTAGGCTTTTTAAATTATGGCAAATGTAAAATGCTTAATATCTTACAAACATTCTTGTTTCAAAAAAAAAAAAAAAATTAGAATTCAGGCGAAACGACTAAATAAAATTTATTAAAATGATTTAAACTATATCTTAAGAGGATTCGTACAGCTCAAAGGATTTCAATACCAGATTTTTCATAAAATAATACATATATGTTATTTAATGAAAAAAATTATGAGTTTAAGCATGGAAGTTATTGCACTGCGCAACATAATCTGATGTAATTATGGTATGCGCAAATGCCCTGAGGAATACGAACCCTAATTACTTCTACACAAATGTGGACTTCGCGAAGTGTTTGTGTGAATATACGTGTGCGTGCATTAGTGTATAAATTCATGTCTATACATTTGCAAGTACTGAACGAAAATATGCATCATCATGTAATCTTATATTCCTCTCCTTTTTGTGTTTTAACATCATTGCATCATCAATGCAATCATGTAAATCAATGACTTCGGCGTTGCTAGTTAGACACATTTGTTCTTTGCATAATAGATAATGTGGTAAATTTTTCCAATGCGAAGTAAAATTTCTAAAATATCACGCCAATATTAGGACATGTTTCAAAACGTTAATTGTAAATTAAATTGCGATTCAAATGTAAGTAAAAATAATAGTCTCTGCAGTTTATATGATTCCATTTATTAAGGGAGGGGAGAATCAGAAATCATTATACAGGTATTACGACCCAACGAAAATTCAGTATCAGATGTAAAGAACATATACGGCGGATATAAAATATAACAGGGGAAATGCTGCTTTATCCTGGCTGAATCAAATAGGGGAAAATTAACATACTTTTTAACGAAAGTAGATTGATTTACAGGTCTAATTTTGATTTACAGTTATTTATTTAAGATAGTCCATTGAGATTTATTTAAGAGGTTCAGGGGTTTGTAACGATACGTTACCTTTTCGCATCCTGAATATATGGATTGAGTGGTTGGACGACTTGTGGAATCGCGACCTAGAAGAGACACGTGCGATATCGAAAATGTAGGGGGAGTTATATGTTAATTTGTACTCGATTTTTTTTCTGGTTTTCATATGCATTGTTTTTGTCATTTCTATTATACATTCTGATGACGAGTCAATGAAGGAGTTGAAACATATCAATATAGGTTTTTAATATAATTTTAATGAATATTTTGTAACGTCTTTTAAGCAAATACATATTTTAATATATGTTTTGACTTTTCCGTTTGGAATATATTTTATTGTGATAAATTGCGATTATAAAGATGTCGGCTGTTATTGATTTGCTGCAAAATTATTAGAACAAATATTGGTTTGAAATCAAACATGATTATAACTTGGTGATAACAGCATTAATTTTCTACATTGAATGGAGAAAAAGTACAATATCTCTCCATGTAAAGTATTTTTCTTGAAACTGGAGTTAGGTATCCGTAAGCAATATATCACATATAAGATTCAAATTTCAAATAACACGAAATATAGACTTACTACTTCACTTTGCTTTCAATTTTATGCTTTTATAGGTATTTGAAATTTCAAGGAACAGAACGAGATAAAAAGAACATGTATTTGCCATTAGAGAGTAACTTAAATATGGAAGTTGTGAATTTTTTTTTTTTTTTTTTTTTTTTTTTTTAAGAGAGATAGAAGGTGATAAATAACCTAGTTCGCAAAAATTTTTGTAAAATGGAGAACGCAGTTGTCAGTTACTTTATTACTTAAAAATATAATTTCATTTAATTTAATAAACATGAGTCAGATGTTTGTGAATCGCACATAACATTATTTGTTACGGTGTCACAACAGATTTTAAATTAGATTAATAACTTTCGTTAAAATGAATCTTAGTTTTGTAAAGTAATTAATAAATTACAAGTTGTTATAAAACTGCCAAAAATACACTTTACTTGTAAGACGATCAGAAAACAACGTCAGGTTTTCTAGGGGCATTTTGTATTCATATTTCATTTCGCACTTCTAGCTGAAAGATATTTTGAAGAGAATTGAGGAAAATACAAACGATTACACGGTCTATTTAATTAAAATTGTACATTTCTTAATTAAAATTGCAGTTCAACATCTGCTAAATTGTATTTTGATAAAACTAACTATTAAATGCAGATTTTCAGAGAGTTAACATCCATTTGTATTTAATCGAGCGCATATGAAACATGAATGCTCAAAACACCATTTTATTTAGTTTATGCTGACTAAACATGTAGAATTCATTTTCAAAGATACTAATATACACATAAAATCTTAACGCAGATAAGTTAAATATGTTAAAGTTAAATACTTCAATGTTTTTTTTTTATTAAATACCTTTTGGCAATATTTTACTTAAGTATGCATCTATGATTGTTAAGAAAATTGTATTTCGTTTGGTTGCTCTTTTGAAGAGAAATTACAAAAAAATATATATGTATTTATTATATACTACGAAATTATAATTTAACTATGAACGATAATATACAATAACCTCTCTCAAGGTACTCACGATTTCAAAAAGCTTTCGCTATCTTTCAAAACCTCAGAAACCAATACATTTTCGATATAAAAAAAAAGCATTTAAAAAACTTCTACTGCTGCTTCTGATTTTGAAAACTTTTCAGAGTAGGGGAGACCGGAGCTAGTAGGCGCTGTTTTTATTTATTGATTTTTATTAATTTTTTGTTTAAGTTTTTTATGAAATTTTAACTGTACTTTTAAAGAGCAGGCATTGGGCTATAAATGCCGTTGTTTTGAGTTTGCAGCTTTTGTAGTTTATGTTTAGCGGATTCCTAAATAAAAAGAAAAATTGTGCGCCAACCTACCCCGTCACGGGGCAAGTTGCCTATACCTATGGGGTAAGTTGGCACACGCTTTATAAAAATTCAAATAAGACACGCAGTTAAGTGAAATCAATTTCATTATTACCAGTAAGTTTAAACAAAGGCATTATAGTCGTACAATGTAAATTCTAAATTATACAGACATTAAAATAATGAATAAAACATTTAACTTCTATCCTACTCTATATCATCCTCAGAGTTACGGTTGTCACAAATAAAAAATCTAGTGTGCCCAAAATCTTGCATTGCAACCACTTTTCTCGTTGTTTCGCTGTTTTTCAAGCTACTAGCACACACCAAACACCGAGCCAACTTGCCCCGTGTTCAATGCGCCTACTAGCTCCATAATAAATTTCTTCACAAAAGGGACACATAATCATCTAAGCATAAATAATTCAAGTAAATCACATATGGGGTAGGTACAGTAAATCATACACTAAGAAAAACTGCACAAGTTAAATCGCAATTATTAAGATAAGTATTAGAAATCAGAAAAAGAATGAAGCAACAAAAAATTACTTATGAGTACAAAAAACAGAAAAATCGTAATAAATGTCACACTGCACGTAGGTAACGCTGTAAATCTACAATGAGGATTGTAAAAAGCAATAAGAAAGGTACTCTGTGACTGGTTGCACAATCTATCCACAAACAGGCGATTTATGAGGACTGCGCCTACTTACCCCTGTAGCCAACTAGACCCGGTATCCCCTATTTCTCATAGTGTGCCATGTACATATATTTAACATCTGAATTTGAAACTTTTAAAAGTCTAAATAAAATAAATGAAGTAAGACAGACAATACAGTTTAAAATAAAATTTATAAACAGTTTAAAATACTCCAAACATTAAAAAAATATTTAGCAGACGTTTCGTCAAGCATCCGCAATGCCTCATCAGTACAATTTAACCATTGTAAAACAAAGAACAGAACAAATCAAGTAGAGTTAAAGTTAAAGTTATTTTTTCAGAAACAAACAATATTCAGCAGGTATGAAAAAGGCTTCATTTAATGTTGGCGATCGTAATTGAGAAAACCAGCCTTCTAGGAACAATCTACCATGATAACTGTTACAACCTGATATCAAAATACATGCGTTCGCAAATAGTGGGATGTGATAAAAGAGAATGCTGGACTATTTTTAAATTTAGATTTCCGCTTTTGAAAGCACTAATATGTTCCTTCAGTCGAATTTCCATCGATCTACCCGTTTCACCAATGTTAACGCTATCGCAAACTTTATAATGAACGGCATAAATAACGCCGGTTAATTTTGACTTATCGTATTTAAATTTATGTTTATTAAAAAAGGAACTCACTTTATTAATTGGTTTAGAAGAAACAGCAACACTGGATAATCTTAGAATCCAAGAAATTTTATCACAAATGTTATTATAATAAGGGATGCAGATAAAAGAATTTGTTACGTTTGTTACGTAGGTAAAAGAATTTGTTCAACCATGTTGAAAAGGAGGGAAGAGGGGAGATGGATTAACAAAGTTTAGAGTAGTTTTAACGATTTTCTTAACAAAGCCTGTAGGATAGCTATTATCTACCAAATCTTAATAAGTTTTACATTTTTCTTTTTCAAAGTCATCGCTGGAACTGCAATATCTAATGGCCCTGAAGGCTAATGTCTTAATAAAAGCTATTTTATGGCTGAAAGGACAAACTGAATTGAAATTAGTATATTGGCTTGTAGATGTAGGTTTTCTGTAAACAGTAGTTGTAATAGATTGGGAGATATTAGTTGTCTGCAGAACGTTTCTGTATTGTCCATTATAGATATTCAGTTCCGTAAACAAATTTGTGCGCGCAAAAGTAACAAAATAGTGTTAATTTTAATGTTAATGTTAATGCTCTTAATGCATCATGTTTGTCTGTAAAAAAGGCTTGATATGGATGAAAATGTTCATTTAAAAATTGATATCATCTTGAAATCCAATGTTTTGGTTTTGGGAAATAATATTATTAAAATATTATATAACTTCTCTGAATCGTTTCCGAGAATCAGCGCATGGAAAGAAACTTTGTTTTTGAGTTGAGTTGAGTTGATTTTTGACGGCCAATTATCTACACGAGGGATATAGGCCCGGGGAGGAGTGCCTTCCGTGGAGGTCTTTCTAAGGGAACCTAACCCGTATTAACGCATGGAAATCCACGGTTGGAAGAAAACCACGAAAACTCCGAACGATTAGGCCGACGGGCGCGATTGGGTTCGAACCCAGCACCTCCCGTCTACCAGCTTCGAGAGCAGAACCTCTCAGCCACTGGTGGGGCTGAAACTTTGTTTTTCTAAATGATTCTTGAAATCCCTAAAACATTAAATTTTTAAGAGATATTGGTTTCTCAAATTTATAAAGATTATGAACGTTGTTCGGTATGCTGGACACCTCGGAGGAGGTTATTGTGTATTTGGTTCGTTATTATATTATCTTTTCGTCGATTTGGAAACATTTATATATTTTTTATAGTTATTTTTTTAAATTTATTTTTATTTAAAAAGCTCTATACGTAAATTATATGCAAGTTTTAATCATTTCATTAATATGTTCGGCTTATTCAGAATCCCGCAAAAATGAGCTTAAACTACTAAGAATATAAATTGTAAAACGAAAGTCATGTACAGAGTTTTTATGAGAGGTTTTTTTTTTTTTTTTTTTTTTTTTTTTTTTTGTATTTATCATAATTACCCGCGTTCTAATAACAAATTTAAAAAAAAGCTTTATTTACACCACTTCTAAAATTTATAAATTTATTTATATATCGAAAATATAATATGTTTTTTGTTAAGTATTCGTTTCAATATATTCACTCTCAGTGCACTAATTTACCTTTTTTGACCCAGTTATATGTGTATATAGATTTTAGTATTGTTGCAAAATAACATGAACATTTAAAAATTATATTATTCAATAAGTATCAAAGCTAAAAACTTCTAAACAATTGAAGAGATTCGGTCTTCTTCTTCTTCTTCTTTTTTTCTCCAGTGGCTGAGAGGTTCTGCTGTCGAAACTGGTAGACGAGAGGTGCTGGGTTCGAACCCAATCACGCCCGTCGGCCTAACCCTTCGGAATTTTCGTGGTTTTCTTCGAACCTTGCGTAAATACTGATTAGGTTCCCTTAGAAAGACCCCCACCGAGGGCACTCCCTCTGGGGCCTATATCCCTCGTGCAGATAATCGACCCTCATAAATAACTCCAACACCAACACCGGTCTGTTTTTTATCAAAACGTGAAAGATGAATTTCATATTGTGACTGCACCTTAACATACGGCTATTAAAAATAAACAATGAAAAAATTATCTGGCAATTAAAATGTAAAAACAATTACCAGAATTTTTAAAAATGTATATTTATTAAAATTTCATATAGAACTGTCAGCAATGTACCAAGCCTTAAAAGCAGAACCTATTCAAGAAAGGGCTGCTCTTCCGAGCAGCTTATGAAGATGAGATTACAAGCGCTTAGTGAATAAATACAACTCACAAATGTAAATAAGTACGAGTAATAACTCAAAATTACGTCCACTACTAAAAATATCACAATATTAAAATATTTATTTGCTTAAAAGACGTTATAAAAACACATTAAAAGTAAATTAAAAATCTATATTTACATGTTTCAACTCTTTTACTGAGTTCTCATCAGAATGTATAACAGAAAATTACAAATACAATGCATATGAAAAATGGAAAAAATCATCGAATATAAACAACTAATCATATAACGCGCCTATTAAATATTTTCGCGATCGCGCGTGTTCCCTCTATGCACAACAAACACCTGGCAGGAGTTTATATGATTCCATTTATTATGGAGGGAGGAATCAAAAATCATTATATAGGTATGACCCAACGTAAATTCAATATCAGATGTAAAGAACATATAGCGGACATAAAATATAATAGAGGTAATACTGCGCATAGAGAACATTAACATAATTTTTAACGAGAGTAGAATAATCTATAGGTCTATTTTTTTATTTACAATTATTTATAAGAGAGTCATTGAAATTTATTTAAGAGGTTCAGGAGTTTGTAACGATACATTATCTTTTCGTATCCCGAAATTATGGGTTGAATGGTTGTACAACTTATGGCGTCGCGATAAGGGCGCGTATAGGGCGCGTTATATGATTACTTGTTTATATTCGATGATTTTTTCCATTTTTAATATGCATTGTATTTGTAATTTTCTGTTATACATTCTGATGACGACTCAGTAAAAGAGTTGAAACATGTAAATATAGATTTTTAATTTACTTTTAATGTGTTTTTATAACGTCTTTTAAGCAAATAAATATTTTAATATTGTGATAAGAGTACAACTGATTCAACAAAGGGCCTTTTAGAAAATATGTATGCTAATCACTTATAATGAAACAAACCTAAAAAATGCTAAAAGTGATATAATACCTTTATTTAGATTAACGCTTTTGCCATCGCACAAACGACGACATTTTCAAAATCATTCATCATTTTTGCCTTTTTTTCAACAACATGAAAGTACGTCGATGGTTAAGTTAGGAATTTTCAATGGTATTATAGGTTATATATATGTATTAATATGGTATTTTTAATAGTATGTATATACATTTTAACTGTACTACATAATATATGCATTTTAATCTATTGTTGCGCACGTAATAAAGCGGAAAACATCATTTTTAGAATGAAATTAGTACTAAATGGATAAGGAATACTATTAAATGATGGATTTAAATAAATGTTGAAGATAATAATAATAATAACAATGTAAAAGTAATATTATAAAATATAAAAATGCAAGGGATTCGATAATGCCGCGATCTCTATAGCGCGTGTACGTGTGCATCGTTCGTATGAAAACAAACAAAACAATATCATCGAATGCAGCCCCCCTCCCCCCCCGTTTTATTGGAATCCTAAAATGCGTGAAATGCGGTTGAGCCGCGATAGCTAAAACACATGAATGTGCCCTTTGCAACCATGAAAAGCAAAATATAAAAAAAATATATAAACCACTGGATGTAGCAGTTTCGTTGTGTGTGAATCACAAAAATTCGAAAAATTCATGAAAAACAACACTATAAAATCGATTCAAATCCCTATAAATCACTATCATAACCAATAATCATTAATCACCATCAATCGTCATCTCAGACATCTAGTATCAGAAAAAATGACTATCTCATTAATTTAGCAAAACAAGGCTAGCAGAAACAGTGACCTACGTCTCTTGCTAAAAACAGGGCCTTTGGTTCAAAGTTGCACTCTTTCGCTAGACCGTTATGTTGTGATGTGGTTACCAATCCGGTCGAAGGTTAAATTTCATTGAAAACAGCAGTCAGATCAAAGGTAAAATTGAAAACTAAACTCTAAATTAGTCAGTATGCCTTTGAAACGGACCACACTCCATCCCTCAAAAAATCATTGATTTTGAAAAATAATTGCAACGCTTATCATTATAGTTTATTCGTGGGAAATTGGTTCACTAGACCCTTACAAGCTCAACAAATCTGGTACGATCCCGAAGGAATATTTTGTGTTTTTGAAAGAATAACTTTAATTTTGACTGCGTCCTGGACAAGTTCGATATTTCGTTATTGCTGATGTTTGTACTGATGAGGCTGTGTGATGCACAGCGAAACATCTATTAGCCCCCGGTATGGTATTTCTTTCTCCCACCTAATATAGTGTCTTCACCAAAAATTAACATTACGTTGTGTAAACCAGCCGTAAAAAAAGAAGCAGATGTATCATTGTACTGTTAAATACTCTTCTGATTTTTTTTTAAACTTCTAAGCATTGCACCTTTTTAGTTTTTATACCGTCGTATTGAGGAAAAAATACTTTTTAATGCAATTTGTTTGAAAATTGCATCTCCATTTATTTTTGAGGTACTAATTTTTTGTCGTTTTAAGCGTCATTTGTTCAATTTTGGCAATTCAAGTACTCCATTTCTGTAGAAAGTAAAGGAAAAATAGTTAAAAATAGAAATTATATCTTTTTGTTGCTATTTTCCTATAGAAACTGAAAAAATGTACTTAAAATACGTGCTATTTTGAAAAAATATAAAAAGATTTCTGACAAAACATGGACCTATTATAAAATAAATTTAGTTTTAAGTATCTATATTAATACTGAAAAAACATGAAGGCATATGAATCATGAGATAGCCAATTTCTTTTCTTTTGTCAAGTTTCTTGAATGACGATATTTCTTTTTTTGGATTTGTGTATTATTCAGCGACAGTGACGTCATATGCTGTACATGTTGTTTAATACTGGATCACAAATGAAGAATTCTTCAGCGGTTGCGGATGACGTCATTTTATAAAAAATAAAAGCGTGTGTTTTAAGTCTTAAAACTGAAATATGTTTTGTGCTATCTATATATATATTTTTTTTTCATCGGGAGCGACACTAAATTCTGAAAAAGCAGAATTCCTTTTTTCTAGTTTTTGTATATTTTTGTTTTTATTTAAATGTTTTTATGTACATTTTAAATTTAATTTCTCTGTTTTAATGTAGTCAAATCTGTCTAGTGTATCAAAATTTGTTTGAATCAAAGGTAGATAATAAAACTGCAATTGGGTCGTATAAGGATGTATTTATTAACTAACCCATGATGTTAAAAATCTTAAGCGTCCTATTTGGTTTAAGTAAAAGAAAAAAAATTTGGTATTTTTTTCATTTTTTGCCAACTGAAAAAGGATCCAGTTTTCATTATTTTGAATGATTAACCCATATTGGACCACACCGATTAAATATTTTTGAAAAATTTTAAAACTTCGATTATATAATCAATATGGTGTAATTAAGTAGATACTAGCAAAATTTTGAAAAAAAAAAGTTTTAATTTTTTTTAGTAACTAGCTGTTCTATAAATAGGACAGATTAGTAGGACACATAGTAAGGACATATAAAATGCATACATAAACTAATTTTATGAGCAAATATTTATTTACTTTAAAAATACTGTTTATGTTGTACGAAAATACTCTATAATTTCTTCAATAAAAAGATAATAATAACGGTAAAATTCTAGATTATAAGATCACAATTTTTAAAGGATTTTTTAAATAGATTTTGTTCAGTTAAATTTTAATTGGTTACTTGATTTTTTGTTTATATGTTATAATTTTATGTATTTTAAAGACGTCATAACAAAATGTATCCAGAAAATCCATACCAAATTTATTTTAAAAAATGTTTTATTAGCTGTCTTATTTATAAGACAGTGGTCCAATATGGGTTAAATGATCATAAAATCTTTCTCTTTTTCTAATTCATTAAGGAAAATTCGTTTATTTCTTATTGAATTTGGCAAACATCGGCTTTGAACAAAACTTCCTCGAATTTTCAATATTTAAAATGTACTTTGGATTGTACAATTTTATGGATTAAATAGCTTTCGGAATTAATTAAAAAGAAATTTTTTATTTTATAATAAATTTTAAAACATACATTAAAGTCTTGCTAGTTATTATTATTTATTCAATTTTCTAAAATTGCAATCATGAACTCTAAGCAAATGATCTCTATAATATTTCGTCATAATATATTAACCCTTAAATGCCTGAGTTTTCAAAAATCATTTAAAAAATGTTTTTCGGCTTTCTTTTTTTAAATAAATTATGGGAAAAATACTTAAAAAATCGTATTTTGTTTTAAGTATTGTTTACTGCTAAAAAACTGTTTGTTACTAATCGGCAATACTGGTGTTTATTTTGAAAAATAATTTTCCTTGATAAAATTTTATAATATTAAACACACAAGAATTTTAAGCACTATGATAAGAAATAAATTTTATTTCCTTACTGCAGAACAAAATAGGGTATTTCGCAAGCTTCCAAACAAAACAAAAAGAACATGTAGCAACAATTGAAAAAATAAATATATCTTTATTCTTAAACAGCACAAGTGCTGACATATAAATGTTGAAAATCGATTTAATAATATTTTCAGAATGTATTTTATTGACAACATTAGGCATTATAGCTTCAATATTATTCTAATAGTATTCATAAGCCTAAATTGGGTATGTTGCGGAAAAGCAACACCAGGCATTTAAGGGTTAATATAAAAAGTTTATCTTAACTGGAATTTCGATTCAGAAATAAATTTGTTCTGTAAAATTTTTATTTAGTGAATAAAAATTGCAATTCATCTTCATAAAATATTTCTTTTTTTTTTTCTTCTAATTATCTTTACCTTTATATAAACTATCCGAATTAACCTTTTTATTTCTTTAAAGTATGATTCCTCTGATATTTCTTTTATTCTTCGATTCTGAAAGAAACTTGAAAAAAGAAAATAGCAAAGATTCTTTTAAAATCATAACACATCATTGAATTTTGTTGAATAAGTACTCACGATTCATTAACTTATGGCCTGCAGACATTTATTTATTTTTCAATAAAAACATTTAATGCTTGTGAGAGCTTACTTTGCCTTATCGACAAGTTGAAAGACTAATAAATCCAGAAATATTCTTATAATGTTTGAAAAATGTTATTTGTAATTACACGACTGATTTTAATAAAATGGGCATAAATACTACATTTGTGTTATATACAGTTGATTAATTGTCCCAAAACACTTCTGTACATGTTACAAGATAAAAAGTTAACAGTAAAGCTGAATGTTTATTAAAATAAAATATAGAACGAGCAGTGCTTGATTGTTTACTCCAATAGGTAAATTCGAAAAATATAAAGTATATTTTTTAAAGTATTTTCTATTAATTCTGCAGTACATATCATTTTAATTGCACACTACATATCGGTTTTAAAATATATCCGATGAAAAAAAAAACTTTAAATGATTGTTTAAAAATCAGAATATATAATTGTTACAAAATAAGTATTCATGGCTCATTAACTTTTGGCCTTTAGACATTTATTTAATTTTAAAAATACTGCAAATGCTAATTAGAGCTTACAGTACCTTATTGATATTTTCAAAGACAAAGAATGGCAGTAATATGCTAATAACGCTTGAAAAATATTCCCGTTAATTACACGAGAGATAATTTTAATGAAACGCACACATAGAGTTTATTAATAATACATGTGGATTTATAACTAATTTTGTTAGAGTTATTATTTGTTGTAGTCTAAAGGTCATTTTACAATATTTATTGTACTAAATGGATATTTAATTGATAAAGTACTTAAAAAATACCTATGTATTTTACTAATACAGATTCCTAATCTATTATTAATGCTTGAACATGTTTATGTAATTACCTGACTATAATTTTAATGAAAGATACGCAAGTAAATTATTAATGTTATATATCTTAACTCAAATTTCCATTCGCAAATAAATTCGTTCTCTAAAATTTTTATTTAGTGATTAAAAATCGCAATTTGCCTTCATGAAAATATTTCGTTTTTTTTTTCTAATTATCTTTACCTTTAGATAAACTATCGGAATTAACCGTTTATCTCTTTAAAACGTGAATCCATTCATATTTATTTTCTTCATTCTATTCTGAAATAAATCTGATTAAAAAAAATTGCAAAAGAATCTTTTAAAGCTCTAACGCATCATCGAATTTTGCAGAATGAGTATTCATGGTTCATTAACTTATGGCTTGCAGACATTTATTTCTTTTTCAATAAAGACATTTAATGCCTATGATAACTCTTATTGCGTTATTGATAATTTGAAAAACTACCAGAAATATACTAATAATGTTATGTTTGAAAAATATTATTCGTAATTATTGTTGCATCGTTCTATTTGCACGATTGGTTTTAATGAATGGTCATATCTACTGAATTTATGTTATATTAGCTGTCCAAAAACATTTCTGAAAAAGTAATAAGATAAATAGTTAAGAGTAAAGTTGTATGTTTATTAAAATAAAATATAGAACAAAGTGTGTTTGATTATTTGCTCCAATAAGTGAATTCGAAAAATTTAAAGTATATTTTTTAAGCATTTTTCTATTAATTGTACACTACATAGCCTTTTAATTGCACACTACATATCGGTTTAAAATATATCCGATGAAAATAAACTTTAAAAGATTGTTTAAAAATCAATATACATAATCGATGCAGAATAAGTATTCATGGTTCATTAACTTTTTGTCTGCAGACATTTATTTATTTTTCAAAAATACTACAAATGCTTATTAGAGCTTGCATTGCCTTATCGATATTTTGAAAGACTAACAAAGCCAGGAATATGCTAAAAACGCTTGAAAAATATTCTCGCTAATTATATGAGAGTTAATTTTAATGAAAAGTACACTTACATTTTATTAATGATACATGTGGATAGGAAAACTACTTTTGTAAGATTTATTATTAAATATGTAGAAGGATGCAAATTGCACAAAATGAAATATAGTCTAAAGATAATTTTTCATTATTTCTTGTTCTAAATGCATATTTAATGTATAAAGTACTTAAAAAAATACATATGTATTTTATTAATACAGTTGCCAAATCTATCATTAATGCTTGAAAAATATATTTCTTTAATAACATGAATGTATATTTAATGAAATATACCCAAGTAAATTACACCAGCCTGCAAAATTTGGGTTGCGTCATGTTTTTCTTAGATTTTGTTGTTTAATTGTTATGTATTTTGGAGCGCTGCATTTGAAAATATAACCTTATTTTTTTACCATCAGGTAAAGATTTTTAGCAAATCGTAAATTTCAAAGTTAAAAAGTCAAAAATAGCGAAAATTGGATACTGCAAACAAAAGAGGAGATAGTTTTTTTTTTTTTTTTTTTTTTCGATAGTTGATTTTTATGTATATTTCAGAGCTGAATCTGAAAATAAATTTCAATTTTAATCATCACGTCATGATTTCTCGCAAATCGCAAATTTCCAAGTTAAAAAGCAAAAAATAGCGAATATTTGATACTAAAAACAAAAGAAGGGATAGTTTTGATTTTTAACTTTTGATAGTTGATTTTTGTGTATATTTTAGCTCTGAATCTGAAAATGATCTTTATTTTTAATCACCACGTCAGGATTTTTCGCAAATCGCAAATTTTAAAGTTAAAAGTGGATCCCCTCTTCCTTCTTATCGGACCCTTAAGCTGTTTTGTAAGAATATACAGTATAAGCTAAAAAACTGAACAAATTGTTAAATTAAATTAAATTAAAATGTTAAAAAAAAATCCTACATCTATTTTATAATATCGGATTTTCGCTATTTTTTTTTCTTTACCTTTTTAATCTTCATCAATCAATCGGATTCACTACTAAAAAATACATAAAACTCAATTATCAAAGGTTAAAAAACACAACCATCTCCTCTATTTTTCAATTCCTACTATTATTTTACACTGTTCCCTATATTTATGTATCTTGTTCAAATTTTCAATCGTAATAAAATACTTATTATTCATCCTATCAAGTTGAAATATTTCTTTTTTTAATTGTACTGGATGACAAATGATGTCAATACACACTGTTAAAAATATTTTTGTAAAACAACAGAAAATTTCTGGCAGCAAAAAGTTGCCAGAAAATATCTGTTTTAAGAAAATATCTGTTAACGAAAGAATGCGTTATCACACGACAGAAACACGTAGTCATACAGGCACTTCGTGTTGACAATTGACGCTTTTCCCAACAGTCAAAATCTGTAGATCGATTCCTGTTGGCGAGGGGGGGGGGGGGGAGGTTCTATTTAACAGAAGAATCGCGTATTATAGGTTATGTACACGGGAAATTTCTATTTACCGTTCGAATTGATTATATTAATAATAATAAATATTTATAGGAATTTCTCCTCCAAACTTTTACAAAATTAATTTAAATAGCTTATTCGCAATAAAATATTTAAACAGTTGAATTTATATAGATTTGTGAATTAAGACTGGAATAAGTGAAAGAAGATATCTTAAACTCCCACCCCCCAGAATAATAAAAAAAATATATATACGATATATGGTAACTCCCCCCTCCCCCATAAAATTATTTATTAATAAAATAAATATATGTATTGAATGTGATTTGTAATTAAAAGAACTTTAATATTTATTCATGCAATATTTCTGAAAATTGATTAGGTTAAATCAGTGATGTTGGTTAATTATGTAAATGTACTCCTGCCAATTTTTATAGTTTTTTTGAATAGAAAGCTTTGTCTATATAAATGTGTAAAAGTTGACAGCTATGAGCAAAGATGAGAAATGAAAAAGAAGAGCCATTAAAATCTATATAAACATCACCATAAAAAAATGGAAAAAAATATTTCATTTCAGCTTAAGTGATAAAATGAGTTTTCATCCTTCTTAACAATTTACAATGTTTTTCCGAATATAGTAAATGATAATCAACTAAATAAGAAAAAATATTACAATATAATTTAAATTAAAATGTTTAAGAAAATTGAACTTGCTGATTCTATAAAATGAATGGTTAATGCTTAAATAGTAATTATTTTCAAAATAATTCACACAGTTGTAGCTCAAAATTTATTTCATTAAATGGAGTGAATACAATTTACAAATTTTAACTTAACCACCACATTTATTCTAAGATTGTACTAAAAAAAAAAAAAAATTCTTCAGAATCAACATATGGAACGATTAAACAAAATATCAATCACTCCATTTTAAACAACATAGTAAATAGTAGGAAATGTGATAAATTGAAACAATAAAAATATACGAACAGCGTCAGATCTAATAAATATTATTCTGGTTAATGTTAAACGAAAATAGCAGTTATCTATAACTATAATAATTAATGCACAACTACTCCGTGCTTATTATTAAAACTATCACTCCAAAACTAATCACGTATGTCAATTGATGACAAAATTAATTTAAAATCTCAATCAAAATCTCTAGAACTAATACATATGAAGTAAAATTAAACTCTTAGTCACAAAAAAGTTAAATATAATAAGTAATCATTCTACAGCTATGTAAAAATTCAAGATTTATAAACTAATCATAAACTTAAGATTATTAATTTAAATTAAAATAAACAACTGATAAAAAAAAAATCTCCAGTTATTAACAGAATTAGATCAACTAATGTACTTAAATAATGAAGTATAAAATAATACTAATAACTTAAGTAAATCATACATTATATAAAAAATAATAATAATAATAAGCAGTAATGCTTAATTAAGACTTTTAGCAAATAGGAAATATTTTTCATACATATTGTTATGTATCGGAAAAACATTGTTACATATTTAAAAGAAAGATGAAAACATACCTTGCTATGTTTGTTTTCTAGTATTCGATCAGTAAATCCTAATTATTGAAGAAAACTACTCCATTTTTAGCGGTTCTGATGTGAAAGGTGTGTGTCGCGGGTTCAAATGGTGAAATTGATTCTTAATTTTCTGTTAAAAATTCTTTATATATTATTCTTTTTCAATTAGATGAACGTATTTTATTGAACGTCCTGCGATTTTAAACGCAGTACACAAGAGACACAGCAAAGATTCAAATTCAAGTTAGGAGAGAAGCAGTTAGTTAGCGTGGGGTGTATGATAACGAATGCTTATTGGTCATTCTAAATGACCTTCTAGGCGTCATAGGGGGTGACCTCCATTTCAAAGCGTTTCTCCTGTCATTTAACAACTTATACTGTCGCAGTGAAAACTGATGGCAAAGAAAACAGAATTTGTTGTTGTTTGACATGAAAATAAGCGATATGAGGATGGAATGACATAAGAAGTCTGCTACGTAATTTTTACTGTCGGAATTCGAAGATTTTCTTCTGTTGTTTTAAGATTTTTTTTTACAGTGCATTTTTTTCAAATATTAATTGATTAAGTAAATATTAATTAATTAATTTTATGTTTTATATGGGAAATAAAATGGCTGCCATTGGTTATTGAACAGCATTTAATGCATCTTCATATCTATAAGGGGTGTACCATAGGGGGCCCTGTTCTGTCGCCAAATACCGCCATGTTTGTCGACAACTTGGCGATATACCGCCAAATTTGATGACCAAAATGAGTCGCCAAACGTGACGCCAAGTTGGCGATATCTCTAATATTTTGCCAAATTCCCATAGACTTCCATTGTAAACCTACTTGCTTATCGAAAATCAACAAATTGAGATATTTTAATGCAACAAAAACTAATATTAGCTTAAGGGATTATATTAAATTTTTCTTTGATGACCGAAGTAGGAATTGACTTTAAAAACAAAAATTTTATATTGCTTGTTTAGTATCAGATTTTCGCTATTTTTTTTTTACTTTTTACCATTAAAATTTACGATTTGCGAAAAATCCTGACGTGATGGTTTTAAAAATGAAAGTAATTTCCTCTAATAAAAGTAATTTTAGCTCTAATAATGAAAGTAATTTTAGGTCTAATAAATACATGAAAATCAATTATTAAAAGTTGAAAAACACAACAATTTCACGCTTGTGTCATTAATGTTATGCATACAGATGATGGACATTAAAACAACTTTGTAAAATTTAATGTATGAAAATTGCAAAAATGAAGCATGTAATAAAAAATTTTCAATATTTATTGTATCAAATAAATGAAACGATCCAAAAGGACTTCCTGGGAAACAGAACATAGGTAAAAACAATTTTCGGATTGAGAATTCTGACATGTTTACTATATTTAAATTTATATTCGTTAGATTGTCCGATACCAACACCAAAAACCATTTATATATGAACTAGATCAATAATGTATTCAAATAAAGTTTTGAAACTTGATGTGGTGATACTTTCGTATTAGATGCATGTAACAGGTTAGTAGGCGAAGAAGATTTTGCTTTGAGATCGACAGAAAATTCGTATTCATTTTCGGCCTAAGATCTGAATTTCGCCGAAAATTCGTTTTCGGCGGTAATGATGAAATTATGCCAAAAATTCGTAAAAAGAAAATAATTTGTTTGCAATTTTCATATTATTTTGGGCTTTTATGATTTTTTTTTTTTTACATATGGGTGATATTTAAAAAAGATTTTTTTTTTTTTTTTTTTTTTTTTTTTTTTAAGATAACTACATGTATTATATTTAAGAAATGAGAATCTAAAAAAACAAAAAAATTCTAAACCCTAAATAAATCTAAATTAATAAAGTTAATCTATGCAGAATTAAAAGTACACAATTTGCTTGCAATTTTCATATGATTTTCAACTTTTGTGATTTTTTTTATTTTTTCTTATTACATTTTTACGTATAGGTTTTTCTTAAAGAATATATATATATATATATATATATATTTTTTTTTTTGAGATAACTACATCGATTGCATTTAAGAAATTAGAATCTAAATAAAGAAAAATCTAATACCTAAATAAATCTAAATTGAGAAAGTGAATCTATGTAGAATTAAAAATAAACAATTCGCTTGTAATTTTCATGTTTTTCGACTTTTATGATTTTTTTGTTACTTTTCACATATAGGTTTTATTAAAAAAAATTTTTTTGAGTAACTACATCTATTGCATTTAAGATATAAGAATCTATATATACATTTTTTGCTAATACCTAAATAAATCAAAAATGGAAGTAACTAACTTACTAAATTTACATATTACCTTAATTGTACAAAAATTCTACAAGTTGAAAACTGCAAATTAAAATGTACTCATTATAACAACAATAAAGAACAATAGTTTAGAAATTAGATGGATGAAGAATTAGGAAAATCGCATTACAAGTATCACGATATATAAAGCAGGAAAGCACAACCTTATATACTCCTCCATTAACATGAAGCATGAATAGCTATTAATTAAACATTTGGGAAACATTAACAGTAATCAGAACAATAATTTGTTCTAATGAACATTTGGATGGTAAACTAGTTTGCCCGTTTTACAAGTTACGGTATTTAGAGAAGAATAAAAGTAGTAATTAAAGATTAAATTTTAAAGTAAAATATTTATGTATGTAAAAGAAAATATATGTTGAGTCAAGGGTGAAGAAATTGATTATATTTTGAATACGAAATTGACTGTAATTGACCTTTTTGTCATTTGAATTTTTTTTAAAACGTATTTAAATGAGAGGTTTTTTAAGAACCTATCACCTATTTTTGTATTACAGTGTATGTAGTTCTAATATGAATGCGTCTAATTTCTAAAAAAAAAGCTGAAAATATAAATAGGAATTTTGACTAACGCTGTAAAAAAAAAAAAAAAAAAAAGGTAATGTTCCATGTAAAATCCAGGAACGTTACGCCTTTTCTCAGGTTTTCAGAATAATTTAGCTCTTTCCTGTGAAATTCTGGTTTTCATATCTGAAACGTTCCTGAACAAAAGTTGGAAACAGGAAAACGCTACGGCCGCCATTTTATTATTCTGTTGCTGTATCCGTTGCTCGCGCGCGATTGTCGAAAACAAATTCTTTATATGAATGTCAAAAAATCAATATGGAATGGGAATAAATGAACAGACGACATAAGCCTTTACGTCTCTATTGTCAAGACCATTCAGATGAAAATGCAATATCTCTGTGACACCGCTAAGAAATTATCCCTCGTACCTGTCTGTAGAATGTTTAACGAGCAGCACATGTAAAAAAAAATACACCTATCATTTGGATTTTCATTAACCAGGGAACCACCAAACATGATGCTCGCAGATTTTGATTAATTTAAGATATGTTTTAGAGTTCTTATCCCTAATTATTCTTGTGAAAGGATTCCTTCAAATGGGCCTTAGATTTTCAGAAATTGGGTGCCGAAGTTTAGCATATGTTTCAAATACCCATTAGTTTGCAGTTTTCAACGTGTTTTTCGTGGTGTGGACGCAGAGGGCTCGCACGCCACCCGGACGGCCCGAGTTCGATGCTACCTCTTGACTTTTTTTTTCTTTTTTAATTAATTTTATATTTTGACACATTACAACTTTTAAGTACGACTATGAATTGCTGCAAAATTGAATTTTTTTATATTTTCGTAAAAAAATATCAATTACTTTTATGATTTATTTTTTCATGAAATTTTATATGTATTTTATCTTACTTGTATAATACTAACATCTTTACTGATGAAAATCCAAAATGTTTTATGCCTAGATTTTTTTTAAAATTGTTATTTACATTTATATATTTTTATATTTTAAGCAAAGTTCTGAGATAATATATCATATATATTTATTGAATTTTAACTGAAAATTTATTTTTTCGTGTAAATTATAAATAATAATTTTGATGTCAAATGCCCAGATGTGTTTATCTTTAAATGAATAAAAATAGACAAATTATATTTCAAAATATTTTTTTCATTCTAACAAATAATGATAATAAAGGAAAAATTGTCAACTGGAAATGTAAAAATCGTCTGCGGATCCCGCATGAAATATAACTTATGATATATATTTTTTAAGAAATCGTTTGATAGAATTTTATAATAATATCAGAATAAATTAAAAAATATATATATTGATATATTTCATGTTTTTTTTAATACAAGTACTAGGTAAGAAGTTAAGCTCTAATTATAGAAAAAAATTCGTATAAATATTCCGTTTTGAATATTTCTACGACATATGTCACTCGATAAATTGTATATTTACTAAACTTAAATGTCAAAGTCAGTAATAGCAAACAATTTTGTATTTCAGCATTTGTCATATTTTACTATATTGAACAAACCAAACATTAAAAAGATATTAATTTTGTTATTTTTTTTCTAATAAAATATTGTGCATTATTTGAGACTTGTATTTAAAATACAAAACGGTAAATAATAATAATATTGGAAACAAACTTTCTGCACATATTAATATCTATTTCCGTCAATAAAAGGTTAGTTTAAAAATTACAGAAAAAATAGAAGTTTTCGTGGAAAATCAAAAATATAAATCGATTTTGAAAATATCAAAATTTCGAAGCTGTAAAAATTCACAACTTTGATTAAAATTTGTAAAGTGTCAAAAATATGAAATTAATATAAAAAAATAAACAGTTAGGAGGGAGCATCGAACTCGGTTCCTCTGGCTGGCAGGTGTACACTCAGAGATCACTCCCAGGGGCGTGCCTAGCGGGGGGGTGTTGGGGGTGTAACACCCCCCCACTTATTTGGAAGAGTTGGTAAAATTTTGAATAGTCGGAAACACACCCTGCAAAAAGTCCCCTCTCCAGTCGTCAATATCATTTCAATTCTCTGTTGTCCGCCTTAAAGGAGAAAAGAAAGAACTTCTCATGGAAGATTGTGTATGATTCTGTGTGGGAGGGAGGGGTTGTCAGAGAGCGGTGATAGATAGCAGATAGTGAGAGATAATCGCGTTTCTGAGAATTTGAGACTTTCGTGAAAGGAAGGGGGAGGGGGGGTTGTTGCAATCTCTATTGTAAGTTTTCCCATGTAGCATCTTTATTGCTCCCTTCTGCTATGGACTGATTCTTAGAATTTGGTGACCTCTTGGCTCTGGATTTGGCGCTAGTTATTTGAGGTTGCTGCATTTAAAAGATGAAGTCACGGACACAGAAGAAGAGCGATTTGCAAAAGTTTGTTTTTGTCGCATGATGGCGGATAATTCAGTGAAAATTTTACGCACACACTGTGATCGTACATTTACACACATTTCACAGAAAAAGTTTGATTGAGGAATGCGATAAAATCCTAACTAGCAATTCTATGAAAAATGTCAATGTTTCTGAAAAGGAAGATACCTCGACTTCTCTAAGTTGTGATCCAGCCGATCGTATTGGAAAGAATTTAACCGAAAACCAGAAACTTTTCATCCTGTCTCGTGGACCTTATCAACCTCAGAGATCATCGTACCCTGTGAATCATGACATAGATCCTAAGAAGCAGAATAAGTTTAGCTCCTGCTGGTATAAAGAATATCCATATTTAGAATGCAGCGACCAGCTGGATGCCGCATTTTGTTTTGCTTGTTCACTTTGCTCTGATGGCGCGGGGACTGAGAACGCAGAAGAAGCTTGGATCAGTGTTGGTATTCGTGTATAACATAAGATGAAAAGCCGAGGAAAAAACCGTAAAGGCAAGTTAATGGCTCATTTTACGAGCAATGCTCACAGAGCTGCAGTGTATAAATTAGATAATTTGGCCCAAAAAAGTAAGCACGTTGACAACTTTCTATCTAGTCAACGTAGAGAGGCAGCAGCTAACGCGGAGCAAATTCGTCTAAGAAACAGAGAGATTATTAATATACTTCTAGACTGCACCAGATATCTAAGTCGTCAAGCACTTGCATTTTGGGGACGAGAAAGTGATAGCGGTAACTACATTCAGCTCATTAGATTAATAGCCAGGTGGATTCTAACTTTAAAAAACTGGATTGATGATGATAATCTTCGCCTATACCATGCCAACTATCTTATTAATAAGTCGCAAAACGACTTTATTGGGTATTTTTTCATATTTAAGGCTGGAGTAGCACAGTTGAAGTTTTACTCCAGCCTTAAATATGATTTAATCCCGTTGGAAAAAATATTCGTACCCTTAATTATAACTTTATTGGGGTTCTTGGATCATGTGTCCGTGAAAAAATAGTTGCAAATGTCAAAAATTGTGGATTTTTTAGCGTTATGGCTGATAGCACACCCGATCTCTCTCATCTTGACCAGCTCTCAATTATAATCCGATACGTGAACCCAAAGTTTCAGCCAGAAGAAAGGTTGTTAAAACTAAAAGATTATCTGTATAAAACAGGCGAAGTAATGGCTAAGCTTATTTCTGAAATTCTACAGTCAGTTGGAATATCGCTTTCCCAAGCTCGTGCACAGTCTTAAGACACCACGTCATCTATATCCGGCCGCATTTTAGGCTGTCAATCAAAACTTTCAGAAATAGCTGGTAGATCTATTTTATACATACCCTGCCTCGCGCATAAAGTGAATTTATGTGTTGAACATGCGTACGAAGAAAGCAATATAATAAAATTGTTCTACGACAGTATTCAGGATCTATATAACTTCTTTTCACTGCGTACAAAGCGATTCGGCATACTGAAAGAGAAAATGGAAGTTCTTCAGAAGAATCTTACCTTGAAATCTTTGTCGAAGACAAGATGGACTATGCGAGCGGATTCAGTCAGAGCTATTTTATCGTCCTATGATGCCCTCATCCATACTCTGAAAATTATTTCTGAAGACATGAAGGTTGAAAAGGATGCTCGAGCTAAGGCGGCAGGGTTAAGAAGCAAAATGATGTCATACGATTTCATTGTTTCTTTACTTGCAATGAAAACAATTATGTTTAAGACCAAGTTAGCAACGGAGCAATTGCAACGTGAAGACCTGAACATTTTAGAGGTAACCGACATAATGCAGAAAACTTACGAAAGCATTCAGAAACTCCGGAATTATGACGTGGCGGCAATAATGAACATCATTAAGGAAGCTGACAACATCTGCGAGACACATGGAATAAATCAAGCTTATGAGTTCAATTTGCGGCACAGGCGACGGAGGCCTCCATCGAAGATCGACGAAAATCCTGAAACTGCAGTTCTATTTACACGAGAGAATTATTTTAAAGCAGAAATTTTGAAGGTGGTATAGATCAGATTACAACTGCATTTGGAGACATTCATAAGTTGATATTTGAGAAAGTTAAACCACTGGCCTGTCTCCTTCCATCTAGGATCAAGTATAGCTCTACCGAGGACATTTCTAAACTATGTCAATTATTCCCTGATGATCTCAAAGAAGTAGATAACTTGGAATGTGAAATTGATCTCATGTCCTCAGAAATAGCTAGTTCTGAATCGGATACAATTGGCGCAGCAGCGCAAAAACTTGTGAGGAAGGCTCATTTGTATCCTAACCTTTCTTTGGCCTACAAGTTGGCCTTAATTATTCCAGTAACTGTGGCAAGTAATGAAAGAAGTTTCAGCAGGTTAAAATTAGTAAGAAATTACTTGCGTACCACTATTTCGGAAGTGCCACTGGACGAACTAATGATATTAACCTGTGAAACAGACATAACTGACATGTTGGATTTAGACAGTGTAGCTGGAAAATGGGCTATTCTGAAGGATAGGCGGATGATAATTTAAAAATGTAGAAGGATAATTTTTATTCTCTTATACTAATATATATCTTATTTTTAGTAGCAAGATTTGTCTTTTTTATGTATTTTAAAATTTATACACTTACATTGCACAACAGCATGCGGTTTTATTTATAGAAACATAAATTCCGAAGTACTTCAACATTCTTAAATTGTTACTTTTGAGAACTGGTTAATGTACGGTACATCCGTAAACATTTTCTTTTAAATCGTAAGCAGAATCCTAATTAATAACAGGATTCTCAACTTTAACTTATATAGTAAAATAATTTTAAATAATTTACACATACTGAATAACAGCATTTAATTTCGACTGTGGTTAAGGAGAATGCAGGTGAACACTTAAGACTTTTAGTGATTTTTATAAATTCACAGTATTGTAGAACAGTTGACTCCGTCGCTGAGGGGGGGGGGGGATCACAAAGCCTTTCTCACCCCCGATCTTGCAGTCGGCAAAATTCAGTTCACACCCCCCCCCCCCCACCCCCCACTAAAACAGCCTTCGGCACGCCCCTGATCACTCCACGTAATACTCGGTGAAAGTTGCAAACTAATTAGTATTTGAAACGTATGCTGAACTTCGCCCCCAATTTCTGGGAATCTAAGACCCATTTGAAGAAATACTTTCACTAGAATAATTAGGAATAAGAGTAATTGGTGAGCATCATGTTTGGTGGTACCCTTGAAATAGTGCATATTAACAGAAACCTTTTGAACACTTCTGAAACGTTCCATAGAAAACAAGGTACACTTTCTGTGACATGTCAGTAATGTTTTGCTGTCAACAGAAACATTCCTGCTATTTCGCAGGAAGCTTACTGGCATTTCTGTGGAAAGATTTTAAGGTATACAGTAAAGTTTCAGTCATTTTCAAGAAATGTTTCTTGGATATAATGGGCAACTCAGCTGCCCATTTTTTCCCAGGAACGTTGCGGAATTTTTTTTACAGTGAATCTCCAAATAATATTGTATCACTAAATTACCAAGTTTAGTTAGAATATTTTTTTAACAAATATGAAATTCGCGCCGAAATTAATAATAAAAATATTACATATTAAAACACCAATAATGAACAATAGTTTAGAAATTAGTTGGATGAAGAATTGGGGAAATTGCCTTAAATGTAATATGACGACTTTCACAACTCGCCTTATCTGATTTCAGAGAATTTTATTTTCTAGAAAATGCGAGTTTTTAAACTCAAGTCCTCATATATACAACCAGAAAGCACGACTTTATTTCCTCCTCCAATAACATGAAGCATGAATGGGTATTAAATTAAACATTTAGGAAACATTAACTGTAATGTTCTAATGAACCTTTTGATGGTAAACTAGTTTGCCCAATTTACAAATCACGATAATTAGTAAAAGTACTAATTAAAGATTAAATTTTAAATTAAAATATTTAAGGACGTTAAAACCAGTTTTATATGTAGAATTAAGAAAGAATAAATTGATTGCATTTTGCATACAAAGTTGATTACAATTGACCTTTCGTGATTTGAAAATTCTTTTGAAATGTATTTATATGTGGTTTTTTAAGAACCTGCCACCTATTTTTTATTATTATTATTATTATTATTTTTATGTAAATAGTTTTAATATGAATTTACCTAATCTCTTAAAAAATCTGATAGTACAAATAGAAAATTTTGGTGTATCTCCTACCGTAACACTAAATTAACATGCTTAATTAGATTTTTTTTTGTTTCAAATATAAAATACTCCCTGGAGATATTAATTAAAATATTACATATTGAAACAACAATATAAACAACAGTTTAGAAATTAGATGGAAGAAGAATTAGAGAAATCGCAGTAAAAGTGTAATAATATGTACGAGAGGAAAGTAAGACTTTATTTCCTCCTCCATTAACATGAAGCATGAATGGCTATTAAACATTTGGGAAACATTAACAGTAATGAGAACAATAATTTGTTCTAATGAACATTTTGATAGTAAACTAGTTTGCCCTATTTACAATTTACGGTATTTAAAGTAGAGTAAAAGTGCTAATTAAAGATTAAATTTTAAATTAAAATATTTAAGGATGTTAAAAGACAATACGTGTAGTGTTAAGAGTGAAGAAATAGATTTCATTTTGGATACAAAGTTGATTGTAATTGATCTTTTGTAATTTGAAAATTTTTGAAAATGTATTTATATGAGATTTTTAAGAAATTGTCACCTATTTTTGCATGAAAATGTAAATACTAGTACAATGACGTTGAGCATGAAAGAGTATTTATTTCATCTTGAAACACCATGATCCATTTAGATAGTCATAGAGCGAGCCCTAGGCAGCAAGCTGCCGATAGCTGGAAAAGAGGCGAAGTTTTCTACATTTACAAACCGGCAATCAAGAGCAGGAAATTTGATGGATAGTAATCCATGGATGTTATTTAGTTTAATATGGACAGTTATTTAGAGTATCTAATATCGTAAAACATTTGAGAATAGAAGTAGGAATTTTTGACTAATCTCCAAATAATATTCGTAATAATATAAACAGTAGATTAATTTTCACACAATTATTCCAATTGGTAAACAAATCATATTAGATGTAAATTTCCAACTGGGCGAAAAATGTCCGGACCACGAAAAATGTCCGGACCAGGATCCTGGTCCGGACATTTTTCGCACAGTTGGAAATTTACATCAAATATAAAAGTATTAGTAAATTATCAAGTTCAATTAGAATTTTTTTTTTTTTTTTTTTTTTTTTTTTACAAATGTGAAATTTTTTCTGAAGATATTACTTAAAATATAAGATATTATAAGAACAATAATAAACAACAGTATAGCAATTAGAAGGATGAAGGATTAAGGGGATCGCAGTAAAAGTATCATGGTGTATACAACAGGAAAGTAGGACTTTATTTCTCCCTCCATTAACATGAAGCATGGATAGCTATTAAATTAAACATTTGGGAAACATTAACAGTAATGAGAACAATAATTTGTTCTAGTGAACATTTTGATGGTAAACTAGTTTGCCGAGTTACAAGTTACGGTATTTAGAGTAGAGTAAAAGTATTAATTAAAAATTAAATTTTTAATTAAAATATATAAGGATGTTAAAAGAAAATATATGCAGAATTAAGAGTGAAGAAATTGATTGCATTTTGTATGCGAAGTTGATTGTAACTGACCTTTTGTGATATAAAAATTTTTCGGAAATGTACTCATATTGATTTTTTTAAGAATCTTTTACCTGTATTTGCAGTAAAATGTGAATAATTTTTAAATGAAGAATCTAATCACTTAAAAAATCTGAAAATACAAATGGGAAATCTTGGCTAATCTCGAAATAATATCGCAACACTAAATTACCATGTTTAATTGGAATCTTTTTTTTTTTTTTTTTTACGAATGTAAAATTCTTCTTGAAGATATCAATTGAAATGTTACATATTAAAACAACAATAATATTAACTTTAGTATATAAATATTAAGGATAGATATGTTAGTGAAATTCCAGAAGTTTAATTCAATTAATTTAATCATTAAATTTAGAATAGCTACACTGTAAAAAAACCACTGTAAATTTGCCAGCACAACTCGATCACAGTTGAATGTACTGTATCTTTCTTTGGTTTCCTGACTATTTAAACATGAAAAATACAGTAGTTGCGTAAAATTAACAGTAATGTACTGGCAATTTTGGACGCATTTGGACCACAGCACAAACAACTGGCGTCCAAATTGCCAGTACATTGTGCTGTTAATTTTACGCAACTACTGTATTTTCCATGTTTAAATAGTCAGGAAACCAAAGAAAGATACAGTACATTCAACTGTGATCGAGTTTCTGCGCGAGATGAACAGTACCTTGTATTGTAAAAATGTCGTTTTTACAGTATAATAAAGCCTTTATTTCTTCCTTTAAAATCAACATGAACCATGAATGGTTTTTAAAATCCATCATTTGGGGCACATTAATCGTAATGGAAACAAATAGTTTTTTCTAGTGAATATCTTTATGGTAAAAGAGCTTACCAGAATTGCATGCAATTAGAGTAAAGTTGAATTAGTAATCAAAGATTAAATGTGATGTTGAGAATATTTTGAGGATGTGATAATAAAACAAAAGGTTGCTAACCAACTTATATTTTATTCCGAGATTTTAAAAACAGGTGTAATAACTAAAATCACAAAAATAAAAATAAAAATTATGCTTGACGTTTTGGTTTTTCTTTGAAAATATCATCAGGATTAAAACTGCGTTAATAGAAAAGGGCAAAAATTATTTACATTATCGAAGGAAAATTCAAACTTAGAATTTCCTGGACATGTAACATATTTTCGCATTGCAGTCAGAATATTTTTTACATCACAGCATCTCGTTCACTTTTTCAAGCATTTTTTTTGAAGAACATCTGAAATATTTTTGTAATATATTCTGCAAATATGTTACAAAACTGCATCTCATTCATTTTTTAACCATATATATTTTTTAGGAAAGTGTAAAACATTTTCGTATTATACCTGTTTAAAAAAAAAAAAAAAAAACTGCTTCAAATTTATAAAGAAAAAGAAGAATATAAAAATAATTTTTTTCTCATCTTTAAATAATACCAGGACACAAAATTACTAACCTTAATTATTAGAATCTTAATTCCGTAACGATTGTCAAATGCATCCTTGAAGACCGGAATTTAAAACTTACCCATTATAACAACAACAACAACAACATGGCATTAGTATAGAAATTATAAGGATGAAGAGTACGTGAAATTCCTGCATCCCAGCAGTGATATTATTATATTTACAATAGCTAAGAACGACTTTATTTCCTCCTTAAAGTCAACATGAAGCGTGAATAGTTATTTACATGCAACATTTCGGAAACATTAAGAGTAATGAGAGCAAGTAATTTAGTCGAAGAACACTTTGATACTAAGTTAACTTCCCTGAATTGGAGATTGAAATATTTTGAGTAGATTAAGGTTTGAAATGCAACGCGAAATTTTATCTGGAGACTATTTAGGGATGTTAAAAGAAAACACAAGAAGAATTAAGAGTAAACAAAATCTTTATAATTTTTTTAAAACACAAAATTGGTCTGTTATCAAATACTAATTGAATGGTAACCCGATGTGTTGCTTTGAATTGCATGAGATCATTTGAATGCATTGTGGGAAATGAAATCTAACTTTGTTGCCAATTTAGAAGGCAATTATAGTATTAATTTTATTAAATACAATATTTTAAATAATAAATTATGTTTGCAATTTAAGTAAAAAGCTGTCCCTGTAAAAATTCACATACTTTTTTTTAACTTTATGTATGTAGAAATCGGGTTTCGCACAGTTCAATGACTTTCAAGCACCTTTTACCAGAATGTTTGTAAAGAAATATTTGCCTTATTTAATAAAAATAAATCCTACCTTCAGATATACCAACCAGTATTTAACGAAATTTTTGATACCAAAACTCCTAAAATTCACTAAATCTCTTGATGCGTACGAACCCTGGAAATGTCAGTATAAAAAATAATTGGAATTTGCATACAAAGTATGCTTCTTATGATGTGAAAAATACTTATAAATATATATATATATATATATATATATATATATTTCTTTTTTTTTTTATAACATATTTTCGTATTACAGTCCGCGTAATGTTTTACATAAAAGAATCTCGTTCATTTTTTAAGCATTTTTTAAAGAAAATCTAAGATATTTTCATTATATTGTCTACAAATAGGTTACAAAACTGCATCTCGTTCAGTTCTTAATCATATATATATTTTTAAAACTACAAAGTATTTTCGTATTATACATATAAAAAAACTGCATGTAATTTATCAAGAAAGAGTTGAATATAAAAAGAAATTTCTTTTCTGATTTTTAAATAATACCTTGACACTAAATTACTAACATTAATTAAAATCTACGTTAATTTAACGTTTGCCAGATCCATCGTTGAAGACGCGAATTCAAAACTGATCCATTATAACAGCAACTTGACATTAGTATAGAAATGATAATGGTGAAGTGTTAGTGATTTTTTAAACTATATTTTCGTATTACAGTCAGAGTAATTTTTTACGTAAATTATACATATAAATTATTAATAAATTATTTATTAATAAATTATTAATAATTTCACATCTCATTCATTCTATCTTAAACAAACGTTTTATAAGAACACAAAACATACTTTCGCATTACAGTCAGCGTATTTTTTTTACAAAACTGTATGTAATTCTTTCTTAGGCATGCGTTTTTTAAGAACATGTAACATATTTTTGCATTACAGTCTGCATAGTTTTTTACCTGACAATATCTCATTCATTTTTAAGCTTTATTTGTTAAGAACATGCAAGTTATTTTCGTAATATACTCTGAAAATATGTTATATAACTGCATCTCGTTCAGCTATTAACAACATATATTTTTAAGAAACTGTAATATATTTTCGTATTATACATATAAAAAAAACTGTGTCTAATTTATCAAGAAAAAGAAGAACATAAAAATAAAATTCCTTTCTAATTTTTAAACAATACCTGGACACTAAATTACTAACATTAATTAGAATCTACGTTAATTTAATGTTTGCCAAATGCACCCTTGAAGCTTTGAATTTAAAACTTAGCTATTGAAACAACAACATGACATTACGATCGAAATTATAAAGTTAGGATTTTTTTAGGGATCTCTTATAGTCTAGGGAATTTTACCTAGCAAAATTAATGGTAATTCTGGAAATCGGCTTACTTTATGTTTTTTGGGTCGCTGAATCCGAATTTGTAACGTCCCACCAAAATTTCCTCCGGCAACCTCCCCAAATTTTGGTATAAAGCCCCCCCCCCCCCAAAAAAAAAGGTTTTTATTAAAAAAATCGATTTTTTTACTCTTTTAGGGAAAAAATATCTAGAAATTCAGAAAGTAGACAAAATTTGCAACAAATAAGATATATGACATTATGACGTTGGATGAATGGGGAGGTGGATCTGCCTCGGAACATGCGTGAGGTGCTGCGTGGACTAAGTTGCGCAATTCCACATAACCACTCACACGTTTACATTCGCCCTCCCATCTCCCCTCCGAACTTTCCTTATAAGGTTTACTTTAAGTTTTTTGGGTAGCTGAATCCGAATTTTTAACTTACCCCCAAAATTCTCTCCCCCCCCCCCGAAAACCCCCCAAAATAGTTGTTATTAACTTAAATTTCTTATTATTTTAGGTGAAAAGCATTACGAAATTCAGAAACTAGACAAAATTTTCAACAAATAGGATATATGACATTATGACGTAAGATAAATGGGGAGAGAGGGAGCTGCCTCGAAACATTCCCCGCGCGCTTTTCTCAAAAACCAAATTTTTTCAAAAAATCAATTTTTTGGGTGGTTGCCGGGAGAAATTTTCGTGGGAAGTTATAAATTCGGATTCAGCGACCCCAAAAACATAAAGTGAGTCGAAATCCAGAAACTAGTATTAATTTTTCCAGGTAAAGTCACCTATTGCATGGGCTTCATAACTCAGTGCACGTAGCGCCGCAGTGCTTGTTCAGAAGCAGCCATCCCCCTCCTTGTTCATCCTACGCCATAATGTTATATATCCTATTTGTTGAAAACTTTGTCTAGTTTCTCAATTTCGTAATGCTTTTCCCCTAAAACAATAAGAAATTTAAGTTAAAAACAACTATTTGGGGGCTTTTTTTTGGGGGGGGGGAAATTTGGTGGGAAGTTTAAAATTCAGATTCAGCGACCCAAAAAACTTAAAGTAAACCTTGTAGAGAAAGTTCGGAGGGGAGATGGGAGGGCGAATGTAAACGTGTGAGTAGTTAAGTGGAATTGCGCATACTTAGTTCACGCAGCACCACGCGCATGTTCCGAGGCAGACCCCCCTTCCCCTTCATCCTAAGTCATAATGTCATATACCTAATTTGTTGCAAATTTTGTCTACTTTCTGAATTTCTAGATACTTTTTCCCTAAAACAATAACAAAATTGATTTTTTAATAAAAACCTTTTTTTTGGGGGGGGGGCATTTTACCAAAATTTGGGGGGGTTGCCGGGGGAAATTTTGGTGGGAAGTTAAAAGTTCGGATTCAGTGACCCAAAAAACATATAGTAAGCCTTTTTCCAGAACTACCATGAATTTTGCTAGGTAGAGCCCCTATACGGTCTCAATTGCCTGGACTATTAGGGATTTTTTTCTTTTGAACTTACATTTTTGTATTGCAGTCTGCGTATTTTTTTCCATAACTGCATCTCATTCTATCTTAAGCAAGCGTTTTTAAAGAACATGTAACATATTTTTGCATTACAGTCTGCATATTTTTTACATAAAAATATTTTATTCCTTTTTTATGGATTTTTTGTAAGAACACGTATAATATTTTCGTATTAAGTCTTAAAATATGTTTCAAAACTGGTTCACGTTCATTTCTTAACCATGTATTTTTTTAAGAAACTGTAAAATAATTTTGTATTATACGTATTTAAAAAAAACTGCATAAATTTCTTTTCTCAGCTTTAAATAATAGCTGGACGCTAAATTACTAGCATTAATTAGAATGTTAATTCCGTAACGTTTTCCAAATGCATCAATGAGGACTTGAATTTAAAACTTCCCATTATAACAAGAGCAACATGACATTAGTATAGAAATTATAAAGGTGAAGATTTAGTGAAATCCCAGCAGTGATATCATTATATTTACAATAGCTAAGAACGGCTTTATTCCCTTCTTAAAAGTCAACAGGATGCGTGAATAGTTATTTACATGCAACATTTCGGAAACATTAAGAGTAATGTGAGCAAGTAATTTAGTCTGGGAACACTTTCATACTAAGTTAACTTTCCTGAATTGGACATTGAGATATTTTGAGTAGAATAAGGTTTCAAATGCAATGTTAAATTTTATCTGGAGGCTATTTAGAGAGGTTAAAAGAAAACATAATTAGAATTAAGAGTAAGTAAATTCATTACAGTTTTTTTAATCCTTTATATCCTGACGGTACTTTTAAGTAATATTAAAGAAAATTCAATGCAGAATTTATCTAATTCGTCTACTAACAAAAGTAGATTGAACTTTTCATGCAAAATAACTTGCTCAATGATATTTAGAAAGCACAGTGAAACAGTCGAAGATAAATATTTTTTAATGTGGTTATTTTCTCAATCATTCACCCTAGGGGTACCTTTTATCCTATTACAAAATATTATACAAAAAATTTGCAACTACAAAACACTTCTCTGAAGAAGTAGAATCACAATACATTTATTTTGACTGTTCTTATAAGAATTGTGAGATTTTCATAACAGTATTTTTTGTTAATTAATCTAATTATTCTTGTAAATATTTTGCAATTAGAGCTCTGGAAAAAAAAACGACATTTTTACAGTATAAAGTACTGTTCATCTCGCGCACATTCTCGATCACAGTGAATGTGCTGTATCTTTCTTTGGTTTCCTTACTATATTACCATGGAAAATACAGTAGTTGCGTAAAATTAACAGCACAATGTGCTGTTAATATAGTCAGGATGTGTTTCCATGCTAATATAGTCAGGAAACCAAAGAAAGATACAGCACATTCACTGTGATCGAGTTTGTTCTGGCAAATCTATAGTGGTTTTTTTACAGTGTGGATATCTTAGACAGTAACGTAAATAATTATTCAGGTGAAGAATATTTTTATTAAAAATTGAGGATATATAGAGGGTTAAAATATTAAATTGGCCTGTTATCAAAAACCAGTTAAATGGCAACCCGATGTGTTGCTTTGAATTACATGAGATCATTCGATTATTTTTGGGGAAATGAAATCTAACTTTATGGCTAAGTTAGAAGGCAATTTTGGTATTAATTTTATTAAATACAATATTTCAAAAAATAAATTATATTCACAATTTAAATCAAAAGCTTTCCCAGTCAAAATGCACATATTCTATAACTAACGAAAGATTTTCGATCTTCCAAGATTTCGCTTCTAATTTCGGAACTGGTACAAATAACATCATTTGGGTGAACGTATAAAAAATAGCTTTCTTTTGGCGAATTTATTCAAAGGCATTTTATATTTATGATTTAAAATAAAGGCTTAGATATAGACAATTTTTCTTGCTAAAACAACTTGTTTTTAACGTCCTTGTGAAAAGTTTTAATCGACATATTAAGGAAATAGTTGAAACTCTGTTATTCTACTTTGAATTAAATTTTAAAAAAAAACTACGGCCGATTTTTTAAAACTTTTTATGTCAATGGAATTTATCTCAGTGTTCCAGACGACAGACAATTTTTTGCTTCCTAAAATAAACTGATTCCTGAAACTTGAATAGGTGAAAAAGGGTTTGTATTTCGTGAATTAAAAAAATCACTAACAATATTATTGTCACTATCTATTCGAACAAAAGTTAATTCCAATTTTAGAATAATGTCAAACAAAGAAATCCCATAATCTCTAGCGTTTTCACTTTTATCCAAGCAAAAAATAGAGCAATTCAGTTGCCATCATTAGAGAAATGTCATTAAAAATTACGAAAAATTAATATCTCGAAAATTAATTCAGATTTTAAAATTCTAATGATTTTCATATCTTCGAATCCATGTGTATAATCGGTGTTAATTTAATCGCCCGTTCCATATTCTAGGTGGAGTAGCTGTAAAATGCGGAAGTCACTTTTTAATATAATAGATTGATGAAGTTTTAATTTCGTTATGAAAAATTAGCCAAAAACAAAAGCTAAACTATTTATATGGTTTAAAGAGCAGATGGGTTATTTCATAATGGAGCTTACGCGCGATGGAGATTTAAACTTATTCAAGCTTGAAAATTATTTAAAACGCCATAATAAATCAGCCAATTTAGGTACAGTTTTCGAACAAATTGTATTTGAAAGTAGATTTTTTTCCTATATGACGGTATAAAAATTAAAAATGTGCGATACTTAGAAATTAAAAAAATTGTAAAACTGAAATTTCATCGTCAAGTGCTGAGTGTTGATTTCAGGGGGTGGCCGGGGGGTGGACATTCCCCCCCGGAGCAATGAGATGTCCCCCCGGAAAATTTGAGATTTTGTGTTTTGAATGGTCAAAAAGTGATATCCCCCCCCGGAACTCTATAATGTCCCCCCCCCGGAGCCACAGAAATCCCTCCCGCAGAAAAGTGTCTGAATTCAACACTGAGTGCTGTCATTCGCAAAATGACGTCAACTTTACGCACGGACACGTTTGTCCTTTATAATGTTGACACTTTAAAATTCTTTTTTATGTGTCTTTAGCACCAAGTAGAGCAACAACCGCTATCAAACCGTTTTTAAATGACAATATTTCGATTTGAAACACAAATGAATATTCATAAAATAATTCAAATTTATCTTAAAGGGCTGACGGTAAAAAAAAAAAAAAAAAAAAAAAAAAAAAATACTGCGAAATAGAAAATATATGCTGATTACGTATATAGCTTTTAGATATGGTATTCGTTTTGCATAGGCTGCCTAGGTTATAAAATCTAATTTTCTAAACACCCACATATACTATAAGTTAAATTTCAGAAAATTCTTTCTGTATGTAAGAAGAACATATAAAGAATGTCGTTCTTTTTTTGTTAGTGTTAAAACCTTCTCCAATTATGACAATTTGAATTTTATGAATTTTCAGTATTTGCAAAAATTTTAATTTTCCGTTTTTATTGATATATTTTTGCGGTCATAAACAATTAATACATACGAAAGGAGATTAATGATAATATAATGCTGGAAGAATATATAAGTCTTATCGTTTACGAATAATATAATACTTAAAATTCATTTCTCATCTGTCTTTAAGAAAAATGCTGATATTATATCTGAAACATTATTGAAGTTCATCTAGTGACATTTAATTATTCTATAAATAATGTTCGAAACTGATTATAAAAAAAGTACCTTTATATGAAATTCAGCGTTAGTTATATATTTTTTTTCGTATCCAAATGATCTTTTTAATTTTTTATTTTATTTCGTTCGTACAAATAATTCGTTCTTAATCAGCATTATAATTCGTTTAAAAAAATTCTTGAAAGCATTAAAAAAGATTATGTACGTAACACTCTTTTTATTTAAATCATAAAATATCATTAAAATACTCATACTAATTATTTATAGTTTATAAACTGTCTGCCGGCAGACATTTTTTTTCGAAAAGATGTGGGGTACTTATAGAAAACAGCATCTTATTAACAAGATAATAAAGGCCAGAAAATTTAAAGATATAGATGTATTAATATAATGATTTTAAAAATCTTTTCCATATGGACGTAAAAGTGACTTCTAATTGTATATAGGTATAAAATGTGTCTATTTACGTTTATTTCATTATTGATGTGAAATGATTTTTAGAATATCCGTTATAATCTCTCTATTCTAAAATAAAGTAACTACCGCTGTCACCGCCGCCGCCGGTTTTGAATTTTTTGTGACCGGAGGTCTTTCTTCGTTAATATTAAGAGAAATAATGCATACAAAAATATGAAAATTGGTAGTATTATACAGAAATGTTTGATAAACACGCTGATGCAGACAGTTTTCAAATCGAAGAATTATTTTAAGAGATATTTAATGCTAAAGTTGGACAAAATCGTTCCACTAAAAAAGTTTTATAGGAGCAAAAACTATACATCGGAATTTAATATTTATTAGATCATTTTATACTTTATAATTTCCCGGTGTGCAGAATTAATTTATTTTTTTAATTTGACTCATTTTTCGAGGTTTCATTTCTATTTTAAATTCAAATTTTCAGCATTTCGAGAGATATTTTTTACTTATTTCAGAAAATTGTACTAATTTAATCTGTTGCCAACTGTATAAACAACGGAAACAATAATGTTTGCTTCAAATTAAAAATTTATTTACACGTGACTATTATAAACAGGAAAAAAAACTTTCAAATTAGAATTAAATAATTACGCATAAAAAGCAGGAACTTATTGAAAATTACTTCATCTATAATTACACCTGAATTTTAACAGAGAAAGTATATTGTAAAATAATAAATTCATTAACATGCGTTAGAAGTCTTAAATAGGAGAAATTACATCACATTTACGTCACATTACACTTATTACGTAAAATGAACAAAAAATAATATTGCAAAACAGTTTAAATTTAAAAATAGCGCGAGACATTTACTTGATATTTTGAAATAAACTTTTTTTTTTTTTTTTTTTTTTTTTTTTTTTGTGACAGCGCAAATAATATTTCATTTCTAATAAAAGTATTTTCACGTGAATATTAAAAAGGGAAAGAGAAGTTTGGTGAAAATTTCGTCAGATTAAAAACGATATATTTAAAATGTCTTATTTAAAAGGACTTTCTTTTCGCTTTGTTAAAAAATACCGGGAGACAAAGACTCTATTTACTTAATTCTTTTTATATTAGATGATTTTGAAATGCCATTGTATCTTTTAACAGCAGCTGATTTTTCCGTAAAATTCCCCAATCAAAGAGAAATGAATAGAAACCCGTTTATAGGGAGATCGCCTTTGTTTTTTAGTTATAATTCAATCTTCCAAAATCTTTTTAAAGCCGATCAAATTAGCATGTTATTAGAGACTGCAGTGTCTGAACGGGGGCTTGGCGAGCGTAGCTCGTAGGGGCCGAGCACCCTAGTATTTAAAATAATGAATATACAAATAAAATAGAAAATAAAAATGCCATTATTTATTCCATTAAAACTTTCAGTAGTACGGATTTTTTTTTTTTTTTTTTTTTTATGTGAAACGTCTTTAAACTGACACCGAAACATACGGGTACTAGGACAGTAATTTGAAATGTGGGCTGTAACGAAAGCGTCGATATTGTGGAAAAAGTGCCAAGATACAGAGATTACTCAATTTCAAACATAGTATACAAATTAATGACACTTATGATCAACGTCTTTTATTTAAAACTAGCAGAACTACCCGGCTTCGCCCTTGTCAATTATAAGAAGCCTTCCAGGTAAAATAAATTAAAACGAAATAATACGGCAATCACTATAACTGAAATTTGTGCATTCCCATTCACAAATCGTTATAAAGACAATCAAAAAACATGGCGTTATTGCCTTGCAACCATAGTAAAATCCCTGAGCTTCAATAACAGAATGCACGTTTTCTTTGGTGGGTGTAAGAGAAAAATATGTGATTTTCCTGACAATACGAAAAAAAGAAATTCCTCCAAATCGCGCAGCACTTAGTGAAATTCTCGTTTGTATGGTATTATCTACATTATAAAGTAAAAACACTATGTCAGTGCCCCAAATTGTGCCCCATAAATTGTAGCCCATTAAATGTGCCTTTACTGCAATTTTTCTAACTTTTAAACATCACACAATTTACAATGTCAAATAGAAAAAAGTTCTCTCAAATGAAATTTGTTTGAAAATTGTACCTCAGTTTTCTGATTTTAATGGATTTTAAAGTAATTTTTAAGCATGAATTTTTTTTAAGTTGAGTGCAACCCAATTACGAAAGATGAAGTGTTTACACTTAATGCAACAGTATAAAGAAAATACATGTCTATGAGTAACGCTGGTATCATATTTTCGTCGCAACAACCTAACACAACAAATTTCCCTTTTACTGCAGTTAAACGTCTAAACATTGTACATTCGATTGTTCCAACGTATTATAGAAAACAAAAGTACTTTCAGTGATATTTGTTTGTAATTTTTATCTCAATTTACGAATTTTTTATGGGTTTTAAAATCATTTTTAAGCATGCATATATTTTAAATATGCTTGCAACCCAAATACAAAAGATTAACTCAATTGCTCAAAAACATTGTAAATAATTCAGAATTTGTTTGCCTTCGCGTAATATTCAATAACTGAAATGGCAAACGAAATTAAAATGCCAAAAATAAAATAAAATAAAACACGAATTTAACAGAAATCAAATCAAACTACTGAAAATAACCTGATAAGGATATAAAATTCAAATGGGAATTTCGTTCCGGTTGAATATAACTTGAATTCTTCAGAACGGATTTCATGCGAATTTCACTATTAGTTTTTTAGGGAAGATTTTAGTGCGTAACATATTGTTTTCCGTTGCTTAGTCATAGAATTATAGGGGAAAGTTTTATAATCATGTGAACCCAATTATGAAGTATTAGCCTTATTAGCTGAATGAAAAATGCAGGAACTGTTTTTATCTCTAAGTAAATTGACGGGTTTATCTTCAGTAATGGGGCTGTGCGCCAGGGTACTCTTATTTTAATGAGTGTGCCTGACACCTATTATGGCATGCACCTTTGTTTAAAACAATATAGTATGACTTATGTTTCAAGCGACTATCTGGCATGCAACTTGATTACAAAATACTAACCTGCAATAATGCTTAAGGTGCTTCTCCAGTTCCCTGCTTAACAACGCGAAACTTTCTGACACATTTTCTGACTCGTTAAACGTAAAGGCTTAAAATTTGTAGGCATGACTATTAAAGCGATTTGGAATTGAAATGAGTTTTTCCTTTTTTCATAAATAAATTACGTATCGAGTTATGAGCAATTGTGGTTGCGTGACGGCCGGTTTTTATCCTTTATTGCACTGTTGCGTCCGAAATTCAGTTCAAAACACCAAGTGAAAGATCTTATACCTTTACCAACATATGGAAACAATCTTTCGATTACATAGTTTCTAAATAAGAACTCCTGTCAATTTCATGCATTTCCGAGCAAAAATTAATTAAAAAATATGTCAGAAATTAGCTCCTTTGAATTTGAGAACTGCTTTAACTATATGAACAGCCTTAACTATATGAACAGCCTTAACTTGACGTTATGAAAAAACTCACATTTTTAGTTTTAATTTTGGAACTCGCGAAATTTAAATTCAGAAAAAGGATGTTCTTTTGACACATTGTGGTATTTATTTTAACTTTTAAAATTAAAATACATGTTTTCTTTGGCGCGCGTAACAGAAGTATCCAATATCTCCCACAATACGGGGGAAAATGCAAAAAAATACATCCAAATGAGGTAGTAGTTACTAAAATTTTATTTGGAAAATTTGAAATTTTATTGAAATTAAATCTACAATGATTAGATGAAATGATGTCATTTTCCATAAATTTTAAATCAAGACATCTGTCAAGACTTTTTTTGAAAATGTAAATAACCGCTCTCTTTTTTCTATAAATCACAGAAAATGTAAGCACTGAATCTAAACCAATACAACACTTAGCGATAACGTATAGCTATAAGGTATGGCTATAGTATACAATCGAAGTAGTAAGCAAAATATAGGAGCCATATGTTTACAATGAATTTGATTACACGTTGAAAAGTTTTGACAGAATGTGACGTCATATCTAGCCTTTCTTTTCTTTTTCTTAAATTGTTTTCATGAAATTTGACTGTTTGTATTAAAATAGATATTTTAATTTAAAAAAAAATCAAATTGAGGTGCTACGTTATTTTCCCGCTCTTATAGTTAAAGTTTTTATTTTATATACAAAAAAAATGTGAATTTTCTGTTTAGAATGACGTCAATATCAAACACGCAAAAATATAGCAAGAAAATCTGAATTTTTATTGGCAAATAGAAATAAAATACACGCGTTATCCTTATTTCTGTCACATTATTGTGTCATTTTTTAGTGTTTGGCAACAGGAAGGAAATGTTTGAATTTAAAAAGATTTAAAAAGAGATATTTCTATAATGTTAAATTATGGAAGTTGTAGAAAAAAGGGGTCTGATAAATAGTGGTCTGATATATTTTTTAAGTAGACAGTGATCTTTTCCACGTTCTAAAACGTATGTACATCGAGTTTCGTGCAAATCGGACAAAAATTAAAGATTTGTATAAAGGACATACACACAGAGAACGGCTTTTATATATATAGATTTAAGCCAAACACGTTATATTTCAACTTCTAATTCTGGCACGTACGTCGTTAAATTAAGCGTTTTATAACACCAAAAACGATTCCATGTTTTCAACACCTCGTTAGCCGAACTGTATTCCATTCTGTTTTCGCTCGTTCCCGCTTTAAGCTGGAAGCAGGTTTCGTGTTATGGACCGTATTCTTAATTTCGGTTCGAGACTATAAAAATCGCCATTTTACCTGATGTGAATTCACAGGAACATTGCTTATCGTACTTATTGCATGCAGATGATTACAGAAAGCTTCGTATACACTTAAAATAACATAAATAGTTTAGCATATGTTTCCAGCTAAATAATCCATAAAAAAATAAAGTCTATTCTTCCCTTCTGTTCGAGGCTATAAAAATTGCCATTTTACCTTATGTGACTTCACAGGAACATTGTCCATTGCAGCGCCACTGTAGCGCCGCTTGCATTTGGTATTCATGTGCAGCTCAAGTTTTCCATTTTTAGGTGCGTTCTTAATTATATAAATGCGTAGCACCAATAGTCGTCGTTCAGTCCGTCTGTCTGTCTGTCGGTCCGTCTGTCTGTCCGTCCGCATATAACAGAGCAAAAACTACCCAACCGAATGGTCTGAAATTTTAAATATATGATTGTTGCAAAATTTTGTCGAGCCATTTAAAATTTTATGGAAATCGGGTGTATACTTTAATTACAGGGACAGTCGAAAGTTTTTCTTTACATTACGGCTAATGGGAAAAATTATTGCAAGTGAATTTTAATGATGTTACAGCCTTCCGAATGGTCTGAAATTTTAAATATATAATTGTTGTAAAATTTTGTCGAACCATTTCCAATTTTATGAAAATCGGATGTATGGTTTAATTACAGGGACAGTCAAAAGTTTTCCGTTATATTACGGCCAATGGGAAACAATTATTGTAAGTGCATTTTAATAATGTTACAGCCTTCCAAATTATCTGAAATTTTAAATATATAATTGTTGCAAAATTTTTTCGAGCCATTTCAAATTTTATGAAAATCGGATCTATAGTTTAATTACAGGGACGGTCAAAAGTTTTCCGTTACATTACGGGGAATGGGAAAACATTATTGCAAGTGCATTTTAATGATGTTACAGACTATGCACTTATGAAGCGCAAAACAATATGGGGGTGCAAAAAATAATTATAAAACTAGTTATAGTACGAACGCATCTCATTTTCCACGTTTGACGAGCAATTTCCAACTTGTTCAACTTTAACCTAGAAACAGGTTTCGCCTTATTACAGGACAACTCTAGCGACTATTGCTCTTGGGCACTTGGTATTCAGGTGCAGCTTGATACCCCACAATATTGTATTGCTTTAATAACTCTCTCACAGACATAAGTGGGATGTCGTGATTTATTATATATGTTCAGTTCGCTAATATGACCTTGAGTTTGCGTCGTGAACGTAGATCTTTCCTTTCCATTTAGTGTAACTTGACGTGGTAGCGTTGTGATTCAGATGTTTGTGTATAAAGTTTGTCGACATAAATCGGTTATAATAATAATACGTGTATTTTGGACAATATTTCTACGCTAAAACTTAAAATAAGTGTGCGGAAAGGGAAAACACAAATATGTTGCTCTCATCCCGTGTAAAACCCACAAATATAAACCACGCGTATCGTTAGAAACAGGAGATTATGGGCCACGAACAGGTACTCCAATATCCGGTTCCGAGCGAGTAAGACTGTTTCGGAAGCGCCGCAAAAATGACCTATGAAGTGAACCCGATTCTGAACGATTAGCTATTTTCTTCTTTTTAAGGAAACTTTCTATTCAAAGAAGTTTGATGTGGGTTGATTTATTAGTTAGACAATTGTTTAAGGATGTATTTAGTATATTGCATTTCGTTCTATCGTTCATTATCAAAATACTATACTGCAAATAATCAACTAAATGAATTGGACCGTAACTCGAAATTTTATCTGACACATTAGAAAATATACTAGCGGAAACGCGTTTGTATTGATTTTAGAATTACGGGAGAACATTCCATTTAAGCTGCATATTGCGTTAAAGCACATGGTCAAATTCATCAATATAATTCATTTGATTTAATGACCGTTTGGAGAAACCGACCGGCGTAGCGTGCGAAATCTGCTATTAATTATTGTGACGTTTGATCTGAGAGGACTCAGAGACCATATGTCCCATAACGAAATAAACATCGTTAATTGGAACCTCCAGATGCCTGCTATAACTTCACATGTCACTGTTTCACCAAAAACCAGATGGAACATGTAAACAGTTTTAATCATGCAAATATCTCGAGAAAAAGTGCTGCGTAGAAATGGTATAAACTGAACTTGATGACTAAGATGAGTCAAGACCTCACGTGGGGTATCTAGGAGATGAACTGATCTCTGAAAAACAAGGCCCCGGTAAGACTAGTCTCTACTGTGACACCACCCCAGACGGTCATGTTTTCTCAGCTCTGCCGAAAGGAGCGCCTCGCTCCGGAAAAGATTAATTTTTTTGCCGTGTAAATAATAATGTGTGCTTGTTATATGTGTGTCCGAGTGTCGTCTAATAAAAACTCTGAAAAAAAAACGAACGCCAAGTTCTTGTAATTTCTAGTCAAGATTCTTTCTTAAGTGAGTTCTTATTCGGCGGTACAGCTGGTGTCAGAATTTGGGATTCGAGTTGTTCGAAAAGTTTGGGCACACACGCACACACAAGGC
This sequence comes from Maratus speciosus, assembly GCA_963932465.1. NCBI lineage: Eukaryota > Metazoa > Arthropoda > Arachnida > Araneae > Salticidae > Maratus > Maratus speciosus. Next base: position 475,096,497 of record OZ010797.1, read on the forward strand.
CTGCACTTGTTACCCACGGAAGGAATGATAAGGTGACAGATCATTCTTTCAAGAAGCAGAGAGCCGTCCTGTGACTGGAAAAGACAAATAAAAGGAAAGTCCCCGTGTGTTGGAAGAAGAGAAAAAAACCGTGAAAATTCCCGTGCGGGAAAAGAGGAGGGAGCAGTTTCAGTTTGTGAAGAAAGAGCTAGTTTTGAATTTTCACCCGGTCAGCTGAGAGAAGAGAAGGGTGTTGCTTTTCACTCCCCTGCTGGAGGAAAGAAAAGAAAGCTTGGTGTTATCTGGTTTCGGTTTAGGAAAAAAAGGAGTGCTGGAGGAATCCTTACCCAGCGTCGGAAAAAGAGGAAGATTGTTGTTTTTCCCCCACCCCTGGAGCAGAAAGTCTCGCGGACGTCTGTGATCAGCTGTTCGACGTGCGGAAAGGAAACGGAGTTACACCAACCTCGCTGTTTGGTGATGAAAGGATTGCGGAAGAGTGGAAAAAAAATAGAAGAGAATTCTGTGATTATTAGGGAGCCAAGGCCTGAGACGAAACTGTGATTATTTTAGCAGTGGATCGGTTTGAATAGAAGAAAATTGTGAAATGTGAACGGGCCCGTTTTGGGTCGAAGATAGTGTTCAGGTGTTCCGCGTTGTGGATATATTGTTTTAGTGGACCTTAGGGTCAGAAAGTTTATGTTCGGTGGGCCATCCGGCTGAAAAAAATCAGTGAAAGTGTGGATTACCGTTTAGTGTCTGAGCCTTCAATTGGGGTAAGTCACAATTTTGAATTTGGAGTTAATGTTTAGTGATTTTTAATTATTTAAAATTGCTGATTTTGTTGGGAAAATTCAAAAACGGGAATGACAAAATTTGAACAAGTACTAGTCATGGAAGTGAGTCAGTATTTACATATTGTTTTGTTATTGAAAGAAATTTTTATGATTGATTGTGATTATTGTTAATATAGTATATAAAATTTTTGTTGTGGTATTAGAGTAGAGAAGTACCTTTGTATAGAGAAATTTTGTTTGAAAAAAAAAGGTGGGGTTAGAAATGGCTTTCCTGGGTAAAGGAAAAAAGGAAAATATAAAAAAGTTTGTTGGGAAAATTAAAAAACGGGAATGACTAAATTTGAACAGGTACTAGTCATGGAAGTGAGTCAGTATTTACATATTTCTGTGTTATTGAAAGAAATTTTATGATTGATTGTGATTATTGTTAATATAGTATATATTTTTTTTGTTGTTGTATTAGTGTAGAGAAGTACCTTTTTATAGAGAAATTTTGTTTGAAAAAAAAGAGTCAGATATGGCTTTCCTGGGTAAAGGAAAAAAGGAATATATAAAAAAGTTAGTGGATGAACTGGAACTTGCCAGGACGGGAAACGAAACTCGGATTCAGTTAACGCACTAAGTGCTGGAATCTGAGGAGTATGAAGAAGAAATAGTACGGGCTCTTTATGAGACTATATTAGAGACAGCTAAGGAGGAATTAGAAAAGGAAGAAAGTGAGCGCGCCCAGTTACAAGCTATCGAACGGGAGGACATGTTGCGTAAACAGACATGGGAGCGTGATCAAGCCATTAGGAAGGAAAAATTGGAGCAAGAGAAAGAATTAAAGGAACTAGAATTAAAAAATAAATTCGAGTTAGAAAAACTAAAAATCGAGAAAGGAATTTCCCCGTCTTCAGAAAATTCAAATAATATACCTTCGCGTTCCTCTGAACAGAACTTAAAAAAATTAATCCCGGATTTTAATCCTGAAAAAACAGATATTAGCTTGTATTTGGTTCTGTTTGAACGCCAAGCTAAACGGGTTAGGATACCGAAGGAAAATTGGGTCTCTCATTTAATTGGGCTTCTGCCAATAGATATTATTTCAATTATTGCCAGACAACCCGAGACAGAGTCAGAAGATTACGATAACGTAAAAAGTATATTGTTAAAAATTTTTAAATTAAACCCGGAGAGTTTTCGACAGAAATTTGTTAGCCATCAGAAGTTGCAATCTTTCAATTGGCAGGATTTCGGTTTCGAAATCCGAAATTACTTAAATGAATGGTTAGAGGGCTTATCAATAACTTCCTTTGACGAATTAAAAGACCTTTTAGTCACCGATCAGATTAAACGGCATGCGACGTTTGAAATGCGTGAACATTTCATTGACAAATGGCCACTGCTTAAGACGGAAGCAACAATAGTGGAATTATTGGATGGTTATGAGAGTGTCAGAGCGTCGTTTAAGAAAAATCGGTACGCAGAGGATGGAAATACGCGTCCGAAATCGGATGAAAAACAGGTAGAAACGAAGAATGAAACTCCCCTCCCTAGTGCGTCAGCCCAACGCGGTACCATGAGTCGGGAGAAAGCATTCGAAAAAAGAGTGGAGCGTAGATGTTTCCATTGCAACTCCAGGAGCCATTTGCGGATTTTTGTCCAGAATTGAGTAAAAATTTGGGATCGCGTAATACGAGTGAAGATATTGAAACGGGAGCGAAAGCTAGAGTAAGCTATGTAGGAGTGGAGAAGTTAAATTCTAGATGTGTCTGTGATAAACAACGGAAGGCCGTAGGCAAAAGTAAATTACCACTCATTGATATCAATATTTTGGGCCGAAAGGTTAAGGGAATAAAGGATTCGGGTACGGAATTATCGATTTTTCGAGGCGAATTAATTCCAGATAAATATAAAACGGGTGAACAGATCGAGTTAGTTCCGGCCATCGGAAAAATTCGCAGAGCAGATCTGGCGAAGGTTCCAGTTTCTTTGTGGAACGGGAACCAGGAAAATTCACCTAGGATTTATATAACGGCAGCACTGGTGCCGGAATTAAATTGTGAAGCTTTGCTGACACCTTGTATTTGTAGGCGTTTATTTAAATTGAGAAAGTCGGATCGCAGGTACGCGAGGGGGAATAATTCAAATACCAGGGTGCCAGAAAAATTTAAAGTTGAGGATGCAGGCTTAGATAAATTTAAAACTGGAGAGAGTTTTAAAGGCAGTGCGAAAATTGAACCCGAAGTGATAAATAAGGCATCAGAAAATCGCGAGCAGGTCAAAAAAATAAACGCTAATTCCGAAATTAAAGGTTTGGAAGAATTTGATTCAGAACAGGTTAGTGAAACTCCCATTGTACCGGCGAATAACTTAGAGGTTATTTCCGATGAAATTGGTGAAGGAAAACAAATTTTAAAATTTCCTGTACGTGATAAATCGAGTAGCAGATTACCCGAAAATACCCTTGAGATCTCTAATTTGGTCAGAGAGAAGGATTTTTCTGGCGGTGTTGTGGCGACAATCCCGGTTCGAGAGTGGGAAGTGCGAGCGACGAAAAGAGGGAAATCGAAGGAATGGGTTCCGATCGCGGAATTGGGTCAATTCGTCTCGGACGAAAAAGAAGAACGAGAAGATAAATCCCGTATCTGTTTTCAATTTTTTAGAAAACAATTCTGTTTATCAGAGATGTAAGAGAGTTTTAGACAGAGAGTAGAGATTAGGGATGTTTTGGTTTGTTTATTTTGTTTTGTTTTGCTAAGAGTGACTTATGTATTGTGTTATTTAGTTTATAGTGTGTGAATATATGTTTATTTTGAAAAGAGATTTTTATACACCCCATTAAAAAAAAATTGTTCATTGTATGAAACTTATAAAGTAAACGTGAAAGGATTTCATATGTTAAAAAGAAGAGTTAAGTGTTTTTATGAAAGACTGTTGTTTCAGTATTTAGGAGTAAGAGGATTAGAAATATAACTATTCTTGGATGTCTTAGATATTAGATTATAAATGGTTTTATTTTTTGGCTTGGGAAAAAGAAAAAAAATTGTAATTTGAGAAAGTTAATAAGTTGAAATTTAGAAGTTGTAATTTGAATTGGAACTTGTATTTTGAGTTAGTAATTGTATTACGTACAAAATCATTAGAATATACATTTTGGTTCTTAATGTTAAAATTGTTAATATTATTCTTTTAAACTCCTTTAAATTGAGAGAAAAAAAAAAACCTATTGTTTTGAACAAGTAAAGGGTAAGAAGAACCTTATGATAGAAGTACTGAAATTTCAGTTTGCTGATTATGTTAAAAAGGTTTTTTAAATCAGTTAGTGAAGGATTGTATTGCTATATGTCTGTGTAGGATACAGAGATTATATATTATTAAGAATAGTTTGAGTGTTTGTTTTATTATTGTGTTAAAATTCTTTTGAGCAACTTATCGTGTATAAATAGATTAAACGTGTTTTGTTTTATTAGTGTATTGGAATTCTTTCTTAAGATTATCCATATATATAAGGAAAATATATATATTAGTATTGTTGGTTATCCATGTGAACGTGAGAGAGCGAATTTTTATTGGAAGTACCTGTGATGTTTCAAACTTTTTATCTATTCTGATTGTGTTAAAAGAAAATTCATAATGAAGGTACTGGTTTGTTATAAAATTGTTGGAGTGCTTATCAGTAATCTTAGTATTATTATATAACGGTGTGCAATTGCAATGTGTTTTTTGTGTACTGTATTTATTATGATTGTTGTGTGTTATGCTGAATCCCTTCCATGGTAACGAAGTACTTTCTGATAAATGTTTGATTTTTAAAATTTAAAATTTAATTAATTTTGGAGTAGATAGCATTGTTAGGGATTGCTTTAACTCCGAGATTCACTTGTGCACCCGAGTGTAGAAATTTTCCCTTAAGGAAAAATTTATATGGGGCATGGAGGGTCTGTGACGTTTGATCTGAGAGGACTCAGAGACCAGATGTCCCATAACGAAATAAACATCGTTAATTGGAACCTCCAGATGCCTGCTATAACTTCACATGTCACTGTTTCACCAAAAACCAGATGGAACATGTAAACAGTTTTAATCATGTAAATATCTCGAGAAAAAGTGCTGCGTAGAAATGGTATAAACTGAACTTGATGACTAAGATGAGTCAAGACCTCACGTGGAGTATCTAGGAGATGAACTGATCTCTGAAAAACAAGGCCCCGGTAAGAGTAGTCTCTGCTGTGACATGACCCCAGACGGTCATGTTTTCTCGGCTCTGCCGAAAGGAGCGTCTCGCTCCGGAAAATATTAATTTTTTTGTCGTGTAAATAATAATGTGTGCTTGTTATATGTGTGTCCGAGTGTCGTGTAATAAAAACTCTGAAAAAAAAAAACGAACGCCAAGTTCTTGTAATTTCTAGTTAAGATTCTTTCTTAACCCTCCGTCTACCAGACGGGTCCATTGGACCCGACAGGTACATACAAAATATTCATTCAAACCAGAAATTTCTTTAAAATAAACTAAGTATATAAACCAGACAAAAATAAGGTAAATAAATAAGTTAAATAGTTTTAAATAAAAATTCTGGTGTAGAACGTTTTACTAATACTTGAATAAAATTCCCGGTAGATCTAGGGTTAAGTGAGTTCTTATTCGGCGGTACATTATGTAACGTTAAAAATATTTTTCATTTTAATTTCATTTTAATAAGATATTAAATCAATGTCCGATTTAGAGTTTTTGTGATCATAAATTCGTTGTCTTGCTTCTGAAATCTTTTATAGCTTTAATAAAACATTAAGGTTTTTTTTCTTTTCAAGATAAAGTGAAAAGTTAAAAAGACAATTTCTAGTCGTTTGGCTATTTTTTTTCTGTGATAATTTGAATATAAAAATGTACGGGGTATTCTCCTTCTTTCGGCCGACAAAGAAGGTGCTATTCACTTTTTCGCAAATTCTTTCTGTGTAATAATATTCGACTCTTATAGATCTTTACGAAATTTAAAAAAAAAAAAAACGTAATTTCTCGGCATGGCATTTCTAGAAAACAGTTTTATTCATTTTTTTTAACTCTTTCCATTCTTATAAACACAAATTCTATCTTGAATCTCCGTATGCTCTCTCTGGAAAACGTTTGCACATATTTACTTTATTGCAAAAACATAATTTGATGAAATAAAGACCATTTCATTAAATAAAAATATCAAATCAATTACCAGTTGTCGTTTTTCCTTAAGACATTTTTCAAAAAATAACTATCTTCATTAAACAGTGATTAATGCACATGGTTTGTGTAGTGACGTCATCTCTCGCAACAACAACTTCAACGAACGATGTATGGCAGATTACCGGAATGGTAGAATCGTGCTAATCTTGTGCTCCGTGCTACAGAGGTCTCCTTCAATATAGTATTTCCCTGGTTCAAGTTCAGCCAGCACCAATTCCTCAAGACTATCGGTGACGCGGAAGATAAACGTAACCTTCACAACATATGGCAGTACCGCAACGAATTCAAACTCATTAGGCAAAGCCTCACAGCAAATAGTTAAAGAGTGCAAGCAAATATCTAAATAAGACGCTTCCACTCGTGTTGGAGTCGCTAGCCACGTCATCTTTGTAAGACAATTCCATCGTAACTGACGTAACCTTTTACCATCGAATTTTGTTTTCAAATCTATGAAGAAAATTTACTAATAAAGCTAGAACAAATTTTGACAATTTAAAATAGTTCTTACTAAGGTGTTAATACCCAAATACCTGCAGATTATTTCCATTTCTCTTCGAGTCCCAAAAATTGCAATTCAAAATTCTGTAACTGACGTAACATAAATAGACAAACATTTTTTCTGCCTTCATTGAAGACTAAAAATTATCAAAACTATCCAGTTAAAAAAAGTGATTTAATGTTCTTAACAACACTAAGTAATGCCAAATTATAACGGTAACTTGTTTAATTAATTTCTGAATAGTAAAAAAGAAAAAAATGGCATTTACACGTGTAACTGACGTAACTTTTATTGCGTAACCGACGTAACATTATGACTTTACAAAGACAATAATGGTACTTAACTTAGTTTGTAAACAGTAATTTACAATGCCTTTTTATTAGGATATTTCTATAGAATATAAAAATATTAAGTTTTCCAATCATACCCTTAAATTAAACATATTATAAATTTGATTGCCCCCCCCCCTTTCCCCCCGAAAAATGATGATTTTCTGTGCAATTGCCCTGTCACAACAACTTAAACGATCAATATCTGATGAGTCACTAGCACAGAGTAATCGAGCTAGCCTTTTGCTACGTGCTACGACACTCATCTTCAATTCAGCAGGTCCCTGGTTCAAAATAAGCCAACGCCAATTCCTTGAGCCTACAGTTTCTATTATGTTCAAATTCCAACCTCAGAAAAGAAAATGAGTTTCACAAAGCCGGTATTCTACAATAGATACGTGTGCATGTTAACATAACATACAAACAAACTGTAGATAAATCAGCCAATGAAATTCGACTATTTTTTAGCAAGTTCAAATTTATTACTATAAAATGCTCTATGGAGTGAAACGCCAAAACAAAATGGCTAAATACCTTTTCATCCCTTTGTCGAAATGCCGCTAGTTTGGTCTCTTTATTTTAATTAGATATTCCGAAAGAAGAATGTTTACTGTATGTATTCACGAAATGTCTGTCGTGTAACAAAGAAAAAACACTGTTTTGAAGTTCTGGTATGAATTCGGAATTTTTGAACAAAAAGGGAGGAAAAATCGGCAACCCTGCTTTATTGACGCACTTCATGTTTTATAACTTTCTGGTGGATTACCGTGGTTGTAGAAAGATCTGAATACGGGAGCTTTATTATAAAAAACATACATATAAGCCGATTTTTTTCTTACAAAACACGGTCAAACATTTTTTTATATTTTTATTCATTTATCACAATTGGTCGCTCATTTTTATTTAAAAATTGAATTTATGTTACTAATCAATATTTATTTAGTTATTATACAATAACTAGTCTTTTATTATAATCTTTTTACAAGGACATGTTCAGTTCTTGAAAGCATTACACTTCTTTAATTGTTTTATTTGTTAACAGGAATCTAATAAATTGTATTGTTTCTAAAACTCCCTTGCGGAATACATGTACTTACGTAGAACAAATGTCGTTTAAACTTTTTTCAAAGTCATTACAGAAAATTCGCTTCACATCGGAAATCACTTAAAACTTTTTTTTGTTTTGTTTTTACTTTTATTGAGATTACTCTGGTTACACTTTTATAGCTTACTTTTCTGTGATTTTGTTTTTCGTTAGTTTTTAAATAAAGATAATGTATATAGTACTTTAACAAATATTTTATTTAAACCTATCTTAAAGTTTAAGTTAGATTTTGGATTTATTTTTTATTAGTTTTTTTTTATTATTACTAACTATTATTTTTAACGCAGTATCTTGATCTATTATTCAAAAATAAACAATATAATTACTAATAGTACTTCAAATTAGAATGAATAGTTTAACTCCCGACCGCCGAGCAAAAGGGCAAAATTGTAGTGCTGTTTTCTCTGTAATTCTTGAAAATCTAAAAAAAAGATTACATGAGGAATTATCCTGAAACTCCAGGTATGTAAACAAAACAGTATAGGTCATATATTTCCGTGACGATTTTTTTCCGAAACCCCATAGGGGCCGTCAACAAATTGAAAAAGAAAGAATATCTTTTGGATAACCCTGTAAAAACTAACGTAGCAAAATCGTTCAACACAGTAGATTATGATTAAGTGTCTTATTGCAATAAATTGTATTCATTTTTATGAGAATATCATGTATATTCGAGGAGAAATTGAAGTTTTTCTAAAAAGAGTCCCAAATTTTGCCAAGTTTTTTGCTTATAATTTGTAGAGTTCTTAATGTAAAAAGTAGGTAAGTGTGATCACAGATTGCACAGAGGGTTTCGTTTAATATTCCTTTCAAAACGCTTCATCCTTTTGAAAAATCTGTTAGTTCCACATTTCGCCACCAGGGGTGCACTCTATTCTAAACAAACCTCTATACGAACGAAACTCCGTTTTACATACTATCCCGTAAATATATTAGTCGAGGGGATTGGGCCGATAGCACACGAGATAAGTATGCGCCCCTGGCGGTAAAAAGTGGAACTAAAATATGCCAGGCTATGGTGCAGAATATGAAAGAATGGTCAAAGGGGTGTCGGTAAAAGTTGGAAAAGTGCAAAGGTGAAAAGGGCGGGGGTTAGAAAAATTGCTTAAAATACACAAGTTAGAGCCTGGAGAAGTAAATAATATAAGACTTTTTGAAAATTTTATGATTTGCCGTTTGGTCTGAAGTATTCAGCTATACGGATGCAAAAATTCATGTCTCCAACTTAATTAGGGGCTCTCTTAGAAAGAATTGCTTAAAATGCATATGTGGTAGCTCAAAGGGTTAAACGTAAGACATTTTCAAGATTTCATGATTTGTCGCCTGGCCTCAGGTGCTCTGCTATAAGTATGCAAAATTTCAAATCTCCAATTTAATAAGGGGCTCAGTTAGAAAGAATTGCTTAAAATAATCATATGGGAGCCCAAAGGGTTTAATGTACGATTTTCTCAAAATTTTATGATTTGTTGTATGATATGTGGTGTTCAGCTATAAGTATGCAAAATTTCACGCCACCAACCTAAATAGGAGCTCACTTAGAAAGAATTGTTTAAAATACACATGTGGGAGCTCAAATATTAAATGTACGGCTTTTTCAAAATTTTATGGTTTGTCATTTGGTGCGAGGTGTTCAGCTACAAGTATGCAAAATTTTACGCCTTCAACCTAAATAGGGGCTCACTTAGAAAGAATTGTTTAAAATACACATGTGGGAGCCCAAAGGGTTAAATGTACGACTTTTTCAAACTTTTATGGTTTGTCAGTTGATTTGAGGTGTTCAGCTATAAGTATGCAAAATTTCACGCCTCCAACCTAGTTAGGGCTCACTTAGAAAGAATTGTTTAAAATACACATGTGGGAGCCCAAAGGGTTACATGTACGACTTTTTCGAAATTTTATGATTTGTCGTATGATGTATGGTGTTCAGCTATAAGTATGCAAAATTTCAAGTATCCAACATGTATAGTTTCTGAGAACGGGCTCTGTGACAGATGGACAGACAAAGAAGCGAGACAAATAGGGTTTCGTCAGATGAACGAAACCCTAAAAAAAGTTCTTTTCGAAAAATATGACATACAACATTGTACACATCACCCTGCAATCATAATTAAAAAATAATAAAAATTGGATAAAAAAGGAGCAGGTTTACTAAAAAATATTTCACTGCGCATGCGCGAAAGCAATCAAAATATAATGTGCATAATGTATTAGCTAAGTGTATAGAGCAACTTTTGTAAAAGTTTCAAAAACATAGCGTGAAAATTCTGAAAATATTCGTTGGTAGAATAAGCTCGAAATCCGTTGTTCCCAAAATGAAGCAAAAAGATGAGGACCTGTATCCGTATATCCATTAATTAGTGCCAATATAGCATGCACAATATTGCACGTACTACTGTATTTGTATACAGCCCCTCATATTTTTGCTTCATTTTGGGAACGACGGATTTCGAGCTTATTCTATCAACTAATATTTTCAGATTTTTCAAGCTATGTTTTTGAGACTTTTACAAAAGTTGCTCTATACATTTAGCTAATACATTATGCACATTATATTTTGATTGTATTCGCGTATGCGCAGTGAAACATTTTTTAGTAAACCTGCTCATTTTACATCCAGTTATTATTATTTTTTTTTATTCTGATTGCGGGGTATTACCTACAATGTTGTTTGTAATATTTCTGAAAATAACTTTTTTTTTACATTAAGAACTCTGCAAATTATAAGCAAAAAACTTGGCAAAATTTGGGACTCTTTTTATAAAAACTTTAATTTCTCTACGAATATACATATTATTCTCATAAAAATGAACACAATTTATTTCAATAAGGCACTTAATCATAATCTACTGTGTTGAATGCTTTTGCTACGTTAGTTTTTACAGGGTTATTCAAAAGATATTCTTTCTTTTTAAATTTGTTGTCGATTCCCTATGGTGTTTCGGGAAAAAAATCTTCACGAAAATATATGACCTATACTCTTCTGTTTACACACCTGGAGTTACAAGATAATTCCTCATGTAATTTTCTAGATATTTAAGAAAGCGTCTAAAATCGCAAGTGACCAGTCACCTTTAACCATATAGTGTAATAGCGGATATGTTAGCGGCGGTGAGAAGGTTAAAATTACATGGCTGCATATCTCAAATATAAAATAAATATTCTTTAAGAATTGTATATAACAAAATATTATCTGTGAAGCTGAAATTCAACATCTAGCTGAAAACCACAAATTTTCGTTTGCTTTATAGAACGACGTGTGTAGGAGATGTTAATGAAACATAGGGTGCGTGGGCAGAAAAGACACGCACGGGGCAAAAACACGCACCGGCCAATTTATTATGAACGCAACATTTTTTCAATGTTAAACAGTAGCCGATAGTTAAGCTTCAATCGTACTATTTATGTGCTGATAACATACGATGAAAGTTGCAATGCGTGCAGAGAAAGTAAGGTAAGTTGCAATTTTTAATTTTTGACGCAATATTTTTAAAAATTCATGTAATTGTGATATGATAATGCTGCAAATGTCTACAAATCCAAAAATTCAGCGAAGAACGGAAACTCTTTAGCTTCTAAATGCCGTGTAGTTTACCTCTATTGTAAATTTGTAAACATTCAGTTGGCCGGATAAACAAAACGGGCTTCGCACCTTTACTGCAGGTTTTTTACAACAATTAATAGGGAAAACATTCGCAGAACAATGTTTTTTTTTTAATTGCAATTTCTTGTAAAATTAAAATATGAAAAAATCTAGGCTGATGTTGATACTGAGCGAGGTTCTAATATAACATTTTATTTATTCATCAAACAAATTTTGACCAATGTGTTCATTCAAAATCAACATTTATAGAAAGTGCGTGTCTTTACACCCACCTACCCTATAAATGTATTACTCATACATTTTCAGAAGAATTAAAAAGCATTCTCGTTTTCAAAATAATGATAGAAATGTAAAGCATATAAGTAAGGAACTCATGCGTCGAGCATAAATTATAAAACACTTCCAACACATTCAGAATAATGCAACAAAATTTCTTCGTTGAATAAGGTGAAATATGATGTCTAAATAAACAATTTGGAAAACGTACAACACGTTTCAAAGCAAAATTAAAGCAATTTCATCTACATTCGACAAATTTTCCGAATTTATTGCAGCACTGTATATGATATAATGACTTGTATGTACATACTTCATGTTATGCAAAAAAAGATTAGTTCATATATGAAACACGTAACACATTTGAAAATTCCCCTTCAGCAATTTCCTTTAATAGGTAGAAATGTACTTGAATTCTTTTGTTCAGCCGTATATAAGATCAGTAGAGTTTATACACATGAAGTAATATGGAAATATTAGTTAAATTAAAAAATGCATACAAAAATTGTAAACGCACTTTCAGCAACATCAAAGACAATACTATAACTGAATTCTTTTGTGCGTCCTTGTAAATGAAATATAAATGCTATTTATGGCATATTCTACAGTAAACAGCTTGCAGTGTTCAGTAATATTTATCTTAATTATATCAACTTATTACATTTGAAATAGTGTAACATCAATATAAAATAAACTGCAAACGATTTTCCCCCCTTTGACCCTAATGCAACGGAATCCGTCTGAGTGCTTGTGTAAACGATCAATTAATGCTACACACTCCAATTTCAATTCTGAACACTGACCCCAATAACATATATCAGTTACATTTCAATCCGAGTATATTTTTCCGATTTAGAGTGTAGAAAGACAGACAGATGGACAGAAAAACCAAATTCTTTAACACTTTGCAATTATGGAAAAGGCAACTATGGAAAGTGTTAACAACACTTTTCAGAATTGATAAGTAAATATACTTTGTAGTAATACAGTGCATGCATTTACTATTTTTGTATGTGCTTTTCTAAATGGAAATCCTTTTCATGTAAAATACGTATGTATTTCTGAAATAATTTCATATAGTCGAAATAACTATCCTACTTCGAAAATAATATTTTAAGTTTAAATAGTTATATATTTAGTAAATAATTCTCAACTATTATACTTATAATAATAATTTAAATATAACTGTTAATTAATGTATTTTTAAATTTCTGAAAATAGGAAAAAAGAATTCTTTATTATAAAGAACCTCCAGATAATTATTAGCTTAAACTTTTCACCACAACTCTTTTATGCAGCATAAAGTAATTGGCTGTGTGCCTTGTTGCTGTTTAGTGTCATAACATTTAATTTAAACACTTATGAAGGTAAACGATTTTATCGTTTCATTTTACTAATGTAACTAATTCCGAAGTGAAATAAATTTCTTTTCTTGTTTTTGAACAAAATGATTTTGAATGTTTTGTTACTTAAATCGTTATTTAAAGGTGCGTATAACAGAATATAAAACAAGAAAGAAAAAATAATGCGTCAAGCATGGATTATGAAACACTTTCCAACGCATTCAGAATAATGTAACAAAACTGCACCATTTAAAAATAAAATTATTACGTCTAAGTCAACCATATGTAAAAGCATAACAAATTTCAAAGCACAATTTCAGCTACTTCTATCTACAATTGGAAAATTATCCGAATTTTTTAACAGCCCTGTGTAGGATATATAAATTTGTATCTATTAACTACATGCATGCCAAAATTTAGTTCACTTAAGAGATACATATACTTCAGTTGAAAATTTCCCTTCAACAATTTCCTCTAATAAGGAGACGTGAATACTTTTGTGCAGCCCTGTATATAAGGTATAGAATTTATATATGACGAGTAACATACAAAAAATTATATAAATTTGAAAGCGCATACCGAATTTTAAACCGTACACTCCAGCAATTATTACTCAAAGACAGTACTGTAACCGATTTCTTTTGTGTGTCCCTCTAAATGAATAAAAAATGTCATGAATGCCCTGTTCTAACCTGATCGTAGTGACATTCAGTGATTTATATCAGTTTCAATACATTAGAAATAGCGTCATAATGTCATTAAAATACTCCGCAAACGATTTTTCCCCATATACCATAATGCAAAGGAATACTTTTGAGTGCCCCTGTAATTAAACTATTAATCCTACATACTTAATATACAAATATATAATACCAAACATGCTTTGGTGACCCTAAATAACCTTTATCAATTTCATGAAAATCCGAGCATATTTACGGGAGTTAGAGCTTCGACAGACGGACAGACAAACTGAATGCATAAACCCTTTTCAACTTTGTTTGAAAGTGTTAAAAAACATCTTTAAATTGAAAACGTTTTCAACCGAACTTACTCGGTCGTCATCAGTGAGAATTGAATGTTGTTGTCTCTTTGCCCTTTTCGATCCGTCCCGGCCAGTCCATTCTACTACAAGGGTGGTCTAGAAGGCGCAAAAAGACAACCTTTAGTTCTCACTGACAACGGCCGAGTAAGTTCGATTGAAAACGTTTTCAATTTAAAGGGCTTAATTTATTTTAAATGCTTTTTGTATTGTTTCTTAAACGCACCTTTAAGTAATGATGATGCAGTTATTTCCATTTTTCTATAAATTTAAATTATTAAACATAAAATTACACTATATGCAAATTGCTTAAAAGATGAAAAAAATATTTAAAAAGGTGTTACATTACTTTAAAATCCTTAGTACTTTGAACGATATACATAGATTTCCTCAGAGAATACAAAAATACAAGCGTCATATTTGCAAATTTCAAGTATTATTAGAATAAATAAAATGCTGATATTTTTGTATTCCCTGGCGAAGGCTATGTATATAGTTGAAAGTACTAAGGATATTAAAATAATTTAACACCTTTTTAAATATTTTTTCATATTTTAAGTAATTTGCACATAGTGTAATTTTAACTTTTTAAAGATGAATTTAGCATTCTATTTATTTATTTGCTGATTTAAATTATTAATCAAGGAGACTTTTGCACTGAAATTTCTTAATTGTTAATTGTAGTATTTTCTTATTACAAATTGCTTTATTTATTACGTTTTTCTAAATTTTTCAAAAAGCATGTCTGCTTCAAATAATTCACATTCCCTCCTAACCCTTTATGCCCCAACAGTACTTTAAAGTTAAGAAGCAGTAAACCAACGTTTAAAATGCACACATAATGTGTGAAAAGCAGCAAACAGCTGTTTCGAATCTTCTAGCGAGATTCTTCTTCAGTGCAAGATAGAGCAAGACACAGCGTGCTAGAAAAAGCAAGGCTGAGCAAAATGACAGAGTCTTACATACCCGATACGGGTAAGAAATGCGCCAAAACAACCAATGAGACAGAAGCAGATGAAACGAATGAATAGACAAGTAGTGACATCTACCGGAGAACGAGAGAAAAAGAAACTAAAAGGGGAAATTAAATTAATGCTTTCCAAATACTTGGAAAACCAAGGGTACTAGATAAGTCATTGACGAAAGAGTGAGAATTTTTAATTGAAAAAGATTGAAACTGAGTGAACATGAGAAAGATTGAAAATGATTGATTTTAATTGAGAAAGAGAATAACTTTTAAGTGAGAATTTCACCACATCATTAAAAATTCTCTCTGTCATTTTGCTCAGCCTTGCTTTTTCTAGCACGCTGCCTCTTGCTCTATCTTGCACTGAAGAATAATCTCGCTAGTAGATTCGAAACGGCTATTTGCTGCTTTTCGAGCATTATTTGTGCATTTTAAACGTTCGTTTACTGCTTCTTAATATTCCCGCACAAAGCCTTTAATTGCTATTTTAAAGTACTTTAAAGTACCATTAAAATAACTTGTTATAAAATCAAATTAATACATATAATAGATTAGTTGTAGTACAGTTTACAATGAGTTATAGATACTTCACTTTATCTTGTTCCAAAAGCATTATTGGTTGCACTTAATAAAAATATTTTAAAAAGGATGATTTTTTTTTTAAATTTTCATTTGCATCTTTTCAGATTTCTTGAGGTTGAAAGATTGCGGGGAAAATGTTTCAATTTGGAAATATTCCTATAATACTATTGTAAGAGCATTATATTTCTACATTTCCTAATTCTATAAAATACTTAAAAAAAAAAAAAGATTTTAAACAAAAGATTTGAGTGGAGTTATAAATATTGTATAAAATACCTATAAATGCAAATTTAATTAATTAATTTTATTTAGTATAATCCTACTAAAATTTATTAAATTAGTGCATAAATTTTCTAAATGTAGTTTCGAAAATTCGCGAAAAATGCTTTAGAAGATGAAAATTGTCATGAATTATAATTTGAAAATATAAAGGATTAAAGTACTTCATTAAGTCAAAATATCATCTGACTGTAAAGAAAAAACGATTTACAATTAATTAATAATTTTGTAAATAACAGCGCGTTTCTAATTTTGTATTTTTCGATTTTAATTATGTATGTTATTGTGTGAAATTAATCAATTCACTGAAAGAACAAAGAAGGGAAAGGAATTATTCATCATAAAAAACCGTTGAGAAAGTGTTAGCTTAACGTTTTACTATTTACTCGTAAAATCTGACAACATAAAATTAATGATTATGTGGTTTTACGACAGCCATATTTAACGTTTGAATGCGTACAGCAAAGAGTGCTCCATTCGTTACCTTTTGTTACAGTAACAAATTAAACGACTTTCATTTCATGTCTTTTAAACGAACAGATTTCGAAATTGTTGTTTATATTTATCCAGAGAATACAGAAGCTTTACCATAAAGGATGTAGCTAATAGCTTTGCTTTTGCGGTAATCTGTGAAATTGCTTCCTTACAAATTATATTATTGTTTACGGCAAGTAAATTTTCTTTTAGGTAGCTTTCATTACAAAAAGTAAAAAGCTACTTATTGCAGCCGTCCGGAGGAAAGCACATCCGGAAACTTTTTGTATATTTTCATCGGTCATCACCCCCAGACCCCAAAACCACCCTCAGTTAAAATGTGACTTATATATATATATATAGATATATATCTGATTTTTGTCATGCGATAACTCTCGTATATATTAACCGATTTGAATGAAATTAATTGTATGCATAGTACATACTAATGTCTCGACCGAGTTCGTTGACCAGCTTCATTCGCCGTCTTGTTTAAAAATGGCAGCCTTTTAAAAAATTTAAAAAAATTAAAAGGGGTGCGAATAAATTAAAAACTGAAAAATATTTTTTCTTAAGAGTTTGACCTTAATACAAGGATTCCGGAGCATATTTTGTTTCGCCTTTATCTTGAAAAATTCCTGAGATATAGCAGTTTGAATTTCTAGGGTGGCTGACATTTTGAAACAATCTGATTTTCGTCATGCTGTAACTCACGTATTTATAACTGGTTTGGATTAGATTGATTGTATACATAGTACATACCAATATCTCGGTCGAGTTCGTTGGCCAACTTCATCCGCCATCTTGTTTCAAAATGCGATCATTTGAAAAATTTTAAATTTAAAAAGCGAGGGGAATAAATTAAAAACTGAAAAAACATTTTTCTTAAGAGTTTGACCTTAATACAAGAATTCCGGAGCATATTTTGTTTCGTCTTTATCTTAAAAAATTGCTGAGATATAGCAGTTTGAATTTCTAGGTTGGCTGACATTTTGAAATAATCTGATTTTCGTCATGCTATAGCTATCGTATTTAAAACTGATTTGGATGAAATTGATTGTATGCATAGTACATAACAATGTCCCGACCGAGTTCGTTGGCCAGCTTCATCCGCTATCTTGTTTCAAAACGACGGCCATTTCCATCGTGTGCTGTCGCGCAATGCTTAAATATAATTAATATCGTTAGCTTCAAATTCTCGCCAAGCTTAGCGATACTTGGCGAAATATCGCCAAATTTGGATGCTCAAAATAAGTAACCATAAATGATGCCAGCTTGGATATAGCTTACTAATTTGGCACAATCTCATTCAAATTATGTATTGACAAATATTCTCTTATCGGGTTCGTCGCATTTTAGCTTCTTAAAATTTGAATAAAATTAGCTTCGAGTAAAACTTGCAAAATTTTAAAACCAAGAAATATGAAAGCTACCTCTTCCTCCTGGCACTGACAGAAAGGACTTTTATTCATTAACCTTTTCAGGGGCAAATATTTCTATTCCTAAAATCCTGAAACGTTTGGCTGACGCCGTAATTTCCAAACAAGTTTATTTGAAAATAACTGAAACCTGCAAAATTTATTTTCAAATCTGCTAAATGTTTTCTAAATTGTTTACATAGGCGTCATCTTTCACTCTAATAAACAATGAAGTTTTGCTGTAGTGTTCTGAATGTGTTGGAAAGTGTTACATAATCTATGCTTCACATGTGATTTTTCATTCTTGTTACATTTAATATGCTTTCTTACGTACGGAAAAAATCTCAGAAATATATTTTTGCCTATAAAAACAATTAGATATGATATAAACGCGAACGCAAAAAAAAATGTATGCAACTAACTTTTTCTTACAATTAATTAGCAATTGTATTTTTTTTTTTATTATACAGGGTATCCGCATGTAACCTCCATGATTTTAAATGTTACTTGTACGGAAGCTATGAATCATAGAGATTTGCGGATTGCGGTCTCATGAATAGCAACACAACAAGTGTATTTGCTGCAAAAATGTTTTTTTTCCGAAACAACTAATTTTTTTTGTATGCATTATTGATATGTCATGTCAACAAGTTTATTTTGCTGCAAAAGTGTTTTTTCCGGAACAGCTAATTTTTTTTTTGTATGCATTATTGATATGTTATGACAACAAGTTTATTTTGCTGCAAACGTTTATTTGTCTGAAAAAGTTGCGTTTTTGTCTAAGTATGCACATCGATGTGGGGACCGTTTCTGTTCTCAATATGTCCAGTTCATAATCAATCTCAATCCACGTATTGTGCAGCATGTCAAGGTTGACTGAATAATAATCAATAATACATGCAACAAAAATTAACTGTTTCGGAAAAAAAATTGCACCTAAATAAACTATTTATGTTGTTTGATACCGCAAACAGCAAATCTCTAGAACTATTAGATGTAAATTTCCAACTGGGCGAAAAATATCCGGACCAGGATTCCAACCAGGGATCTCTTGGTTGAAGCCACCAATGCTCTACCATCTGAGCTATCCCGGACGAATCTGGGGGAACATTTTCACCAAGTTAAAACTGGGCGAAAACGTTCCACCAGAATTAAAATCAAGTGACATAAATATATACCACCGCTCTTCAAACGGTTAATAAAATAGATCCTTCTCCCCATCATGAAAAATGTTCCGTATACGTAATGTATAAAATGTGTACAATTGTAAATTTTTCCTAATTTTTTTTTCAAATAGTAATTTTTTATTTTTATTTAATCGCAATATTTCTGCGATTAAAATATACAATGATTTTATCTGGAAATACAGGTATTGAAAGTTCAAAAATTATGTAAGGCATACTCGCCGCAAAAGGATTTATCCAATACTAGCAGGCTAAGCCCACTGCTCTGCTCTATTTTTCCAAACGAAACTTAAATGACACGAAATCTTGAATTTGACATGGATCTTCACCTCAAACGTCCTTCCGCATTGCTGAAAACGAAGCGAACACCATTGCTCTGTTGTATTATCCTATGCGTTGCACATGGTTGCAGTTAAAACTGGGTGAAAGCGTTCCACCAGATTCGTCCGGGATAGCTCAGATGGTAGAGCATTGGTCGTTTCAGCCAAGAGATCCCTGGTTCAAATCCTGGTTTGGACATTTTTCGCCCAGTTGGAAATTTAAATCTAATATAATTTATTTACCAATTAGAATAATTGTGAAAAAATTAATCTAGTGTAATCTCTAGAACTCATTGTTTCCACACAATTAATATTTGAAATCAGGGAGATTTAATGTGTACCCTGTATTATGCCGGTAAATATTATCATAATCTCTGTTTAACAAAATGGAAATCCCTTTACATATGAAATATATATGTAGCTCTTAAAATACTTTATATAGACAATATAGCTACCGACTATGAAATTTACCCTTTTTGTTAGTGTACAAGCTATCAAAGCCTGAGAGCTAATGTGCCCGCAGGTTCAGTATGTATGTAACACGATAACTCTTGAAAAATATATTCGATTTTCTTCAAATTTTTATATAGGTTCATTCTTATAAGGCGCTTCCCTGATTAGTTTTGGGGACTCATTGGTTACGTATAAAGGGAGGAAACAGTTTTCTAACGCCCCTTCCATCTTCATTTAGATAAATGCTGAATCCATGCTGAATCATCCGATTTGCTTCAAACTGGGTATACCGGTTTATTCTAATAAGGTGCTTCCCTGATTATATTTAGAAGTTCATTTGTCAAGTCTAAAGAGGGGAACGGGGGCTAACCCTCCCCCTTTATTTAGACAAATGTGTTTTTCATGAAGAATAATCGGATTTGCTTCACATTTGGTATATCGGTTTATTTTGATAAGGCGCTCCCTTCATTAGATTTGGAGGTTCATTGGTTAAGTATAAAGGGGTTAAATGGAGGAGCTAATCTCCCCCCCCCCCTTTTTTTAGAGGCATTATTCTTTGAAATAAGAGTGGAATATACAATTAGTGTGAATAGCCTGCGAGCTGAATGCCATCAGTTTAACTGGAGACTTTTCTTTTTATTTAATCACATTTTAGTAATAACTGTATGTTTCAAATTTGTAACTTTTGTATTCTCAACGTGTTTGTATAAAATGAAACAATACATGGAAAGTAAGAGAAACAAACCCATTCATCAGAAAGAACATCTAGGGAATTTTTAACGTAAACATTTCGCCAGAATTCTATTCTGGTTTTTAAAATCTGACAGCGTGAAATAATTTATCATGTGCTTTGCTGCAGGAATTCTATGATAACAATAGATTTTAAATACAACTGCGAAGAAGTTTTCCATCTCAACTTCCTTTTTAATGGAAAATTTCTTTTCATGCTTTTTCAATAAACGAATTTTTAAATTGTTTACGTTTACAAAATAATGTAAAATTTCTTTTCATGCTTTTTGAATAAACGAGTTTTTAAATTGTTCACGTTTACAAAATAATGCATTAAAGTAAGGGGACCATGGACTTTATTTGAGCAAAAATTGGCCCCAAAAACGACATTTCTTTTCGTGTGTATTATTACTCTCCCATTTTTGCTACATTATTCGTGGAAAACCGCATGCAGATTCGATTATTTTTCGAAAAGTTACAAGTGTTTTAATTTTGTTCAAAAACACTTTTTTGGCTTTTTAATATAGGGGAGGTGCGGTATGAATGGGACATTTTCAGAAAAATATTTTTTAATATTTTTTTATTTAAGTTACTATCAATATTATATATCACATTTCATACATTAGGTATTTGCCAACTTGTATGAACAATATTTATTCTACATTATGATTTATTCATAAAAATATTATGAAATCAAAAAAACATTCCTCCCTGTCACAATCATCCCCACAGCAGGGATGAATGGGACACTAATAGGGATGGATGGGACACAAAGATTTGCCTCCCTGTATTCAATTTTACCAAATTAAAATTTATAATTATAACCTTATATGAAAATTATATTTGTAATATATGATTTTACAGCACGAATCGATATGTTTTTTTTTTTCAATAACTTCTTTTATTGCAGTTTTAACTTTTAATGCGGACTTCGGCTATCAACCTGTTCTATTTTTCCACTTATGAGGCATTTTAGATTTGAAATGAAAGCGCAAAATGTCTTTTAAATATAACATAGTTAATAATTTTCAATCATAACTTATTAAGCGAAACAGCACCGAAAACTGGCGATATGAAGCAATTAAAATAATAAAACTTTGTAAAAAATCACCATAAAATTAAAACAAAACACAGGACGCGTTTCGAGCTAAAAACATAACAGCTCGTCATCAGCTAAGCATACACGTGTCCGAAAACGAACAAGTTCAAAAATGAACTGAAGAAAAAGAATGTTGCGAAGAATGCGACAGATGGCGCTACCTGATAGAGGGATATGCAAAAGGGAAATGTGTTGAAAAAAGATAGAAGAGAAAATGGAATGGAAAAAATGGAAATAAAAGAAAAAATAAAAATAAAAGAAGTAAATTAAAAATATAAATAAAAATAATAAATAAAGAACTATAAAAGAACAAGAAAAAAAATCCAAATTATTATTATTATTATTATTATTATTATTAATTTTTTTTTTTTTTTTTTTTTTTTTTTTTTTTTTTTTTTTACAAAATAAAAAGAAAAGAAACAAGAGAAAAGGGAAAAGAATTACAAAATTAATTTCCACGCTGGAGATAGGAAAGGAGATGATGGGAGATCATTGACAAGATTAGCAGAATTTTTAGAAATAAAATATGCTTCATGAAAATCCAAGTGAGAGGGAGAGGCAGGGGAAGAAATAATTTTGGCCATGGAGAAATTGAAACAATGACTGGAAGACCAACAGTGAGAAGCAATCGAAGATTTAGAGATTTCTTGATTTGCAATATATCTCTGATGCTCGCCTAATCTGAATTTTAAAGCTCTCTTTGTTTGACCAATATAACCTAAATTGCAAGAGCAAGGAATGAAATAAACACCCCACCGGTTCTCAGTAGGAACAGGATCTTTTAGAGAAGAGAATTTAATTTTATTCATAGGTTTGAAGATAACTTTAAAGTTAAAACGAGAAAGTATTTTAGCAATTTTGAAACACAGAAGAGAATAAAAGGGCAGAACTATTATAGAATTAAAATTAGGAGGATTATTTGAATCAGAAAAAGGACGTTTAGGCTTATTAAATTTATACAAAGCTTTATCAATTAAAGAGGGATTATAACCACGAGCAAGGGCAAGAGATTTCAGATAATTAATTTCATTATTCAGAGCAGAAGAGTCAGAACAAATGCGTAACGCCCTAAAAACAAAAGTATAAAAGGACGCCACTTTTTGTTGAGGAGGATGATTTGAAAGGGCATGAGGGGGAAGGGAGACAGCGAAAGGTTTTCTATAAACGGAGGTAGAGAACCGATCTGGGAGTTTTGAAACCAAGACGTCAAGGAAAGGAAGAGAATTGTTCTCTTCGACTTCGAGAGTAAATTGAATACAAGGATCAACAGAATTAACAAGAGAAAGGAGATTAGAAAGATCAAGGTCAGATGGAATTAAAATGAAAGTGTCATCAACATACCTAAACCAGAAAGGAAATTTATATAAACTGAAGAGTTTTTCTTCAACAAAATGCATATAAATATCACATAAAAGAGGAGACAATGGATTACCCATGGCCAGACCCTCAGTTTGAGAATAGAAAGAATTGTTAAACTGAAAAGCAGTTTGCCTGACACAAATACTAACTAAATGCAGGATTTCATCAATCTCAATGGAAGAGTAATGAAATTCGCGCAACCTTCTTTCCAAACAATCAATTGCCCCTTGAACAGGCACGTTAGTGAAAAGGGATTTAACATCTAAGGAAACCATTATATAATTGCAAGGAGAAAGGCGTTTAATTTTATCAACAAAGTCAAAAGAGTTTTTCACGGTATGAAAGTTAGTGGAAGATAAAGGAGCGAGTAACTTAGAAAGGAACTTGGCAAGTTTATAAGAAGCAGTACCAATATTGGAAACGATAGGGCGAAAGGAAAGAGTAGGTTTATGGACCTTAGGAAGAGCATAGAAACGAGCACAATTAGCGATAGTAGGGGTGACCAAACGTTTAGTGTTATGATTAAGAAAGACAGAATTTTTAATGACATGCTTGATGTCAGATAAATGCTTAGTAGAAGGATCCTTTTTTAATTTGGAATATGGACCAGAGTTTAACATAGATTCAACGTGGGAAATATAATCAGATTTATTCAGAAGAACTGTTTGACCGCCTTTATCAGCCTTAGTAATAAGAAGGTTAGGAACGGAATTAAGTTCACTGAGAGCAGATTTCTGAGAAGAAGAAAGATTAGACTTATTAAAAGAATTATTAGAAGAAATGACATTAGCCAAAAGGTAGCGAAGAGAATCAAGTTGACCAGAAGAAATTTTACTGTTTTTGAAAGAATGTTCAATGGGAGCAATTAAGTTCGGAATAGAAGGCTTAGAAATGCACGAAAAATTCAAGCCAAGTGAGAGAACATCACGCTGAGAATCAGTAAGAGAGTGAGAAGACAAATTGACAACATAATTTTGCTCAAGAGGAGAAATACTAGGAGCAGAAGAATTAGAAGTCAGAAGAGAAGAAAACTTTTTATCCAAAATAGCATTGTGACACCTAGATTTGAAATCGACGTAAGCAAAAATCCGTTTCTCAAGGAAAGGGAAATAAATTACAGTTTTACTTAACTGTAAATGCAAAGAATATAATTCATATTCGATGCAAGAAAGAGAGTAACGAACATCTTGAATGATGGCTCTAAGAATAGCAAACTTACTCCTAGTTAAGGCATTTTGAACACGAATGGAAGAAGGAAGCTTGAAAATAATATTAATGAACTTAGGAATAACCCTTGAACGTTTACACCTTAAAAGAAAATTAAGCCTATTCAAACACCTGGCGCGCTTCAAACGAAGGTGCTTGAAACGATTAATAAGTGAAGAACCCATAACAAGAAAGAAGGAAAACAGGACCAGAAAATGAAAAAAAGATAATAAATAAATAAGTAAATAAATAGAAGAAAACAAAATAAAATGAAATAAAATAAAAATAAAACAAAACTGGGAAGAAAGAAAAGCAAATACCTTGAACACGTGCAAAGCAATAACACGGTGCAGCACCCAAATAGTTGAATACAGCGAAACAGCACCGAAAACTGGCGATATGAAGCAATTAAAATAATAAAACTTTGTAAAAAATCACCATAAAATTAAAACAAAACACAGGACGCGTTTCGAGCTAAAAACATAACAGCTCGTCATCAGCTAAGCATACACGTGTCCGAAAACGAACAAGTTCAAAAATGAACTGAAGAAAAAGAATGTTGCGAAGAATGCGACAGATGGCGCTACCTGATAGAGGGATATGCAAAAGGGAAATGTGTTGAAAAAAGATAGAAGAGAAAATGGAATGGAAAAAATGGAAATAAAAGAAAAAATAAAAATAAAAGAAGTAAATTAAAAATATAAATAAAAATAATAAATAAAGAACTATAAAAGAACAAGAAAAAAAATCCAAATTATTATTATTATTATTATTATTATTATTAATTTTTTTTTTTTTTTTTTTTTTTTTTTTTTTTTTTTACAAAATAAAAAGAAAAGAAACAAGAGAAAAGGGAAAAGAATTACAAAATTAATTTCCACGCTGGAGATAGGAAAGGAGATGATGGGAGATCATTGACAAGATTAGCAGAATTTTTAGAAATAAAATATGCTTCATGAAAATCCAAGTGAGAGGGAGAGGCAGGGGAAGAAATAATTTTGGCCATGGAGAAATTGAAACAATGACTGGAAGACCAACAGTGAGAAGCAATCGAAGATTTAGAGATTTCTTGATTTGCAATATATCTCTGATGCTCGCCTAATCTGAATTTTAAAGCTCTCTTTGTTTGACCAATATAACCTAAATTGCAAGAGCAAGGAATGAAATAAACACCCCACCGGTTCTCAGTAGGAACAGGATCTTTTAGAGAAGAGAATTTAATTTTATTCATAGGTTTGAAGATAACTTTAAAGTTAAAACGAGAAAGTATTTTAGCAATTTTGAAACACAGAAGAGAATAAAAGGGCAGAACTATTATAGAATTAAAATTAGGAGGATTATTTGAATCAGAAAAAGGACGTTTAGGCTTATTAAATTTATACAAAGCTTTATCAATTAAAGAGGGATTATAACCACGAGCAAGGGCAAGAGATTTCAGATAATTAATTTCATTATTCAGAGCAGAAGAGTCAGAACAAATGCGTAACGCCCTAAAAACAAAAGTATAAAAGGACGCCACTTTTTGTTGAGGAGGATGATTTGAAAGGGCATGAGGGGGAAGGGAGACAGCGAAAGGTTTTCTATAAACGGAGGTAGAGAACCGATCTGGGAGTTTTGAAACCAAGACGTCAAGGAAAGGAAGAGAATTGTTCTCTTCGACTTCGAGAGTAAATTGAATACAAGGATCAACAGAATTAACAAGAGAAAGGAGATTAGAAAGATCAAGGTCAGATGGAATTAAAATGAAAGTGTCATCAACATACCTAAACCAGAAAGGAAATTTATATAAACTGAAGAGTTTTTCTTCAACAAAATGCATATAAATATCACATAAAAGAGGAGACAATGGATTACCCATGGCCAGACCCTCAGTTTGAGAATAGAAAGAATTGTTAAACTGAAAAGCAGTTTGCCTGACACAAATACTAACTAAATGCAGGATTTCATCAATCTCAATGGAAGAGTAATGAAATTCGCGCAACCTTCTTTCCAAACAATCAATTGCCCCTTGAACAGGCACGTTAGTGAAAAGGGATTTAACATCTAAGGAAACCATTATATAATTGCAAGGAGAAAGGCGTTTAATTTTATCAACAAAGTCAAAAGAGTTTTTCACGGTATGAAAGTTAGTGGAAGATAAAGGAGCGAGTAACTTAGAAAGGAACTTGGCAAGTTTATAAGAAGCAGTACCAATATTGGAAACGATAGGGCGAAAGGAAAGAGTAGGTTTATGGACCTTAGGAAGAGCATAGAAACGAGCACAATTAGCGATAGTAGGGGTGACCAAACGTTTAGTGTTATGATTAAGAAAGACAGAATTTTTAATGACATGCTTGATGTCATTTTTGCATGTCATTTTTAATGACATGCTTGTATTCAATTTACTCTCGAAGTCGAAGAGAACAATTCTCTTCCTTTCCTTGACGTCTTGGTTTCAAAACTCCCAGATCGGTTCTCTACCTCCGTTTATAGAAAACCTTTCGCTGTCTCCCTTCCCCCTCATGCCCTTTCAAATCATCCTCCTCAACAAAAAGTGGCGTCCTTTTATACTTTTGTTTTTAGGGCGTTACGCATTTGTTCTGACTCTTCTGCTCTGAATAATGAAATTAATTATCTGAAATCTCTTGCCCTTGCTCGTGGTTATAATCCCTCTTTAATTGATAAAGCTTTGTATAAATTTAATAAGCCTAAACGTCCTTTTTCTGATTCAAATAATCCTCCTAATTTTAATTCTATAATAGTTCTGCCCTTTTATTCTCTTCTGTGTTTCAAAATTGCTAAAATACTTTCTCGTTTTAACTTTAAAGTTATCTTCAAACCTATGAATAAAATTAAATTCTCTTCTCTAAAAGATCCTGTTCCTACTGAGAACCGGTGGGGTGTTTATTTCATTCCTTGCTCTTGCAATTTAGGTTATATTGGTCAAACAAAGAGAGCTTTAAAATTCAGATTAGGCGAGCATCAGAGATATATTGCAAATCAAGAAATCTCTAAATCTTCGATTGCTTCTCACTGTTGGTCTTCCAGTCATTGTTTCAATTTCTCCATGGCCAAAATTATTTCTTCCCCTGCCTCTCCCTCTCACTTGGATTTTCATGAAGCATATTTTATTTCTAAAAATTCTGCTAATCTTGTCAATGATCTCCCATCATCTCCTTTCCTATCTCCAGCGTGGAAATTAATTTTGTAATTCTTTTCCCTTTTCTCTTGTTTCTTTTCTTTTTATTTTGTAAAAAAAAAAAAAAAAAAAAAAAAAAAAAAAAAAAAAAAAAAAAAAAATTAATAATAATAATAATAATAATAATAATAATTTGGATTTTTTTTCTTGTTCTTTTATAGTTCTTTATTTATTATTTTTATTTATATTTTTAATTTACTTCTTTTATTTTTATTTTTTCTTTTATTTCCATTTTTTCCATTCCATTTTCTCTTCTATCTTTTTTCAACACATTTCCCTTTTGCATATCCCTCTATCAGGTAGCGCCATCTGTCGCATTCTTCGCAACATTCTTTTTCTTCAGTTCATTTTTGAACTTGTTCGTTTTCGGACACGTGTATGCTTAGCTGATGACGAGCTGTTATGTTTTTAGCTCGAAACGCGTCCTGTGTTTTGTTTTAATTTTATGGTGATTTTTTACAAAGTTTTATTATTTTAATTGCTTCATATCGCCAGTTTTCGGTGCTGTTTCGCTGTATTCAACTATTTGGGTGCTGCACCGTGTTATTGCTTTGCACGTGTTCAAGGTATTTGCTTTTCTTTCTTCCCAGTTTTGTTTTATTTTTATTTTATTTCATTTTATTTTGTTTTCTTCTATTTATTTACTTATTTATTTATTATCTTTTTTTCATTTTCTGGTCCTGTTTTCCTTCTTTCTTGTTATGGGTTCTTCACTTATTAATCGTTTCAAGCACCTTCGTTTGAAGCGCGCCAGGTGTTTGAATAGGCTTAATTTTCTTTTAAGGTGTAAACGTTCAAGGGTTATTCCTAAGTTCATTAATATTATTTTCAAGCTTCCTTCTTCCATTCGTGTTCAAAATGCCTTAACTAGGAGTAAGTTTGCTATTCTTAGAGCCATCATTCAAGATGTTCGTTACTCTCTTTCTTGCATCGAATATGAATTATATTCTTTGCATTTACAGTTAAGTAAAACTGTAATTTATTTCCCTTTCCTTGAGAAACGGATTTTTGCTTACGTCGATTTCAAATCTAGGTGTCACAATGCTATTTTGGATAAAAAGTTTTCTTCTCTTCTGACTTCTAATTCTTCTGCTCCTAGTATTTCTCCTCTTGAGCAAAATTATGTTGTCAATTTGTCTTCTCACTCTCTTACTGATTCTCAGCGTGATGTTCTCTCACTTGGCTTGAATTTTTCGTGCATTTCTAAGCCTTCTATTCCGAACTTAATTGCTCCCATTGAACATTCTTTCAAAAACAGTAAAATTTCTTCTGGTCAACTTGATTCTCTTCGCTACCTTTTGGCTAATGTCATTTCTTCTAATAATTCTTTTAATAAGTCTAATCTTTCTTCTTCTCAGAAATCTGCTCTCAGTGAACTTAATTCCGTTCCTAACCTTCTTATTACTAAGGCTGATAAAGGCGGTCAAACAGTTCTTCTGAATAAATCTGATTATATTTCCCACGTTGAATCTATGTTAAACTCTGGTCCATATTCCAAATTAAAAAAGGATCCTTCTACTAAGCATTTATCTGACATCAAGCATGTCATTAAAAATTCTGTCTTTCTTAATCATAACACTAAACGTTTGGTCACCCCTACTATCGCTAATTGTGCTCGTTTCTATGCTCTTCCTAAGGTCCATAAACCTACTCTTTCCTTTCGCCCTATCGTTTCCAATATTGGTACTGCTTCTTATAAACTTGCCAAGTTCCTTTCTAAGTTACTCGCTCCTTTATCTTCCACTAACTTTCATACCGTGAAAAACTCTTTTGACTTTGTTGATAAAATTAAACGCCTTTCTCCTTGCAATTATATAATGGTTTCCTTAGATGTTAAATCCCTTTTCACTAACGTGCCTGTTCAAGGGGCAATTGATTGTTTGGAAAGAAGGTTGCGCGAATTTCATTACTCTTCCATTGAGATTGATGAAATCCTGCATTTAGTTAGTATTTGTGTCAGGCAAACTGCTTTTCAGTTTAACAATTCTTTCTATTCTCAAACTGAGGGTCTGGCCATGGGTAATCCATTGTCTCCTCTTTTATGTGATATTTATATGCATTTTGTTGAAGAAAAACTCTTCAGTTTATATAAATTTCCTTTCTGGTTTAGGTATGTTGATGACACTTTCATTTTAATTCCATCTGACCTTGATCTTTCTAATCTCCTTTCTCTTGTTAATTCTGTTGATCCTTGTATTCAATTTACTCTCGAAGTCGAAGAGAACAATTCTCTTCCTTTCCTTGACGTCTTGGTTTCAAAACTCCCAGATCGGTTCTCTACCTCCGTTTATAGAAAACCTTTCGCTGTCTCCCTTCCCCCTCATGCCCTTTCAAATCATCCTCCTCAACAAAAAGTGGCGTCCTTTTATACTTTTGTTTTTAGGGCGTTACGCATTTGTTCTGACTCTTCTGCTCTGAATAATGAAATTAATTATCTGAAATCTCTTGCCCTTGCTCGTGGTTATAATCCCTCTTTAATTGATAAAGCTTTGTATAAATTTAATAAGCCTAAACGTCCTTTTTCTGATTCAAATAATCCTCCTAATTTTAATTCTATAATAGTTCTGCCCTTTTATTCTCTTCTGTGTTTCAAAATTGCTAAAATACTTTCTCGTTTTAACTTTAAAGTTATCTTCAAACCTATGAATAAAATTAAATTCTCTTCTCTAAAAGATCCTGTTCCTACTGAGAACCGGTGGGGTGTTTATTTCATTCCTTGCTCTTGCAATTTAGGTTATATTGGTCAAACAAAGAGAGCTTTAAAATTCAGATTAGGCGAGCATCAGAGATATATTGCAAATCAAGAAATCTCTAAATCTTCGATTGCTTCTCACTGTTGGTCTTCCAGTCATTGTTTCAATTTCTCCATGGCCAAAATTATTTCTTCCCCTGCCTCTCCCTCTCACTTGGATTTTCATGAAGCATATTTTATTTCTAAAAATTCTGCTAATCTTGTCAATGATCTCCCATCATCTCCTTTCCTATCTCCAGCGTGGAAATTAATTTTGTAATTCTTTTCCCTTTTCTCTTGTTTCTTTTCTTTTTATTTTGTAAAAAAAAAAAAAAAAAAAAAAAAAAAAAAAAAAATTAATAATAATAATAATAATAATAATAATAATTTGGATTTTTTTTCTTGTTCTTTTATAGTTCTTTATTTATTATTTTTATTTATATTTTTAATTTACTTCTTTTATTTTTATTTTTTCTTTTATTTCCATTTTTTCCATTCCATTTTCTCTTCTATCTTTTTTCAACACATTTCCCTTTTGCATATCCCTCTATCAGGTAGCGCCATCTGTCGCATTCTTCGCAACATTCTTTTTCTTCAGTTCATTTTTGAACTTGTTCGTTTTCGGACACGTGTATGCTTAGCTGATGACGAGCTGTTATGTTTTTAGCTCGAAACGCGTCCTGTGTTTTGTTTTAATTTTATGGTGATTTTTTACAAAGTTTTATTATTTTAATTATTTCATAACTTATTAATTAAATGTATCGTAGAAACATGCAGAACGGAAATTATTGTGTCGATCGGAAAGTCATGTCGTGTTGGGAAAATCAATTCGTACCGGAAAATTCTGCCCGATAATTATTAGACATTAGATATCGGAATCAATGTCTAATAATTAAATGATTGAATTTTCCGGTACGAATTGCTTTTCCCAACACGACCCGACTTTCCGATTGACACAATATGTTAGGGGTGGGGATTTATTTGTGCAACATTTCAAAATTCAATATAATTTCCCCCATTTGATCAATACATATACTATTTTTATCAATTTTATCTATTTTGATTAAGTTTTAGTACCAATTTTTTGAAAATCCATTAATAATTATTACAATACAATAAGTAACACTTAGAAATTTTAAACAATACCAACTCATATAATACTATTTAATACTATTAATTGAGGTAAATTATTGATTTATCACCCTATTTAATTAATAAATAAAATTTTCAACATCTCTAGGGAGGAGTGAGAATGTCCCAATCATCCCCATTTGAAATGTCCCAATCATCCCCATGATGCATAATATCCCTTCTCAGCCATTTTACCTCAAAAATTATTTTGTCACAATGGTTACTATTCATTCATTTTAATTATAGATATTGAGCCTTAAAATAAATAACTACAACATAGCTTAATTTTTTATATTGTATAAGATATTTCACATCTTGAAATGTAAAAAAAAAACTTACTTTTAAGCAGAGATTTCAGAAAGTGCAACTTTGAAGGAAAATGAAAACAGCAATGTGGTCCTACTTTTAGTTCTGAAGCACACTGTGGTAGAGGTATATGGGGTTAGGAAACAATTTAAAATAAATGTTTATTGCCTGAAATATTGAGAATATCCCATCCATTCCTTGTCCCATACATCCCCTAGCTCCACTACTTTAAATCTGTTTTT
Source organism: Maratus speciosus (assembly GCA_963932465.1). Taxonomy (NCBI): domain Eukaryota; kingdom Metazoa; phylum Arthropoda; class Arachnida; order Araneae; family Salticidae; genus Maratus; species Maratus speciosus. The sequence goes on from OZ010797.1 coordinate 475,128,320, forward strand.
CTCAATACTAATGTTGTTGTTGTTGTTTTTTTTTTTTTTGAAACGCTTCTTGCTACTTAATTTTTGATCAAAATTTAGGAAACTGATAAAGAAGAATCTTGATACTGCTTTAAAAAAATCTGTGTATGCCTTTTAAAATTCGACTTCATTAAGACAATTAAATTTAATTTTTAATTTATTATAAGGCAGAATTTTGATGAAAATTGATATGGAATTCAGAAGAATATCTCTAAAAAATTAACAATTTAAGAGATTAAAAAGTTGATACACAGATTTGTTTGTAATAGAGTGTTACGTGATTAAAATCCGAAATTGAGGAAATATCTAAAAAATTAAGACACAAGGAGCATTTTAAAATTTCGTTTAAAAATTTTTAATTTTTTAAAAAGATCTTAAAATTATAATAAGATTGGAAATTTCTTTTATATAGTTCTCTATATAGTTACAGTGAAATGTATACTTCCACAAACTCTCAAATCTCTACTCTGCGACAAATTATTATAGAAGAAAGTTACTGCTACCAAACTATTGGAAACAAAGTCTACATTTAAATGATGTATATAAAATTTGCTTAGGGGCTATCTACATAACAAAACAAACCAAACATTGATTTTTTCAATAGCAGTTCTCAAATTTGACTCCACAAATAAATTCTGCACATTTCAATTAAATTAAAAACAAATTTTCAAAAGTTCGTATGATTAGTTTCAGAGAAGTTAATTATTTTAAAATGAGTCTATTTTAAGTACTGTATCCAAATTGAAGTTCGGTAATCGAATACTGAAATATCAGAGCATGACTAAGTCACTTCTATTAATGTATTATTTCTTCCCAATATTGCCATTTCAATAAATATGTTTCGACTATTGCCAGCCCAAATGTTTCAATAAAATGAATAAAATATATTGTTTTCAAATTATGCTTTTTTTGCATATCATAGATGGTCTCTTAAACAATCATTTTGATGCTTTTAGGGTTCCGTACTTAAAACGAAACCATTATGAGATCACTCCTGTGTCTGTCTGTCCGTCTATCACAACCATTTTACTCTTAGACTATGGAGAGTGGAAAGTTAAAATTGGGGGGAAGTAATAAAGACCTACATATTTACAGATTAATAAACATTCATAAATATATTTAGGAAAAATGTAAGGAAGTTAATTAAGTTACTTGAAAAAAAAAATATTTTCTTTGTATATCGTGTGAAAGCTTTCATAACGCTGAACTCAAAAATACATTTCTTTTAATTTTAGATATTATATTTTCAGAGATATCGTTGAAAATTAAGTACAAAAATATCTTTCCCCTCATCTATTTCCGAATCTACTGAAACTAAAATTATGAAAAAATTAGAGGTAGTAGACGTTAATTTAAACCTTCCACGAAAATTATAGCGATGACACTAGGTCACACAAAAAAGCGCATTTTTTCCGTTACCCATAAATTTCGATTTGCAGGCATTCAGCAAAGGTGTTGAGGAACGCTGTAGGCACCTATCAGAGCAGAAGTATAAAAGACTTGTTAATAATGATTTTCGAAAAAAAAAAAATCTTCGGTAATTAGCCGAGATATGCCGAGATATTAACCCTTAAAAGCTTGTAAACCTACTTTGTTCTTTTTCAAATAAATTCTGGGTTCTGTGGTCGGTGGTGCATGGCCGCCCTTGGCGGGTGAGCGTCGCCCCTTGCGCCTTTTGTGTTTGTCCGTCTGCATACGGCCAAACAGGGCTGGACTCACTAACGAGCCCCAATGTGTCGGGGAACATACCGGGAGAGACGTTAAGCTCTGAGGGGCAGGCTTATCCGGCCCTGAGCAGTCTATCTGAGGCTGCCTAACCCTTAAAAGCACGGACGGTTTTGATATAGACAGGGGCCGCGTACTCTATATACCATCGGCTTTTAAAGTTTAGATAACAACTTTTAACTCTCGTCACCCTGAGCCTCATATGAGGCTCCTACTTCGGACTGCAGTATCTGAAAGAAGAAAATCTTTTTTGTTAATCCCAGCACCTAATAGTGATAGCATATGTCGATACATTTACTATTATGACTTTACTTATGTTTCAGCATTTAATAATAATAATATTAATAAAAGTTTTATTAATTATTAGTAAACCGTTGGCGTTTCTTTTAATTCAAACATATGTTTCATTCTTTAAATTTAAATTAGTGACTCCTTTTCCGAATTTGTAATTTGTGATAAAAGATAAAAAAAATACTACCAATTTTTTTATGTTTGTTTAATCTGGTTGTAATACGACATTCTCCAAACGATTTAAAAAATTCTTCATTAGACTATTTTTATATGAAAAACACGCAACCTAACTACATTCGTTAGGTTTCTGTAAAAAACGCATTCGTTAAATTTCAGTAAACTGTAACTTCTGTGGTTTCGATAGCTACTTTTAACCCTTCCCACTCCGTTGGCTCCGCTGCGGAGACATAATCTTCCTTTGCAAAATTTGTTTTTGGCACCAATAATAAAGGAAAATAAAATTTACCTTATTTAATCAGAGCATTTTTGGAATTATGTACTTGAAGGAAACTTCTTTTAAAAACGTGGTGCCGATCTTATAAATTTTGTGTAAGTGACGCCGGAGCTTTAAGGGTTAATTTTGCTAGAGTAAAAGTAATTTTCCCCAAAATTGGGGAAAATATTCAGTGCCGGTAGGGTTAATCATATAATCATGTAATGCAATGCCCAGCAGTAGTATACAATCAATAAACGCCAAATTGTTAAAAACACATTAATTTAATTAGAATTAATCACATAAATAGTATGGAATTCGGGACTAGTTTGCATTGATTGTATCTCTCAATATGCATCCAGTGTCTTTTGAAGTTAACTAAAATCTCATCTGAATAAATGCGGCACTGTCCAAGGCATCGGGGAATCTTTGCGACCGCCTTTCGAAGCGCGCTTAGCACAATGCCAAGTTTAAATTTTGAACGCGGGTTTTGTTTTAGTTACACTGTAAAAAGAAATTATTATTGCTACGCTGAATCTAGTTTTATGAAATGCCAAATGAAGTTTAAATATGCACTATTTGTATTGCCAGTACCGAATTAAGTTCATTATAAACAGATCAGGATAAGATTTTTTAAAAAAGTTATACAGAACAGCAATATTCGACGTTATTTAAGCTTCATATCTCTGAACTTTTATGCTATACTCGTTCATACTTTTGTAGTATATAGAGCGACTAGGGAGGATTGACCTACTTTTTACAAAACGATTTTTTCTTTTTACTTTCTTCTATCTTTACAAGAAGAAAGTATTGGATTCATGAAAATTTTCGAATTCCGGTTTTCGACGGATTTACACGTTTTAGGGGTCAGAGATTCCAAAAAATATGTTTTTACAAAATGTCTGTCTGTGACTCTGTGAGTCTGTCTGTCTGTCTGTCTGTCTGTCTGTCTGTCTGTGTGTATGTGACACAAATTTTGTGGGCAAAATCTCAAGAACTAATACACGGAATTTAACAAAAATTCATATTCAGTTAGTCCCTGATACAAATTGATGCTGATTAGTTTTTGGTGCAAATCGCTCAACAGGTGGCGCTGCTATGCTGCCTTTTTTACGATTTCCGCAATGGCTCTATCTCAAGAACTAATGCACGGATTTTCATGAAACTTCAGATTCAGTTAGTCCTTGACATGAATAGACAATTTAGAGATTTTGGTGCAAATCGCTCAACAGGTGGCGCTGCTATGCTGCCTTTTTTACGATTTCCGAAATGGCTCTATCTCAAGAACTAATGCACGGATTTTCATGAAACTTCAGAGTCAGTTAGTCCTTGATATGACTTGATGCTGATTACGTGTTGGTGTAAATCGCTCAACAGGTGGCGCTGCTATGCTGGATTTTTTACGATTTCCGCAATGGCTCTATCTCAAGAACTAATGCACGGATTTTCATGAAACTTCAGATTCAGTTAGTCCTTGACATGAATAGACATTTTATATATTTTTGTGTAAATCGCTCAACAGGTGGCGCTGCTATTGGGCATTTTTTGCAATTTCCGCAATAGCTCTATCTCAAGAACTAATGCTTGGATTTTCAACAAACTTCAGATTCAGGTATGCCATAATATGAATTAGTGCTGTTTATGTTTTGGTGCAAATCGCTCAACAGGTGGCACTGCTATGCTGCATTTTTCAGAATTTCCGCCACAGCTGTATCTCAATAACTAATGCATGAATTTTCATCAAACTTCAGATTCAGGTATACCTTGATATCAATTAGTGCTGTTTATGTTTTGGTGTAAATCGCTCAACAGATGGCGCTGCTATACTACATTTTTCAGAATTTCCGCTATAGCTCTATACAAGAACTAATGCACGAATTTTCACCAAACTTCAAATTCAGATATATTGTGATATGAATTGGTACTATTTAAACTATTTAATTGACGTGATTTATATAGAAGAAAGTTTTGTGATGGCCACAACATACTAGTTTAAATATAGAACGTAGAATAAGGGTTTATATATCATTTCATTCATTATACAATCAATTATCAAAATAAAATTGATACATAGTGTAATATATAATAAATTTGAAAAATGATTGATTTTAATCAAGAGAAAATAATACGTCAATACGATACCTATGGAAGGCTTGATCCACTATATAGGAGGTTTGACCCATTTTAATATATAGTGAAATATTTGTCAAGAGAAATAAAATCAGTTTAAAAAAATAACTTTATGCTACATGCGTTAATTTTTATAAAACTTATTTTTGAAAAAAGGATGCTTAAACAAACCTGTTCAGACGAAAGCGCAAGTCAGAGGAGAAAAATGTTGTTTTAAACAGTATTTTGTCTGAGCAGGTATAATTGTACAGCACCGAAAAGGAAATTTTAACATTTAAGACATTATTCCGTTAGAGTCAAGTATTATAATGTATATAAATGTAATAGAGGGTTTTATGTATTATAATGTCCGGATTTAGGAGCCATTGTCCCGCTTTTTTTTTTGTCTCCTTGTCCTACTTTTTGTGACACTCGACCGGACAACTGTAGTTGTCACAGAGTTTGGCCTCATCTCACTGTATTCATCCTGGTGAAATTTGTCTATATCCCTTCCTAAAGTTTTTTGACCAATGCTAAGTTCTTTTGCAGCTGCATGGACACTTAACTTATCATTAACATCTTTTAACCGTTTCAGGAGTTAATTGGTACTATCCGTACTAAAATGTTCAAATAAAGGAGTGGCATCGGAATTTACGAACAAATTTGTTTGGAAATAAGAAAATGGTATATTTCACATGCATATTAAATGTAAAAGATTTTAGCAAAACTTAGTGCTATTGTGGCGTTTGGGAATTAAAATTAAGTGGTTTCGTAGACCTACTACTGCCCCTGAAATGGTAATGATTGCTGTTTCCATACTTTCTAGTCGTTTCTAGTCTTTTCGACTGTTTCTATTTACCTAATGAAAGTAATTTTTAAATGGAAAAAAGTTCCTATCAATTTTCCCATTTATGTTTCATTAATTTTTTTGTTACAATGGATACTATAGCAATTTTTCGTATCCTTCTTTAATCAGTTTTAATTATTTTTCTTTTCCATCACCTCATTTTACTGTAGATTTATAGAATAAATTTACATTCTTTTTTATATATAATCAGTAACCTTTCATTATGCACAGTGTATAATAAAAAGATTTCCAAAACCACTTAATTAAGGGAGCCTTGAGCATCAACCCTCTCCACATAGCCCTTTAATGAAAAATAGCACATTGTTATGTTGACTAACATACTTTAATCTTTATGCCTGGAATAAAATCTCGATACTTCTTCATAACTTAAAAACTACTTACTTAAATTTCTATGATATACAGGGTGGTTATAATTAAACTTCCCCAATAAACATCATCCTACAGCGCAAACGGGTGAAGGGAATGCAACGAAATTTGGTATATAGACTTTACACGAGATGCGCTCACGGAATTTCGAAAAAAAAATTAGTTCCAAAATGTCCACCAGAGGGCACCTTTTCCGGAAAAACATTAAATTTAACACAATAAACGACCAAAACAGAGTCCAGAAACAATATTAACATGTATTGACAATTCTGGATCCTGTTTTGGCTGTTCATTGTGTTAAATTTAATGTTTCTTCCGGAAAAAGCGCCCTCTGGTGGACATTTTGGAACTAAATTTTTTTTTCGAAATTCCGTGAGCGCGTCTCGTGTATAGTATGTATACCAAATTTCGTTGCATTCTGTTCTCCCGTTTGCGCTGTAAAATGCTGTTTATAGGGGAAGTTTAGTTATAACCACCCTGTATTTTATCTGAAAAAAGCTTACAAAATATTTCTAAAAAACACAACTTTTGGGTTCAGAACGCCTCACAATTGATTTTTTCTACACCTATTTCGATCATCTGTATAAAACAAAGACTGATGTTTGAGCATTCCAGTAGCTTTGGTTTACGCCTATTGATAAAATTCTGAAATTCTTTTAAATATGAAAACTGATGGGTGGGTCAAACCTCCCTTATGTTCAACCCTCCCTAGTCTCCATTACAGCTATACCAAACCCTACGTTCTATAGTTTTTTTTACGAAGTCTTATTTTTCTTTTAGCAGCGATTTTTTATATAATACAGTTGATAATTCATACATTTATTTTACGGAACCCTCTGAGCGCTGGTAATACTCGCACTTGACCGTTTATTTATTTATTTTTTCAGCACAATTTCAAAACTACTTGGATGAAAAATTTGAAAAAATTAAATTCGCATAAAGTGGACTTACATAATAAATCCATAAAAAAAAAATCGTAGGTTGCAATTCATATTTTTTTCCGAATATTAATGTCATAATTCATAATTCATATTATGATTTTTTTTAATTACAAATTCAATGTATATATGTTTGGGTTTTTTAGTATTAAAACGACACAAAAAATTATCAAATTAGGATTATAATTTCAGAAGATATTAGTAAAAATATGGAAATGTAATTTAACCTTAGATACTTTTAATGTTTATAATTCAAAAACTTATCGCCCAAATGAAGTCAAAATTTCCTATCCAGGCATTATATGAACCAAAGATTTAAAATATGTTGTCAAAATTGGTTGTTGCTATTTTTGATTTGAAGAGGTAAGCAAATTTTATATACATCATTTAAATGTAGGCCTTATTTACAATCGTTTGGTGCCAATGATTTTCTTCTGCTATAATTTGTCGCAGAGTTAGTAGGGGTGTTTACCTTTTTGTAATGGATGTTTGTAAACGGAGGCTTTGTTTAAATGATTTTTTTCAAAATTACATCTAAATTTATTTCTTCTTTAAACAAATACTCCCTCCGTCCCAAATTAGTTGCGACATTTAGGTCGAAAATTTTGTCCCACATTGGTTGCTACATTTCAAGTGGGTGGAGTCATAAATAACTTCCGATGCAGTTTAGTAGATTGGCACTATTTTGTAAGGACTCTACAGCCAGTATACCATAAAGATCTTTTTGTTCCTAAGAAATTAACGATTCATTATCTAGAAGGTAGTTTTATGCGATTACTGGTAGAAGAATCCTTAAAAAATGGGGCGTGGCTTAAGAGCGTGCGAATCCTGGATATTTTAAACTAATTTGGTACTTATTTAAGGAGAGAAGGAGGGAACGCTTGGTAAGTAAATGTTGTTGATTGATAGCATGGTACCCTGAAATCTCTGAAAATTGTTCAAACAAAATCATAAAATCATCAGTATCAATAATCAGTACAAAAGTAATCAAATGTAGCAACTAATTTGGGACTGAGGGAGTATCTTTGTTACTTGTGCTCTGCACATGTAGATGTTTTTCAATCTAGGAAAATTTCACATATCCACGAACAAAAATATACAATAACCTCTTCCAAATTTCCAAGGATTCCGAATAGCGTTTTTTTACTTTAGAAAATTCAGAAATGCTTACATTTTTAAGATTTAAAAAATATATATATATATAAGTAAAAAAAACAGAGTTTTGCCACTGATTTTCGGAAAGGAAAGTAGTTTTTAGTGAATAATAAGTTTTATTAAAGCGGAATGTAGGTCTTTACTATGCTCTCTATTAAGTAATTTTTTTTTTCAGGTTTAGCAAACATGTTTTTCATGCAGGAACATTAACCCTTTCTGTCTCAACATCTCCAATTTGAGAAATATTTACTCAGATGCTAAAATACATCATTTTAAGAATGTAAAAAAAAACGACATGAAAGTGAGAAATAGGGAAAAAGGTGGAAATTTTTTTCCTACTATACAGTAGAGCCAAACTCGTCTAATTTAGACATATTTCAACAGTTATACATGCAATAAAAGGAAAAGGAAATATAACTGTACATATGATTGTAATTTTTTTTTTGTTACTTAAAGCAAAAGTATTAAAAGCAAAAAATAAATAAATGAAATGAACTAACAATAAAAGTATAGATTCAATAAATCAAAAAAGAAAATTGAAAACAGTTTGCTAAAAGTATAAATCCATGCAAATAATATCTGATGAACTTATGTGAAGTAGAGATATTAATTTTTCAAAATAAAATTTTTATTTTGAATGACTATATTGTTTAAGATTTTACATATTTTTTAAGTCTTCATGCGAAATATATGCACATCACATTGATATTTGCTTCAGGAATACATTTCCAAAAATACATCACTGAAATTATCTACCAAAAAAAAATCTTATGGAAACTTCCTTTCACTTTAAAGAACTTCTTTTACATGACTTTCAGATGCTTATAATAAAAGTTCGCCTTTCATTTGATGCTAAAGCAATCAGAAATAAGCTCCAAGGATTTCAGTAGAAAAAATGCCTGATGGCTAAATTTTCTAGAACCCCACACCCAATATGCTTCTAATATTTTCTTTGCATTTTTGCATCAATCCAGAGAATGTCCAAAATTGCTTTAAAAAGGTTGAATTCCTCCTTCAGGCTGAACTCTTTCATGCCTGAATAAAAAGCAATAAAATAATTTAGAACATACACACACACACAAAAGTATATATATATATATATTGAGTAAAAGATATGTTTTCCCACTTCTGCAATAAACAGAAAATTACGCACTTCTCACAAAAATTGCAAAAATAAATTTTCTAATACAAAATTTCAAAGTATAGAGCTTACCTTTGTAAAACATCTGTTTTCGGACGTCTTCAGCCTTCTTAATTTTGCAAAATTTACGAAAATCATTTTAGCAACGATGGTTAAAAGCTGCTCAGATGACAAATAAAACTTTGGCTTGAAAAAATAATTCAGTATAGTTGTTCTGGTAAAACTTCTATGAACAATTTGTATTAACTGCTGTGTTAGGAGATAGCAGAAATAAATACATTCGTCTTTTGAATCCCACCGTATTAGCAACATTGACTTTTGGGTATGTTGCAGATATGCAACGAGGTGATATAAAGACTTAACATTAAAATTGATATTATTTGTTACTCTATCATATATGAGCGATTATGTCGATTTAATGTTTAATTATGAAATGATAGCATCTTAAAAGTCGATATTCCGGATTGAGAAAATCGATTAATACATTAAAAAAAAAACCCTACTCGGAAACGTTTCCGAAAATCTGTGGCAGCGAAAGAAAGCTTGTTTTTATAAATACTTCTTTAAATATTGAAAATATAATAATGTCTGAGGCCGAAGATATAATGAACGCGTTTCGTAATCATTGGTAACTCGGAAGAGGTTATTCTAAAATTTCGTTCAAGGTTATATTACTTTTTCTTAGAATGACAAACATTCTTCTTTTTAACAGTGTTCGTGACTGTGCGCATTGTTTTTAGGTGCGCTCGTACTTATATAAATAGTCAGCACCTATACTCTGGTCCGTCCGTCTGTCCGCATATAACAGCCCGAAAACTAATTTGAAATTTAACCCTTTGAGTGCCAAGAAGCGCGATTGCGCTCCTCAATACACTGGCCGAAAATGCCAGAAACTTGCGTTCCTGGCATCCGTCCCGCCAGGCTCACGCATCACGCACCCCATCAGGCTCATGCGTCCCGCGTTCCTGGCTCACGCATGAACTAATACGATCTCTATTTCATACTGGTCGATTCTTGATTATCTTCTTTTTATTCCGCGCGTGTATTTATAAGAAATCTAAAAAATGCGATCTCTATTTCATACTTGTCGATTCTTGCTTATTGTCACTTATGTTGAAATTATAATATTTATTGGAATTATAACATTTATTTTTTGTTTTTGAAATACTTTTCGTAAATAAAATGTTCCAAATTTAACTAAGAAATACATATATATTTTTAATTTCTACTTTCCTCTAGCAGCGTGGCACTTGTAGCTAATTTTCTAAAAATCATGTTGGCTCTCAAAGGATTAATATATACATAATCGTTTCAGAATTTTCTCGAGTCATTTTAAATTTTAGGAAAATTGCATCGAAACTTAAAAGCCATTAACAAAATTTTTCTTTCTATTAAATCCTATCATACGTAATTAATTCAATGACCATCCCCTGATAGTTAATGATTCTATGTTGCCATTGTGATCATCCTATTAAATACGATCATACGTCATTAATTCAATGATATCCCATGATAGGTAATGATTGTAGGTTGCCATGGAGATGACGTCCTATTTGAGATGGAGTGTCATATTATTTTCTTATTAGAGAATTCAATCCATAGAATCGTAATAATATTTGTATAATTTATTTTTGCATAAGAGTGCAACGGATATTGCACCAAAATCTGAATATTTATAAAACTGGTTATAGTACGAACGCACCTCATTTGCCATTTTTTACGTACAATTTCCGACTTGTTTACAATATTAAAGACTGTATGCTTTATTGTTAGTTTCCTATGCATTTGTATCAAGTAAGGCAGTTAAAAGGTAATAAATGGAACGAATATAAAGAATCTGTAAAGGAATTGCTTAAGAAAAGTTTTCACTAGAATTGTCCTATTTTCTCCTATTTAAAATATGGCAGCTAACAATAATACATTATGTGCAAATAAATAATTATTTCCATCTCAACCTTATGTTTTAATTCCTGCGTGAATATTTATTTCTTTTGAAAACTTTTGTTAGCGAAACTAATTTAAAAGTTTAATTAAGTTTCTTTAATGGCTTTTGAACAAACTGTTTTCGAAATTAAAGTTTGCATTTAACGAGTGTGACCTTATAGTTCACGAATTCTTCTAGAACTTCAGGAATATAAAGTGCCTGTCCTGCCTTATATTTTTAGGCGAAGGTTTTGTCAACTAGGACATTTAAAATAAGCTGGGGAAAAATGTGTGTGTGTGTGTGTTGGGGGGGGGGGGGCATTCTCAAAATCTTTTGACTTTTAAGTCCCTGAATAATAATTTTTATTTTATTTTATATTCTTCTGTTTTATTTTTATTTCTTATACTAGGGAACATCCCATTGCATGACTGCATAACAATATTAACGAGATAAATAAGTTTTGGGCGATATTGGGGGTCTAAATATCCTCCGATACCTAGGGGAAACTCCTATACCGTCCCGTGTCCCTGATGCTGATTTTTAAGTTTGGTGCTGTCTGTATAAAATTGTTTCAATAAAAGTAATTCGATGTAATTTTTTTCCGAAACTGGGACTATTGTTTTATATAAATATGTAGCAAAAAACTAACCTGCACACATTTTTACGGTTGTTATTATTTTTTTTAACTCTGACCGTGGGTTTTAGATTCCTCACCGCCCCTCTCCTAAAATTATACAGAAAATCACTTCAGATGCAGCCACAGAATTTTTTTCAAGTTTTTTCTCATGCTTTCTGAAGTAATGCTAGAGAAAGAATGCCTAAAATTCTTTGACAGGAAATTTACCGCAGAATTTAAATAAGCACTTAAATATAAATTTCAAGCATCGTGGCTTTATTGGCAGTCTTACCGTCCCCAAGGTTTATTCCTTCATTTTTCGAGGTAAATTATTTTTTTTTTATTTATTTAATCCAATGTAAATAACTGTTTCTAAAAATCAATGAACATTGTGGCTATCACTGAGCCTTAATATGATTTGCCTAAAAATAGGTAGTAATTTTCCTTACCGTCCCTCCTTTAACACCCCTTTGGGACAATGTTACACCAAAATTTTGTACTAAAAATACTACATTGTTTTTATTTCTAATTTAATGTCCTGTGGGTACTATGCAAATTCATTATAAGTAAAAGTTAAGAAGAAAATAAAAAGTTTTAGTGGTAAAATGGTAAGCAAAATTAAACTCGCAAGTTTAACTTAAACCTCAGTTAAAAATAAAATTGCTGCTGACCATTTTTCCTTTATTTTGAATTATTAAGACATTCGTCTATTAGATTAAAATGTTATTTTAGAAAGTTTAATTTCAACAGATTTTTATTCCTGAAAGTCAAAAGATTGTGAGAATGACCCATGTGTTATCATGTAAAATTAATCCCAAAATTATCTGTAGAGCGCCAGTTAACTGTGTGGTTCTCGTATGTGTTCATTTGTATAGGAATAGCTCGTATATTCATGGAGATAAATAGAAGTGTTTTGATAAAATAAAATAACGAAATTTCCCCGTGCTATCTTTTTAATTCCTGCGTGAATATTTTTCTTTTGAAAGCTTTAGTTAGGGTAACTAATAATTACAAAGTTAAATTAATTTCTTTTCATATCTTTTGGCCAAACTGATTTCGAAATTTTTGTTTGCATTTGACGAGAGAATACAGTAACTTTATAGTTCTCGAATTCTCGAATTTCAGGAATATAAAGAGCCTGTCCGGCGTCACATTTTTAGACGAAGGTTTTGTCAACGAAGACAATAAAAAAAAGCCGAATAATAATAATAAAAAGAGTATGGGTAACCTTTAAAATAAATTTAAATGATCTTGTTAAAAATTACCTGTAACTGTGTAAGTAACTACCGGGTGTCCCAAAAAGGACTGACTGATTTTAAAATTCAATAACTTCCAAACGGTGACAGATATTAAAAAAATTCTTGCAGGAGGGTTATGCATAAAGTCAAAAGTTTTATTACAGTGATTTTCGATTTTAGTTCGAATTACAAACAATAGATGGCGCTGTAAGCAATAGTCGCTAAATACAGGTTCGATTTTTGGTCCTTTCTGTTGTTCCATGCAGAAAAAGGAGATGGAAATGTATTATCCGGGCCACGAAGTACCAAAAATCGAGCCTGAATTTAGCCTCTATTGATCACAGCGCCATCTATTGTTTGTAATTCGAACTAAAATCGAAAATCACTGTAATAAAACTTTTGACTTTATGCATAACCCTCCTGCAAGAATTTTTTTAATATCTGTCACCGTTTGGAAGTTATTGAATTTTAAAATCAGTCAGTCCTTTTTGGGACACCCGGTATATGTGGTTAAGGTATGCATTCTTTTGTGTAAGACTAGTTCGTATATTCTTGTAGATATAAATGTTTTATATCAGATGTAAATTTCCCACTGTCACAGAAAATGTCCGGATCAGGATTCGAACCAGGGATCTCTTGGCTGAAGCCGCCAATGCTGTACCATCTGAGCTATACCAGACGAATCTGGTGGAACTTTTCCACCCAGATAACCTTAACACTAGAACCGCCATAGCGGTCATTTTGACCGGTACTTAATAAAAATATGTTGATTCGAGCCAGAAATTTCTTTTTAAAATAAGTTAAATATGCACCACAGAGAAATAAGTTAAATAAGTAAGTTAAATTGTTTTGAATAAAAATTCTGGTGAAAAATATTTTTATAAAACTTGAGTAACACTTCCGGCGGTTCTAGTAGTATTCCAAGAGCTGTTAAACATTTTAGGGAAGGTATTTGAGGCACCCTGAAAATTTGTGCAACACTTCTTTTGTAATGCCTGAATACAATATCGAATGTCTGGCTGAAGGATCGTGGCCCAAAACCTGTGCCAGACAAAAAATGGCACTTGACACGTGTCTGGCATAGATTTTGTGCCGACTAAAGTGTCTGTCATTTTCAAAATATTTTTTTCTAAGCATAAATATTATTGTGCCTCAATCTCAGCGTGCCTCAAATACCTTTTTTGGGTAGTCCAAAAATGGCACTTGACACGTGTCTGGCACAGTTTTTGGGCCGACTAAAGTGTCTGTCATTTTCAAAATATTTTTTTCTAAGTATAAATATTATTCTGTTTCAATCTCAGCGTGCCTCAAATACCTTTTTTGGGTAGTGTCAAAAAATGGCACTTGACACGTGTCTGGCACAGGTTTTGGGCCACGATCTTTCAGCCAGGCATTCGATTTTGTATTCAGGCATTACAAAAGAAGTGTTGCACAAAATTTCAGGGTGCTTCAAATACCTACTCAAAAATGTTCAACAGCTCTCCTACTATAGTCCGCGAGCCAGCAACAGATTTTGATGACAAGTTCCTCTCGGCCGATAATTTGTAAAATGCTTCAGAGAGTTGTATCATGAAGCTCCGTGAATGTCAGCTGCGGTTCCCTGGGTGGGTTGAGCAGCGGTAGCCTCCCAAACACGTAGCAAAAAAAAAAAAAGAATAGTAATTTCTTCCCGGTTAAAAATTTGTTAAATTATACCTAACCCAATATCTTGACGAAAAAATGAAGTCAGCTGATTATAAAGTGATGGTTAATACGTCAGCTGGTCACACGAACATGAAAAAAATATACAGGGCGCAAAGGAAAGTCCCTTTAATTTGAAAATACTTGCGAACGGAGAGAATTACAGCTATGGAAGTGAGGTAACGGTATAGTAAAGTGACTACGCCCAATTTAATGCAAATGACGGCAGCACAACTAGTGGCGAAATTCGGAAGATAGTCATTGCAAATCGAAAACGAAAAGAGATAGAGCAAAATTTCCAGTTAGAAAGTTTTAGGGCATCAATTAATTAGTACGAAACGACATTTGGTTTACACGGATAAGATAAATCTTCGCCTGTACACCCAAAAATGTCCGAAATCGATGCACTCTATTTTGTGTAAATGTTTGAATGGAATAGCCAGAAGTATGACGAAATACGCACAATTTATGTTATAAATACGAGCTTATCACAATACATTTTGATAACATCACAGGAAAAACAAAAAAGACAAACTATCTCACAGTGATAAAAAGTTAATATTCATTGTGTTCGACAAGTTCGCCATTGCTCTCGATACACGTTTGTATTCATGAGAGTAATTCTACATGCCACATTTCTCAGCATGGAACGTCTATTGCTAGCCTCTTCAATACGACGACATAGATTTAACCCTTTTGAGGGCGGTGGCTAGACAGTCTAGCCACATAATTTTAATTCCAAAACTGACAAATGGCAGCAAGAATATTTTAATAAAATTTTGCTTTTGTAATGATAGTGAAAATTAGCGGGTTTTTATTTTCTAAGAAATTCGTTTGAATATTCTGGTGTCAGTAAATTACTTCATCAGTTTACGAACAGAATTCTTCTGCCCCTGAAAGGGTTAATCTAAATTTTAAAATGCATTGTAAATTAAATTTATACAGACATTACAGCACAGTACAACGTCACAATCTGAAATTGAGCACTGCTACATTTACGGAATGTGAATATGCAAAGTAGAATCGCCGCTCATTGATTTCGGACATTTTTGGGTATACAGGCGACGATTTATCTTATCCGTGTGAACCAAATGTCGTTTCGTACTAATTAATTGATGCTCTAAAACTTTTTAATTGGAAATGTTGCTCTATTTCTTTTCGTTTACGATTTCAATAGCTATCTTCCAAATTTTTCCACTAGGGGGCGCTACCATCGTTTGCATTAAATCGGGCGTAGTCATTTTACTATACCGTTACCTCATTTCCATTGGTGTAGTTCTACCCGTTCGCAAGTATTTTCAGCTTAAAGGGACTTTCCTTTGCACCCTGTATATTTTTTTCATGTTCGTGTGACCAGCTGACGTATTAAAACCCTTTCAGGGACAAAGGAATTCTGTTAGTAAAATGATGAAATAATTGACTGACACCAGAATATTCAAACGAATTTCGTTCTAAAAAATAAATCGCTATTTTGCACTTTAATTACGAAAAAATCATTTTATTAAAATATTCTTGGTGCCAGTTGTCAGTTTTGGAATTAAAATTAGGTGGCTAGACCCTCTAGCCGCCGCCCTTGAAAGGGTTAACTACCACTTTATAATCAGCTGACTTTTTTTTTCTTCAAGATATTGGGTTAGCTATAATTTGACAAATTTTCAACCGGGAGGAAATAACTTTTTATTTTTTTTTACGTGTTTGGGAGGCTACCGCTGCTCAACCCACACACGGAACCGCAGCGAACGTTCACTGAGCTTCATGATACAACTCTCTGAAGAATTTTACAAATTATCGGCTGAGAGGAAATAATTGACGAAATTTGCACCTGGCTCGGGGACTGTAGCGTTAAGGGAATCGTGGACCTTTATTTGGACAAAGATCGACATTTCTTTTTCTGTGTATTATTATTCTCCAATTTGTAACTAAGTCATTCGTGGAAAACCGCATGTAGATGCGATTATTTTACGCAAAGTTACAAGTGTTTTAGTTTTTTCACAAACAATTTGTCGACCTTTTAACATGCTTTAAGGGGTCTCAGGACTTTTAAAATTGGAAAAATTGAAAAAAAAAGAGACCATTTTTAACATATAATATCTTAAAATGTAATTGATTTTAAGGCAAAATTTTATATTGGGATGAAAGATATAAGTATGTTCTTTCATTTCATGTATTTGAAAAATTATAAGATGCAGAATTAGAATTTACAGTGGGCTCCAAAATGTCAGCCATTTGACGAGCAGAAAATCGGCGTAACAGATTATGCGCACGATTACAAAATAAATTTTGCAAGTAGAAGGAAAATTTTGGGTCCTACTTATGCTTCACATTGCAATAATTACTCTGAACCTAAATAAACTTGTATTTAAAGCATTTTTCTATTTTTAATACGAAGTTGTATTTAGTTAATGCAAAATTTAGAAATTTTCAACAGTATAATCACTTATAAAGAATATATTTCTGAACAATAAGAAGGCAATTTTAGGTTCAGTTTATACAGACTAACATGAAACAATATGTTTTGAAAATTTCATGAAAAAAAATTCAGAAGTTTTTGAGATATCATGCGCGTTATGCCCAAAAACGTCATTTGGAGAAAATTGACTTCAATGTTTCTGAAACGCCGCTTCAGCTATTGAGCGTGTATAATTCTAAAAGCCATAACTTCTATTCTAATAGGAATTTCAAGGAAACATTTATACCAAAATGTTCAGAAAAGATAGTAGTTTAATATCTAAAAAAATTAAAATTTCGAAAATTTTAAAGCTGTAAGAGTCTTGAGACCCCTTAAAATTGTTTGAATCTATACTGATTGTTTCAGCTTTTTTAAATTTTTTAAAATTCTCCTTGCTACTTAATTTTTGATCAAAATTCATGAAACTGATAAGTATGAATCCTGATATTGTTTAAAAAGAAACTGTGTATGCATTTTAAAAGTAGACTTCATTAAGACAATTAAATTGGATTTTTAACTTACATTTGAATACATACTGAAATTTGATGAAAATCGATATGGAATTCAGAAAAATATCTCTAAAAAAGTTACTATTTAACCCCTTCGGGACGGGAGCCTTTTATGAAATTTGCCACCGTTTTTTAAAAACAGAAATTTCTGTCTTCTTGAATCGAGAAAATGCGCTGATTTAATAAGGCAAATTTTACAGTAAAATTTTACTGGTGAAGAAGAACAAGGATTCTGAGCGCTTCATGCGGCACGTATACGTGTCGTTCGTCCTCAAGGGGTTAAGGAATTAAAAATCGATACACAGATTTGTTTGTAATAGAGTTTTACATGATTAAAATCCAAAATTGAGGAACTATCTAACAAATTAAGACGCAAAGAGCAGTTTAAAACTTCGTATAAAATTTTAAATTTTTAGAAAGATCTTAAAATTATAATAATATTAAAAATTTCTTTTAAGGATTCTATGTACTTATGGTGAAATGTATATTTGCACAAAGTTTCAAATCTCTATTATAAAAATTAAAAGAAATTTTTTTAAACGTCCACAGTCCCCTTTTTGATTATAGCATCTTGTCTGAAATCTGGTTCAGCACAACAGAATAAATCTCAGGTAATGGAACTCCAGAAAACGCTGGATACGAAATTACACTAGATCAGTGGTTCCCAACGTGGGGCGTACGCCCCACTGGGGGGGGGGGCAATTTTCTCTTCTAGGGGAGCAATTCCGAATTTCTTACTCGCTCATTTGCTATCGGTTACTTTTGTCGTATTTGGGGAAAAGTAATGTTTTAGACTAAAAATAAATGGAATGCAAGTAAAATTGAAGAAATCAGTATATTTTATTGAATTTTTTAAATGTTCCCTATCGAAATTTAAAATATATTTAACACCATAATAATTTTGCGATTAATTTATAAAAATATTTTGATATCTGTAAAAGTATTAAGAGTCACTATAATTTTTCTGGTGAAGAATTTAAAAATTTTTCGTAGCGTTTTCGATTATTTATTGAGTGAGTTTTCTACTTCTATTCGAGAAGACAGTTAAGAATATTGAGAAAGGCAAAACAGAGAGAATGTGTTTTGTGGAAAAATGCTAATTGAATTTCATCAGGATGATAATCTTGAAATACTTCTTATATATTGTGTTACACATAGAAAGAAAAGTCAGTATCCAAAGATTTTCCACCAATATTTAATAGGTTACAAGAATCCATTATAAAATGTATGAATTTATCACTTTTAACGTTAAATGTAAGTGTATTTTTAAGATATTTCGTGAAGATAAAAATACAGACCATATAACACTTTTTTTAACATTGAGTTAAGTTGGAAAAGTACAACAAAATCTCGTTTTGGCATATAGGCAAAAATGTATAATCTCGTTCCAATTTTTAAAATTATGTAAAAAACACATTTGTGGTAGAGGATTCACCTCTTTGATAAGTTGAAAAATGAGAAATGAATAGTTATTGTTAAGGCACTATTACACTCCTACCGTGTGAATAGCGTTCACTTTTTAAATAATAATAAGAAACATACTTGCCAGATTACGGGGGGGGGGGGGCATAGTGACTTTACAGATGCTTCGGTGTGGCGTGACCGATAAAAGGTTGGGAACCACTGCACTAGATTAATTTTAACACAATTATTCTAATTGGTAAATAAATCATACAGGATGTAAATTTCCAACTGGGCGAAAAATGTTCGACCAGGATTTGAACCAGGAATCTTTTGGCTGTTCTGTTGAGCGAACCATATATCAGACCAGATGCTATAATCATTAAGGTTATCTGGGTGAAAAAGTTCCACCAGATTCATCCGGGATAGCTCAGATGGTGGAGCATTGGAGGCTTCAGCCAAAAGATCCCTGGTTCGAATCCTAGGCCGGGCATTTGTAACATTTAGAATAATTGAGTTAAAATTAATCTAGTATAACTATTTTAACCCTTTTTGTGTTGCAAATCTGCAACATACCCCAAACTCAATGTTACTTTACACAGTAAGGTTTTAAAACACGATTTTATTTAATACTCCTATTTTCCAATACATTTATTATTATAACTTGCCTCAAAATTCTCAACTGATGGCGATATTGAATTAATTTCTCGTACCAAAATTTTTGTTATCATTCGAGCAGTTTCACGTCGTTATTGCTAACATTGACTTTGTAAATTTTGTAAAAGTAAAAAAAGCTGGAGACGTCCTAAAATAGACTTTTTTGAAAAGTAATTTTGTATACTTTAAAATTTTATGTTAGAAAATGACAATATTTATGAGAGGCATGTAATTTTTATTTTCTTCTATCTTTTCAAGAAGAAAGTATTCGATTCGTGAAAATTTTCGAATTCCAGTTCTTGACGGATTTATACGTTTTAACGGTCAGAGATTCCAAAAATCATGTTTTTACAAAATATTTGTCTGTATGTGACGCAAATTTTGTGGGCGCTCTATCTCAAAACCTAATGCACGGAATTTAATAAAAAGTTATATTCAGTTTGTGCCCTATATAAATTGGTGCTGATTAGTTTTTGGTGCAAATCGCTCAACAGGTGGCGCTGGTAGCCTGCATTTTTTACGATTTCCGCAACAGCTCTATCTCAAGAACTAATGCACGGATTTTCATCAAGCTTCAGATTTTGTTAGTCATTGAGATTAATTGATGTTGTTTACATTTTGGTGCAAATCACCCAACAGGTGGCGCTACTATGCTACATTTTTCACGATTTTCGGAATAGTTCTACCTCATAAATTAATGCACGGATTTTCATCAAACTTCAGATTCAGTTAATTCTTGATATGAACTGGTTCTTTTACATTTTGTGCTACTCGCCCGGCAGGTGGCACTGCTATGCTAAGTTTTTCCCGATTCCCACAATAGCTCTATCTCAAGAACTAATGTACGAATTGTCATCCAACTTTAGATTCAAATATACCTTGATAAATATTATTCCTTATTATGTTTTGGTGTAAATCGCCCAACAGGTGGCGCTGTTATCTGCATTTTCGCGATTTTCACAATAGTCCTATTTCAAGAACTAATGTAATGGAATTCCATACCTTTAGAATCCTTACGCTGGGCATTACCATTTAATTTTGGCACTCTAATAGCGAATTTTGAATTATTAACGTCTATGAGATATAAGAAAATTTTGGGATTGCCACATCCGACTAGTTTTGTTTATTATAGGTGTGAAAAAATAGTCAATATTTTAGTCAATATTTTTTTCAGTTTTATGTTCTAAATTTTTTTCTTCTTCTTTTTTTTTTTTTTACATTATTAAAATAAAGTAATCTAACATCTGAACAAATATTTTTCCAATCGGAGTAGCTGTAATAATGATAATAATCATGAAATTTCCCCGTATTATTTGTTTATAGCATATGGGATTTTAAACCAAATTTCACGGCATTTTTAGACAATTGGACAAAGTACAATGGTATAATATCGATTGAAGACCGGGTTCTAAAATGCACGGAAAAATTGATTAAAAAATAAAGTAATCTAACATCTGAGCAAATATTTTTCAAATCGGAGATGCTGAATCACAAAGATTTAATAATAATAATAATCATGAAATTTCCCCGTATTATTTGTTTATAGCATATGGGATTTTAAATCAAATTTCAAGGCAATTTTAGACAATTGGACAAAGTACAATGGTATAATATCGATTGAAGACCGGGTTCTAAAATGCACGGAAAAATT
Source organism: Maratus speciosus (assembly GCA_963932465.1). Classification (NCBI taxonomy): domain Eukaryota; kingdom Metazoa; phylum Arthropoda; class Arachnida; order Araneae; family Salticidae; genus Maratus; species Maratus speciosus. The sequence goes on from OZ010797.1 coordinate 475,149,489, forward strand.
GATTAAAAAACTCCAACTATTAATTTACTGGAACAACTATTCATTTAAACCATTTTAGAGATGGTTCAGCTGAAAAAATGAGAGAGAGACACCAATTACAAAATGGGGCGCCAAAGCGCCTTTACTTTTAGAACCTTCACATATTGAAGGCTAGAACAGAAGTCCCCGTTTCGTTAGAAGTCTAGAAATCTTGGCGTTGCACAGAATCGATAATTTACAAACTTTTAGTGATTGCATGAAAGTGAACAAAGGTTTTGGCGATAAACATTACAGCAAATAATCTGGTGTCCCTACCAGATGTGTGACGCCTAGGTTGCAAGTAACCGCTTCTAATTACGATGAGAAAAGCAACAGAAAAATCTGAGCTTGTATACATCACAGACAGGCATTCGCCTAATTAACTGTTACGTAAAATTGCAGACCACATACTGCTGCATGAGAAAAATGCCGAAAATCAAAGGCATCTGGCTTTTAACTCGACCACAATCCACGATAATGTATATGCTTCCCATAAGATCCGTTCTTTTTACTTTTGTTGTTAATACAATTTCAACGGTCAAATATTAGCAGAGATAAAGAATTGCTTCTCAATATGGCGGGCAAAAATACGATGTAATTAATCGAAGACATTGTTACCAGCAGCTGTGCTTTTTAATTTTTATTTATTTTTTTGCACTGGAAGTGATAACGGACAGATAACTGATTAAATGAGAAAGGGAAAAAAGTATTTGAATATTTAAGCACACTGAATTAAAGATGTTTTAGAAAGATAAAAAAAAAAAAAACACTTTAATAAAAATCTGTATGGTTTTGAGAAATGAATTTAATTACGTATTTCAGTATGAAAAAAAGGGGGGGGGAGGATAACATGTTATAAAAGTAATAAAGCTATGTTTTAAATTAATTTTGAATAAAATGAGAAATATGCGACAGAAATCTGTCACAAATGGGAACAAATCCTACAAATAAAATATAAATATACCAGGCACTATTTTTATATTCTATTCGAACCAATTGTTTTTAAAAAATAACCTAAAAAATTACATTTCCCGTGCAACAGCTGCAGGTTTTCTACGTCTAAAACAATTGCAAGAGTGAACTACCAGAATGAATAGACAATAGACGACTTTAAATCTCCAAACGCCTAAAATTCGCACATTGTTGTAAAAGTAAACAGTGACGCTGCAGGACAAAAATTCAAGGTGTTGTTGATATCTAAGCGATCGTAGTTTTTTTATTTAAAAAATCAGGGAAGCTATTTTTAACTAATGATCTCTATAATTACAAAATCTCCGAAATTTTAATTTTTTTAGATGTTAGGGTCAATTTTTTCTGAACAATTTCATGTAATTGTTTCCTTGAAATTCCTATTAAAACAGCAGTTATGGCGCTTAGAATTATACCCGCTAAATAGCCTAAGCGGCGTTTTCGAAACTTTGAAGTCATTTTTGTCGAAACGACGTTTTTGGGCACAATGCGCAGGGTATCTCAAAAATATTTTTTCATTAAATTTTCAAAACATATGTTTTATATTAGTCTGTATAAACTGAAACTAAAATTTCCTTCTTATTGTTCAAAACAATCTTTTTTCATGTGATTATACTGTTGAAATTTTCAAAATTTTGTACTAGCTAAATACAACTTGGTATTAAAAATATAAAAATGACTTAAATACAAAGATATTTAGGTTAAGGATAATTATTATAATATAAAGTATAAGTCGGCAACAAAATTTTAATTCTAGTACTAAAATTTATTTTGTAATCCTGCGCGTAAACTCGTATACCAATTTTCTGCTCGTCACTTTGGAGTCCCCTATAAATGCTAATTCTGCATCTTGCTATTTTTTAAATGAATAAAATGAAAGAACATACTTATATGTTTCATCGCCAGTAAAAATTGAGTTTTAAAATCATATATATTTTAAGATATTAAATGTTGAAAATGGTTTCCTTTTTTTCATTTTTTTTTTCCAATTTTAAGAGGCCTGAGACCCCAAGTCATTTTGAAAGAATACTTTCTACCATTTGTTAGAAAATCACTGGAGATGAAGAAAAAAATAATTAATTTAAATTTAAATTTCAAAAAGGGGCAGTGCTCCTACTGTGCTTCCTGTTCTTCACCTTTTAAAATTTATTATTATTTCTCATTTGATTACTCATTTGATTTCTCATTATCTCTCATCTCTATTTTTCATTTGAACTATATAGTCCCCGAGCCAGGTGCAAATTATACCAGTTATTTCCTCTCGGCCGATAATTTATAAAATTCTTCAGAGAGTTGTATCGTGAATCTCCGTGAACGTCAGCTGCGGTTCCGTGGGTGGGTTGAGCAGCGGTAGCCTCTCAAACACGTTTAAAAAAAATTCCTCCCGGTTGAAAATTTGTCAAATGATAGCTAACCCATTATCCTGAAGTAAGCTGATTATAAAGTGGTGGTCACGCGAACATGAAAAAAATATATAGGGTGCAAAGGAAAGTCCCTTAACCCTGAAAATACTTGCGAACGGAGAGAGCTACAGCTATGGAAGTGAAGTAACGGTATAGTAAAGTGACTACGCCAGATTTAATTCAAACGACGGCAGTGCTTCCTAGTGGCGAAATTTGGAAGATAGCTATTGAAAATCGTAAACGAAAAGAAATAGAGGAAAATTTCCAATTATAAAATTTTAGAGCATGAATTAATTAGTACGAAACGACATTTGGTTCATACAGATAAAGTAAATAGTCGCCTGTATACCCAAAAATATCCGAAATCGATGAGCGACGACTCTACTTTGCATATTCACATTCCGTAAATGCAGCAGTGCACAGTTTCAGATTGTGATGTTGTACTGTGCTGTAATGTCTGTAAAAATTTAATTTCCAATGCACATAAAGTTTTAGGTTAACCCTTTCAGGGGCAGAAGAATTCTGTTCGTAAACTGATGAAGTAATGTACTGACACCAGAATATTCAAACGAAATTCTTAGAAAATAAAAACCCGCTAATTTTCACTTTCATTATAAAAGCAAAATTTTATTAAAATATTCTTGCTGCCATTTGTCAGTTTTGGTATTAAAATTAGGTGGCTAGACTGTCTAGCCACCGCCCTCAAAAGGGTTAAATCTATGTCGTCGTATTGAAGAGGCTAGCAATAGACGTTCCATGCTGAGAAATGTGGCATGTAGAAATACTCTCACGAATACGAACGTGTATCGTGAGTAATGACGAACTTTTCGAACATACTGAATATTAAATTTTTATCACTGTGAGATAGTTTGTCTATTTTGTTTTTAGTGTGATGTTATCAAAATGTATTGTGATAAGCACGTATTTATACCATAAATTATGCGTATTTCTTCATACTTCTGGCCATACTTCATATTTCATTCCATTCAAAGGTTTACACAAAATAGAAAGCATCGATTTCGGGCATTTTTGGGTATACGGGTGAAGATTTATCTTATCCAGGTAAACCAAATTTCGTTTCGTACTAATTTATTGATGCTCTAAAACTTTCTAATTGGAAATTTTGCTCTATCTCTATTCGTTTTCGATTTGCAATGGCTATCTTCCAAATTTCCCCACTAGGGGCGCTGCCGTCGTGTGCATTACATCGGGCGTTGTCACTTTACTATACCGTTACCTTACTTCCATAGCTGTAGCTCTCTCCGCTCGCAAGTATTTTCAGGTTAAATGGATTTTCCTTTGCACCCTGTATATTTTTTTTCATGTTCGTGTGACCAGCTGACGTATTAACCACCGCTTTATAATCAGCTGACTTGTTTTTTTTCCTTCAAGATATTGTGTTAGCTATAATTTGACAAATTTCCAACCGGGAGGAAATGATTATTATTATTTTTTTTTATACGTGTTTGAGAGTATATTGTTGTTCAACCTACCCACGGAACCGCAGCTGACGTTCACGGAGCTTCATTATACAACTCTATGAGGCATTTTCCAATTTATCGACCGAGAGGAAATTGGTCATGAAAATCTGTTGCTGGCTCGCGGACTATCAAGCGAACTGAATAAATAAAAAAAAGCAGCGAGCTGGCAATACTGATTGAATGTATTTTATTCTACCATGTTTGTTTTCATGTAATGAATTTAATGTTAAACTAGTCGGATTTGGCAATCCCAAAACTTTCTTCTGTCTCACACATGTTATTACTTCAAAATTCACTATTACAGTGCAAAAATTAAATGACAATCTATGCCCATCGTGAGGATTCTGAAATTCCGTGAATTAGTTCTTGAAATAACACAATTGCGGCTTTCGAGAAAAAAGCTGCCTAAAAGCGACAACCATAGGGCGATTTACACCAAAACATAATCAGTAATAATATTTATCAAGGTATGCCTGAATCTGAAGTTTGATGAAAATTCGTGCATTAGTTCTTAAGATAGAGCTACTGCGGTAATCGGGAAAAATTCAGCATAGAAGCGCAACCTGTTGAGCTATTTTCACCAAAATGTAAAAACGTTAATTCATGTCAAGGATTAACGGAATCTGAAGTATGATGGAAGTCCGTGCATTAGTTCTTGAGACAGAGCTGTCACGGAAATGACTGAAAATTCAGCATAGCAGCGCCACCTGTTGAGAGATTTTCACCAAAATGTAAAAATCGTCAATCCATGTCAAAGACTAATAGTCCAGGCAATGGGGACTTTTACCTCGCAAAATTAAGAGTAGTTCTGGAAATCGGCTTACTTTATGTTTTTTGGGTCGCTGAATCCGAATTTGTAACTTCCCACCAAAATTTCCCCCGGCAACGCCCCCCCCCCCCCCGCCTCCAAATTTTGGTAAAAGCCCCCCAAAAAAGGTTTTCTATTAAATTAATTTTTTATTGTTTTAGGGGAAAAGTATCTAGAAATTCAGAAAGTAGACAAAATTTACAACAAATTAGGTATATGACATTATGACTTAGGATGAAGGGGAAGGAGGGATCTGCCTCGGAACATGTGCCGCGGTGCTGCGTGGACTAAGTTGCGCAATTCCACTTAACCACTCACACGTTTACATTCGCCCTCCCATCTCCCCTCCGAACTTTCCTTATAAGGTTTACTTTAAGTTTTTTGGGTCGCTGAATCCAAATTTTTATCTTACCCCCCAAATTTCCCCCCCCCGGAAAACCCCCCAAAATAGTTGTTATTAATTTAAATTTCTTATTGTTTTAGGGGAAAAGCATTACGAAATTCAAAAACTAGACAAAATTTTCAACAAATAGGATATATGACATTATGACGTAGGATAAACGGGGAGAGGGGGGCTGCCTCGGAACATTCCCCGCGCGCTTTTCTCAGAAACAAAATTTTTTCAAAAAATCAATGTTTTAGGGGGGTTGCCGGGTGAAATTTTGGTGAGAAGTTACAAATTCGGATTCAGCGACCCAAAAACATATAGTAAGCCTTTTTCCAGAACTACCATGAATTTTGCTAGGTAGAGCACCTATACGGTCTCTATTGCCTGGACTATAACCTAATCTGATGTTTTTGGGAAATCCGTGCATTAGTTCTTAAGATGCGGAAATCGTAAAAAAATGCAGCATAGAAGTGCCACCTGTTGAGCGATTTACACAAAAAACTAATCAGCATCAGTTTATATCAGGAACTAACAGAATATAAATTTGTAATAACTTCAGTGCATTAGTTCTTGAGATAGTGTGCCCACAAAATTTTTGTCACATATATACAGACAGACAGACAGATAGACAGAGTCACAGACGCACAGAATCACAACAGACATTTTGTAAAAACATGTATTTTGGAATCTCTGACCCCTAAAACGTGTAAATTTTTCAAAAACCGGAATTCGGAAATTTTCTTGAATCCCCAATACTTATTATAAAAATAGAAGAAAATAAAACAAACACACCGGCAAAAGTATATTACTAAATACTGTTATAGTTTAAAGTTGAAAATACGTTAAAGATTCGATTAACATTGATGATCAAATCAAGGTACCTAACTATGCCCGATTGGCAAGTTAGATCTCCCGATTTCATAAACAAGTATTTATTCACCATTTTGTTTTAGGTTGCATTGAAGTTTGAAATTAATGTCGAAGTTATTATGTTTTAGTTCGTCCATTATTAGAAACAAGGGGATCCCACCCGTACCTTTCAAGTTTCAGAATATAAGGGAAACTATTTATTTTATATACAGGGTGTCCGAAAAGTCTAGAAATGGTTGAATAACTCAAGAAATACAAAACAGATTGAAAAACGAAAATATACGAGTTAAATATTTTTAAAAAACTACTTACTGTTACCAAATTTGACACGCGCAACCGACCCCCTGTGGGTCAGAGAGGGTCCAAATTTGAAATCTTGAATGATAACCCCAATTTTTTTATTGCAGATTTGGTTTCTACGGACAAAAATACGTACCTTTTGTACTTAACATTTTTTTCCGATCCTCTTTGATCACGGTGTAATCGAGCATATTCGACAGATACATATTTTGATTTTCCCAACCTGGTTTTGCCATCTCGAAATCTTATTGGCCAGAACTCTTAACGTCAAAGTAGCCGTCTTTTGCGGGAATAGTATTTCTCGAAAACCATCAGTGGTGGTTGTTTCGATGACGCTTTATATGCTTTTTCCATAAAAATTAATAGAAATATATTAAATTAATACTCTATTTGCATATTTTTTTACCTAGTCAATCATTTCTAAATAATAACCTGCGTATCTTGATTTTTTAATGTGTAAATATACATCTTCCCTCCCGAACAGAAAAAGGGTAATCTTCATTATTTGGGGACGGGGTGTGCAGATATTCTAAGTTTTGATGGCTTCTGCTGTGTTTTTTTTTTTTTTTTTTTTTTTTTTTTTTTTTTTTTTATATATATATATCATCTAATTCAGGAGGCTGATTCGGGTGTACAGTTTTTTTAAATTATTACTATAGAATAACATATAGGACAAGATATTAAAAAAAAAAAAAAAAAAAAAAAACATGTGAAAACTTTTTATGATGGCTGAGCAAAGGATGGGGAAGTAGCGTAAATTTCAGTTGGGGTGGGGTTATATGTTTTGATGATTGATTAGTTACTGTAGATAAGTCGGGCACAATTTTTTCAATAATTCTTATAAACGTAATAATTTATTGCAATTTAAAATATTTTTCAATTTAAAATTCTTTTCATAATTTTAAAATTAATAATTTTAAACAATTGAAATTTTTTTATCTTTTAAACTTTTTTATTTAAAAAATAATTAAACTCTTTAAGCTCTCTTGATTATTTCCTGGGGGAGACGACCGTTTAATTTTCATAGGGGAAGGATGATGTAGAAAATTGCTTAATTATTTATTATTATTACAATAAAATATCAAATGTGACAAAATCAACGGTGTCCAAAAAGTCTGGAAACGGTCGAATAATTCAAGAAATTCATATAAGATTGAAAAACGAAAAAATGTGTGTTATATAGTTTTTAAAAAGCTATTCCGTGATACTAAAGTTGACACCCCAGGTCGACCACCTGGGGGTCAGAGGCGTTCCAAATTTGAAATATTAAATGGTAATCCCCATTTTTTATTTCAAATTCTGATTCTACGGGGAAAAATGCGCAACTTTTGCTTTTAACATTTTTTTAAAAATCTTAGTATATGAAGGTGTAATCCAGCGAAATGTGTCAGATACATATTTTGTTTACTCAACCATGTTTTGCAATCACGAAATGTGATATGCCAAAGCTTTCGTCGCCAAAGTAGTCGCCTTAGCTGGAATTGTGTTTGTCGAAAACTATCAATGGAGGTTATTTCGATGACAAAAGTGCTTTATATGCTTTTGCCATGAAAATTAACAGAAATATATTGAATTAGATTTTTATTTGTGTTTTTATTTTATCCATTCAATCCATTCTAATAAATTAATCTGCGTTTTTTGATACTTTAATGTGTAAACATGCCTCTCCTCTTCCGAACAGAAAAAAAGATAATCTTCGTTATTTGGTAGAGGTAGGCGTGGATATTCGGCATTTCGATGGCTTCTACTATTTTTTTTTATACTCTAAATCGTGGTGAGGATGTGGGTGTATGGGATTTTTTACTATTACTATAGAGTAACATATAGGAGAAAATAAAAAGAAGTAAATATAATTTTTTGTGTGTGTGCGGGCGGAGCAAAGAATGGGGAAGAAGTGTAAATTTCAGGTGGTGGTGGGATTGGAGATTTAGATCATTGTTTAGTTACAGCAACCAGAAAATAACAAGTATGGCAAAAAAAAAAAAATGCATTCATTCTAATAAGTGTTATAATTTTTTGTAAATTAATATATTTTTTCAATTTAACATTTCTTTTATAAATTTAAACAGTAGAAAAAATTTCATATTTCAAACTTTTTAATTAAAAAAAATAATTTAACTCTTTAACTCTGTCGGGATTTCTGAGATACATATATTCATCGTCAAAAGGTGCATGTGGTATTTGTTTTGGGCACCATTAATAAATGAATAATAATATTTACTTTTTTAATAAAAGGATTTTTTGGTATTTCGTAAGTAAAGGGGACCTTTAACCCCTTAACCTACGATTTACGTCTCAACAGCTCCACGGTTTGGCAAATCCATAGCTACCACTAAAATTTAATAGAGATTTTTGACTTGTTTAATCATGGAATTTTGGCGATTAAATTATACTATATTTACTGTGAAATTTTAGTGGTAAGAAGAGTTTACATTTGGCTCGATCATCGTAGGTTAAGGGGTTAAAAAACACGGTGCATTCCAAATAAAATTTGTGTACGCGATGCGGTCTCGAAAGGGTTAAAGTGTAATGAATAATGTAGAAAATTGTTCATTTATTATCACAATAAAATAACATATGTTACACAAAATATAATCTAAAACATAATTGGCAGAACATATTAAAACCAGATCAGTTTATTTTCTACATTTTTTAAACCCTAGAAGGAGCATTTGATAACATATTTCATTCAGTTAATTCTACGCTCAATGTTAAATTTTTTAACAAATAAGTTAAACCAATTGAACATTTTAAAAAATCCAACAACATGATACATAAAACCCATTAAAAACTTACGTACCGTTAAAAAGAAATCCAAATACATTTTTAACTTTTTTTCATTTTAAGTTGCAAATATTTGTATTGCAGATTTTGTATTATGCTTACGATGAGTATGTACAAAATGATAAGGCACATGAAAAAAAAAAATTAAAACGTTGAATATTTATTTCGATTTAATTTGAAGGGATCCTAAGTTTTTAGGGTATTTAAATTATCATATTGTTTAAATTTTGTGTTTATTTTTTAATGTTCATTTTGTTTAACCCTTACCGGTGCGGAGTAGTTCTGTTTATAAACTGATGAAATGATAGACTGACATCAGAATTTATAAACGAGTTTATTGGAAAATATAAACTTGCTTATTTTCAAGTACGTTATAAATAGAAAATTTTAATTAAATATTCTAGGTGCCAGTAAAATAAAAATTAGGTGTCCTTTGTTAAGGACACGGCCCGCAAAAGGTTTAACTTATTTGTTACAAAAGTTCAGCATTAAACGTCGAACTAACTGAATGAAATATATGAATAAATGTCCCTTCTAGGGCTTAAAAAATGTAGGAAAAAAACTGATTTGTTTTTTATTTATTCTGCAAATAACGTTTTTGTTTATATATTTTTTCACATTTGTTATATTATTGTAATAATTAATAAATAATTAAACAATTTTCTACATTAAACTTCCCCCATGAAAATTAAAACGTCTTATCCCCCAGGAAATAATCAACAGTGCTTAAAGAGTTAAATTATATTTTAAATTCAAAAGTTTAAAAGATCAAAAATTTTCAATTGTTTAAAATTATTGGGTCGTTTGGAAAATCGTGTGCGTTTGGGAAAATCAATTCGTACTGGAAAATTCTATCATTTAATTATTAGACATTAATTCCGATGTTTAATAATTACTTGGCAGGATTTTCCGGTAAGAATTGATTTTCCCCAAACGCACACGGCTTTCCGAACAACCCAATAATAAATTTAAAATTATGAAAAAAATGTTAATATGGAAAAATATATTAATTTACTAAAAAGTATTGCATTTATTAGAATTTTTGAATGTTTTCTGCCCTACTTGATAGTCATTAGTTGCAGTAACTAATCAATTATCAAAACCTATAATCCCTTCCCCCCATCTGAAATTTACGCTACTTCCCATCCTTTGCTCAGCCAGCACAAAAAGATTTTATATGTTTGATTGTTTTTTTGGTCCTATATGTTATTCTATAATAATAATAATAATAATAATAATAAACTCATACACTCCCATCCGGCCCCGAATCAACCCTTTCATTCATACGGGCCTCATATGAGGACAGATAAGTATTGTCCTATAAAGCAAAAAACTTTTCAGCATTCATTTATGGAGATCTGATTTGTTGACAGAAAATAGCTAGCATGCAGCACAATAATAAAAACATTTTTATAATGTGTTCTCATTTATCACAAAAAAAGTTTTTTTGTGAATAATGAAAAATAATTTATGCATGAGAGGGTTAAGTGATTTTTTTTAACAGTAGAAAACATCGAAACACAGAATATCAACACACTTCGCCCCCAAAGAATAAGACTATAATTTTTCTGTTCGGGAGGGGAGGTACTTATTTACTCGTTAAAATATCAAAATACTCAGTTTATTATTTAAAAACGATCGACTGGGAAAATAAAATGCAAATAGAAAACTAATTTAATATATTTCTATTAATTTTTATGGAAAAAGCATATAAAGCGCCATGAAAACAATCTCTACTGATGGTTTTCGAGGAACACTATTTCCGCAAAAGACGGCAAGTTTGGCGTTAAAAGTTCTGGCCAATCAGATTTCGAAATGTCAAAACCTGGTTGGGAAATATGTATCTGTTTTATTTGCTCGATTACACCGTAATCAACGAGGATCCGAAAAAAAGATTAAATACAAAAGTTACGTATTTTTGTCCGTAGAATCCGAATATTCAATAAAAAATGGGGGTTATATTCAAGGTTTCAAAGTTGGACCCCCTCTGACACCCAGGGGTCGGTTGCGGGGGTCAAATTTGGTATCACTGAGTAGCTTTTTTAAAAATATTTAAAACGTATATTTTTGTTTTTCAATCTGCTTTGTATTTATCGAGTTATTCAACCGTTTCCAAATTTTTCGGACACCCTGTATACGTTATATAAAATTTTTACTTCGCGTTAGCCATCTAAATTATTCTAATTTTCCGGAATATTCATTATTTCACTATTTGTTAATAATATCTATTATTTATTACTAGTTAATTCCGTTAAACTTAAAACTCGTATATTAATAATTACCTTATTCGAAATCTTAGTCTAAAACTTTTAATCACTTCATTAATTTATATCAGCTGCCAAAGCTACAATATTCTGAGAGAAGCTGCGTTTTATTTTCGAATATTTTTAAAAGCCATTTTACTTTTTCTAATTTAATTCCACGAGTCAACTTCCCGCGCATTTGCCGGCGTCGGACGTGTTATACCGAAATTCTTCTGTGAGCAGTTATGAAACTCCTTTCCAATTACTCTCCCCTCTATCACGTCATTCGCTGATTAATCTTGCGCTTCTCACTGAGTGGCTCGTTCCTAAACGTTGCATTCCAATTTGTATTTCTACGCAATGCGAATAAAACCAGCCAGCATAGTGATGAGATGCGTATGGGCAATAAAATGCTGTTATATAAGACACTTCTTCGCCCCATACTTATCTATAGTGCCCAGATCTGGGGCTCAGCTAAAACAAACCTTCAAAAAATTCCGATCCTTTAAAATAAGAATCTTCGTGGTATTATCCGCGCACCTTGGTACAAGAGAAATACTACAATCCACTATGACGTCAAAGTTCCACCGACAGATCTGCCATCAAAAATCAAGCTACAAAATTTTCAATAGTATTTCTGACATTCCTAATCCTATTTTCTATAATATTTAAGTATATGATGAACGGGCCCGAAGGCTTAGACCTCGTGCCACTCTTCATCTCCCTTAGAATATCGACCCTGGTTATGCCACTACTGTCGCTTTGATAGAGTTTTCTTTCCCTGGTTGCTCACTACTTAACTTCTTGTAAATTTTGTTTTTATTCTTATTTGTAATTATTGCTTTTAAATCTCTGCTATTAATCCTATTTAAATTTACTTACTTTTATGTTTATATTTTTATATTTTATATTGTATGGTGCCTTTAATTGGCCTTTTTATATACTGGGGAGGTTTTCCTTTTTACGCGTTTCCAGATGTTCTGGACGTTAGCTATGGTTTGAATGTTTTTTCCACAGGTTACTACCGGAGGTATGGAGTCGTTGATTCTTGGTACTCTTCTCCATATCTCATCCAAGTCCAAACTAGCCGGCTTTAGTTTCAGAGACCAGATTTGTCTTGTTTTTTCAGTGTTTCAAAGAAGTTACCCTTTGTTCTGCACGTCCTGTAGTGTTCAGTTTCACTTTAAGACTTCAGCACAATGTAGCTATGTGGGGCTTGTTTTCCATAACAATTTTTTGTGAATAACAGTCCTTCGAACATCAACTGGCTATGTCTTTCCTTCACTGTCAGAAAAACTCGTCAATATACACTAAATTATTTCCCATTTTTTAACAAATAATTTCATTACTCCTAGAAAACATGTTTTTACCGTGAATTCTTCCCGAACGTCTATAAAAGAGGGAGAAATTCCGTTCATTTCTCACACGCATGCGTAATGGGTCTATTAATAATAAATCCGAATTTATTTAAAAAATGAAAAACAAAAAATTCTATAATTTAAGATTTTTAATTTAATTAAAAAAGACAAAAAAGTTTTCGAATTTCAAAATAAATAACAATTACTTTCCCATTCATGCGAAAGTACTCAGTAAGTTGTATAAGTTAAATAAAGTTAAATGAAGTTGAATTTATAAAGTTGTTTATAAATAAATAATCGCATCTAAAATGCACTTTAAATGAACAATTTAAAAGATATTTTAATTAAGAAAATTAAATGGAAAAAAATCGACATTACTCAAAAAAAATATCTTATCGAATGAAAACATAATATTCGTATTTTACCTCTAGCAATCTGAGTAAAAATATTTAAAATTCATATTTTTATACTATTTTGATGCTAAAATATAAAAATCCCACCCACCATCTCATTAAAGACGAAATCTTCTCGAAATGAACTTCAAAATTAAAAGCTTTTTAAAGAAATCGATCATGCCATATCCATCTGAAGCAAACATATTTACTTCAAAGCGCTTCGCTGCTGTGTAACAGTATCTCTTTGATATGGTGTTCGCCTCGTAACGCTCAGATGGCTGGTTCGAATCCAGTGTCAGCCGCTTTTGCTTTTCCCAACTTTCTTCAATTTACGGACATTTTACCCCCTGTAACGGAGAGAGGGGGATAAAAACGTATAGTCATCAATTCACGGAAATATGCCGGCAGCACTGCTGCCAGTAGAATTTCTGTGAATTGAAGAAAGTTTTTTTGAGAGTGTTGGGAAATTACCGGAATAGTCACCATTGCCTTGATATATTTACCTCGTACCATCAAATAAATGATGCGAAACCGAAAATGGAAACATTGTATTTTCACTTATATTAGATCACGGCCACGACCAATTTGTCGACTTAAAAATACTACGACCTTACACCAGCTGTCAGTAAATACAGCCTTCCATTATTTTTTTGAGAAGTTTATTCGATTATTACACACAAATATATATACATTATATTCCACTCACAACACGAAAAAAGATTTATGTTTATTTCATTTGTTTGAGAGCGTAGTTCGATTACATGTCTGTTAAATTTCATCATTTTATTTCATTGATGAAGTTTTAACTTCGTTAGGGAATATCAGCTGGAAACAAATGCTGAACTATTTATGCTAACTTAACACCTTAATTCTCGCTCCCATGATATTCACGGGCTGTAACTTTTATTCAGATTATTTGATTCCCACCAGTTTTAAAAACAATGTAATTACCTTTATTAGGGTATCATTTTACCTGTCAATAAATAAGGTGAATATTTCTTTTTCAAAAGAGTGGTGCCAATGAGCAATTTGATTTTTCAAACTGTAATTTAATGCGACCGTTAAAGAGTTAAGTACAAAGAAATTCATTTTACATATTCGTACTTACGCGACAGACATAAATTTTTAACAAATCATGCTTCAACTGTTTTAAAACCATAAAAAAATGAGTAAATCGCTTTACATTTTTCAAACGAATTGTAACACAAATTTGAAACAAATTGCACTGGTAAGTACATTTTTTTGTGCGTTCATAATTATATAAATAGGTAGCACCTATAATCGTCGTCTGGTCCGCCTGTCTGACCGTTTATATCAGTGCAAAAACTACCCAACAGTATAGTTTAAAAATTAATATATAAAATCGTTGCAGAATTTTGTCGAGTCATTTAAAATTTTATGAAATCGAATCAAAACTTAAGAAGATATTAATTAAAGTTTTATTCATTCTATTAAATCCTATTCTACCTAATTAATTCAAAGGTATCCCGTGATAAGTAACGGTTCTAGGTTGCTATGGTGATTACGTGAGATTTAAGATGGGGTCATATTATTTCCGTATTAACGAATTTAATATATATAATCTTAATAAATTTTGCATTCCTACTTTTTTTGAATAAGAGTGCAACAGCTATTGCACCAAGATCTGAATATTTATAAAAGCAGTTATAGTAAGAACGCACCTGATTTGTCATGTTTGATGAACAATTTCCGACTTTTCTCTCTAGTTGGCGGTGTAAAAATTGAAAAAGTGCTATTTACAAGTTAACAAATATTTAATAAAAGCGCAATTTAATCATCTGCTGTTACCAATATAAATTGACTTGAGCTTTATGGACGGGCATGTCTCTCTTTTAAAGTATAGAAGATAGTAATTATTAAGATGCTACTTGACGCAGAATACAGTATATTTTCGTGTATAAGTCGAGTATAAGAATTCTCAGCGAAAAATCGTCCAAAATCGGAAACCCGTATATAAGCCGATGTTAAACAAACGTGATGAAAATTTCAGCGAACGAAAACTTAGCTTTTTCTTTTGCATAGCTAATTGAAAAATATGCGCTCTCCAAAACTGTCGATATCTTCTAGAGATTTTCGGTTGATTATTGATATCTTCGGTAGATCTCCGGTGACCTTACTTCTATTCTTCTACAATCGGAAGTTTTTCTAAATGAGTCATTTCACTCTTTATCTACTGACAGGACTTATAAGTACCATTAAAATAACTTTTTATAAAATCCATTTAATGCATCGATTAGTTGTAATATAGTTTAGAATGAGTTATAGATACATTACTTTATCTTATTCCAAAAGCATTATTGGTTACATAAAACAAAAATATTTTTGAAAGGATGATTTCTTTTCCCTTTGTATCTTTTCAGCTTTCTTGGCGTTGGGGGGGGGGGGATTTCTCAATTCGTAAATATTTCTATATTTCTAATGTAAGAACATTATATTTGTACATTTCCCAATTCTACAAAATACTAAGAAAAATATTTAAAATAAAAGATTTGAGTGGGGTTATAAATATTGCACAAAATCCCTATAAATTCAAATTTAATTCATCCTTCTAAATCTTTGAATCCTTCTAAAGTCCTTCTAAAATTTATTAAATGATTATGTAAATCTTCTAATTTAGTTTAAACAATTCACGAAAAATGCTTTAGAAAATAAAGTTTTCAGGAATTCATAATTCAGTATATAAAGAGTGAAAGACAGACTCTGTTCGAAATGAATTGAATGGATGTCATCGGGCAATGCAGCTGTGACAAAAGGCGGTAACTTAAAAAAAGTCGACATTGTTGCTATCTCTGAATGGGTGAAAGTAACTTGGCTAGAACAACCACAAGAAGTGATCGTCCGATCTTTCAAAAAATGTTGCATCAGTAAGGGGCTATGCATATATAACGTTATCATTTTAGGGGGGGAGGGGGGAGTCTGGCACATGATATCATAAGATATCTCTAGGGGGAGGGGGAGTTTGTCTTTTGATATCGTTATCATTTTTGATCCAACCAATTTTTTTTTTTTTTTTTTTAACCTGGCCTAACATCAAAATAGTATGTTATCTATTTTTATGAAAATACAAAGTTATTAAAATCATTAAATAATTATAAAATTATTTAATTTCCCAAAATATGGAATACTCCAACGTTAGGTATTCCTATTCTTCTGTCATACGTGTATGCGTACATCAAACCGTATGCGAAGAATATTTGAAATAATACTTGTATTTACTAGTAAATAAAAGAGAAAGAATGTTGTCTGCCTGTTTTGTTGATAAGAAGTTCTTTATGCCCCACCGCGTGCGGGGCTAAATGCAAAAAGACACTTACTGTTGAATGCATTATGTAACAAAAAGCTATTATTATATACTTTTCAGTAGTAACTATTTCTTTTAAGTCTAATTTGATATAAAGTTAATTTATATATAAACTGATTATATATTGAATTCTCTTCATTTGTATCAATAAAGTATGCGAAAAATAAATGTAACCCTATTTGTATATCACTCGAAAAAAAAAAAGAAAAAATTCTAAAACTGTAAAGAATTTTTATACATTGATAACGATATCATAAAGGGGGGGGGGGGGATTCGAGGGATGATAACGCATGATATCGTAAGGGGGGGGGTCCAAAATTACCAAAAAGTTGATAACGTTATATATGCACAGCCCCTAATGCGATGGATGGAACCGAGGATGATGCCATTTTTGAAGAACATGGCGATGATGAGGAACTAGGTACTGACGATACTCATACTGATGTACCAATGAGAGAAAGGATTTTTAAGGAGTTGCTCCAAAATTCTGACAATGACTTGAATTGTAAAAGATGATTGGCGACTTGTTTCATTATAAAACAATAGAGTATTAAAGTATTTTTAGAAATTTGTAGATATTTTTTATGTTTTTTACATTTATGATCCTTTTTAATTTTAGAATGTCAAATTTGGAAATTTTTTAGACTCGTGTATAAGCCGCCCTGCCTCCCCCACTTTCGAGCCAAAACAATGTCCAAAAATTCTCGGGCTTATAAACGGAAATATAAATTTAAAAACAACGTTAAAAACGCTAGAAAATGCAAACTTTGAGTAGTCTAGTTTCGGTTAGCCTTTAGCGTATCATCCTCGGTGCGAGGACGTGCACTGAGGACGGTACGCTAAAGGCTATTTTTATTTCATTTCACTACCAGTACCAGATTTTTGCGTTTCAGTAACCAGAGTTTCACGTAACAGTACTGGTACGCGTACCATAGTTTGACAACCCCTGGTATAGCACATAGCACTGAATCACTGAATCAGCACCATTAGAGGTAAATAAAGTGATTTATAAAATAGACAAACACTTAGCTGCTTACATACATTCAACTAACATAAAAAAAACTAGTATGTTGTGGCCACCACAAAACTTTCTTCTATATAAATCACGTCAATTAAATCATTTAAATAGTACAAGAAATAACAACGATTTAACACCAATTCATATCAAAGTATATCTGAATTTGTAGTTGAATGGAAATTCGTGCGTTAGTTCTTGAGATAGAGCTATATCGGAAATTCTGAAAAATGTATCATAGCAGCGCCACCTGTTGAGCGATTTACACCAAATATAAGCAGCACTAAATGATATCAAGGTATACCTGAATCTGAAGTTTGTTGAAAATCCAAGCATTAGTTCTTGAGATAAAGCTATTTCGGAAATCGCAAAAAATACAGCATAGCAGCGCCACCTGTTGAGCGATTTACACCAAAAATTAAACAGCACTAATTTATACGTCAATTCATGTCAAGGACTAACCAAATCTGAAGTTTGGTGAAAATCCGTGCAATAGTTCTTGAGATACAGCTCTTGCGGGAATCGTGAAAAATGCAGCACAGCAGCGCCACCTGTCGGGCGATTTACACCAAAAATTAAACAGCACTAATTTATATCAGGGACTAACTGAATCTGAAGTTTGATGAAAATTCGTGCATTTTTTCTTGAGTTACAGCTATTGCGATAATCATGAATAATGCAGCATAACAGCGCCACCTGTTGGGCGATTTTCACAAAAAGTAACCAGCACCGAACTATATCCTGGACAAACTGAATTAAGGCGGACAAAAGAAGTCGAGAGACCACGTAGGGCAGATGCCTTTTTTGAACCAGAGAATGCGGTCTCTGAAGCTTTATGAAAATCCTTGCAATAGTTCTTGAGATATAGCTGTTGCAGAAATCGTGAAAAATGCATCATAGCAGCGCCATCTTTTAGGCGATTTTCACCAAAAACTAATCAGGTCCAGTTTATATCAAGGTCTAACTAAATATATAGTTTTGTGAAATTCCGTGCATTAGTTCTTGAGATAGAGCGCCCACAAAATTTTTGTCACATACAGACTCACAGAGTGACAGACAGACTCACAGACAGACATTTTCTAAAAACCATCAAATCGTGTTCTGAGCATTCTAAAACGTATAAATCCGTCGAAAACCGGAAGTCGAAATTTTTCACGAATCCAATACTTTTTTTCTTGTAAAGATAGAAGAAAGTAAAAATAACGAAGATCTTCACAAATGGGAAACTCGATGGGGTAGCTCCAGCTTTAATTGAAACCTCTCAATGGAACACTACAACAAAAATCAATATACATCTGTTTATTTTCCTAATACTCTACCGGCCTCGCGGGCACAGGTAGATAGCTCGATTTTATTGACTAAGAATGATCTTGAGGTAACATTCAGTATGTTTTACTTTTTTAATTAAAGAATTTCTACTAATTTTTCCGGTGTCTGTTTTTAGATTGTTTACCTTTCGTTAGGAAAGATGAAATAAAGTAAAAAACAAAATACCATATTTTCCAATGCGGTCTGGCGTATTACGATGGCCTACGACGAAAAGCTGTTTGCAGCATATTTTCTTATGTGACACTATTTCAAATATAATGAAATTCACATACATTTCTGAGATTTACTAAAATATAATTGCTGTAGGATGTGGTGTCTATAGCATTTATCGTTCCTTTACAAAGACATGCAAAAAATTTTGGATAAGTATCGGAATTACTGTGTATTAGCGATAAATTCTAGAAGTGATTTTCACTTATGGTATGCGGTTTGAAGTTTAACAAAGTATCTGAATATTACATGGTGTGTTAGTGGTCATTCCATACAAAATGAGCAATAATTAAAAAAAAAAAAGCCATGGCCCCATAGTAACCGATTTTAATAGAATTAGATGCACAGATTCAATTCATATTTAAGTAGAGCTATGGAAAATACCCTGACAAAAAATAATAAATTTTAGCAATTCTGGACATTTAAAAATCTTGACATAGAATGACATGAGTGCGATCATTCGAAGTTGCATGTTTTAAGTTCCGTATCTTGAAAACTATTTAACATAAAGTAAATATTTTTATAATATTCCAACATCTGGTAAATTATCTTAAAATTTAATTAGTAATAAGAATTTGGAAATACTATATTTAATCTTAAACTGGTTGTGAAAATTGATAATTTGTCATTTTTGAGAAGATTAAAAAGTTATAAAATCAAGAGAATAAAAAAAAAAAATCCTTGAAATTAATAGCAGATGTAGGAATGGAAATTACATCATTAACACGTTCACGCCGGCACAGTGGGTCACACTCGACTGTCTCCGAGCTGGCAAGCCCTACGTAGGGCACTCCCCCCTGGGCCTCTATCCCTCGTGCAGATAATTGGCCGTCAATAATCAACCAACCAACCGAGCTGGCAAGTCTCCGGCCTTTTGGATACCAGTATTTTAATACAGAAAATGTTGTTTTATTTAATTAAAGCAATTGGGTGATTTAAAGGAACAATATTTTCTCTAAAATAACAGTGGTGTGGAAAAAGCCGGAGACTTGACAACTCTGAGACAGTCAAGTGTGACCCACCGCGCCGGCGTGAACGTGTTAAATTACATCATTAAAGTTTGGAAATTGCTATGTATCAATTTTTTCTTCAAAATAAATTAGAAACTTAAAAATAAATTCAAAATCACGATGTTTACTCTTTTGTAGGCACAAAAAACAACTGAAGGAAACACCAGACATATACAATATTGCACATGCATAAAGCTCAATAAGCCCATGATAGGCTCAAAAAATGTCAAGTTAGCCTTTTGATTCCTAACATAACAAAATTGGGTTCATAAAACTAACATTTATTACATTCTATGAGCCATTGCCCTTCAAAGATTTCGTGTTTTTCACACTAGCGTCTAAATTGTGCCCCTCACAGCGGTTCTTATCACAAATGCACCCGAAAAATTCCCTATGTTGCCGAAAAAATCCCTATTTAAAGAGAAAATACGGTTCCTTGTTCAGTTGATTTCCCCTATTCAATATTTTAAATACATGTGACCTAGAAATCGCTTGTTATTATTGTTAGTTTCATATTCAGTGCGGTCCCATCGAGGACGATACTGTGACGTTCCATCTGCGTTCATATGCAAAAACCAGATGGCCACTTAAAATTTAAACATTACTTAACGCTTTTTAATTGGATGCCTGCAGATGCTTCAGCTCAGCGTCGCATGTCAAAGCATTCACGAACTCCAGATGTGGAGTTATAAACACTTTTAATGAGGGGCTAACTCTCGATTTAAAGTGGCTGACAGACACTAGTCGTAACAAAAAGACCAGTGATGATATGAATAAGGCTCTGACGTGGTCACCCACTGAAGGCGGACAAAAGAAGTCGAGAGACTACGTAGGGCAGAAGCCTTTTTTGAACCATAGAATGCGGTCTCTTTTGGCCGACGTGAAAAGGGGCGAGCGAGCCTCCGATTCAATTTGAAGTTTTCTTGATGTTACTGTGATTTGTTTGTGTGTTGTGGTCTGTGCTGTCTATGCGTGAAATAAAACGTTTAAAAAAATGAACGCCAGTTCTCCTGATTTAAATTTTTATGTCTAGTTCTTTCGTTAGATATATTTTACGCTACAATCCGCTAAAGGCTAATGAAGCTATTCTGCTAAAAGTTTGCATATTCTGGCGTTTTTAACGTTGCTTTTAAATTTATACCCTGTATATATATGTGTAATGTCTTTTGGACTAAGAACTGTAATATATTTATTTTTCTTCAAATTAAGATATATACTGTTTTTCTTTACTGTCATACTCTGAGATAATCCACAGAATTTGCCTGTATTATAAAAAATGTAAGCTGAATTTTTTAGCGGAAAGAAGGTGAAATATTGTTAACTGTCGCGGTAGAAGTAGGTAAAAAAAGCTATCGAAATTTCTCAGTGCTCTTTTTTTCTGGGAATATTTTTGCTAACATTCTTATACTCTAGTAAAATACTAATGGCATACATATGAAATTTTTTAAAACCGTTCAATAATATTATAAAAATTAATCAGCGCATAAGACTTAATGATTTTTTCTTTTTTATATATTTATCAGTAAAACATACATTGAAAATAAATAGTTTATCTTTTGGAAAATTTATTTATGTTCAAAAAATATTTTCTTCATTTTATTATGAGAAGATGGTATGTAAAATATCATTTCTTTTTAAAAATCCGGAAGCTTAAAAGGAATTTAGAATTGATACATTATTAATATTTTAAAGAATGGGGAAGGAACTTTTGAAAAATTGTCGAGCTTATGCATGAAAGCTAATTTAAAAATAAATTGATTATTGATTATTTTTAATTCGTAGTCGCTGTGTAAACCAACATTGTTTTCTTGGAATAATTTTCTTACCAGGTTTGAAAATTAAGGAGGCATACATTTTAAGCTTAACAAGAAAGAAAAAAATCATGCGTCAAGCATAGATTATGAAACACTTTCCAAAACATTCAGAATCGCGATACAAAACTGCACCGTTCAATAAGTTATAATATTATGTCTAATTCAACCCTATGGAAACGCATAACACACTTGATAACACAATTTCAGTTGTCCCCGTCTACAATCGGGAAATTATCCGAATTCTTTGATCAGCCCTGTATATATTGCATTGCCCTATTGTATAGTAATCATCTTGTTGTGAAATTCAGTGATTCAGTGAATCTTATGAAATTCTTTCATAAGATATGTTAAATGCATGCAGTACAAAAATAGGCTAAATTCTGATGTGAAATACTTTTTATGAAATTTGAGTAAAATTACCGGCGGTTCTAGTGTTAAGATACTACTTGGCGAAGAATAATATAAATTTAAAAACAGCGTTAAAAACGCCAGAACATGCAAACTTTTAGCAGACTAGTTTCGGTAGCCTTTAGCGTACCGTCCTCAGCGGATGTCCTCGCACCTGAACACCCCCCCCCCCTTCTTCATCGGAGTGCTGAGCTGTTTAGCCGTAAAAATCCCCAGTATAAGCCAAAAAAATAAATAAATTATTGAATTAAATAAACGTAAATTGATTAAAAAATGCTTTGCATCTATTTTATATTATAAGATTTTCGTTATTTTTAACTTCGAAATTTACGATTTGCAAAAAATTCTGACGTGGTGGTTAAAAAAGAAGGTCATTTTCGGATTGGGTGATAAAAAAAACACCCAATTCAATTATCAAAAGTTAAAAATCACAACCATCTCGTCTAGTTTATAGTAACAGATTCTCGCGGTTTTTTTTACCTTTGAAATTTGCGATTTGCAAAATATTCCCAAATGATGGTTAAAAATCAAGGTCATTTTCGGATTCAGCGCTAAAAAATACATAAAAATCAATTATTAAAAGTTAAAAAACACAAACATCGAAGGCTTGTTTTATGATTCTGTATGTATTATGGGCGATTTTCATAAAAAAGGTAATCAGCACCAAGCTAAATCCTTGACTAACTGAATCTGAAGTTTTATGAAAGTCCGTGCAGTAGATCCTGAGATATATCTACTACAGAAATCGTGAAAAATGGCGCATAGCAGCGCCACCTTTTGGGCTATTTTCACCAAAAACTCATCAGGCCCATTTTATATCAAGGTCTCACTGAATATAAAATTTTGTGAAATTCCGTGCATTAGTTCTTGAAATAGAGCGCCCACAAAAATTTTGTCACATACAGACTCACAGAGTGACAGAGAGACTCACAGACAGACATTCTCTAAAAACCATGAAATCGTGTTCAGGGCATTCTAAAACGTATAAATCCGTCTAAAACCGGAAGTGAGAAAATTTTCACGAATCCAATACTTTCTTGTAAAGATAGAAGAAAGTAAAAAGTCGACATTGTCGCTATCTCTCAATTGATGAAAGTAACTTGGCTTGAATTACCACAAGAAGTGATCCTCCGATCTTTCAAAAAATGTTGCATCAGTAATGCGATGGATGGAACCGAGGATGATGTCATTTTTGAAGAAGATGGCGATGATGAGGAACTAGATACCCATACTGATGTACCAATGAGAGAAAGTAATTTTAAGGAGTTGCTCCAAAATTCTGACTGTGACTTGAATTGTAAAAGATGATTGGCGAATTGTTTCATTATAAAAGAATTGAGTATTAAAGTATTTTTAGAAATTTGTAGATATTTTTTTATGTTTTCTATATTTATCATCCTTTTTAATTTTAGAATGTCAAATTTGGAAATTTCTTAGACTCGTGTATAAGCCGCCCTCCCTCCCTCCCACTTTCGAGTCAAAACAATGTCCAAAAATTCTCGGGCTTACAAACGGAAATATAAATTTAAAAACAACGTTAAAACGCTAGAAAATGCAAACTTTGAGCAGTCTAGTTTCGGTTAGCCTTTAGTGTATCATCCTCGGTGGAGGACGTGCACTGAGGACGGTACGCTAACGGCTATTTTTATTTCATTTCACTACCAGTACCAGATTTTTGCGTTTCAGTAACCAGAGCTTCACGTAACAGTACTGGTACGCGTACCATAGTTTGACAACCCCTAGTATAGAACATAGTAATTATTAACACTAGAACCGTCATGAGGACCACTGCGAAACTGATAATATTCGAGTCAAACCAGAAATTCTTTTATAAGATATGTTAAATGCATGCAGTACAAAAATAGGCTAAATTCTGATGTGAAATACTTTTTATGAAATTTGAGTAAAATTACCGGCGGTACTAGTGTTAAGATACTACTTGGCGAAGAATAATATAAATTTAAAAACAGCGTTAAAAACGGCAGAACATGCAAACTTTTAGCAGACTAGTTTCGGTAGCCTTTAGCGTACCGTCCTCAGCGGATGTCCTCGCAACTGAACCCCCTCCCCCCTCTTCATCGGAGCGCTGAGCTGTTTAGCAGTAAAAATCCCCAGTATAAGACAAAAAAAAAAAAAAAAATTATTGAATTAAATAAACGTAAATTGATTAAAAAATGCTTTGCATCTATTTTATATTATAAGATTTTCGTTATTTTTAACTTCGAAATTTACGATTTGCAAAAAATTCTGACGTGACGATTAAACTAGTATGTTGTGGCCATCACAAAACTTTCTTCTATATAAATCACGTCAATTAAATCATTTAAATAGTACAAGAAATAACAACGATTTAGCACCAATTCATATCAAAGTATATCTGAATTTGAAGTTGGATGAAAATTCGTGCTTGAGATAGAGCTATAGCGGAAATTCTGAAAAATGTAGCTGAGCCGCGCCACCTTTTGAGCGATTTACACCAAAACTTAAACAGCACTAATTTATATGTCAATTCATGTCAAGGACTAACTAAATCTGAAGTTTTATGAAAATACGTAGAGTAGTTCTTGGGATATATCTATTGCAGAAATCGTGAAAAATGCCGCATAGCAGCGCCACCTATTGGGTTGATTTTCACCAAAAACTATTCAGGTCCAGTTTATATCAAGGTCTAACTAAATATAAAGTTTTGTGAAATTCCGTGCATTAGTTCTTCAGATAGAGCGCCCACAAAATGTTTGTCACATACAGACTCACAGGGTGATAGAGTGACAGAGTGACAGACAGACTCACAGGCAGACATTTTCTAAAAACCATCAAATCGTGTTCTGGGCATACTAAAACGTATAAATCCGTGGAAAACCGGAAGTCGAAAAATTTCACGAATCCAATACTTTCTTCTTGTAAAAATAGAAGAAAGTAAAAAGGAGGTCATTATCGGATTCAGTGCTAAAAAAACGTGAAAATGAATTATCCAAAGTTAAAAATCACGACCATCTCGTCTTGTTTACAGTAACAGATTCTCGCGGTTTTTTACCTTTGAAATTTACAATTTGCAAAAAATTTCCAAGTTATGGTTAAAAATTAAGGCCATTTTCGGATTCAGCGCTAAAAAATGCATAAAAATCAATTATTAAAAGTTAAAAAAAACACAAACATCGAAGACTTGAGTTATGATTTCTGAGATATTATATTTTATTAGAAAAATGTCTTTTTTTTTACAGTGTATAGTCTACTCCTTACTAAAACCAATCGCTTTGCGAATCAGTTTTTAGGGTTCTGTACTTAAAAAGTAAAAACGGAGTTGAGAGACTCTCGTGATACTATACTAGTATACTTTTACTTAGTATACTAGTATACTTTTATAGTTCTGAACTAGTTCCAGAAGTATAAAAGATTATTGATAATGATTTTCGAAAAAAATTCTCGGTAATTAGTCGAGATGTTAATCATTAAAGACACAGACGCTTTGGACATACATAAAGACACAGCCGATGTACTGCCGATGTATGCCATCGGCTTTTAAAGCCTAGATAACAACTTTTAACGATATATTTGTATAGTGGTGTATAATGCTCAGTTACTACTTACTATACTCTGACGGAAAAAAAAAATCTCAACACCAAGAAAGACTTGTGTTAGATAAACGAAATTTGGTAGGCATGTTTATACATCTGAAAGATGACATTGATTGAAATTTCGCGCTTTGCGCATAAGTGTGGCGCTAGTAGCGCCACTAAGAACTTCCAGATCAGGTTTACTTTAAATGCGTGCTGTAAAGTTCGTGGGGGTTATTTAGCTTCGAATTGTGACGTATTGAGTTGATGTTAGTGAAGAATGCCTTTAAGAAGACGAACAAGCCAATGTCAACAGCTCACCTAGTTGGAACGAGGTCGCATATTCGGGCTACGAGAATGTGGATTTTCTTTCCGCGATATTGCAGAAAGACTTGGCTGGAATGCATCCACTGTGCATGATTGTTGGGAGCAGTGGTCAAGGAACGGTACTACCTCAAGAAAGGCGGTCACTTGGCACTCCTGAAAGGGAAGATCGCTGTATACGGAGCACGCCTGTAGCGCAAAGTACTGCGTCTGCGGCAGAAATTCGAGCTGCAGTTGCTACCACAGTGGCACAACGAACTGTTAGAAATCAGTTACTTCACGAATTGCTCAGAGCTAGGCGCCCTCTAGCGTGCATTCCATTGACTCCAAGTCATTGCCGTTTGCGAAGCCATTCGTGTCAAGCCAAAGCTCATTGGTGGGCGGAGTGGAGATCTGTTGAGTTTCTTTTTCATCCGAAAACACAACAGATCTCCATTCTGTCCTCCAATGAGCTCTGGCTTGACACCAATGGCGTCGAAAACGGCAATGGCTTGGAGTCAGTAGAATGCACGCTAGAGGGCGCCTATCTCTGAGCTGTTCTTGAAGTAACCGATTTCTAACAGATCGTTGTGTCACTGTGGTACCAACTACAGCTCGAATTTCTGCCGCAGACGCAGTACGATGCGCCACAGGCGTGCGCCGAAAACGGCGATTTTCCCTCTCAGGAGTGTCACGTGGCCGCCTGGAACCTGGTCTTCTAGAGAAAGTACCATCCCTTGACCACTGCTTCCAACAATCATGCACAGTGGATACATTCCCGCCAAGTCTTTCTGCAATATCGCGGAAAGAAAATCCACCTTCTCGTAGCCCGATTATGCGACCTCGTTCCAACTCGGTGAGCTATTGACAGTGGCTTCTTCGTCTTCTTAAAGGCATTCTTGGCTAACATAAACTCAATACGTCACATTTCGAAGCTAAATAACGACCACGAACTTTACAGCACGGATTTAAAGTAAACCTGATCTGCAAATTCTGAGTGGCGCTACTAGCGCCACACTTAAGCGCGAAATTTCAATCAATGTCATCTTTCATATGTATAAACACCCTACCAAATTTCGTTTATCTAACACAAGTCTTTCTTGGTGTTGTGATTTTTTTTTCCGTCAGTGTATTTATTTTACGGATCCCTCTGTGCTCGATATACTTGCGAGCACTTGACCGGTTATAATCATAATTAAGAACAGGCTCTAGTTTTCTTTGTAATACCGAACGCCATATTTTACTAAATCGCTTTTAGTTATCAATCGGAAATTACCAAAAACTGGTGGCGCTGAAGTGCATTAAGCAGCATTTATTGTGAAAAAATATTAATAATAATTAAAAAATATATTCACGATGTTTAAAATGCGGCGCTCTGTCTATTTTTTCACTAATTATGTATAACAACCTTAAAATGAGAAACTCGAAAAAAATCCATAATAATTTCTAATAATTTTGGAACTGATAATCAATATTTCTATTTAATGTTCCATTAAGAATTATAAAACTTTAAAAAATTTTAATTTCTTCGAAGATGTTAAATTATTATGTTTCTTAATAAATAATATTCTTTTGACATTAATGAAAACTTAAATCATTTATTCAAAATAATGTAAGTTATTTATTAACTTTTATCTCACTTCATAATAAATTGCTTCATAATAATTAAAGACTTTTGCTTTTTTAAAAACATACTTTGTGAAATTCATTTTAACAGCAAATGAGAACTAACATGTAAGGTGATTAATTTTATTTCAGAAATGAACTATTCATGTTCATATAAAATTTTGAGTAAAACATGCTCCATTGAGTTTCTTCCTGTTTTGAATTATGATGTTGCGTTTAGTTTGTTTTCCATTTTTATATGGCAACAAAATAATTCTGAACTAGAATTTACTTATCTTTACTTATCTTCAAAGATTTCTAAAGTTTTCAACAAAATGAATTAATAAAAGAGTTGTTTCTACGCTTTGAATTATAATGCACTGTAAAAAGAGACAAATGTTTGAATCTATAATCTGTGAATATATAATACAAGAAAGAAAGAAAAAATATGCGCAAATTATGAAACATTTTCCAACGCATTCAGAATAATGTAACGAAATTTCACATTTTCATAAGTTGAAATAGGATATCTAATTGTTCCATTTGGAAACTCATAACACATTTGAAAAGCCAATTCCAATCTACAGTCAGAAAATTTTTTGCATTTTTGAGCAGCCCTGTATATGGTATATAGATTTGTATCTATAAACTACATGCATATAAAAATTTTGTTTAGTTAGGAAATACATACCACAGATAAAAATTCCCCTTCAGAGATTTCCGTTGATAAGGAGAATGGTACTTGTGTTGTTTTGTATTCCCTATAGAATTTAGACACAACGAGTAACATGCAAAAATGTTGTTAAACTTAAAAGCGCATACCGAAATTGAAAACGCACTTCCAGCAATTATTGCTCAAAGACTGTATTGTAACCGATTTCTTTTGTGTGTCCCTGTAAATGAACAATAAATGCTATGAATGCCCTACACCAGGGTCGGCGAACCTTTTTACATCCGCGTGCCCAATTTTTTTCAAAAAAGATTTTACGTGACTATGATGTACCAAGTACCAAAAATAATTTAGTGGATCAACGTTTCTGGATTTTTATTCATTGAGATTTAAAAATATGGGACAATATACATCTAGTAATTAAATTAACATACATTATAAAGCAATAAAATGGTGAATGCGATGTCGGTTATGCCAAATATTAATATGGTGTTCAGCCTACTTACTTTTAATAGGATGCAAGCTGAATTCGAGTTATCTAACAAATGGTTTGGTTTTCTAATATTTAAGGTTTTCGTATCATTTCCAGAAATAATGTCCCGAATGAATAAATAGAGCGAACAGTTGTGAAAACTACATATTTTATACTAAGTCGCTTTAGTTTCATCACTGGGAGTTTTACTTATAATGCCTGATATATATATTTTTTTTTGATATTCTTCCAACCGTCTCTTAATTTGACAAATTATTGAGCCCACATCGGAATAATTTAGAAATTCAATTACTTTCTTTCCAATAAAAAAAAGAAAGAAAAGCCTAGTTTGTATAAGTTTGAGTGTTTTGTTTAACTTAATGCTATTTTGTTTTAGGGGGAGATTCTCAAAAAGTGGGATCATTAAACGTTAACAATATGTAATTTTTAAAATTTTCAAATTTAAGGCCAATTTTTCTTTAATAGTATAGTATTGTGTCGATAAATATAATATATTAATATTTTTAATAGTATGTCTACAAAATTATACACAAACATTAAACCAGCAACTATTCTGGAAAATTAATTATTAAAGCATTTAATTAGCAGTTGTGTACGTTACAAATTTTGAACATTTTTTCGCACGTACGTTACAGATTTTGGACGTTGCACTTAGTATTTAAAAAATTCTTAAGACTAAGAATGTAGTAAATGTGTCCTATAATTGTATGTGTATACATATATATATGTATAATTAACTTTTTGTTATCCAGTAATAATAATAATAAAATCAAATGCTTTGTTACGTACGTTACTTTCGGACATAACAAAATACAAAAAAATTCTTTATAGAAAAATCCTTCTATCTTCAAAAAAGCAATAAATCAGCCTGCCATCTCTTAACGAAATTATCAAAAAATCATCCGTTTCCTTTATGCATTCGTTGTTTACCATTAGAACCACCTGGAAGCAAGTTAAAACTCTTTTTCTTGGTGGTACATTGGAGCAGGTAGCGTTATGAATGTCCGAAATTGGCCTCCTTAGCATAAAATAATAAAATTTAAAGATATTTATACAAAGCTTTTACAATAAATTATGTCATTTTCTGTCTCTGAATAGAATTAAAACTCAATATATATATAAAAAATAAAGTCAATGGTAATTAAAGTTATGTTTGAAAGGCTTAAAATTATGACGTGTGTCAGTGCCCACCTTTTGAGAATCGCCCTAGGATTTCAATCAACCCCGTGCCTAAAATATTCTATCGCGTGCCAAGTTTTGCACAAGTGCCATAGGTTCGCCGACCCTGCCCTACACGATTAAAAATCTTCAGCTTTAACTGCATAGTCATTCCACCGCTTTTATAAAATATATCTATTCTGACCAATGAGAATGCTCCATAGTTAAGTCTTGTAATCGTTTTCTATAAAAGCTGTGGAGTGACTATGCAGCAAAAGATACAGATTTTTAACATTGTACTCTATAGTAGTCACCTTGTAGTGAAATTCAGTTATTTAAATCAATTTCAATATATTTGAAATAGCTTAATATCATTAAACTGCACTGCAGACGATTTTTCCCCATTGACCGTAATGTAATTGAAATCTTTTGAGCGCCCCGGTAAATGAAATTTATAAACTACTATCGTCATATTCAATACCCAATATGCCGAGGTAAATATCATTAACATATATCAATTGCATGAAAATTCGAGTATATTTATGCGAGTTAGAGCGTCGGCAGTCAGACAGACAAACGGAATTCATGAACAATCTTTAGTTTAAAACACCAAATAAAATAAACTAAGACAGACTTGAGCACAGTTAAAAAATAAAATTTATAAAGAATATACTAAAAAACAATTAAAAATACAATATATAAGCGTTTCGCCAAGCGACACGTAAGGCATCATCAGTACAAAAAATATCCATTGCATTTCAAACGACAGAACAAATCAAGAACAGTTAAAGTTAGTTATTTTAAAAACAAACAATATTCACTAGGGGCAGAACGAGCATCATTCAAAGCCTGCTATCGCAATTCAGTGAACCAAGCCTCAAGGAGCAATCTATCATGGTAGTTGTTGCAACCCGATTTCAAAATACTGGCGTTCGCAATGAGCAGAATGTGATTCGTTTGACGTGAATGCTGGACAATTTTTGAATTCAAATTGCACTTTTTTAAAGCACCAGTATGTTCTTTTAGGCCAATTTCCAATGATCTACCAGTTTCACCAATATAAACACTATTGCAATCTTTACAAGGAATAATATAAACAACACCGGGTAATTTAGATTTATTATATTGAAATTTAGGCTTATTGAAAAAGGAACTCAATTTATTAATAGGTTTAAAAGAAACCCCGATATTGAATGATTTTAGAGTGCCAGAAATTTTTTCAGAAATGTTCTTATAATAAGGGATACAGATAAAGGAGCTTGGTTTACTACGTTGAAAATAAGGGGGGGGGGGTAGAATTTACAAAATTTAAAGTATTTTTAAAGATTTTTTTAACAAGACCAATACGATAGCTATTATTAACCAAATCGCGATAAATTTTACATTTCTCTATTTCAAAATCATTACTGGAACTGCAATATTTTATGACTCTGAAGGCTAAAATCTTGATAATCATCAAATAACTTAATAGCCATCAAATTTATTTTATGGCTGAAAGGGCATATTGAATTGAAATTAGTATATTGACCAGTAGAAGTAGGTTTTCTGTAAACAGTAGTGGTGACAGATTGAGGGATATCAGTCGTGAGTCTGCGGATTAGAATGTCGAGAAATGGTAATTCAGCATTATTTTCAATTTCAACAGTATAATAGTATAAACTTAATAGGGTTACCAATAGAGTTAGAAATCGTGAGAATATCATTTAAGTCTGCTTCTTTCACTATCAAAAAAATATCGTCGACATAACGTCTCCAAAAAAGAATACGTGGTCCAAGTTCAGAATTAATAGTATTTTCAATATTCTGCATTACAAGTTCAGCAATTACAACAGAGAGGGGGAGGGGGACCCTTTTGCTTATATTCTTATATAGTATATTCTTTATAAATTTTATTTTTTAACTGTGCTCAAGTCTGTCTTAGTTTATTTTGTTTGGTGTTTTATTGGTTTTTAAATTCAGACGTTCAATGTATATGTACTGTAAATCTTCAATTTCTTTGGAAAGTGTAAAAAATAGTCCTGCACTTTTTTTTTTTATTATTAAAACATGTTATTCAGACTTGAAATCATTATATATGTTAATATGTAGAAAAATTAAAACAATTTTTTTTAATTTTCCATTCCATTCAAACTCAATTCAAACATTTATAATTAGTATGCATTAATGCATACCAATTGTAATTGCACAACAATTAGCATAAATATTTTGATGAATATTATTTACATTCACAAATATTTAAGGTTTGACAAGAATAGAAATCTATAAGTTATGTTATTTTATAAACATTTGTATGTTTAAAAAGATTTATATTTATTTTATTATGAAATAACTGTATGAAATACGATATTTCTTTTATGAAAATTAAGGTACTTTAAAAGAATTTCAAATTGAGGCATCATTAATATTTTAAATAAAACGGACTGAAGAATTGAAAAATGACAGCACAGATCTTAAGTATTTACGAATGATAATTTAAAAATAAATGGGATATTGATTAAATCCTTGAAATTTTCTTTTCAGAATAATCCATTACTGCTCTTATTTTATTTCAAATTTGTAGGACTATAAATTTAAAATGTAATTAAAAAATGTCAGTTTAATTAGATTTTAGATTTGAATATGAAGTCAATTAGGCATAAAATGCTGAAAAAAAAATGCATTTTTAGGATGAATAGGATAGGAGAAATATAGTTTCAATTATGAAAAATACACGTATTGATAAAAGTAGGGGAGATGGGGTGTAGAAAGGGACATTTTGTATTTATAAGCTTATAAAATAATTATGCGAGTGAGAGCGTAGAAACACAGGCAGACCGACTGCCATGCAAACCGAATTCATAAACACTTTTCAACTATATTGTTAAGTGTTAATAACCACGTACTAAAATATACAATAAGGGGCGGTCCATAAATGATGTCACACTTTTTTTCAATATTTTGACTCCCTCCCCCCCCCTTTGTCACGAAGTGTCACACTTCACCATACCCCCTCCCCCGCCCCCCTTGTCACATGTCACGCTATATTACATAAACAAGTACTTGCAGTTCAGAAACAAAACACTACGTTGTAGATTATATTTCAAATTTTTTTAAAACTTTAACTATGTGTTTTAATGACATTTGTAAGCATTACAATAAAAATGATTCGTGCACTTATTTTGTATGAAACTAGGGGGCTCTGCCCCCTACGAGCTACGCTCGCCAACCCCCGTTCAGGCACACCAAAATCCAAAAAGCACGCTAATTTGGTCGGCTTTAAAAATATTTAATTTAAAAAAAAAAAAAAAAACAGCGATCTTTTTTTAAACGGGTTTCCATTCGTTTTCCTTGGATTGGGGATTTTTAAGACCAAATCTGCTGCTGTTAAGAGATACAATGGCTGTTTTCGTAATTAACAAAATTAGTTAAACATTTGAAAATAACCTAATGTAAAATGAATTAAGTACTTAGTGTCATTGTATCCCGGTATTTTTTAACAACGCTATAAGATAGTTCTTTTAAATAATTCATTTTAAATCTGACGTAATTTACACCAAAGTTTTATTTCTCTTATTAATATTCACGTGAAAATACTTTTGTTGTTAGAAGGAAATATTATTTGCGTTGTCTTCGAATTTACGATATTAGTTGAAAAGATTATCTCAAAATATCTCGCGCAAATATATTTTTTAATTTAAATTGTTTTGCCATATTTTTTGGCCATTTTAAATATGACGTAATATCCTCCATTTACAAGTTTTAACGCATAATAATGATTTTTTTATTTTAACATTTTGTTACTTTTTTTAAATTCAAGTGTAAATATGGTTCCCATGACGTAATTTTCCTGCTTTTAGCATGCAATCATTTAATTCTAATTTTAAAGTTTTTTTCTGTTTATAATACTCACGTGTAAATAAATTTTTTATTTGAAGTAAACATTATTGCTTGTGCTATTTATACAATTGGCAACAGTTTAAATTAACAACATTTTCTAAAAGTTGTAAGAAATATCTCTCGAAATGCTGAAAATTTGAATTTAAAATAGAAATAAAACTTCAAAAAATGAGCCAAATAAAAAAAAATAAATGCAATCTGCACATCGGAAACTTATAACGCATAAAATGATCTAAAAGTGATTAAATTCTCATTTATAGTTTTTGCTCCAATAAAACTTTTTTAATGGAACGATTTTGTCCAACTTTAGCATTAAGTATCTCTTAAAATAATTCTTCGATTTGAAAACTGTCTGCATCAGCGTGTTTATCAAACATTTCTCTATAATACCACCGATTTTCATATTTTTGTATGCAACAGTTTTTTATCTATTAACGAAGAAAGGCTATGCTTAAGCATTCAAATTGGATGCCGATCTACCGGGAATATCTACGCAGATTTTTATTGGTCCATTTCCAAATCAAAACTTTTTTTATATATAGAAGGATAAGACTAAGGTTTACAACAAAAAACATAATTAATATACAATAGAAATAAAATATTAATATTAAAGAGCAATTGAAAACAGTAGTGTTTTGGAATTTGAAATGGAATTTAATATATTTGGCTTTAAATCTTACCTTTATCAATAAAAAATACTTTAATTTCAAAAAAACTTCAAAATTTAATCTGTTGAATTTTAATGCTTTAATTTTAATCAAAATCTGGGATGCCACATTTCTTCTTACCCCCTCCCACCCCCCTGTCACAAACTGTCACAATCTCACGAACACCCCTCTCCCCCTTCAAGTGTGACATCATTTGTGGATGGCCCCTAACCGCTTTCGAGCTATCCATGATTCCGAAAACCGTTCTTTATCTGTATAAACCTTTGTAACCAATAAATTTCCGAGATTTAAAGAAGCATCTCTAAAAGACGAAAGTTTATTTTGTTGCCAGTGATTTTAAGAAACGTTTCCAAGCAATTTTGTATGGTGTATTAAACAGTTTTTTCAAGCAGAATATCGGTTTCTTGAATGCTATCCGTTTATAATTAAACGTTTTAAGCTGCATTGTTGAATTGACACATGCAAGAGTAACAAATTAATATTAATTTTAATTAGTTTGTTACTCTTGCATTTGAAATGCAATTTAATCTAATATAACAAAGCATAGCTGTTAAGCTACACATGAAATATTACTGTTTCATTCGATCGATGGTATCTGTTCTTCTAAACATTACAATTTTTCAACCCTAAACATAAAATAAACCCGTGCGGAGACGTCATACTTTATCTTTTTTGTACTATTTATTTTTTTACAATCATTACTGAGAATGATATATTGCATTATTTAATTTTTGTCGTAACATTAATTTGAGAAAAACCCTTCATTTCATTTTTGAAAACAATGCTGACCTATTTTTTAATTAACTGCAATTTCTAATCAAAAACATGTTTTAACGAGAGTACCTAGTTCATTGTTCTGTGTTTTGTAGAAGCGTAGAATAATGTTAATATTAATGCACATTTAATGTATCATGTTTGTCTGTGAAACATGTTTGCTGAACACGTAGATATTTACTTAGTATTACGTAGATATACGTATACTAAGTACGTATACGTATACGATTACGTATTACGTAGATATTTACTTGGCATATGTTAATTCAGGTTATGTTAATATATGTTAAATCTCAGGACTCTTTAAAGTTTAAAATTTTCGAAATTTAAATTTTTTTGGATGTTAAACTTTCTGTACGTTTTAGTATGATTTTTTCCTTGAAATTCCCATTAGAACAGAAGGTCTGGCTATTAGAATTATACCCGCTCAATAGCTAAAGCAGCGTTTCCAAAAAGTCATTTTTCTCCAAATGAAGTTTTTTTTTTCTTTTTTATGCCCTGGTATAACGCGCAGGATAGCTGGAAAACTTCTGAATATTTTTTCATGAAAATTTCAAAACATATGTTTCACGTTATTATGAATAAACGAAACCTAATATTTCCTTTTTATTGTTAAAAAAAATACTTTTTTAGGTGATTATACTGCTGAAATTTTCAAAATTTTATATTAGCTAAATAAAACTTTGCATTAAAAATATAAAAATGCTTTAAATACAAATTTATTTAGATCCAGGTTAATTATTATAAGCTAAAGTATAATTAGGTAATAAACAATTCAATTTAAAAAATCAAAAATCCCGACTGCGTAAAAAGCGAACTAATTAATTATTTCTCATCAATGTGAAACTATTTTTTTTTTTCAATTCCTACTATTATCTCACACTCTCGCTATATATATCGTGTTCAAATTTTCAATCGTTAATAAAATACTTATTATTCATCCAATCAAGCTCAAATAATTTTTTTAAACTTGTAGTGGATGACACTTGATGTTAATCCAGTTTTTTTCAAATGTTAATTCATTAATTAAATTAAATTAATTAATTTGCAATAATCGAGAGAGTCTTCTTCTTGATCAAGATATTTTAAGACCGAGAGAGCCATCTTCTTGATCAAGGTATTTTAAGGGACACTGAAGAGGATAGAAGAATGGTAGAAAAAAAATTCTCTAGTTGACCTAAGTAGGAATTGACTTATATATATATATATATATATATATATATTACTTGTTTATATTACTTACCTATTTTTTTTTAATTTACTTGTATTGATGACATTTAAGCTGTGTTTCATTGTTAATTCCTATCTATAAACACTGTTTTGATGAGGCCTATAGATGTCAATGATGGTTAGAGTTGCAGTAAAGCTAGAGATCCTACATACACAACTTCCAGGTTGTATACAATTTTAACGGAGTTTCTGACTGTAAAATAGTCAATGAAACATCGTTTTCATCTTGAAAGACCTATCAAATGATATGCCACTCATAATGATGCGTAATTTTTTTTCCGTCTCTACCGCCATTTTGAATTTATAAAAACAAAACCTATCCTATAACCATCGGGCCCTTAAGACGAATTGATAGAGACCTCATTCATTAAAATCCATCCAGCCGTTGGGATGTTTCGAGGGTATAAAGAAATCCACATACACAGATACGCGTGAAACACATAACCCTTCTTTTCAGTCGGGTAAAAAAAAAATCATATAGTTTTAAAATTTATATTGTAATCCTGCGCGTAAGCTGTAATACGAATTTTCTGTTTGAAAATATCTGAAAGTTTGGAGCACCCGATAAATGCTAATTCTGTAACTTATTTTTTTAATACATGAAATTAAAGAACATACTTATATCTTTTAATCCCAATAAAAATTGTTTTTTTTTTAATTATATACATTTTAATGTATTAACTGTATTAATGTATTATCTGTTTTCGTTTTTCATTTTTTTCCAATTTTAAAAGTCCTGAGAGCCCTTAAAAAAAGTAACCGCTCAACTGTAAAAATAACCCTTTACCTTTAATTTTTACACTTTTCAATTTACGACATGCTTCTCATTTCCTATATAAAGTTTCTTTATTTTAATTTTCCATGTATTTGTGTCGAGTTAAACAATCTGGGGAAAATAAGAAAAATGAATAATTCATCATAAAGAATCCCTAAGAAATTGTTAGCTTAAGCTTTTCACGAACATTCTGTTTCACTATTCAAAATCTGACAGCATGAAATAAATGATTACGTGCTTTTCTGCAGCACATTCATAACATAAGATTTTAAATTCCCATAACAAAGAATTTTCCTCTCTTAACGCTTTGTTAACACAACTAATTTTCAAGCGAAATAAATTTCATTTGTTGTCTTTTGAGCAAACTGATTTCAAAATTATTGTATACGTTTAAAAAGAGAGAAATACAGTATCTTTATGGTAAAAGTTAAAATTTAGCCCCTCCCCTTCAATTATAATGCAATGTGAATAAAGACAAATAGTTTAAAATCTATGAAAATATATATTATAAACACAAACGAAAATATACAATAACCTCTTTCTATTATCCACGATTCCGAAAAGCGTTCTTTATGTAGAAAAGTTTCCAAGAAAATTTTTATTGGGTGTATTAATCAGTTTTTTTCTACCAGAATATTTAATGCTATTAATTTATAATTAAACATTTTCAGCTGCATTGTTGAATTTATACATGCAAGAGTAACAAATTAATGTTAATGTTAATATTAATGCTGTTAATGTGTCATGTTTGTTTGTAGAACATGTTTATTGAACACGCAGATACCGAGTGTTCTTAAATGGAGTGACTGATTTTTAAATTCATTAACTTGCAAATGGTGACAGCTAATAAAAATTTCTTGACAGAGCGTTGTGTATGATGCCGGGAGATATTTTACTGCGATTTCCGATTTTAGTTCAAAATAGCAGCGATAGATGGCTCTGCAAGAAATAGGAGCTGTTTTGGCATACCTCTTCTCCGAGTATTGATGCGAAAGAAGGAGGTTAAATATATGGATTGAGTCCTTAATCCTTTGAGAGGAAAGTAATTGTGTTTCTGAAATGTCGAATTCACAACGGAATCTTTAGAAAATTTTATTGCACAAAAAAAAAAAAAAAAAAAAAAAAAAAAGAAGCAATTCCTTAACTATTTTGTTACAAAAGTTAGAAAGTAAAATTTAATAATTTTTTTCTGATGCAAATCTTCATTAATCGTATTTTAACCTCCTTTTTTCGTATCAATACTGAGAAAAGAGGACAACAAAAATCGGGCCTGGATTTAGCACCTATCGCTGGCAGAGAGTTAAAAAAAAAAAAAAAAAAAAAAAAAAAAAAAAAAAAAACAAACAAACAAAAAAAAAAAAAAACCTTTTCGCATTTTACATAGTTTTCCTGCAAGAATTTCTTTAATAGCTTTCACCATCTGCAAGTTATTGAATTTTAAATTCAATCACTCCATTTTAGGACACTCAGTATTTGCTTGTAAATTTTGGCAAAAATTAGACAAAGTAACCGTTCAACTGTGAAAATAACTTTTTACGTTTAATCTTTAAAATTTTCTAATTACCATATACTTCTTATCTCGTACATAACGTTACTTTAATTTAATTCTCTGTGTATTTGTGTCGAGTTCAACAATCCGGAGAAAATAAGAGTAATGAATTATTCATCATAAAGAATCTCTAAGAAATTGCTAGCTTAAGCTTTACGCCAGCATTCTGTTTCGTCATTTAAAATTTGACATCATGAAATAAATGATTACGTGCTTTGCTGCAGCATTTCCATCATAACATAAGATTTCAAATCCTATAACAAAGAATTTTTTCTCTCTTAACGCTCTGTTAACACAACTAATTTGCAAGTAAATTAAATTTCATTTGTTGCCTTTTGCTTTCGAAATTCTTGTTTACTTTTAAACATAGAATGCAATATCTTTATGGTAAGAGTTAAAATTTGGCCCCAATTAATTATAAAATTTAAAATTTAGCACCACTCCTTGAATTATAATGCACTTTAAATAAAGAGAAATGGTTTATCAATCTAGGAAAATATAATATAACCGACAACGAAAATATTCCGTAACATCTTTCTATTTATCCATGGCTCCGAAAACCGTTTTTTAACTTTAGAAACATCAGTAACCTATGCATTTCCGAGATTTAAAGAAACATTTATAAAAATAAAGTTTGTTTTTTGTACCACTTATTTTTAGAAACCTTTCCAAGTAATTCTGTACAGTTTATTAATCTGTTTTTTGAACCAGAATATAGTTTTTTTAATACTGTCAATTTATAATTTAACATTTTCAGGTGCGTAATTGAATTTATACATGCAAGAAAAACAAATTAATATTAATTTTAAATAATTTGTTACTCTTGCATATAAAATGCAGTTTAATCTAATATAACAAAGCATAACTTTTAAGATACACATCAAATACTATTGTTTCGACCGGTCAATTGTATCTGTTTTTCTAAACAGTTTAATTTTGCAATCATAAATATAAAATAAACCCATGTGGAGAAGTCACTCTTTATCTTTTTTGTACTATTTATTTTTTATATAATTATTACTGAGATGATATTTAGTGCGGTATTTTATTTTTGTGGTAACTTTAATTTAAGAAGAACCTTTCATTTTTGAAAAAAATACTGACCGATTTTTTTTTTTTAATTAACTACAGTTTTTATTCAAAAGAAGTTTTAACGATCTTACCTCATTCATTGTTCTGCATTTGTAGATGCGTAGAATAATTGTTAACCCTCTAATGCTCAGGATAGCATACATGATACCATCAGTGTTTCGAATTTAATGCATTTTTTTATTCAGATATCCCAAATCGATACCAGAAATTTTAAAAAGTGATCTTTACTTTATTTAATAACAAACATTCCTCCAATAAATAAAACGAAATTCATTATTTAGTTTTACTCGTATGATTTCGAATTCTCTGAATTACGGAATCTCTGGAACGTATTCTGCATGACAATCAGAGGATTGCTATTGCATAGAAAAAATGTTAATATTAACGCAGCACCCCTGAATACTAGGCCTAAGCGCTGACGCAAAAATGGCGGCTGCCGAAGGTGGATTTTTTTTAACGTAGGTACGGTCCCTTAAATCATACTTGGCAACATTCCCTTAAACTTCCGTAAAATGTGAATTAAATTGACCCAGGTTAAACACGTTTCGAACCAGAAATTTACTAAAGAAATTAATTCAATTTCATAGAGACACGTGATTTTAAATATATAATGTTGCATCGAATACATTTTCTGGTTAGTGACGCGTATAATCTGGGTCAACTTAACTCACAATATTTACGGAAGTTTAGTTGAATGATGACAAGTATGCTTAACACGTTCACGCGGGCGCGGTGGGTCACACTCGACTATCTCAGAGCTGATAAGACTCCGGCTTTTTGGATACCAGTATTTTAATACAGAATATGCTGTTTCATTTAATTAGAACATTTGGGCGATTTAAAGGAACAAGATCTTCCCTAAAATAACAGTGGTGTACAAAAAGCCGGAGACTTGACAACTCTGAGACAGTGGAGTGTGACACACCACGCCGGCGTGAACGTGTTAAATGTAGACACCAGTATTTTATAAAAGATTTTTCTGACTGAAAAATAAAGCGCAAAAAACTTAAAAAATTATTGGTACGAATATTTAAGGGACCATACAGACGTTTAAAAAAATTCGCCTTCGGCAGCCGTCATTTGTATCAGCGAAAAGGGTGGTGATTAATGCTGTTACTGTACCGTGTTTGTTTGTACATCATGTTTGTTGAACACAAAGATATTCATTTGTAAATTTTGCAAAAATTAGACAAAGTAAACCGCCCAGCTGTAAAAATAACACTTTACGTTCAATTTTTACATTTTCCAAATTACGGCATACTTCTTATTCGTACATAATGTTACTTTATTTTAATTCTCTATATATTTATGTCGAGTCAAACAATCCAGTGAAAGAAAGAGAAATGAATTATTCATCATAAAGAATATCTAAGACATTACTAGCTTAAGCTTTTCGCAGCATTCTGTTTCACTATTTAAAATCTGACAGCATGAAATAATGATTACGTGCTTTGCTGCAGCATTTCCATCATAACACAAGATTTTAAATCCTATAACAAAGAATTTTCTTCTCTTAACGCTTTGTTAACACAACTAATTTCAAAGTGAAATAAATATCTTTTGTTATCTTTTAAGCAAACTGATTTCGAAATTTTTGTTTATGTTTACTGAGAATACAGTATCTTTATGGTAAAACATGTTTAGTGTTATCTGAGACTAAAATGTTAAAACATGTGTCAAAGTATTTGAAAATGTAAATTTCAGACTATATAAAAATTGTGGATATATTCCCCCACTATTCTTTCATGTACGGAAGGAATGGGACATATATGACAAGTACAGGAAAATTATGAGCAATTTTTATTATAAGGAATATTAGAATTTCACAGATCAGTGTTAGCCTCTTCAGGACCTTGGCCTCATATGTGGACGTTACGTTTGTTATAATTATAATTACTGTCAATAATAAAAAGAACAAAAATTTATCTGAACAATATCTGAATATTTATAGAACTAGTTATAGTACGAACGCACCTTTTTTGCCACGTTTGACGTACGATTTCCGACTTGTTAAAAACAAACAGATGAAAAGAGATAATTATATGATTTTTGTTTTCAGAAATTCTTTCACAACATTATATTTAAACTCATTGGATCGTTGTGTTAAACTAATTTAAAAATTAAATAAATTTTGTTTTACGTCCTATTAACAAACAAGTTTCCAATTTGTTGTTTCATAAAACCAAAGAAAAGCACAACTTTATCTAAATACTGTAAATAGATGCTTTGCTTTTGCAGGAATTTGGAAAAAAAAAATTCTTTAAAATTATTGTAAATGCAATGTAGATTTTCTTTATCTTTAATAATTTTTATTCGCATGGGTTTTTACAGTAGGTTTAAAGAACGTTTCTTGTAAAATTAATTTACTAGTAGTTGTTATTCTATATCATATACCAAATAGTTTATTTTCTAATATTTACAAATTACTTCCTATTTTACAAAGATAAACGTTTCTTTGCAATGGATATTTTCACAATTGCATATGAAGAATTTTTAATTATTTAAATAGTTTTAGTGAAAATTGACAGTTTTTTTTAAAATAATCTTATGATTTATTTTATGAAAATCTTCGTAATACTTGATTTAAATTGAGTTAATACGCTTATAAATTAAATTCTATGTACGCTCATAACTACCAACTGCTCGATTTTGGGAAATCCCAATTCTATAATAAATAAATAAATAAATAAAAAACTGGCTTTACGTACGCGAAGACATCTTCTATTAAGTAATGCGAGATATTCTATTGCGTAAAATGGGTGCCAAAAATTGTAGCAGTTGGCAGATGATGTAGTACTATAAGGGTTTATTTAAAAATATTTCATAATTAAAATCCAGTTAATATTAATAAACATTAAAACTATATGCATATAAGCGTACATTGTTAATGCTGGAATCTGGCGTAAATTGCCACAGCTGCACCATCTAGTGGACGGGGTTGATAATACAAATACGCGGAGTTTTTAGTGTGAGGTCATGTATGACATATATCACTTATTGAAGATGAATCTTGTTTACCAGATTTATTGCAAGATATTGTTATTACAGTTTGTTTCGATTAAAATGTACAGTTGAAAAAAATAGTCAATATTTTAATTTCGGGACAAAAAGCATTAATGCTATGAAAGCATTATTACATTTTACCCTTAAACTAAAATGACATTGCGACTTTTTATTTAAATACACACAATTTTATCAAAACAAGCTGTAACAAAAATATTTTGCAATAAATCTGGTAAACAAGATTCATCTTCTGTCAGTGAGCAACAATTTGAAATTCGTGATTGAATTTTTAACAGGG
The DNA here is from genome assembly GCA_963932465.1 of Maratus speciosus. Lineage (NCBI taxonomy): Eukaryota > Metazoa > Arthropoda > Arachnida > Araneae > Salticidae > Maratus > Maratus speciosus. The sequence goes on from OZ010797.1 coordinate 475,192,662, forward strand.
ATTCAATGGCTTTGTTTGTTTAAAAAAAAAAAAAATCTGGCGATTTTAGGAAAATTATTGCATTTATTGTCTGGACTCACAAAATATTTAAACAAGTAAATGAACAATACTTGCTCGTTTAATAGTACAGCATTTAATGCATGCATTTTAAATTAAAGTGTTTCTGAATATAAAATGAAATGAGTTTTAAATTAAATAAGTGAACCATTTGTAACTTAAATAACATGAATACAATACGATCAAAAGAATATTGGAAGAGGTTTCCGATGTATCGTCTGCGCTTGATAAACGAAGAAAAGGACTTAAAATTGAATATTATATTTATTATTAAATTCTATACATATTCTAAACATTGATAAACGTTGTATTTTCATCGGGAATACAACCGTGTATATCATTTTTTTATAACTTCAGTACATCAAGAATTCCGTAACAAAATGAGACTACAAAATTCTATCTTCACATATTAACTACTTACTAATTTTTATGCGTCACTTTTCATTACATTAATAAAACATAATTTAAATCGAACGTATTTAAATCAGCAGCGTTTGTATTATATAATTAAATAAGATGTTATTTTTTTTTTATAAATTAAAATGAAAACATGTAACTGACTTTTTTTACTCTTTGGAAAAAGACAAAGACGAATTCTATCAGGAAAATAACTTTCTTACAATTTCGGAAACTACAGCTATTCGATGGCCAACATTTTGCCATTTTAACAAATAATATTAGCACTAAAAAGAACTGTTTTTATTTAAAGAATTAACTACAATAAATAAATGAAATAATCTCGAATAAAAATTAATAGAATATTCTATGCTGTCAGAATGTAAATACTACGAACAAATGAAAACACGACATTTGAATTTGCACAGTTATTTCATAGATGTACAATTAATACATTATCCATAAAGAAGAAAACAGTTAAGTATATTCAAGTAGTTCAACCCCGTCCGCGACGTAGGGTGTGACCTTGATTGATGTGACCTCGTCTTTAATCTTGCGGTTACCTTTCCCATTTGAGATAAGAGGCTTACTTTGTATACTGCTTTGAATAAACATATTAAAAACTTAATAGAACGTCTTCGGCAGGCCCCGAGTAACCTCTGAAGCTATGGGAAGCACAGTGTCATCTGCCCCCCCCCCCCCCCCCCCTTCATTCGAGAAGAGTTTCCAAATTCGACGTACCCGGAAACTCACCAATGCTACAAATATCATTCCAAAAAGTGGCTCAGTTCACTCACATTTCATTAAACAACTTTTTTTTTATGTTCCCCTTACACAAAAATTGGATACAATCAAGAAAAATATGCAAAAATGATTTTTCATGGTATTAGCATAAATATGTAAATTTGGATACAAAGTTTGAATTCAGCATGTACGTATACAACATAAAATATCAGTATTTTGAAATAGTTCTTTCAATTTTGGCAATAAATTATCAATATTTTATATTGTGCATATAAGCCAAATTCAATAATATTCAAATTCAATATGTAAAATAAACATACATCTAAAATATGGACAAACTGAAAAGTTGTGACTATGTGGTTCAAACTGATCTATTACATAAAAATTAATTTGTTATGAAAGGTATTTTTATGAAACACTTTTTAAAAAATATATACACATAAATAAGTTAAGAAATTTCATAGGATTTTGGAACAGAATTAATTCAAAATGAAATTTAGGGCCCCAGTTTTCTCAATTTTGGGTCCCTTCAATATTTTCTAAGAGAAGCACATGCTTCTCGTGCCTATTCGGTAATCAGGGCTTGGTCTTCTGGATTTATTATAGGCTTAATACCATCAAAAATATTCTAATGGTAAATCAAATCTGAAATAACAATTTATTTATATATATATTTTATTGTTATTATTATTATTATCGTTGTTGTTGTTAATTATGACTTTAAAATGAGTTTATATTTTTATAATTACTCCTATACTTCGAAAATATTCTAAAACATTTTTTACCAATTTCCCAGAAAAATAAAACAAAATTAGTACTCCTTATTAGATCCCGATATGCTATTTCTTTCGGGTAACAATTAAAGTGTCATTCCTAAAAAATAACGTTACGTTACACAAGGCATCCGTAAAACGAAGCAGATGTATCATTCATTGTACGGCTAAATACCAATAATCTCTACTACAACTTTTTAAGTTTCTAAGTATCGCACATTTTCAATTTTTACACCTCCTTATAGGCAAAAGAAGTACTTTTAGTTGCAATTTGACTGAAAACTGCATCTCAATTTATTTTTTAAATATGCATTTTTTTTGTAGTTTTTAATACGATTTTGTAATGGTAGCAACTGGAGTTCTCCATTTCTGTAGAAAGTAAAACCAAAATAGTTGGAAAATAGTAGATTTCAGTATCTTTTTGTTGGCATTTTCTCATAACAACTGAAAAATAATGTAATTAAAATACGTGCTATTTGAAAAAATATATAAAAGAATGATAGCTAATATAAACTAATTTTAAGTATCCATATTAATGTACAAACAAAAGAAAGCATTTGAATCCTGAGTTAGCCGATTTTTTTTTTTTTTTTTTTTTTTTTTTTTTTTTTTTTTTTTTTTTTTGAGTTTACGACATTGCTTTATGCTGGGTTTGTGTATTATTCCGCAATAGCAACGTCATATGTATACTTTTCTATAGATGTTGTTTTAGACTAAATCGCAAATGTGGAATTCATCAGCGGATGCAAATGAAGTCATTTTATATAAAATAAAAGCGTGTATTTTAAGTCTTAAAACTGAAATAAGCTTTGTAGAAGCGTATCATTTTCACTCCAGTTGCTTGGAAATTCATCACAGGTGGAAATGCTTCATTTTTGAAAATGAAGCAGTTGAATCCACACAATGATAAAATGGAAAAGTTCTACAAAAATTTAGAATGTCTTTTTAGAAGAGCAGAGACCTTTAGGTTAAAATAATATTTGTTTTAGAGTTAGACTGGCAAATATAAGATGTATTTTTCGTTGTATCCTTGCAATTCCTTTTAAGTTATGTGCCTACCTTCGGAGAACTTTTTTTTGAAAAATATGATTTTTTCCAACAATATATTATCAAACTCCTTACCTATGTTATGAAGCAAAAGTTAGGTAATACCTCTTAAATTTACTAACATATACCAAATTTTGTATACAAAGCATGATTTTTTTTTATTGTGTATTTTTCAATAAAAATAACTCTTAAATTAATATATACAAACTTACAAGCTATATTTTGCTTAATAACATACCAATAGATGAGCAGAACCTTGTTACAATTTTTTTTTTCAATATCTTAAAAACTTTTTAAGAAATGGCGTTTCTCGTACGCGTACACAATGAAAAACGCAACTTAAGATTTTGATAAAGCACAAAAAATTATGTATAAAGTTTACAACTTTAAAATCTACCATATTTATAGGTGTTTATACATTTGTGTATATATTATATACAGTAGAGCGCCGATTATCCGAACAAGTCGGGACCGACCCTAGTTCGGATAAGCAAAAGTTCGGATAAATGGACAGACAATTTAAGGGATGTTCCTGACTATACTAAAACCTTCATACTTTATCCAGGCTTAAGACTGGCAGCACCAGTTAGTGCTAACTGTCTGTTTAAAAACTGGGGGGTTTTGTTTACTTTTTAATCATTTAAATTTTTCCTTTTCTCTTTTTATCATTTTCTGAACTTCAGAGATTATAATTTAAGCAAAAAAATCTTTCGATTGTTGCTTGCTTCAAAGAAGACATTCTTTCAAATTCTGCCATATCTCGATTTCTTCTTAAATACGTTAATTGAATAGGATCAATGTTCTTCTGCGGTTCGAGCCCTTTCACAGCTAATTCCAAACATTCAAAGGCTTCGTTATGTGATGAACCTGGGTCCTTTTGAGAGCATTCGTTTTCATTTCTTCAATTTCTTTGTCATCTTAAATATCATCCACAATCCCATCATTATTAAAAAAAAAAAATTGAGAGAAATAGGCTGTTCGGATAAATGGAAGTTCAGTTAAAAAAAAAAAAAAAGAGAGAGAAATAGGCTGTTTGGATAATTGAAAGTTCGGTTAATTGGAGTTCTCATAATCGGCGCTTTACTGTATTGCATATTTGTGCATTGAAATGTATTGTTTACCTTTTGTGGCTCTTTAAACGGTCACTTCCGGTTTAAGAAAATTCATTTTGGTTTATTTTGGGATATAACATCTAATTGTCGCTGAAGCAAAGGCAAGGCTTTTTTGGAATCCCGAATGTTTGAACTTTAATTTAAAATAATTAAACACAATCGAAATTTTTCGTAAAAACAGCGATTTGAGGTTAGACACATACCTTAACACTATCTCTACCACGATTTTGTGTATGCCTGTTTCTACCAAAAGGTGTCTTTTGACACCGTTCCGTTTGAATACGTAAATAATTGCCAAAACTGTTGGGGCTTCAAATCATCAGTCAAATATAGATAATTTAAGCAATATATTAATTAATAAAATGAGACGTATTTATTAGAGATTATTTAATCAGGTTGTAAATTCTAGCTTTATTCATCAATCTACAAAATATAAAGATATATAAATCACACATGTTTTACGTCAACAGGAACAATAATTAAAAAATATTATCTTCTTCGCTTTTTTTAACCCGACTGCCAAGAAGGGTTATGTGTTTAACGCGTATCTGGGTATGTGGATTCTTTACATCCTCGAAACATCCCAACGGCTGCATGGATATTAATGAATGAGGTCTCTATCGATTCATCTTAACCGTCCGATGGTTATAGGCTAGGTTTTGTTTCATAGGTTCAAAATAGCAGCCGTAAAATACAAAATGGTGGTAGAGACGAAAAAAAATTTATGAGCTATATTGAGTGGCATTGGATAGGTCTTTCAAAATGAAGACGATGTTTCATTGACTAGTTTACAGTCAGAAGCTTCGTCTAAATATTACACACCATGGAAATTGTGTAGGTAGGACCTTTAGCTTTACTGCATCTCTAATCTTCATAGACATCTATAGGCCTCATCAAAACAGTGTTTATAGATAGGAACTAACAATTAAACGCAACTTAAAAGTCATCAATACAAGTAAATAAAAATAATAGGTAAGTAATATAAAAAATAATTTCACATTGATGAAAATAATTAATCAGTTCACTTTTTACGCAGTCGGGTATTTTGATTTTTTAAATTTAGTTTTTACTTGTTTATTAGAAAGACAATCAAACATTTTAATATTATTAATTTAACAAACTTTCAATAGCATGTGTAAAAATACAATCTTTGTAATAAAAAAAAAAAACCACAGTAATTATAAAAACAGCAGTGTAATAAAGTTCTTTCATTATTCAATACCACAGATTTTACACAACAAAATTCATATGTATTGAACTCACTACCGGAATTGGAGCAGAAAACGCGTTATAATTTTTTTTTTAGAACTAGTCACTGCAATGATCTATACTATACTACAATGCAACATGGCGGAAAACAAGCTAATATCAAAGTTATGCAGCAACTCCTGTATTTTCGCTGCACCTGAAAACGGGATTTCCTAATCTGACTGTAATTGATATGATGCTGTGATAGGGTGTTGATATTTATATGTAAAATTATTTAAAATGGTTAACAACTTAGAAATACTTATTTAAAATTATTAAATACTTAGAAATCATAAATTATAAAAACTTTAAGGTGTCAAAAGACACCTCATGGTAGAAATAGGCATACCCTACGAACATTTTTAGTTCCATGATGAGCTGGAGGAATATCGCTGCATTAATTTACCAACCATTGTACGAAAAGTCAAACAATTAATTGCAGAAAGATAATTAAACTTATTCGTCAAAATTCGTGGGGTTCCAATATGGAAAAAAAAAAAAAAAAAAAAAAAGAAAGAAAAGCAGTTTAACAAATTACAACGACCATTTGGAAAATGATTTTTTTCAAAAACTAAAATTTAAGACATCGCACGGAGTTGATCATTACATTACGCACGCCATGGATTACATTTTTCGGTACTGTAAATTTTTAAACTTCTACGGAGCTGGTCATACATTACGTACGCCGTGGATTAAACATTAATATTCCTGTACCAATTTTAAAGGAAATTTCATTTTTAAACTTCTAAACATCCCACAATATTACTTTTTACACCGTCGTATAGAGAAAAAAATGCATTTTTAATTGCAATTTGTTTGAAAGCTGTATCTCAATTTGTTTCTGAGTTATTAATTTTTTTTTGTAGTTTTTATTACTTTTTTGTCATAGTGGGTAAGTAAAGGGAAAATACAGATTACTGTACAGACCAATCAGAAAACGAATAAAATGCGGGATTCAACTAATAAATCGCTTCAGTTATGTTTTTGATTTCCTACCCTGACCGAGGACAATAACCATTTTTCCAAATGGTTAATAATTTTTTATTTTCTCATCGGGGGCGACAATAAATTCTGAAAAATCAGAATTCCTGCTTTCTGTTTGTTATAAACTTAATAAGAATGTTACATATGCAGCTTCTTAAAACATTTTATGCTCTATATTATACAAAATTCTCTATCACTATCTGCATTAAAGAATTTTGTAGCGTATATTAGTTATTTCGAAAATAATTTGAACATCAAAAATTGTGGTTGGAAATGTAACATTGCCTACCCTGGGTATGTCATGCCCTGCGCGTGTAATCTCTGGTAAAATAAAACTAATAATGTATTTTTAAAATATCTTGTCGAATAAAAAAGAAAACTAGAAAACAGGAATTGTGCTTTTTCAGAATTTAGTGTCGCCCCCGATGAAATATATATATATATATATATATATATATATATATATATATCAATATAGATAATATAAAACATATTTCAGTTTTAAGACTTAAAAACACACGCTTTTATTTTATATAAAATGACGTCATTCGCATCCTCTGAAGAATTTCTCATTTACGATCCAGACTTAAGCAACATCTACAGTAAAGTATTCATATGACGTCACTATCGCTGAATAATACGCAGATCCAAAAAAAAAAAAAAAAAAAAAAAAAAAAAAAAAAAATGTATGTCACTCAAGAAACTTGACCAAAAAATCGGCCATCTAATGATTCATACGCCTTCATTTGTTTGTAATATAGATAATTAAATTAAATAAAGTTTATAATAGCTCCCAATTTTATCAGAAATCATTTATTTATATTTTTTTCAAAATAGCACATGTTTTAATTACAGTTTTTTTTTCAGTAATTATGGGAAAATGGCAAGAAAAAGATATGTTTATTATTTTCCAAAAAATTTTTCTTCACTTTTTACAGAAATGGAGTACTTGAGTTTCCAAAATTAAACAAATGGCGCTAAAAACTACCAAAAAAATTAATACCTCAAAAATAAATTGAGATGCAATTTTCAAACAAATTGCATTAAAAAGTATTTTTTTTTTTTCATAACGACGGTAGAAAATTTGAAAGTGTGCCATGCTTAGAAGTTAAAAAAATTGCAGTAGAGTATTTAACAGTACAGTGATTCATCTGCTTTGTTTTACGTCTGGCTTATACAACGGAACAATATTTTTTGGAGACGACACTTTAATTGCTGAGAGAAAGAAATGGCATATCGGGGGCTAAAAAAACATTGTCCAGGAAGAGCATACAGAAAAAAGGAGGTAAAATTTTTAATTTTCCGAGGAGAAATTTTAAAAATACGGACGTAACCTAACTGATGAGCAGCCTTAAACATGTGACTTTATACAAATGTGCTATGGCAGACTGCTAAGCTTTCTATAGACAACGCGAGCTGCACTGAGTGACAGCTCGCTTTCTAGAATTCAAGATTAATTTAACCTTTAAGCTTGACGGGTATGAGAAGTTAAAATTAATTATCAAATACACTTTTCAATTTTTCTGGTTTTTAATAACTAAAACTTTCTTACATGAATTATAATCCGTTTGTTCAATTGGCTCTCATGTGCAAATTTTAAAACTAAGATGATATTTCTTAACCCTTTATATCTCAAATTATGATTTCATGAAAATTTAATCTTCTAAAGCATTTTTCGTGATTTTTTTTTTAACTACAGTAGTGCTCAAAAGTATTTTGACAAAGATAATAATTCATTTAATTGAAAAGAATAATAAAATACAAAAATCAATTATTTATTTTATTTAACTATATTCAATATTTTAATTTTAATAAATTAATAATAAATATTAATAATATTAATAAATCTATATTTATATATATATATATATACTATACAGGATGTCCGGTCTCAACGGTGTCCAATGGCTAATTCCTAAACCATTAGTCATGGACATATAGTTCCAATTACAAAAATGTTTTAAATGAGGTAAAGAATTATTTTTAAAGCGATTTAGGTCAAGAAAAACATTTATTTAAAAATTTCGAAATTTAAATTTTTATACGGTCTCCCGGTCCTATAAGTGATATTAAACTTTTCCTATTTCTCTAACAAGTACGGCAAAAAAAGTCCCATTCATCTAGCACTAAAATTGACCGAGTTACGGCATTTTCAATTTTATGACTTAAACCACTTTTCTGTAACTGAAAACAGATGAGTTGGGCCAGGCTTTCAGGGGTCGTACACGAAGTGCTTAAAGTATTATAAAGGGCGTCCACTCCAAACGATGTTCAATGGCTAATTCCTAAACCGTTAGTCAAAGACATATAGTTCCAATTACAAAAAGGTTTTAAATAATGTAAAGAAGTATTTTTAATGCGATTTAACTGAAGGTGCTGCCCCCGTATAAATATTACGGTAGTGTTAATTTTTAGTAATTAACTTTCAGATTGGTTAAAATAATTGAAGAAGTGAGTTTCAAAACTCACCTTATCGAGAAAATCAAATTTTGGGAAATCGCGTAAAACCTTTAAATGCGTCCATTGGTATTCATTGAAAATTTAGAGATTGTAGTGTTTGATTGGTACATTTATACCAATAGAATAGATTGATAGAGAAACACGATTTTTTAAATTTCGGATAAGGCGAGTTTCGAAACTGACGTCTTCAATTGTATTTTAACTTTTTTTTTTTTTTTTTTTTTGTAAGGAAATGAGTGTGCTTCTTTTGATGATTTTATTTTAAAAAGTTGTATTATTTTTATAAGCTTTTAACTTCGACGTTCGTATCTATGTCTTCCTAATTCAAAATTTGTATTCCAATTTTAACTCACTTCCAAATATCCGATCAAGATTAAATTTTGCATAATTAAGTAAATCCAATGACAATGTAATATTAATATGATTTTAGGTACGTACCAGTTATACTTATTTTATAGGAACACTCCAAAAATTTCGTATACATTATTACCTACAAACAGAAATTTTAAAATTAAAATGAGTAACATTTATGTAAGGCACTAAGATTCACAATGTAATTTTTCCAAATGAAAGTGGGTTGCTTTTATATTTTTTATACAGTGCCGCACAAAAGATGTCAGATACATTGCGATGTATATGCAGGGATTGCTTATGATGCATTTTGATGATATTATGCTTTTTTCAAATTCAACTATTTAGTTCTTTATAAAAACTTGTTTGAAAAAAAATATTTTAGAGACCAAAATCAAAATGCAATTTATACTTGCTAAACAAAAAATAAATATTAAATGGTGTGAATTTTTTTCCTATTGGACAAGGAAAATGACGTAAACAACTTTATTTGTACAATAGATGTGCCAAAACACTTGCGGCCTCAAATCATGCACATACAAATACTTTCTAAGGTTTAAAATGCATATTTTTTCCCAACCACGTTTTACCAATTTGTAATCTGATTGGCCAGAGGTTTCGGCGTCAAAGTGACTCATCTTGGCGGTATTCGTGCTTAGCAAGTGCAGAGGCAAGTGTTTGATGGCAAAAGTGATTTATATGCTTTTGAAACTTGCTTAGCGAGAAGTACGGCAAAAGAAAAAATATATAAATTTTTAAATGTTAAAATTTAATAATTTAACATATGTTTTGATTTAACAGCATTTTTCCCCTAATTTTTAATAAAAAAAAAATAAAAAATAATAACTGCTCTAATGAATATTTGCTGAGGGGAGATACAGTGGAATTTTCAGAAGGGTGTAATGTAAAAATAAAAATAATTATTATTTTTTTATCATTACAATAAAATGACAAATGGAACAAGATCTTAAAAAAAGAAAAGTTAATTAAAAAGAGAGAATGTGGGCGGTTATATGATGTCCGAACTTTAATGGATAAATCTGTGCTCTATTAGAACAAAATATTAAAGTATTGTAACAATTTTGTTATGTTTATTTAAATCATCGGAGTAATAAAAAATGTATTTTTTACAGAAAAAAACTGTTTTAAAGAAAAACAGTTTTTTTCTGTGAAAAAAGTCGGATTTTGTTATTTTTACAGAAAAAAATCTATGTCTTTTACAGAACACCACTTGGAAATTGCACGTCAAACGTGGCAAATATGGTGCGTTCGTACTATAATTAGTTTTATAAATATTTTTTGCACCGCATATTGTACTGAATGTATATTTTAGTGCACTTCATAAGTGCCTATCAATTTCATTCTGATCGAGAGGCTGTAACATCATTAAAATGCACTTGAAATATTTTTTTCCCTATTCGTCGCAATATAACGGAAAACTTTTGACTGTCCCTGTCATTAAACTATACATCCGATTTTCATAAATTTGAAATGACTCGACAAAATTTTGCAATAATTATATATTATTTAAAATTTATATATTTAAAATTTCAGATCATTCGGTTCGGTAGTTTTTGCTTTGTTATATGCGGACGGACGGACGTACAGACTGAACGACGACTATAGGTGCTACGTATTTATATAATTATGAAGGCCCCTAAAAACAGCTTTAATGAAAAATTACAGGTATTTTCTATAAATTAAACGGTTTCCCACTGGCACCAAAATTGACAGTTTTCTTCTGTCAATTTAAGAGATTTTCTCTTTAACCATTTGGGAAAATGGTTATTGTCCTCGTCAGGGTAGGAAATCAAAAGCATATCTGAAGGTTTTTGTTGGTTTAATCCGCATTTTATTCGCTTTCTGATTGGTCTATACAGTAATCTGTATTTCCCTTTACTTTCAACAGAGATAGATACTTCTGTTGCCACTATGACAAAAAAGTAATAACCACTACAAAAAAAAATTAATAACTCAGAAACAAATTGAGATACAGCTTTCAAACAAATTGCATTTAAAAGTACATTTTTTTTCTCTATACGACGGCATAAAAAGTAATATTGTGGGATGTTTAGAGGTTTAAAAATGAAATTTGATTTTAAATGGGTCTTCAGATTTCTTGGAAATCTGACGATGGGAGCCTTTTCCTGAACAGTCAATGAAACGCTTTGATAATACGTAAGTTTCAGGTGTACGTAAGTGTCAGGAAATCTGAGGAGTCGCAGGCGATTTTTGTCGCTTGTAATTTCTACGTGTAATAACTCTATTAATGTTTAATTCATGGCGTACATAATGTATGATCAACTCCGTGCTATTTTTTATGCCTTATATTTTAGTCTTTGAAAAAATCATTTTTCCAATTGGTCAATGTAATTTGTTAAATTGCTCTTTTTTTTTTTTTTTTTTTTTTTTTTCACAGTATGAGTAAAAAAATTATCAACCACTTTTCTGACATTCAAGGCAATTTATCGTAATTTGTCACATATATATATATTTATTTATTGTTTAAATAATGCGAAATATTCTATTGAGAAAAACTGTTGCCAAAATTGTAGCAGTTTTCAACTGTATATGTTGTATGATATATCTAAATTGTTCGCTAATATATGTACGGGTTTATTTTAAAATATTTACAAATTAAAATCCAATTAATTTTAATACAACGTATGAAAAACTGAATAGAACTTTTTCGGGACTTATTATAGGCCTTATACCACCCGAAATATTCTAATGGCAAATTGAAGCGGAAATGAAAATTTATGTATACTTTATTATTGTTATTATTATTATTATTAATGGAAATTATTACTTTAAAATGAGTTTACACTTTTTCAATTACTATTCATTTACTTATTTCAATTACTTATTCATTTCGAAAATATTCTAAAACATTTTTACCAATATTTCTAAATAAATCAAACAAAATTAGTACGCCCTATTATAAACTTAACAAGTCGGAAATTGTATGTCAAGAGTGCAAATGTGTTCATACTGTAACTAGTTTGATAAATATTCAGATATTGGTGCAATATCTGTTTCACTCTTATGCGAAAATGCATGAATACAAAATTCATTACGATTATATATATTAAATTCAGTAATGCGTAAGTAATCCAAGTAATATAAATTCAAAATAAATAATTAAATATAAATATTCTGTCGAAAAAAATTGTTGCCAAAAATTGTAGCAGTTGGGAGCTGTATATGTTGTGTGATATATGTAAGCTTGCTGCTGATGTGTGTGATATAAGGATTTATTTAAAAACATTTCCAAATTAAAATCCAATTAATATTAATACAATACATTAAAAAACTTAATAGAATGTCTTCCGAATTTATTATAGGTTTCATACTATCAGTAATATTCTACTGGCAAATTGAAACTGAAATGAAAATTTATCTTTATATGTAATTTATTATTTATTTATTTGTTATTATTATTATTATTATTTTGTAAATTATGGCTTTAAAATGAGTTTATACTTTTTTAACTGCTCCTACATTCTGAAAATACTCTAAAATGCTTTTTACCAATACAGAAAACTTCCGATTATCACCCATTCTATCGACCGCCCCCCTCGATTAATCGCCAGCCTCACCCCTCACTTATTTGTTTTTTTAATCAGAAACGAACATTGGCCACAATGCTGAAGGAATTAGTGATGATTTGGAGATTTTGCCCCTTGTGTAAAACGTTCCACGTTTTAAAAATATTTCTGCGGATGAAATCGCAATTGATTGTGATAAGAATGATATTGGTTATCAAAAATTAATGGATGCTAAAATTATCCGAAATGTTTTGGCGACCAAAAACGTATGATTGTGATGAATAGGGGAATGGTGATCCAGGAGTCAATTACGCAGAAGTGAAGACCCCCTAAGTTCATTAAATGGTTTGAGATGCAAAAGAATGCCGATGCAACCCTAGTACTTTTATTACGTAGAATTCGTAATCTTGCTGCAGTAAAAGCAAACAAAAAAGTATAATGGATTACTTTGAATGAAAACAAGTTATTAATATTTATTCAGTAAAATCTTAAATTTGTATCTTTAATTGATTTCTTTTTGCGATTATACTTCTTATTAACGAAAGTTCACACCAGATATAAAAAGCGTTGCCTTCTTTTTTTATAAACTGATAAAAAAAAAAAAAAAAAAAAAAAAAAAAAAAAAAAACTAAACGCCTGTTTGCTGTCTAAAAGCAAACAAAAAAGTATAATGGATTATTTTCAATGAACACAAGTTGTTAATATTTATTCTGTAAAATCTTAAATGTGTATCTTTAATTGATTTCTTTTTATCGATTATGCTTCTTATTAACGAAAGTTCACACCATATATAAAAAGCGTTGCCTTCTTTTTTATAAACTGACAAAAAGCCTAAAACCCTGTTTGCTGTCTAAAATCAAGCAAAAAAGTATAATGGATTACTTTGAATGAAAACAAGTTATTAATATTTAATCTGTAAAATCTTAAATTTGTATCTTTGATTGATTTCTTTTTATCGATTATGCTTCTTATTAACGAAAGTTCACAACAGATATAAAAAACGTTGCCTTCTTTTTTATAAACTGACAAAAAAGCCTAAAACCCTGTTTGATGTCTAAAAGCAAACAAAAAAGTATAACGGATTACTTTGAATGAAAACAAGTTATTAATATTTATTCTACAAAATCTTAAATTTGTATCTTTAATTGATTTCTTTTTATCGATTATGCTTCTTATTAACGAAAATTCACACCATATATAAAAAGCGTTGCCTTCTTTTTTATAAACTGACAAAAAAGCCTAAAACCCTGTTTGCTGTCTAAAAGCAAGCAAAAAAGTATAATGGATTACTTTGAATGAAAACAAGTTATTAATATTTAATCTGTAAAATCTTAAATTTGTATCTTTGATTGATTTCTTTTTATCGATTATGCTTCTTATTAACGAAAGTTCACACCATATATAAAAAGCGTTGCCTTCTTTTTTATAAACTGACAAAAAAGCCTAAAACCCTGTTTGATGTCTAAAAGCAAACAAAAAAGTATAATGGATTACTTTGAATGAAAACAAGTTATTAATATTTATTCTGCAAAATCTTAAATTTGTTCCTTTAATTGATTTCTTTTTATCGATTATGCTTCTTATTAACGAAAATTCACACCATATATAAAAAGCGTTGCCTTCTTTTTTATAAACTGACAAAAAAGCCTAAAACCCTGTTTGCTGTCTAAAAGCAAGCAAAAAAGTATAATGGATTACTTTGAATGAAAACAAGTTATTAATATTTAATCTGTAAAATCTTAAATTTGTATCTTTGATTGATTTCTTTTTATCGATTATGCTTCTTATTAACGAAAGTTCACACCATATATAAAAAGCGTTGCCTTCTTTTTTATAAACTGACAAAAAAGCCTAAAACCCTGTTTGATGTCTAAAAGCAAACAAAAAAGTATAATGGATTACTTTGAATGAAAACAAGTTATTAATATTTATTCTGCAAAATCTTAAATTTGTTCCTTTAATTGATTTCTTTTTATCGATTATGCTTCTTATTAACGAAAATTCACACCATATATAAAAAGCGTTGCCTTCTTTTTTATAAACTGACAAAAAAGCCTAAAACCCTGTTTGCTGTCTAAAAGCAAGCAAAAAAGTATAATGGATTACTTTGAATGAAAACAAGTTATTAATATTTAATCTGTAAAATCTTAAATTTGTATCTTTGATTGATTTCTTTTTATCGATTATGCTTCTTATTAACGAAAGTTCACACCATATATAAAAAGCGTTGCCTTCTTTTTTATAAACTGACAAAAAAGCCTAAAACCCTGTTTGATGTCTAAAAGCAAACAAAAAAGTATAATGGATTACTTTGAATGAAAACAAGTTATTAATATTTATTCTGCAAAATCTTAAATTTGTTCCTTTAATTGATTTCTTTTTATCGATTATGCTTCTTATTAACGAAAATTCACACCATATATAAAAAGCGTTGCCTTCTTTTTTATAAACTGACAAAAAAGCCTAAAACCCTGTTTGATGTCTAAAAGCAAACAAAAAAGTATAATGGATTACTTTGAATGAAAACAAGTTATTAATATTTATTCTGCAAAATCTTAAATTTGTTCCTTTAATTGATTTCTTTTTATCGATTATGCTTCTTATTAACGAAAATTCACACCATATATAAAAAGCGTTGCCTTCTTTTTTATAAACTGACAAAAAAGCCTAAAACCCTGTTTGATGTCTAAAAGCAAACAAAAAAGTATAATGGATTACTTTGAATGAAAACAAGTTATTAATATTTATTCTGCAAAATCTTAAATTTGTTCCTTTAATTGATTTCTTTTTATCGATTATGCTTCTTATTAACGAAAATTCACAACAGATATAAAAAGCGTTCCCTTCTTTTTTATAAACTGACAAATATAAATGTAACATTTGTAACGGTCTTGTACTGTCTTCCGATTATCCGTCTATATCGATTATCCGCCAAATCGTCGGTCCCGCGAGTGACGGACAATCGGAAGTTTACTGTATTACCAAATAAATCGAACAAAATTATTACTCTCTATTACAAACTTAATAAAAACATACATATGCAGTTTCTTAAAACATTTTAGGCTCTATATCCGCCATATTCAATCTGCGGGCCGCATGTGGCCCGGCGACCTATTATGTGCGGCCCGACACATTGTCATTAATTCCTGTTTATAAAATGGAGATATGCATAAAAAAATTTCAAGACCTCCACTGTTCTTTTATGTATTTTTATGGGGAAAAAAAATCTGTCCTGTCATTCACTATGATTACAATTTTTAAATTATCTTAAAACATCTTAAATGTCGTTTCCCTAGTCAAAAGTTCTTTTTACATATGTGTTATGCTGGTATATACATTTCTTAATCTTCAAAACTAAAATATTATTCCAAATTAATTAAATTTCCACTATACATTTCTACATTTAAAGAAAAAACAATTTCTGCATTGAGAAAACGACTGATTATTAAAGACAATTCCTTGATTTGTTCCTTTAGGACTTGAAAAGCTGCTGTAATATATTGTTGTTTTATACTCATCATATAGCTAATACTGATTATTAGGATTAAATATTTACCGCAGAAAAATTGGCAGCAAAAAGCCTTATAGCACTGTTTCCAAATAATAGTCTTCGCGGCCTATTTCCACATCATTTGCAATAGAAATACTACGAAGAAGTGTTGTTTAGAAATAATTCTGTTACATTTTTTGGTAATATTTCTTTCGCGTCAAATGTTCAATCCTGATTATAATAAAGTTTTATATAGCTTTGTTATAAAATTTTTGTTATCTATTTTAATTATCCTTTTGTTACATTATTGTATCAATGTGTTGTGGCCCGCCAAACGCTACAAATGTATGTTTGCGGGCCGCGAGAAAAAAAAATGTTTGACTATAGCTGCTCTATATTATACAAAATTCTCCATCACTATCCGCATTAAAGTATTTTGTAGTGTATAACTTATTTCGGTAATGTATTAATAAATTCATTTTCGATTCATGCACAAAAAAGCAATACATCAGCATGAATCTTTGATTTATAAAACTTTTTATTTAAGTTTTTTACTCTTCGTACACTTTTCTGATAAAACTTTTTAGTAGAATAAAGCTACATAACAGCTACATCTACTTAATATATTTACTTCAGAAAATTCTTCCTTGGATATATAGTTGAGTAAAACATTTATCAATCACTTTTCTGACTTTCAAGGCAATTTATCATAATTTGTTACACACACATATACCTATATAATATAGGATATTTACTTCAAGGCAATGTATTACATATATTTTAGAGCATTGTTTTTCTGTGAAAGGCCTATTTTGAAATATGAACACCCCCTACTAACTCCTCAACAAATTATCGTACAAGAAAGTTACTGGTATCGAATGATTGGAAATAAAGTCTACTTTTAAATGATGTATATAAAATTTGCTTAAGGGGCCATCTACATATTAAAACGAACCCAAACTTCATTTTTTTCAATTGCAATACGCAATTTTAACAAGATATTTCAAATCTTCGGTTCAAACTATGCCTAGACATCAAATTTGAAGTCATTTGAATGATAAGTTTTTGAATTATAAACATTCAAAATTTAGCGCTTCTAATGTTAAATTACGTTTTCATATTTTTATTAATATCTCCTGAAAGTATATTCCTTTTGTGCTATTTTTTGTGTAGCAATAATAATAAAATACCCAAACTTAAATACGTTGAATTTGCAATTTTTATAATTTTATGATATGCATTATGAGTTATGAAATTAATATTCGAAAAAATTGTGAATTAAAACCTACAGTTTTTCTGATAGATTTAGATTTATTAAGTCCTGCTTTATGGAAGTCCAAAATTTCACATTTTTCTTCCAAGTAGTTTTCAAATTATGCTTAAAAAACGGCAAAATGATTGTTTAAGGGGCCGTCTATGATAGAAGTGACTAGATATTTTGAATTTTTTTATGCTATCCTGTAATCTATAGCAGTCTTTAATGGTTGCTTGATGCCTTGACCAAGAAGGGGGCTCTCTCGGTCAGCAACAGAGTACCGAACTTCAATTTGGATACAGCCCCTAAAATAATTAATTTCTCGGAAACTTATGATACGAATTTCATAAACAATTGTTTTTAGGCCAATTGAAGGTTGTAGAGTTCATGTATGCTGTCAAATTGCGTACTGCTATTGAGAAAAACAAAGTTATAGTTCGTTTTAATATGTAGATGGCCCCCTAAGCAAATTTTATGTACATCATTTAAAAGTAGACTTTAGTACCAATCGTGTGGTACTTGCAACTTTCTTCTACGATAATTTTTTGGAGAGTTAGTTGGGGATGTTTACTTTTTTTTTCCACGACTGTACACCGCTAAAAAAACACAGCTTGCGAAATATCTGTTGCTATTTGATGAAAAAGAAAAGAATCCTGAATACATTTGAAGATTTTTTCAAGGAATATATATTTTTTCTCATTCAAAGATAAAATTCACGATATAAAAAAATACTATAAAATATTGAATTACTTTAAACTTTGTTATAGATCTTCTCTAGAAGCATCTCCCTATTCTAGAAAAAGTGGTTATCACTGCTGCTGCCGCTGTCGCTTATATATTTGAATTTATTGAAACTGGGTTTATATAAAAAAAAATGTATATTACTTATAAAAAAAAAATAAGAACTGGTAATTTTATAGCGAAATATATGACAAAAACATTGAAGCAGACAACTATTAAAACAAAGAATTTTCTTAAACGCTATTTAATGCTGATGTCAAAATAATTTTGTTAAAAAAGTTTTATAGGATTAAAAAAAAGAAAAAAATGCATAGCAACTTAACTATCTTTTTCAGGCACATACTGAATTAGATTGCTGTGGGTGGCATCCATTTTTTAAAAAACTTGCAAAAGTTTTTTCAGGTTTTTTTTTTTTAATTCAGAATATCATTGTTAGAATCGTACTGTCAATCAATGTTGTTATTATTAGTATTTATTTATTTATTTATTTTTACATTTTATACACATTTTACAGTTACGATAGACAAATAAATATTTAATATATAATTTAAGTGTAACATAAAATTTATGCAGTTCATTTTTTTTCTAGATTTTCAAATATCCTTTTAACCTTTCAAGAGAGTAAAAAATCAACTAAAAAAAGCTTTATTTTAACGAAAAATTTGATGAAAAAAAAAAAAACAGTCTGAATTTTTTTATACACTTCAAAATGAATTTTAAAGAACAATAACAACAATAATAAATCGATAATTGAATAAAATAAATAATTATTTCAATTTTAAGACGCGTGGTGCATTATTTTGAAAATGCAGCTTTGTTATAATTATCTAAAATAATTTTAATAAATAGAGCAAAATATTATACAACGTGCTGTCGCTGAAAATATAATATAAAACTACAGAATTCATCTGTAAATTATTGTCGATAGTAAAGAATACTTCAATGTACGAGAACAATTGAAAATGTATTTCCTCCATGAAAATAAGCTTAATGGTAAACATAGCGGAAATAGTTTTGTAGCGATAATGGCTTAATGTTATGCTGAGTTTGGTGTAATTCAATTTCTGATCAGTGATTCACGTGCAGGCGTATCCATTCTGACTGGAACTGCTAGATGCAATGTAACATTGCTAATAGCATAGAAAGATAGTATCATATTTGATTGCAATTTCTTTTTTTAATTAAAATTTGACATAAAATAATGTAGAATTTATAAAAAGTATACAGTATTGCTTCCGTTTTTAAAACTATTTTGTGTAATTTTAAAATTATATTATTTTCTCATATATATAATATATAAATATGTATAATGTATTTAGTTAATGTATATTATTACATTTTTTTACATTTGCTACTATATACAGATTATTAGTATAATATTTCTTCTTTCAAACATTATTTAAATACAACCAATTCGGTTTAATGGAAATTAATTTCTGTTTTTAGACAAAGGAGACATTTTCTGATTTTTTTCCCGACATTTTTAAAAATACTTATAAATAGCTTTAACCGCTTGAAGTCGGCGGTATACTATATATACCACTTAATATTAATCCTTAAACGCCCCATTAGCACCGGGTTTTAGCACCCATTAGAATTATGGAATAATAATTTGATTTTATAATGTACTTACAGAAAAGCTTTTACTTATTTAGAAATAAAATTATTCACAAATCCTGATGTAGTTTAATAATTTCAACATTTTAAAAACAAACGTACTTTGCTCCTGAAAGGATTAAAAAAAGTAAAAATTAAGCTGATTAAAAGAAAACAATAATCTTAGCGAAACATTTGTTGTAAAAAAAAAAAAAAGTTTGAATTTTATTATATAATTCTAAATAAATTTTAAATAATAATAATAAAAATAATGCTAACAATAACAAGCCTATAGTTGGATAAAATGAAGAACTCTTTAAATTTTCAATATAAGGTACATTATTTTGAAAAGTATTTTTTTTTTTTATAATTATCTCAAATAATCTTAATAAACAGATCATAATATTATACGTTCTATCACTGAAAATATATTATAAAATTACAGAATTCATTTCTAAATTATGAATCGATAATAATGAATCCTCCAGTGCACGAGAAGAATTTAAAATGTGTTCCTTCCATTAAATACACTTAACCCTCTCGCTGCGTAATTGTTTTATCAAAACCCCTTCGCGACGAGCGTATTTTAAGAATTTTTATTCTTTTGCCACCGGATTTTCAAAACAAAAATTTTTGTCTAATTCAATCGGGAAAATGCTCCGATTAAATAAGGCAAAATTTACAATAAAAAAATTACTGGTGCGAATAATCAAGGAAGATTAATTAGACGGAAAAAATGCATGCCCGAGTATATCTCGGGTTGCGCAGCGAGAGGGTTAATAGTAATTATAGCGGAAACAGTTCTGTAACGATAATGACTTAATGCTGCGCTGAGTTCCGTTCCGTACAATTCAAATTGTAAACAGTGATTCGCGTGCAAATATATCCATTTTGACTCCAATTGCTAGAAACAATGTAGCTTTGCTAACAGTATAAAAGCACGCTAATATTTGATTGTAATTTTGTTAATTAAAAACTGATATAAAGTAATGTATAATGTACAAGGAATATATAGTTCTTCATTAGTTTATAAAACTATTTTGCGTAATTTTCTAAATTTTTTAATAAAAAGATGTTTTTTAATAAAAGTGGAAAAATTTACCTGTAAAACATATAATTCACAAGACTTCGGGGTTTTGCAGTAGCATATATAATTGAAATAAATTAGTTAACAAGAAAAAGTTATACCTTAAATAATGCCTTAAATAAATGTATATACCTTTAATAGGTAATGTGATGGGATTGAAAATTTAATTTAAAAAGACTTCGAATTGCAAAAATAAATTAACGTATAGATATTTTATAACTGAATGATTTTAAAAACAGTTAATAGCTGTCTGTATAAGTTAAATTTATAAAAACAGTAAAAAAAAGAAAAAAAAATGTAGCAATGTTTTTATATATATGAATAAAATTATTAAAACTTTTGTTAGATACATAATAAAAACAGATAGATTAACAGATAGATAGATAGATTTTAAAAACCGTTAATAGCTGTATAAGTTAAATTTATAAGAACAATAAGAAAAAAAATGTTGCAATGTTTATATATATATATATGAATAAAATTATTAAAACTTTCATTAGATACATAATAAAAATCTTCCATATTTACTATCGCAAAATATTTAGGCTCTATACAATGAGAAAAGAAAAATAATATCCTTATTAAATTAATTTGTAGCATTCAGCGTACTACTGTAATAAATTTATAAATACATTCCAAGGTTGTTTCCAATAAAAATAAATAAATGCTATACTGCGATCAATCTTTTATGAGGAAATAAATTATATTTTTTTACCCATCTTAAAGTTTCCTGATAAAACTTTCTGGTGAAAAAGTATTTTGTAATTCTTAAATATATATTTATTCCAAAAATTTCTTTAAAAAGCATTGATGTATTTATCAGTAAGAAAATATTTATCAATCACTTTTCTGACATTTAAAGCAATATATCAAAATTTGATCCACGTACAAAACTCTGGAGTCATTTATTTCAAACTAAAATTCTACATTTATTTTAAAAAAGCAACATTAAAAATTTACACATCTGAATACTTGTTTGAAGTTATATAAATTCACAGTAAGTATGTAACACACAACTGCGTGAAAGATTATTCTTTGCGTTTGGAGCGTAAATTTTGACGTAAATTTTTATACATACATGAACGTGAGTCTGATAAATTGGAGTTATATAAATTACATATCTTTTGAAGTTATATAAATTATATATCTTTTGAATATATATAAATTTGCAATAAGTATGTATCACAGAAATGTCTGAGATGTAATTCTTTGTGTTTGGAGGGTCAGTTTTGACATACAGTTTTATACATACATGTGCGTAAGTCTCACAAATATATTTATTCAAAATTTCTCTCATGGATAGAGAAATTTTGTGCGTAATAAAACTTAGACAGATTTAAAGTTGTTTCTTTTCGGTTTATAAAAAGATAAACATTTTCCTACGGAAATATTTTATTCACGAAAATATAAGACTTCCTTTTTAAAACTTTAAGTAAAAATACCTACTGAAACATATTTAAAAGTAAAATTAATTTAAATTAATCGGGTACTTTTATTAAATGAAAGAAAAATTGAATATCTTTCACAAATGTGAATTATATAAGTATAAAAAAAAAAAATACAACACCATATGTGAAAATGGAACCTGAATATAATAAAGTTATGCCTAACAAAAACAAATATGGTGCCATTGAAAACATGCAGCGTCATTTTACATTGTAATTGAATTGTCCGCTAATGAGTTCCGAGAATATAAAGTTGAAAAAGTGATTTCAATAATATGGTGCATGTGAGTAAAATGGTTTCTGAGTAGCATTAGAATTATCAGGGTCAAGTCAAAGTTCGTGATTTCAAGAAATTCATACCGTTACCATGTTAACATGATTTTACTGAAGAATACATGCCGTCGTATGTTATTTGCCGTGAAACAGGGAGCGCCATTAAAGTCAATCACACACATCAAAGAACAGAGAGCAGAATGAGTGGCATATAGCAGTGTACATGAGATTTAATGAGTTGGCATAAATCAGCCAACATCGCCAACATTTTCAAGATAAGATAAAAACAGACCCAAATTGGCGAGACTTAAGATAGGACCAATAAGAAGTAATACAATGAAATTGAAGGAATTATTTCATCCTCAAAGAGTAAGATTAATATAATAACATTTCAATAAATCTTTTCAACGACCAAGACGAGAACACGTTTTGACACCATAAACAATAAATTTATGTTCTAAAAGATGCAAGTTAAATTATATTTTGATAAAGGATCTGGTTTTTCCAAAGGGTTTTACTTTTGATTATGAGCCTGCATAAGGCTTAATGTTTTTATATAAAATATTTATTAAAGTAACTAGATTTGATGGGTAAATTACACATAAAAAATATATTATGAGTGAAAACAGAATTATCTAGTTATTTATTATTGTACACTCAACGTACGAATTTTGGATTGCACAACGGAAGGAAATGCAATTGATTGATTTATTATGACATAATGCATTATAACATTAAAAGCGTTATTTATGACAGATGTAATTCCTATTGTGGCATAATGATAAAATATTTCACTGAAACAACAAAATACTTTATTTAAGAAAGATGAAAATTATTATTATAGCGCGATGTGACATATGAATAAATTACTATGTTTGTTACTTTAAGACAGAAGAGAGAATAATATTTAAAAGAAAGAGTGTTTAATGATAGGAATTAGATTCTTTTTTGGAAGAATTGAGAGCTTAATTAATTATAGGTAAATAATTTAATTTAATAATTGATATTTTTAAGGGGGAAAAGCTCAAATATATGGGATTTGACATCTCAGTTATTATACCTGATAAGACGAAGATCCTAAACTAACTGTAAAAAAAAAAAAAAAAAAAAAAAAAAAAAAATGTTTCTTAACCTCTTGAGGGGCGGTGGGATAAAATATATCCCACCTAATTTAAACAAGATACTCACTAGAAATTTTTTACTAAATTTGATATTTTTAACTTTGGAGGGAAATCGTTGAAAAATTGTTTTCCTTATTTAAAAATAAAATTTTTCGATTATTCCGGTGAGAATTCAATATTTAGAGTCATTTTTGCTTGCCCCTCAAGGGGTTAATCTAAAAAATATATATAATATAACCACGAACGAAAATTTACAATAACTTCTTCCGATTTACCTCCAAATCCTAAAATTGTTCTATAATGTTAAAAATCTCCGAAATCAATATATTTTCAAGATTTAAAGCAGTATTTATAAAAAAAAAAGAATTGCATAAAAAAATGGCATTCAAACAACTTGCATTTGAATATATGTTTTTTCCCATATATGACGGCGTAAAAATTGAAAATGTGGAATGTTTAAAAATTATAAAATGACAGTAGAGAAAATTGCGATACCGAAATTTCATCGTAAAGTGTAACATTCGTAAAATGACGTCAACATTACACATAGACACATTTGTCCTTTATCCCTTACCGGCGCGGTGTCCTTCGAAAAGGACACCTAATTTTAATTTCAAAACTGACAAACGGCACCAAGAATATTTAACTAAAGTTTTCCTAATAAAATATAAATGAAAATAAGCAAGTTCCTATTTTCTAATAAATTCGTTTATAAATTCCGGTGTCAGTCCATTATTTCATCAGTTTATAAACATAATTACTCCGCGCCGGTAAGGGTTATAATACAGATAGTAATGTTGATTTTGGTTTTGGAAGATACTATTATTATTATTATTATACCGCTAACCAGGTCCCTACCTCCAGGGCAATATGCCTAACTGAAAGGGCTTTTGTACATGACCGCGGTGCGAAATTCACCTGATCGCCTCATGGCGGGTATCTACACTGTTAAAAATATCGTGAAAAATTACCTCTGTTTATAAAGGCTATCTATTTTCTGACCAATGAGAACGCTCCATGTGCGTTTATGTAGAGCTCTCATTGGTCAGAAAATAGATAGACTTTATAAACAGAGGTAATTTTTCACGATATTTTTAACAGTGTACCTGACTAGCAACTTAGCAGTCATCTTTGCTGTGCAATTTATTTAACGACTTTTGTTACGATGTTGACCGGCTCTAGATAGCTGTGAACTATGCTATTTGGATTCGTTTGTATGTTGTCGAAATAGGTAGGAAAAAAAGGGGAATCTCACTCTTGCACAGAACTCATACCCAGCCGCCTATGCATCTGGTAAGCATTCGCACCGAAAAACGTGAGATAAGTACATTTATGAACTTTTACTACTGTAACTGTCGTTTCTAAGTCTGACATATATATATATATACAGTGAAACTTCCATTTAACGAAGTCTTATTGTTACCATGTTGACCGGCTCTAGATAGCTGTTAATTATGCTATTTGGATTTGTTTGTATGTTGTCGAAATAGGTAGGGAAAAAAGGGGGAATCTTTTCGTTATGTAGAAAATCCGTTAAATGGAAATCAATCAACTCAAATTTATGAAATTTGTATAATAAAATACTCATGCATAAACTGAAAAAATACACATAAAATGGAAATATTGGGAAAATATATTTTAACTAGGGCAGTAACTTTTTAATGCAATGTAGACATATAGCCCAGTGGTAGGGGAGCAAAAAAAAGCCCAATTCGGAAATAATTAGGGAAAGCTGGAAATTGTTTTAATCCCTTAAGTTTATGTCTAGAATGACTATGCTACGTTTTCCCCCTCGTACTAGGTGAGCGTTAGGAATTATACATTGATTTATAGTCAAAAACACGTTTTTTTTTAAATACCATAACACTATCTCGAAATCACTAACTTTTTCAAAAACATTGTCAATACAAATGTTGTAGAGCTTAAAATTCTGAATAAAATGAGTATCTAAACTTAAAACTTTTGTTGAATATTAAGGTCAGAATTTTTCTTTAAAATTTTAGCCCCGTGGTCAGAGGGTTGAACTCAGAATTAATTAGAAGAAAACTGGAAATCGTTTTAATCCCTTCAGTGTAGGTCTAAAATGAATATTCTATGTTTTCCCCTTCGTACCAAGTGAGCGTTAGGAAATATGTACACATTTACTTTCGAAAAACACGTTTTTCTTTAATAGTTTTAACCATATCTGAAATTGCGACCTTAATTTTGAACAAAAATATTAATGTGAGTATTCATTTTATTCAAAATTTTAAGCTCTACAACATCTGTATCGGCAATATTTTGATATAGTTAGCTGTTTTTAGATATTGTTAAGGTAATCTTGTCTCTCCTATCTTGAAGCTCTTGATTAGTGATTAAGGCAAAATTTTGAAATGGAATTGCGACCTTAATTTTGAACAAAAATAGTAATGTGGGTACTCATTTTATTTAGAATTTTATGCTCCACAACATTTGCATTGACAATGTTTTTGAAAAAGTTAGTGATTTCGAGATAGTGTTATGGTATCTAAAAAACAAAAACGTGTTTTTTGACTATGAATCAATGTATAATTCCTAACGCTCACCTAGTACGAGCGGGGAAACGTAGCATATTCATTCTAGACCTAAACTGAAGGAGTTAAAACAATTTCCAGCTTTCCCCTAATTATTTCTGAATTCAACTCCCTAAGCACTGGGCTAATAGGGTAATTCTGGGATTTATGCCGCACATTTTTTTAATTTGTGTATAAAGTCCCAAGGTGGACATACAATTAAAAAAAATCATGCTGTGCTATTTAATGTTAAATATACAGCGCGTGTACTGCGACAAAAAAATTCAAAACAAATTAATAATATTTTTTAACAATTTTTTTCTAAAACATTACACTGCGGCGCGTCACCCGTACATTCAGGCTGAGGCGCCGCATTTGTGTGGTAGTTATGCCACGCTTGTAATAAGAACAGAATGAAATTATAAATAAAAATATAAAAAAATATATTCATACCTGGACTATAATTAACGATGTAATAACAAAATGAAACTAAGTGGGTACAATGAAACGTACTAGTAGATTTAAATTAATAATTGTTGTCTACTTTCACTATTAAAATTATCGACTTATTTTTTTTACATTAAATTTTAAATGCTATTTCAGCGACAATGTAACATCAATATATTAGAAAGGGAAAAGAAAAAAAATTAAAATTCTGTTTACATAATTTATTTGTTAACCCTTTCGGAACTGGTAGCATTTACACAAACTTTATTCGGTTGGTACCACTTTTTAAAAGAAGTTATTTTTACTCAACTAATCATGAAAATGCTTCAATTAGACAAAACAAATATTACTTTTCTTTTTTACTGGTGCCAGAAACAAATTTTGTCAGCTATTTATGAAGGTATTCTTCCAAGAGCTTATATGCACCTATTGTCCCGAAAGGGTTAACAGACCTGTTTTTTCGACTGCAATCTACAGAAAAAGTGTCGAAAAAGTACAGTCTTTATGTAACATTTATGTCTACATTTAAACACATGATTCAACGAAGCCAATTGCACTTCCTCTTTTTTGGAGTAGTTTGCAAAAAACGTCTGCGTTACGCATAATCCAATTTTTCATTATCATCATCTTGACTTGCAACTTTCTTGCACTTCTTACTTTTTATTTTCCCCTTTTTCTCCTTTGGTTTTAGTAAACTTGATAACATGCCTAACATGGTTAGTCTGTGCAAAAAGAAAAGGAAAAGTTAATAACACTTAATCATCCCGTACAAAAGAAACTACGACATGCATATCTAAGTTTGTTCTCGGTAGGGCTTTTCTATGACTTTTCTTAGTAGCGAGTTCACTTGTCGTGCTTAATTACAAATCATTTCACAAATCATCGTGGTAGTTCTCCTGTATCTTATGATGGTGACAGGAAACATATTTCATTCAAGATATAGTTAAGGAATTTTATGAAAAAAGCAATGAAATTTTATGTAAATAAATTATTTTAAAAATCTCTTTATAAATGTTATTCATTATAAGAGGGCTTTCTCCCAATTAAAATTATTTTGTATTTGAAATTTCACGTTTTTCCGATTATTTTTTCTTAATATGCTTTAAATGGATTCTTTAAAGTACGAGAAAAATCAACCGAAAAATATTGAATAAATGTTTGTGAAGTGTTTTGACTTAAGTAATGTAATTATTGATGTTCTATAACTCAATAATGATATCATTATATGACTTTTGGAATTATGTTTAAAGTTTATTGATAATGAGCTTTGTCTTAAATATTTTCCAGTGTAATGCATACACGTTAAAAACGACGAAAATATGTTTTGAAATTTACGGCAGTTGTTGTTGTTATTTTTTAAGTATCTTTCAAGTAAATTAAAGTTTGAATTTTAACTAAATATGTGAGACATACTTCGTTGAAAATAGATAATACGTTAATCAATATTTTAATTAACTACAAATAAATAATATTAAACATAAAAAATTATAATTTAAGATTTTTTGTATGTTTTGATTCAATTATTATGATTAATTAATGAATGTTCACAAACAATATTATTTTGAAATAAGAAAAAAAAAAAAGTAACAAAAATTGAATAAATTATTATTCTATTTCTTTTTGTATGATTTATTTTAGCGATTTTGTGTATGCATGTTTTACAGACAAAACGTGTAGATTGTTTGGTATATATACACAAAAAATGTTTTCTTGAGCGGTTTACTTAAATGGATCCGTTATGCAAAATTGTATCTTTCTATATTTGAATAGTTTAAGATACTACTTCTTAGAAGATTAGAGTTATGCACATACAATTTTTCGAATGGAATTTTTTCTCCATTTCAAAAGTTTTATTCCAAATATTTTAGATTCACTGTATAAATTCTTTTGAAATTTATATGAAAGTTATATACAAAATGGAATAAATTATTCTTTATTGTACTTTCGAATTTCTATATTTATGCTTTATTTTCAGTGTTTTTTAACATAAAACCTTTTTTTATATATTTAAAGCAGCGGTTCTTAAACTGTGGTCCGAAGATCTCAAGCCGTTCGCAATGCAACTACTGGGGCGCACGAAGGACTTTCATTCAATGTACTTTTTGATTATTTATGTAGAACTTGAGAGACATTTTTAGAATTCCCCAAACTTTACTGATTCCTTCTAAGTAATGTTTACTGTATCTATATTAGTTTATATATTTTTTATTTAATATTCTAAAAAAATGCGTTGTAATTTCAATTTTAAATCCAAGGGGCTGCGAAGATAAAAATGAAAAGTAGTCCGTAATACCTAAGGGTTTAGGAACTGCTGCTTTAAAGAATTTAAGACTAAAAATGGAATAGAATGAAAGTCCAAAAGAGCGAAAAAAACTTCTACTTCTGGCACATACAGCATTTTCCACTTCCCTCCTTTTGGGCTCTTAGTTCAACACTTTAAAATGTAGGTACCTAGCTTTTTTTTTTCTTTTAGAGTTTAAATACCTAATACAGGGTTCGCTTTATATCTGGAAAATTTTATTGTTCCTACCAGATCCCTTAATGAGTTACCTTCATGATCATTTTATTTACATATTATAAAGGAACGTGCGATGAAGATATTATTTTCAAAATAGTGGTAGGAACAATAAAAGTTTCCCTGTAGAATGCGACCTCTGCTAATATTATCATTTGTAAATATTTCTTTTATTTATATATTTAATATTTTTCACCCTGCTTAAAAATCTTCCATTGATGTAAACAATAACTGCGTCACAGGTGCCGCTGATATGCTGCATTTTTCAGTATTTACACGATTAAAGCAGTACCCATATCTGAAGAACTAATCCACGGAATTTCGTCAAAGTTCATATTCTGTTAGACCCTGACATATGTTGGTTCCGATTAGGTTTCCGTATAAATCATATAACAGGTGCCGCTGCTAGTCTGCATTTTTCAAGATTTTCGCGGTATGGAATTTAATCAAATTTGATATTCTGTAACACTTTCACATAAATAGAACCTTATTAGGTTTGCGTGTATGCTGCACGGCAGCCGTCGCATTTACGCTCTTTGGGTTTGGAATTTTTGGTCCAAACATCTAAGAGGGTAGGCGCCGAAATTCAATGATTTTTTTTAAAGTTGCGATGTTTATATCTCCTTTTTAAATTCGCACATATCAAGAAACCTATACGTTAGAATCCTTATAATGGGAATAGATTGTCATTTAATTTTGACCTTGCGACTGTGAATTTTGAAGTATTAACATGCATGAGATAGAAGAAATTTTTGGGAGTGGCACACCCGATTAGTTAACATACAGTTTCAAAATACAACACATACATGCAATGGACTCGCAGAAGTGATGAAAAATCCCAATTTTTAAATGCAAACTTCATTAAAATAAATTACATTTTGTGATAATATTTTACGACGCAAATCTTACGACGCAATATAAGAATTAAAGACCGAAAATGAGATTTACCCTACAATCCAAGCAAACAGAAGAGTAACGTTTGTTTAAACAATGCTTTGATTGAGATGTCAGCATATATTAAATCGTCACGGTTTTTCTTCAATTCCTTGTATGTAAGTTGTGTATATAACACGAGGTGATTAAAAAATTTTGTATATACAGTAGAGCTCCAATCTTCCAACTTCCAGTTATCCGAACAGCATTTTTCTACTTAAAAATTTTTTTAACCGAACTCCCACTTATCCATTGGCTTTAAATAAAATTTTAAATACGAAAAAACTGATAAGGAATTAGAAAATTAGGAATGTAAAAGAATAAAGGAGATGGGAGGAATCCTAAGCTATGAAGAAAATGAAATTAACGAGTGGTTAAATAGTGGAGTACATGACCCTGGACATGTTTATACATGTTTATACATGTTTATGTTATTTTTGATGAGGTTCATGATGAAAAATAAATTGAAGAAAATGAAAACAAATGCTCTGAAAATAACCCAGGTCCATCCCATAACGAAAGTCTTTGAATTTACGGGAACAGCTATGAAATGGCTCGACCGGCAGAAGAACGTTTATCCCATTCAACTAACGTATTTAAGAAGAATTAGAGATATGGCAACATTGAAAAGAATATCTTCGTTGAAGGTGCTGCCAGTCTTAAGCTTAGATAACGTGCGAAGGTTTTAGTACAGTCAGAAACATCCGATAAATTGTCTGTCCATTTATCCGAACTTTTGCTTATCCGAACTAGGGCCAGTCCCCACTTGTTCGAATAATCGGCACTCTACTGTATTTTAAAAAGAATTCTTCTTTCAAAGGAATTTTATTAAAGTGCATATTTATTTATTTATTTTAAGAATAAACCATTTATCGTAATATAATTTACAAGCTTTTTAATTTTGTTTATTTACTAAAATTAATTAATTTATTTATCAATTAATTTCATTTAATTTTACTTATGGTCGTTCAGCTTTGGACTGGCAAATGTATTTATTATACGGGGTGTTTCCAAATTTGGCCGTCAGAATCAGAGGGCCGATAGCAATCATTAAGATGATAAAAAATTGCCAAAGAACATGGGGTCGCAAACCACTTATTTAATTAAAAATATAGGGTGTTCTACCCTAATTCAGTTTCGGTTGACGGTAATAACTTTCCGAAAACTGATGTATATTATAATAAAACTTTTATGAGACATTCTCAACTTTGGTGTAAACCACTTGTTTAATTAAAAATATAGGGTGTTCTACCCTAATTCAGTTTCGGTTGACGGTAATAATTTTCCGAAAACTGATCTATATTATAATAAAACTTTTATGAGACATTCTCAACTTTGGTGTAAATATGCAGAGGTTTAAAAATTATTAGAATAATTGTGAAATTTGCATTAAAATTTTGTTATATTAAAGAAATAATCATTATTTAAAAAAATATTGATACATTTAATATTTATTGTGCATCCCTTGTTTTTTTTAATTAAAGATCCGATAGGTCTTGACATACTTTGTATGAATTCTTGTTTTTGGCAATTAATTGCTATTTCATTGTCATGATGACAAATTTGGATGAGTCTTTCTATCAGAACATTCATGTTTGTGATGTTGCCATTTATTTAATTTTTAATTAAAGAAAACACTTCTATGGCCTGGATACAGTCCAGATAGGAACATTATAAAGAATCTTTGGACTTTTGTAAAGGAAAAATTAACGAAATGTAACATCACAAACAAGAATGGCCTGATTGAAAGACTCATTCAAATTTGGCACTATGACGACGAAATACAAATTAATTGCCAAAAACTCATACAAAGTATGCCAAGACGTATCGAATCTTTGATAAAAAAAAGGGGGGGGGTGATGCACACAAAATATTAAATGTATCAATATTTTTAAAATAATGTATTGTTTTTTAATATAAAAAGATTTTATTGTAAATTTAACAATTATTCTAATAATTTTCACACCTTTTTACACTGTAAAAAAAGTGGTAGAAGTTTCCATTATACGCGTCAGCAGTACGCACTTGACGCTCCATATTTTGGTTTGCGATTACCAATTCATATGGTATAATCGATTACTTAAGAAACCTGATTTTCCAGAAATTTTCGTGATGTTATAACATTTCACACCGAGGCTAACGAAAAAGATAGGGCATTCCCATAGAGCGTAATGGTAATGCGATTGCGATCGTAGCGCCTTTAGTGACAATGGGGAAGAAACTCCCCATCCTTGTAATATTTGTATCATTGAGCATCTACCTTATTGAAATCTTTCTGTTTTTAATGTTTCATGTTTACGTTTTCAATAGAATCTTTCACCGGTACATGAACATAGAATAGATATTCTATTTTATATATCTAATATCTATTCTATGTTCATGCACGGATATATGATTTTTTTTTTTTTTTCATGATGAGTGAACGATATAAGTGCAACGAAAAACAGGGTAAAAATTTAGTCTTGAATGATATATATGAAGTAAATATGATATAATTGGATTTAAAGCTACATAAAGTAATGATGTAATATAAAAATATACGAAGTATTGCACTCTACAAATCCCAGAAAATTTCATAAATATTCTAATTCGGTAGCAAAATTTTTATAGCCGATGTTTTATTAATTTATGAAGTTTAACGTATTAAACAATCGTTACAATAATCTTTTAAAATTTACGCATTTTCACTTTCTTACAGATAAAATAAAAATATTCTTTTTAATGTAAATAACGTGCAATCAATCCAATAATATTTATAATATTAACATATAAGGAATAATAATAAAATTACAGATGGGGAAAAATACATTTCGGCAAATTTTTAGAATTATATAAATCTAACAGCTAAAAATAAATAGAGGTACTGACATGACACTTAATAAAGTTTTATTCGATATGAATAAATTAACACAATACCAGAATTCGATTTTTTACAATTTAATCTCATAAACTTATATATTTACGTTATTATCAGAATTTTCTAGGGTTTTTCTTTTATATTATTACTCTAATTATCATTTTGAAAGTTAAAGACGACCAATACAAGAACGGTAAAAAAAAAAAAAGCAGCTAAATAAATAAAGAGAGAATGAATAGAATATCGTCTGACGCCTGCTTCGTTTTAGGAAAGTATAGATATTCAAAGCATAGAGGGTAAACATATTTCTTCAACATAGGTAAATTTTGGCGGCTTGTTAATTCTTCCCCCTTGTCGCTAGTGACGCTAGTACTATTGCCATTACAGATTTTGCCGTAAATGTCCCATCTTGGTCTTTAATCTATGCCGCGGTGCATCCCAAGTGTCTTTTTTTACAGACCGCTAGAGTGACGTGATGCTGGTGGTGCTTTCGCGCATCACGTGAATCCAGCGGTCTGTAAGAAAAGATACCGCGGTAGCCTGTCTTTTTCGTTAGCCTCGATTTCACACGAAACAAGGTGCATATCGTTGTGTTTTCATTGCATTTTTAAAAAAATTTTCTCAGAATTATTACCGCCAACCCAAGTTTAGCTAGGACGAAAACCCCTGTTCAACTAAATCAGTGGTTTGCGACTCCATGTTCTATGGCAATTTTTCATCCTCTTGATGCTTACTATCACCCCTCTGAATTTGTCGTTCGAATTCGGCAACGCCCTGTATATTTATATGGAAATTCTAAACGCATTGGAATGTATTAATTTCTTAACCCTTTAGTGCGCAGTTTTGCATATATGCAAACAACAGTGTTTTGAATTTAATAGAATTTTTTTTTATTATTCTTATATACCTAATTCACACCAGAAAATTAAAATGGCAATTTTTGCTTTAATTAATAACAGACATTCCGTATTTAAATAAAGCGACATTAAGCATCGAAACTTTCAGGTGTGAAGTCAGATTCTCAGAACTATGTAATTTCTAGAACGTATTCTATCATGGGAATTAAAGGGTTAAAGGTTAAGTTTTATGAAATAAATAATAATATAAAATAAGGTATTTGGAGACATACTTATTAAAATATTTACAAATTCGCAGTATTTTAGCGTAATACAGCCGCACGACAGTAGTTTTTACTTGTATTGCAGATGTGCAACAGAAGAAAAGATTAACGCATTATCTGAAAAATGCTTCTCTGATTTTTTTCATTATTTTTCCTGCGTAGTAAACCTTTCAGAGAATCATATATATTTTTTTCGAAACAAAATAAAAAATCGCGCATTTAAGGGTTAATATTAGAAAATATGTTATTAAAATCTGAGAGTTTCGAAATACTCATGACGGGAAACTTTGCATCAATAGTTGTAAATGTGGCAATCTAAATTTTACACCGATTAATTTAGGACATTGTATAATGTTTGTGTTTCATTGAAATAAACTGGTTGATATTCCAATTTAATGCTTCATACACGTGGTATGCTATGAATTTGAAGTCAATTTCTAATTAATAACTTTGAATGCAACGATACGTTATGATAACTTGAAACATGTTTCGCGGTACTAATCTAAATAATCCACATTATAGTATCTGAGTGATATGAAACATTGTTGTAAAATTTATTAATGCAAAGCTTTTGGCGTAATGGGACGTATGCATATAGATTTGTAACAAATTGTAAAATTTTCGAATTTAATGCCTGATTTTGATGTAATATTTGGATTTTACCATAAAGTTTTCTCCCTATATCAAACGGCTAGTCTTTCGGTGTTGAAATTTTCATTTTAAGGCGGTCCGGTGCACAAAAATCTCCAAATTTACTATCAAAAACTTTTATTGCAAAAAAATTTCTCTTTTTTCTTGCTTAAAATGACGTTTAAATCATGTTTCTATCTTAATTAGAATAAGAATTATTATTATTTTTTGTTTTGGTTTGTTTTCAAAATCTAACTGTCAAGCAAAGTTTGACATGGAAACGATTTCTTATGAAAATGCGTTTCTCTTCATGTTGATTTTTTCACCGTTTCACGTATTTAAATCGTTATAAGTCAAGAATCGTTAAAGGTAAATGGTTCAAACTTGGAACATGTCTTTTTCAATTGTTTTACTTTAATTTTGATTCAATATGAATAAAATATGAAAAAAAATATTTACTTTTGAAAATATCCCTGAATTTGAAAATAATCCCTGATATATTTTTTAAAGTTACACCATTAATTTTTTTTTTTTTTTTTTTTTTTTACTTTAAATATTTTTATTTATTTTTTTTCAATTTATATCTTTAAAAATGCTGAATCAAAATTAAAACTTACATATTTATGTTTATTTAAATGAAAAAAAATTCAAATTCTACAAATAATATTTCGAGATATAACGATTTTAAATAACCCCACTTTTTTAATGAATTTTAAATGATTTTTTTTTTTTTAATATATGAGAAGTTTTATCATGTGATTTCTTTTTACAAATATCATGGTTAACCATCACAGAAAAATCAAAATTTTAACTCTATAAATAAAAGTTATTTTAAATTTTGTCCCGGACTCCCTTAAATTCATTTTCAATCGATGTGAAACAGATTGCACTGCTGGTACTTTTTTAACAGTTTCAATCCTGCTTGTCAGAATGAGATGTAGCTTTAGATTCGCATACTTTAAGTTTCCAGAAATAGATTTCCATTGAAACATACATGGTTACAATTCATTTTTCTCCCGAAAATAAATTTTTAAAACATAATTTTTTCGAAACTAGTTTTCTAACGCACATGAATTGAAACTTGTGGTTTTTAAAAAAATAAATCCTTTTTTTCCAATCGTCAAATATCAAAAACCATATTTACAGCTCATTCCACTAAGTCGTTTTTGCATAGTACTTAAAAAAGTCTCTGCATTACAATCTGTTTTGCATCGATTAAAAATGAATTTAACCTTAGAAGTTCTGACTTTTAAATCTGCAGAATTTCTCACTTACGTGACCGGCTTACCGTTTTGTATACGACTCAGGTGAACATTTCCAAAGAATCCCAATATGATAGCGATAAAAATTTGAAAGTTTGTAACAATTTATATAATCTTATCGTAATTTATGTAAATGACCTCTAAGGAAAATCTATGAGTAGCATTAATTTGTAAACATTATTCCTAATTGATTGGAGAATATTTTAATATTTTTTTATATAAAATCCTTGGTAAATTTTAATCAAATATTGCGTATTCTTAAAAGTGTTTTATTAATTTATTTGACATATCATTCATTTTATACATTCTAATATAATTTCCATTGTTTTTTTTTTTTTCAAATAACTAATTCTTAAATAAACTACTATTATATAAAAATTTCGAAATAACTCCATTTAAAGAATCTTTATCAAAAAAGAAATGTTAATAATAAGTAACACATCGGCATTTTTCATTAACGTAATTTATTTAAATTATATGCCTATTACATCAAACAATAAAGAGAAATAGAGTGCCTTTATATTACTCATGAATAATTTCAATGCTTTAATTCGTATATTAAAGGTGAATTGTCGCATTATTCATTTATAGAAATTAGTTCGAATTTTCTCTCCAGACAAACTAAGATTGGAACCATTTATTTATTTCATTTAAGAATGTTTTTAAATTACAATAAAAATTTATGAGGCATTAAATTATAAAGATTCATTTATGCCAATATTTGAGATTTTATTTTTAGAAAAAAACATTATTAAAACGTTCAAATTTTCTAAATGAAACCGAAAAGTAAAATAAATAATCATGGTTACACTTTGTTTTACAAAAATTATGTACATGCAATCATTGTATTTTTAGAATATCAAAATGACAGATATTTAAATTTTTATTTCAAAATTTTAAACACGGACTTGATACAAAATATCGTTTTAAGAAATATGCTTTATAGTATGTTTCCAGAGTTTTTTTTTTTTTTTTTTTGTACAAAAAAATAATAATTAAATAAATTAAATAGAGTTTATGCATCAAGATGAATAACAGCTAATTACATTCGCTTGAGATATAAGAGAGCTAAAATTCACACTCACGTTTTCATTTTATATTTTTCAGCAAGTCATTTGTTATAATTTGAAAGAAGTTTTAAAATCAAAATTATTATTAATCATTTTTGTTAAATATTAATTAATTTCCTTTAAAAAAATTCATTTTAATAAGCAAATTTTTCTTAGTAATACCTGTTCGTTATTATAATCGTGATAAATAAAAATTTAATAAATTTTAGAAAGACTTATTTAGGGATTTAGAAGGATTAATTAAATTTGAATTTATATGGATTTTGTGGAATATTTATAACCCCACTCAAATCTTTTATTTTAAATCTTTTTCTTAGTATTTTGTAGAATTAGGAAATGTACAAATATAATGTTCTTACAATAGAAATATAGAAATATTTCTGAATTGAAAAATCCCATCCCCCTCCCCCAACGCTGAAAATATGCAAAGCAAAAGAAATCATCCTTTTAAAAATACTTTTGTTTTGTGTAACCAATAATGCTTTTGGAACAAGAGAAAGTAATGCATCTATTACTCATTCTAAACTGTATTACTACTAATCGATGTATTAAATGAATTTTATAACAAGTTATTTTAATGGTACTTATAAGTACCATCAGTAGATAAAATGTTAAAGAATTGAATATTATGTATGTTCAAAATATTGTTTTGAATTTCACTGGATATGAGTAAAAATGAGGTTTATCTAATTGGATTAACTATGAATTTAACAAGCATATTTTATTGAGTTTTAGAAAAAAAAAAAAAAAATAAAAGCATTTTAGCACTTTATCTGACGATTCCCATTTTTTTTTCTTGTAGCTGTGGGTTCAGAATCGATGTTTCTATGCGCTTGAGTCTATCATGGTTACGTTTATTAATTGTAAGCACCCATAAGAAAATATTTTAAATGGTATAAAAATAATTTTCTTTCTTTCTTTTTAAAAATACTTGATATATTTTATAAAATTATTAGAAATAAGTAATTTTCCAAATGAATTGCAATACAGTCACTGCTTACAAAGTATGCTCAAAATGTTAAGTTCTTTGTATCTTTAACATTTTTCCTACTAAATCATATAATGTTTTACATACTTGCCAACAGCTTGAATGAATTGACCATACTTATATTTGTCAGTGCATGATGCAACACACGTTTGTAAACTGCATACATATTTATACCGTTAAGAAAATTATGTTCGTGAATAACACTGACGTCATAATCACAGTTGAAACACATAACCAAGAAATTTTGCCTTTACTGCAATTTTTCGCACAATTTCGATTTTTACACCGCTGGATAGTGGGAAAATGTTCTTCCAAATGCAATTTGCCTTAAAACTGTATTGAATACAACTGTATTTTTCATGTTTTTTAACCAATTTTTCTGTGTAATTTTTTTAATAATTATCTCTATCGTGTGCAGCCTGATTAAAAAAATTCAATCTGTTTGCTTTGTAGACCTAATTATTTAAAACTTTCCAAATAGTTCAGAAGTTATTTCAAGCTAGTATTCCATAACGAAAATAAAACTTCATCATCAAATAACCGATTATAACTACAAATTAATGTAAATGAAACACAAATTTTCCTGGTAAGTAATCGAACTGCAAGCTTAAACCACTGAATTTATCAAAATCAAGAAGGTTTCTGAGTTTTCTTTATAATATAGATAGACATATATTTTCAAAATACATCATAAAAATACTCCTTTTTATATCATTCAATGTTTTGAAAAAAAATTATCCAAATTATCCAAGAAATGATTTTAATATATTTCAACTAATATAACAATTACGTGGGATAATTTTATCATGGTCAATAAGAATGGATAAAAATATTTCTTCGTTTCATGTGCTTTATTTCTTGCATTAACCGTTGTGACGTCATGAGAAATAATTTCAGGACGATCAATTAATCACACACGGATTATTTTTACAGCGACAGAACTACATACATATTCACCAGAAGGAGATTAGAGAATTTAGAAAGTTCACAATTTAGAGCTTAACTGCTCTAAATCCGCATAATTGTTAATAATGCGTGTGGGTTCGGGCCAAATACATCTGTACTTCCTTGATGCGCTAATCTCTGTTGAGATTGTCCTGTAGAGGTATCTTCCCGCCTCGTGCGGACTGCACCTATACGGCACCAACCTGTCTCAGCTGAGGGCACATAAAAACATCTGCTCCTCGTAAAGTGCCAGCTAAATATCCCTGAAAAACTCCAGATGCAGTTCTATATATCTGGAATGGATTTCTTTGTTAAAACTGGTCTTGGACAGGAAACTCATGTACCACATAAGTTATTATATCCAGGCTGTGTAAAATACTGTCAAAGTTAAGATCTTGGCATAAAAAATATTTTTTATACTGTCAGATGAAGAGTTTCGTTGTAGAATTTATTTGAAGTTCAATTGCTATGCTAAAGATTTTAGGATACATAAATGTATCGGTCTTGTACTAGAGCGTGAATATTTAGGTATAACATACACATCTATTCACAGTGTATTACTGATTAGATCCAGAACTTTACACCCTATTGCCCAATAAAGGAATGAAGTAAAAAATACAAACGTTCTTATTCATTATGTTGAGCGTTCTCTCTCTCTATATATTTATATGCAAGATAATTTATCTTTTATTGTTATATTATTACATACTATTTTTTTTTCTTTTTTAGGTAAGATTGAAAAGTATTTATTTATTGCAAACCTGATTTTAACTGTTGAAAGATTTTTCAACAGATTAGAAGATAGACTGATAATAAAATATCATTCAAACGGTAAGATGGAAATTTAACTTGAATTTTTTTTTCTGATACATTTTAAACATAGTTCTCCAGCAGGTATCCGATATTATCGTGTTGGTGCTGTGTTATTTATGATGACCCATTATCTACACGTGAGATATGGGGCCGAAAGCGGGGCGATGCCCTCCGTTGGGGTGTTTCTAAGGGAATCCAACCCGTATTTACGAAAGGAAATCCAAGATTCGAAAAAAACCACGGAAAACTCTGAACTATTAGACAGACGGGCGCGATTGGGTTCAAACCCAGCATCTCCTGTCTACCAGCTTTGAGAGCAGAACTTCTCGGCCACTGGTGGGGCCCAATATTATTGTGTAATTTCAAGATATATGAAAAGCAATAAAACGACAAACTTCTTCAACATTTATGTATATTAAATTTCAAACCATTCGGTTGGATAGTTTTTGCGATGCTATATGCGGTCAGACGGACAGACCAGACGACCACTATAGGTGCTTTGTATTTATATAATTACAAACGCACCTAAAAATTGCTAATTCCAACTTCTATTAGAACTCATTTCAGTCTGATTGCCTGTTCTTACACTGAACAATTTGGAAATCAACACATTGTAAATAGCTAGTTATGACTTGATTGTAAAAAGAACACAGCTTTTAATCTTAATTGTTTCCTAATACCTCATACTTTCCCTAACTTTTGATATAAATTTTGTAATCTACCCTTTTATTTTCTTAGAATTTTTAGTCTGAAGAATTTCTTTTTAAATAACTTTGTTGCATAGTAATAAAAAGTTTCGACATCCGGAGTAATCTGTCATCATTTACTGTATACTATATTGTACAAGGATCATTAACTTCACATGAAAGGGATGGAACTTATGAAAAATACAGTAAAGATTTATCGTCTGGTATAAATAAAGTCAGAAGAACTAAATGAAGAAAAATACGTATCAGAGGGGCATGAATGCACGTAGCATTAGAAAGGTTGATTGATTGGTTATGGGTGTTACGGTCATATTTTGCACACGCGGAGAAAACAGACTAATGACCTAAAGGACTTATTTAATCTCTTCAAGCCCTTAGCCGCATGTGTGGACGTTTAGCTTTGTATAATTATAATTACTGCCAATAATAAAAAAAAGCTAAAATTTGATAATAATTTATTAATTACAGAATTACTCATCATGAGAAGTAAAAATTTTACGGTTTGGTTGCACTGAAAATATTATTTCCGATGTATAGTTATACATAACGCGTGAAGCTATTTTTCGGCAGTTAGTGTTCGTGGGTTATTTGAACAAATCGTTAATGTTGGATAAAAATAGTATCAGCTATATTAAATAAATTAAGTTTCAATAATTTGTAAAATTTAAAAAAGAAATTTTCTTTTATTTTTTTTTATTTGCTCACAGGCTATCAAAGCCTGAGAGGTAATGTTCCCGCAGGTTCTGTATGTACGTACGTATGTATGTACGTATGTATGCACGTAACACGATAACCCTTGATCGAAATATTCGATTTGCTTCAAATTTTGAATATAGGTTCATTTTGATAAGATTTTTCTCTAAATAATTTTGGGGGTTAATTGGTTAAGTATAAAGGGGTGAACTGGGGGCTAATCCCCCCTTAATTTAGATAAATGAGGTTTTCATGCAGAATTATCCGATTTGCTTCAAATTTGGTATGGTGGTTTATTCTGAAAGGGCAATTCCCTGATTAGATTTGGAGTTTCATTGGTTAAGCATAAAGGGTGAACGAGGGGATAATCTCCTCCTTAATTTAGATAAATGGACTTTTCACACAGAATCATCCGATTTGCTTCAAATTTGGTTTACCGGTTTATTCTGATAAGGCGCTGCTCTGATTAGATTTGGAGGTTCATTTGGTTAAGTATAAAGGGGTTTAAATGAGGGAGCTAACCCTTACCCCCTTTCTTAATTTAGCTAAAATGTTTTTTTTTTTTTGTTGTTGTTTTTGTTTTTTTGTCGATTTTTTTATTTTTTGAGGGGTATTATTCTTTGAAATAAAAATACAATATACAATTAGTGTGAATAGCCTCAATGCCATCAGTTGAACTAGGCACTTTTATTTTTTTGTAAGCAATCATTTCACTCATAAATTACCATTAACTTTCAGCGGCCACAAATGTAGACATTATTATTATTATTATTATTATTATTATTATTATTATTTAGAATTTTAATTGTTTTTCCCTTTCTTTTTCCGCGTCAAAGTATTTTAATTATTAAATATTTTGAGATCTTTAACAGCATTGCTTTTTTAAAATTTAGTTTAAGATATTTTATGTATAATAAAATGTTGAGTGTTATAGATGTTGTATTATTAAAGAGTTGTAAAGCTTTAATAGGGAAAATATATATATATTTAAGAGCGCAAAGAAATATAAACTTATTAAAATTATTGATGTTAAAAAAATTCCAGGTTTCTGATTTTAAATATTTTATTTTTAAATACAGGCATCCCCCGACTTACGTAAGTATTGCGTTCCGCAAACTTATACGTAACTTGAATTTTACGTAAGTCGTATTTCTAAATTGATTAGGTAAAATTTCGTAAGAAATTACAATATTTATTATAAATATATAAATATTAACGATAAGAACGATGATAATTTTTAACGACATAAAATTTAGTACAGTGCCTTATTTAGGAATATAATATATAATATATATATATATATTTATATATGGGTCAATCCATTTCAAGTGGTCCAGAAAATCATTAATTCGTTGCTCGACCATTTTTAAAAAATCTGAAATTTTTTGTACAACAACCCTAACATGATGGAAGTACAAAATGACTATTATTTTAATTTTATTAATTTTTCTTTGTGCATGGCGGCCATCTTTGTTTCATCGTCTGGAGCAATTTTCTCACGTGAATGGTTTACGGAATTGTAAATAATTCATCGTTTATTTATCCAATTCAAGTGCGGATTGAAGCAATTTGTACGGAATACATTGGGCTAAAAATTTGGTAATAGAGTAGTTTCCGAAAATAAATCCTTATTGGTGAAATTTAAGCATAAAGTTTCAGTTTTTTTCAAAAATTTGTCCGTTTACAAAAGGAAGTTTTTCTAGCAAGGAAAACTGTGAACATGACATAATTTTTTTTACAAATAGGCCGAAAGTACTTATACTCACAAGCTAAGTTCCAGACCTGGGACTTCGTTTCTCTTCGCTGAAAAAAATCCCAAATTTTTCAAAAATGACAAAAATCGCACTTTTTAGGCTTTGATATCTCTGGTGGGGCACGAGATAAAAATCTGAAGTTCTGGTTTCTGAGAGTATTATATAGTAGTGCTATGCACAAGAAATTTCAAGATGGAGATTTGACTACAAGCTGAGATATGGCAAGGGCAACATGTCAAAAGAATACTGCCAAACTATTGTTTTGTTCTAGTCACAGCTAAGTATTTATCTCAGAGTGTCACTTAAATTTATCTTTTTGATTTTCTTTAAATAATAGTAACAGAAAATAAAGCTCTTTTCAAAGCTTAGCAATTAATTAAAAAAATAATTATGCCTAAGGCCATACATTTTGTATTGTTAAAGTAATTTTTGTTGTAAGTAATTTTAGTAACTAAAAGAAACCTCAGCACTTTTACATAAAGAAAGAAAAATATTTTTATAGAAGACCTGAAAGAAAAACAGAACAGGAAAAGAGAAAAGCTTTTAATGTTGTCATACTTGTTGAGACATGATTAAACGTGTCAAAACACATTCTTACTTGTTGGTTTAAAAACCATAATTTTGATCTTTCTCAAAATTTTATTTTTAGGAACCAAGTCTTGTCATTTCTTGATAACTTGATTGAAGATCTTGGTCCTGCTGGCTCATAGAAATAAACTTTGAAATCACTATGTGCAAGTCTCAGTTCATTAATAATTCCTAACTTACTTCTTATGCAAAAATGTCATTTTCTGCAGTATAAATTTTGAAAGGGCTTTGGATATCTTTACTTTCAAAAAATTACTTGAAGCATCGTAACATCGTATAATGTTTCATTTACAGGAATATACTTATGGCAGGAACAAGTTTCAGAGATTGGCAAGCAGCATTACAATTGTGGTTTTTAAACCAACAAGCAGGAATGTGTTTTGACACATTTGATCATGTTTCAACAAATATGCCAACATTAACAGCTTTTCTCTTTCCTATTCTGTTTTTGTCTCAGGTCTTGTATAAAAATATTTTTTTTTCTTTATATAAAAGTGCTAAAGTTTCTTTTGGTTACTAAAATTACAAAAAAAAAAAAAAAAAAAATAAAAAAAAAAATAAAAATAAAAAAAAATACTGAAACCATACAAAATGTAGGCCTTAGGCATAATTATTTTTAAATTAATTGCTAAGCTTTACAAAAGGCTTTATTTTCTGTTACTATTATTTAAAGATAATCAAAAAAATAAATTTAAATGACACTCTGAGATAAATACTTATCTGTGACTACAGCAAAACAATAGTTGGCAGTATTCTTTTGACATGTTGCCTGTGCCATATCTCAGCTTGCAGTTAAATCCCCATCCTGAAATTTCTTGTGCATAGCACTACCATACAATACTCTCAGAAACCAGAACTTCAGATTTTTATCTCGTGCCCCACCAGAGATATCTAAGCCTTAAAAGTGCGATTTTTGACATTTTTGAAAAATTTGGGATTTTTTTTAGCGAAGAGAAAGCAACTCCCAGATCTGGAACTCGGCGTGTGAGTACAAGTACTTTCGGCCTATTTGTAAAAAAAAA
This sequence comes from Maratus speciosus, assembly GCA_963932465.1. Taxonomy (NCBI): domain Eukaryota; kingdom Metazoa; phylum Arthropoda; class Arachnida; order Araneae; family Salticidae; genus Maratus; species Maratus speciosus. Next base: position 475,237,265 of record OZ010797.1, read on the forward strand.
AAAAAATATGTCATGTTGACAATATTCCTTGCTAGAAAAATTTCCTCTTGTAAACGGACAAATTTTGGAAAAAAACTGAAACTTTATGCTAACATTTCACCAATAACGATTTATTTTCGGAAACTACTCTATCACCAAATTTTTAGCCCAATGTATTCTGTACAAATTGCTTCAATCCGCACTTCAATTGGAGAAATAAACGATTAATTATTTACAATTCCGTAAACCCTTCACGTGAGAAAATTTCTCCAGACTATGGAACAAAGATGGCCGCCATGCACAAACAAAAAATAATAAAATTAAAATAATAGTCATTTTAAAATTTCATCATGTTAGGGTTGTTGTACAAAAAATTTCAGATTTTTTAAAAATGGTCGAGCAACCAGTGCTGGACCACTTGAAATGGATTGACCCATATATATATATTATTTCAGGTTTCGTACGCATCAAGGGGGTCATTTGAATTTAGGTGTTTTAATATCAGAAATTTGGTAAAGTACTGGTCGCCATATCTAAAAATTGAATTTTTTTTCGTTAAATAAGTTAAATATTACTTTACAAAAATTCGGGTAAAAGGTGCTTGAAAGTCTTTGAAGCGTTCGAACCCTGTTATTTGCACAGTATTATTTTGTGAATAATACTATAATAAATTTTGTGATTATTTTGAAAATTTTATTTTTCTCGCATGGCATGTTTTCTTGTCAATCGACTTTAATGAGTTAATACTTTTAGGACTTTTGTTTGCATTCAGTATCAGTTTACTTTTATCATTTAATAGCAAAAACATCATTAATAAGTAGATTTTCTAGTAATTGATGCACTGTATTTATCAATTTATTCAATTTTATCATATTGAACATTTATTCGAAAATTGACACAACTGAAAAAATGTGATGTTTGAGATATTAATACGATGAAATGACAAAAATATTTCTCAATATATGGTTAAAAGCACATTTCAATTAATAATAGAAAAAATATTTTATTTTTATTCCTGAAACTGTTCTTCAATTTTATCATATTGAACATTTACTCGAAAAGTGACACAACTGAAAAAGTGTGATATTTGAGATATTAATACGATGAAATGACAAAAATATATCTCAATCTATAGTTAAAAGCACATTTCAATAAATAACAGAAAAAAATATTTTTTTTTTTCTTTCTTGGAACCATTCTTCAATATTCCGGAAAATGAAATTTTTTAAGTTGACACCTTTTGAAAAACTGTGTAATATGTAAAAAACTAGTATCAGTATATCACCCAATATAAGAGGGCACGAAAAAAGGTAAGTACCCTGGGCACAGAAACTTGCTAGTCGGGCCCTAAGAACAAACGTTATATTTCGTATATTTTTCGAAAATCATATTATAACAGACTGAAAACTAGGCATATACAAAATGATTCCAAATAGTCTTAACTGGTAAAATTAGAATTAAACGCTACATAAAAAATTAAAAATATTGAATTTATAATTGCTTTCACACATGAAATGAAATAATTAAATTATTTACATTTTCAAACATCGAAAATGATTATAAACTTTTTTGTTAACCAATTCGGATAAATAGAAACCGGAAAACTTATCAAGAAACTTTATTTAAAAAATGCTACTACAAATTTTATCACTTGTTCATTTAAGGATCTGCTATCGCAATTTAGAAAAAATAGTGTACGGAAACAGAAATTTATGAACATTTTCTAATTGTTGTCTCGGTATTTTCATTTAAACAACATTAAAAGCTAAATATCATCCATCCAGGCATCCCCGACTTACGCAAAAATGCGTTCAACAAACTTTTACGTAAGTCGAATTTGTAAATTGATTAGATAAAATTTCGTAGGAAACTGCAATATTTATTATATATATATTAACGCTGATAATTTTTAACGACTTAGAATTTAGTACCGTATTTATGAATATAATATATGTATATATACATTATTTACACAATATTATTTTATAAATAAAGCATAATGCAGCATTATTTACTTAGATATAAACAATAAAAATATGAAAAAATATATAAACAAACTGAAGGAACACTTTCCAAATAACAAACATATTATGGAATGCGAGATTTATCAATTTAGCATTGATGAATTGATTTAAACAATTTTCATTCTACATTAAACGAACAGGTGAAGCTAAAAAGAAAAGAAAAACACTCGTTCCTCTTCATCGAAATTTTAACATTAGCCTTCGTTCTTGTCTGAATTCAGCTAACATAATAATTACGGTTTGAACCCCAGATTTTTTGTCTTATTTTAATTAGATTTGAGATTGTTTTGTTAAAAATTTGATTCTATATCCTAATAAAAATATAACTCCCACTAAAATATAAAACTATATCATGATTGCGGTTTTTATCTGCATATTTTATTCATAAAATAATTATCAAAAGTATGCAAATGCTTATCAAACGCGCTAGTGTGTTTATAAATGTAATTTTCGAAATTTAGTACGTAACTGCGATTTTACGTAAGTCGCATAATACGTAAGTAGAGGGATGACTGTAATTTGAAACGTTTAAAAAATTTTCTGATAAGCATTGTTTTAAAAACAAATGTTTTACAAAGTTTTATTTATTTTGTTTTAAACCATTCAGTTACGAACACAAGAGTGACATGCTCGTGAAAATGAGTATCTTGTATATTATTCTTTTTTTAGCTCACAGTCTATCAAAGTCGGAGAGCTAATGTGACCGAAGGTTCTGTGTGTGCGTACAGTGGTAGCCAAAATTGTGGGCACTTTTAGGTAGCTTTCATTACAAAAAGTAAAAAGCTACCTATTGCAGACGTCCGAAGGAAAACACTTCGGGAAATTTTGCTATATTTTCGTCGATCATAACCCCCAGATACCAAAACCACCCTCCGTTGAAATGTTGACTTATATATATTGTCGAATTTTTAGTCGTTTTGTCGAATATTTAGAAATATACTTGTCACATTCTTCTAGAATTTCAGGATTAAAAAGAACAGGTATGACCTCATATTCATCAACGTCGATTTTATAAGGGGGTCAATTAGGGGGCCAATAAAAAATCAAAGAAAAAATAATACTTAGGATCACCCTGTAAAATAAAATGCACGAAATGATCTAATCGCTACAGAATATAAATAAACAGACATTGTGCAATATGTGTATTCATTTGTGTAAGAATAGCACGTATATTAAGAAAAATATAGCGATTTTTTTAAAAAAATAAAAAAATTCTTGCATGTTTTTGCTTATAACATGCAGGGTTTTCAACCAAATTTACTGTCAGTTTCAGAAAAATTGACAAAATGCAGTAGACACAATATAGTGAAATTAGAATATAAATATATTAAATATATTAGGAAATATGAGCAGTTGTATGAAATAATTTTTATCTGCGCATTCGCGAACGATAGCAAGGATCTTTTTACATAATTTAACAGTCAACTCTATAGAGCAATTTACTAAAAAAATCAAGTCAAATATCGTAAAAATGCAGAAAGATATCGGCGTTAAAGTGAGCTAATATTTAGTTGCTCGCTAAAACTAGCTGAATGATAAGGGATTGTCCACAAGTTGTCAATTATAATTACAAAAATTTTTAATTTTCATTTTTTATTGATGTTTTAGTTCTTCTTGGATAACCACCAGAACGAGCCTACACCATGATAAAAAGAAGTATCAAAATCGAACAATTTTTTCCAAATCAACTCGTTGATAGTCACTAAATACTAACTTTTTCTGAAAGTCAGTTAATAAAAAATGACATTTTGTGGAAAATCCCTTATAGTCCAGGCAATAGAGACCGTATAGGGACTCTACCAAACAAAATTAATGGTAGTACTGGAAATCGGTTTTCTAGATGTTTCTTCGGTCGCTGAATCCGAACTTATAACTTCCCACCAAAATTTCCCCCGGCACCCCCCCCCCAAATTTTGGTAAAAAGCCCGCCAAAAAAGTTTTTATTAAAAAAATCAATTTTTTTATTGTTTTAGAGAAAAAGTATCCAGAAATTCAGAAAGTAGGCAAAATTTCCAACAAATTAGATATATGACATTATGATTTAGGATGAAGGGGAAGGGGGGATCTGCCTCGGAACATGCGCCGCAGTGCTGCGTGGACTAAGTTGCGCAATTCCACTTAACCACTCACACGTTTACATTAGCCCTCCCATCTTCCCTCCGAACTTTCTCTATAAGGTTTACTTTAAGTTTTTTGGGTCGCTGAATCCGAATTTTTAACTTACCCCCAAAATCCCCCCCCCGAAACCCCCAAATAGTTGTTTTTAACTTAAATATTTTATTGTTTTAGGGGAAAAGCATTATGAAATTCAAAAACTAGACAAAATTTGCAACAAATAGGATAGATGACATTATGACGTAGGATAAACGGGGAGAGAGGGGGCTGCCTCGGACCATTCCCCGCGAGTTTTTCTCAAAAACCAAATTTTTTCAAAAAATCAATTTTTTTTTTTTGGGGGGGGGGGTGGGGGTGGTGTTGCCGGGTGAAATTTTGGTGGGAAGTTACAAATTCGGATTCAGCGACCCAAAAAACATAAAGTGAGTCGAAATCCAGAACTAGTATGAATTTTGCCAGATAAAATCCCCTATTGCCTGGACTTCATAATTTAGTGCACGTAGCGCCGCAGTGCATGTTCAGAGGCAGCCCTAACCCTCCCCGTTCATCCTAATTCATAATGTCATATATCCTATTTGTTGCAAATTTTTTCTAGTTTCTGAATGTCGTAATGCTTTTCCCCTAAAACAATAAGAAATTTAGGTTAAAAACAAGTATTTAGGGGGGGGGAGGGAATTTTTGGGGGAAAGTTAAAAATTCGGATTCAGCGACCCAAAAATCTTAAAGTAAACGTTATAGAGAAAGTTCGGAGGGGAGATGGGAGGGCGAATGTAAACGTGTGAGTGGTTAAGTGGAATTGCGCAACTTAGTTTACGCAGCACCGCGCGCATGTTCCGAGGCAGATCCCCCCCTTCCCCTTCATCCTAAGTCATAATGTCATATATCTAATTTGTTGGAAATTTTGTCTACTTTCTGAATTTCTAGATTTTTTTAATAAAAACTTTTTCGGGGGCTTTTTTAAAAAAATTGGGGAGGTTGCCGGGGGAAATTTTGGTGGGAAGTTACAAATTCGGATTCACCGACCCAAAAAACATCTAGAAAGCGATTTCCAGTACTACCATTAATTTTGCTAGGTAAAATTCCCTATTGCCTGGACTATTATCATTCAGCTGCTTTTAGAGAACAACTAAAAATTTGCTCACTCTAACGCCGTCATCTTTCTGAATTTTTACGGTACTAGGGGGCTCGGCCCCCTACGAGCTACGCTCGCCAACCCCCGTACAGACACCGCAGATTCTAAATGCACACTAATTTGATCGGCTTTAAAAAGATTTCGAAAGATTGAATTATAATTTAAAAAACAGTGGCGATCTCCCTATAAACGGATTTCTATTCATTTCTCTTTGATTGGGGAATTTTAACGCCAAATCCGCTGCAGTACTACTTGATTATCCAGTCGACCAATTTCGCCAAATTATATAAATCGCCAAATTATAGAAATTCACATAATTTTTATTTTAAATGACGAAAGAATAAATCAATTAGTACAACATTAATAAAAATACAAATAAAACGTCGAAATAAAAATAACTTGATGACGTAGACACGTGTAACAACATTTCAAAATAAGCTAACATAAAAGGAATTAAGTAAACAGTCTTTGTCTCCTGGTATTTTTTAACAAAGCGAAAAGAAAGTTCTTTTAAATGAGACATTTTAAATTAATCGTTTTTAATCTGACGTAATTTTGACCAAGCTATTGTTTCTCTTTTAAATATTCACGTGAAAATACTTTTGCTAGAAATGAAATATTACTTGCGCTTTCCTAACAAAAAATAGTTGAAAAGATCCTCTCAAAATATCAAATAAATGTCTAGCGCAATTTCTAAATTTAAACTGTTTTGTAATATTTTGTGTTCATTTTATGTAATAACTGTAGTGTGACGTAAATATGACGTAATTTCTCCTATTTAAGACTTCTAACGCATGTTAATGAATTTATTATTTTACAATTTCCTTTCTCTCTTACAATTCACGTGTATACTTTTTATCTACTAAAAAACAACTTTTCAAAAGTAAAAAATAAGCCAAGCAAAAAAAAAAAAAAAAAAAAAAAAAAAAAGGTGAAAGTTGTGGCTAAAAAATAGTGTGATATCAAATTTCCAAGCTTATATTGCGGTACTTATTTAACATTTTTTGATAAAAATTTATCATATGTAAGTCGAGTACCTAAGTATGCGTTGATAGAAAGCCTTTTCTCCTTTACTAAATACATCATAACGTGTTTCTGAAAATTAATTTTTTTTTAATTATGCATGATGGGCTTGGCGGCCATCTTTCCATATTTTACACAAATTTCTAAGCACACAAGTTCATTGTTAAGATTGGAAGTTCGAAATTGTTACTAAAGCAAACATTTTATTCTTTTAATTTATGGAAATGAGTGCCTAAAAATTTGTGTCTAAAAATAAAGCTGAAGTAACTTCAGGTTTCATCTTATGATTCTCTTTTTTCGGAGGGGGGTTAATTAATTAGTTAAAGCAGTAAAAATCAATTTGTTTTTTCAAAATAAAAAACTTTCTTAATTTATCTGTCTGTAGCTAAAACTATAAGTTCGAAATTCTTAATAATGCAAATATGTTACGAGCTTGAGTGCTTAGAAATTTGTGTAAAATATGGAAAGATGGCCGCCAAGCCCATCATGCATAATTTAAAAAAAAATTAATTTTCAGAAACACGTTATGATGTATTTAGTAAAGGAGAAAAAGCTTTCTATCAACGCATACTTAGGTACTCGACTTACATATGATAAATTTTTATCAAAAAATGTTAAATAAGTACCGCAATATAAGCTTGGAAATTTGATATCACACTATTTTTTAGCCACAACTTTCACCTTTTTTTTTTTTTTTTTTTTTTTTTTTTTGCTTGGCTTATTTTTTACTTTTGAAAAGTTGTTTTTTAGTAGATATCAGTTCTTTTTTTAAAATAAATGATACATAACTGAAATAATTCTACTAGCTCAAATTAAAATTAGTCCTTGTATAGCCTTTATAAGCAGGGAGCAAACACAATATTACACATTTTGTTTACCTATCATTCATTTTTTATAGTGATTAATAATTTAAAAGTAAGGAAAGTCAATTTCTTCTTTCAAAGTATCAGTCTTTCTCAATTTATATCTCCTTAAAATTTTCTACGAAAGATGAAAATTTAGTAAAAAACAGAGTCGAAATAAAGTATATATTTACAGTTAGTCTGTCAGTTAATTGTTTTTTCTAACTTTTTTTGCTGACGGTTTTGCAAAATAAATTTACCTTTACAAATACCTACGGTTAATCCGAGAATGAAAACCCGCAGGCATCTAAAGAATCGAAGATCTGTAAATCTAGCAATTCTAGACATAATAAAGGAACATTTTTGATAAAAAATATCTAAAAATTTAAAGATATAAACTGTACATATAACCTCATCTTCATTTAGATCGTGTTATAGAGAAGAAAGAATAAATATGTAATTTTTCTCAAGTCTGTTTATCCATACCTATTTGCATAAATGTGAGGATATTAATTTACTATAAAATTTCCCCTAAATTGATTATCTTTAATAGTCTATTATTAAAGCCGCATATACATTAGAATTAAATATTTTTCGGTTAAAAATTGCCTGAAATCTATAGTCTTATCGTTCGTTAAATTTGTTTTTTTTTTATGCCCAGACTCTTTTTCTGAACTCTGACAAAAGATCACAGACATATTGAAGCTATCCAAATTCTTATATCTTTCTATCGTATTTCCTTTTTTGAGGGGGGTGTGAGGAAGAGCCTTAGAACTTCGTTTTGTTCTCAGAATTCTGAATTATTCATTCAAAAGATCTACCTACATAAGTCTTGTTGCAGAATTTTGATTAGTTAAGAGTTGCATCAAGTTAAACATCATGTGAATCTATTAAATTAATTTTGTGAAATACTAGGTGGGAGCCATTGATATTTCCAGACCATTTGCCTACATTTTAAACTTGAGTCATTTACTACTATTCATTAATTTTCTATACGAATTAAAGAAGTCGTTGTTTCCATGCCAACTGTACCTTTCACTATTGCTTGCTTGTTTGTTTGTTTGATTTATTGAACACATACATCATATCACATGCGGATCACGGCCGGATTCGAATCTGCTTCCACCTACGCTCTCAAGCGATTAGCGGCATTGTGTCTTATCCACTCAGCCACAGTGGGCCACTATTGCTTTCTCTAATGCCCAGATACTCAAATTTAACCAACTGCACTTAGAATCATGGTCATAACACAGAACATTTATATGTTAGAGCAGTGTTGCCAGTGGGCTACTTTTTTTAATTCAGATTTCTTGATTGCCAGCACTTATTATAAACGGTAAAATTCCCATTGTTTTCGCCTTAATTAATATGTCATTAAATAAGGCACATTTTACAATTTCAAAAAAGTGGTGCCAATCAAGTATCTGAGTTAAAAAAAAGTAGCCCATCTGGCAACACTGTGTTAGAGTGGTGACATATGCACAAGTCGTGTACTCATATTCAATTTTTTGATCAAAGTACGGTAACTCAGTTTTCAGTAATAGACGAGGAAGATTTCAATTAAACTAACCAGAAAAGTTAACAAACATTGGCTTCCTGATTTGATTTTATTCAAAATTGTTTTAACCAACCAAAGTTAATGTCCGGGATCCAGATAAATTTTCCTCTGTTAGTAAAATTACATTGACCAATTAGTAGCCTTTATCCTTGCAGGCTTTTCGGTGTTTACATGCAAACATCAAAAAGTTCGGAAAAATGCAGACGTCTGATTGATCAATCCCATCCCGCTAATAGCGAAATATCTATCTTGATCCCGGCCTATTCAACGCCCTTTAAATATTGGAGAAAGCCTTGACACGTGTCAGAAAAACGTCACACAAAGCAGGCAAAACAAAGAAGAAAAATCATTCATTGGCTCGTTCATATTCACGAGCCGATGAATGATTTTGTTTCTTTGCTTTGCCTGCTTTGTGTGATGTTTTCGTGACGCGAGTCAAGACTTTCTCAGATATTTAGGATGCTTTGGCGTATTTCACCATTATGAAGTTATGAAAGGAGAGGAACAGACATGTCAATCTTCCCGTGTGAAAAACTAGTTACCAAAAAAAAACGAGTTATTTCCCTTTCTTCTGCCCTTTTCTCTCTTGATTTTGACCGATAGCAGCCCATTTAGCAGTCTCCAGTACAAGATGCCGCTATATACGGTGGACGCAGGAGGGAGGGTGTTAGCGCGACCAATGACATAATAGGCCAGTTCATGATGTTTAAAAGTCACACGCAGTTGAATCGAGGCTAACGAAAAAGACAGGCTACCGCGGTGGGTCCGATTCTTCTTTTTTTACAAACCGCTGGAGTCACGTGATGCTCTTTTCACGCACCGTCTTTGGTGCATTCGAGCATCACGTGACTCCTGCGGTCTGTAAAAAAAGAAGAATCGGACCCACCGCGGTAGCCTGTCTTTTTCGTTAGTCTCAGAGTTGGATCATCTTTACACGATGATTAGTACAAAGCTGCGAGCCGATTTTTTTTGTGTCCATTGCCGTGTACAGATAATCAACTCCGTGTGACGTTATGAACTGGCCTTATATGTTGTTGGCCACAGTTTAGGAACAGCTACAAATGACTTCATCTATATCTACTCCGAGGTAAACGAAAAAGACAGGCTACCGCGGTGCTACAGCGCCTAGAATATATAGTGTGGAAATCGGCTATCCCAGTAATACTTTAAAAAGTGCTAATATATTGGATCTCTTAAATTTCAAATGATGCTGAAATCCAATGAGTCAATCACAGCGATATCTGCAGGATATTTCCTAAAACTTCATGACGATTTGGTAACAGCGTCTAGAATACCTAGTGTGGAAATATTTTATTAAACAAAGCTAAAAATTTGCATCCCGTAAATGATCGACGATACTGCTAAAATTCCAAGTGTCGATCGCAGCGAAATCTGCGGGATTTTCGTATTACATTGTATAGACTAGCAATATCTTTCAGTTATAGAAAATATCCTGCAGATGTCGCTGCGATTTGTATATTTCAGCAGCATCGTTGCACATTTAAGGATACAATATTTTACCACTTTTTTAAGTATTACAGGGATAGCCAATTTCCACACTATATATTCTAGGCGCTATAATTTGGTCTAGACGCTGTAGCGTTTTTTTTTTTACATTTTATTAACATACATCTGACCTGTGTGCTTGGCGTCAAGCCCGCTGTAATAATACGATGTTTACTTTGAAAGTTTATCACAGATGTCGCTGCGATCAGCTCCCTGGATTTCAGCGTCAGTGCACATTTAAGGGATACAACTTTTTAGCGCTGCTTGGATAGCAAAATTCCACAGTATGTATTCTAGACGCTATAGCGGTGCATTACACATGTCTCTAAAAAATATCCTGCAGATGTCGCTGTAAATGACTGTTTGGAATTCAACATCGTTGTACATTTAAGGGATTCACTATTTCCGCGCTTTTTTAAGTATTGCTGGGATAGTCGATTTCTACAACATATAATCTAGGCCTATAACGGAGCTATAGTACAGCGCCTAGAAGATACAGTGTGGAAAACGGCTATTCCTATAACGCTTTAAAAAGTGCTAAAAACTTGTATCCCATAAATCTCCAACAATGCTCATCGGCAATATGCTGATACGAGCGCCATCTCGTAACTCTTTTCAATATAAACACTGAGTTTTCAAAAATTATAGAATGTTAAATATCGGAAACTATAAATATAAGATATTTTGGTCTGTTATAAGCTATTTTAGTTAAGGAATGACGTAAAATAGGTTAAAGAGTCTCTTTTAGAATGACTATCGTTTTTAAATCACTACGATGGCGCTACTATCGACATCTTGTTATTCAGCATCGTTGTACATTTATGGGATTCAATTTTTTAGCACTATTTTGTAGCCGTTTTCCACACTGTATCTTCTAGGCGCTGTATATATAGTGTGGAAATTGGCTATCCCTCTAATACTTTAAAAAGTGATAAAATATTGTATCCCTTAACTGTGCAATGATGCTGCTGAAATATACAGATCACAGCGACACCTGCAGGATATTTTCTCAAACTGCAAGATATTGCTAGTCTATACAATGTAATACTAAATCCCGCTGTGATCGATACTTGGGATTTTAGCAGTATCGTCGCACATTTAAGGGATACAAATTTTTAGCGGTGTTTGGATAGCATATTTCCACACAAGGTATTCTAGACGCTGTAGCCATACTTTCGGCAAAAACTTGAAATGAGCATGCTTCCTGTGCATATATCACCACTCTTATGTATGAAGGCTCTCTGTTATGGTGTTGATTGTGAGCGCTCTTTGTTAAATTTCTATATTTGTGTTTTAGAGAAAGCAATACAGAAAAGTACTGTTACTATGGAAACAACAACTTCTTTAATATTGAAAGGTATAGCAAAGGAGTTCAGATTCAGTGCCTTAAAATAGTTTCGAATATGTATTGTTGTTATGACAATTAATACCCTACCTGGATGTGGAAATGCAAAATTGTGTTCAACATAATGGAGGATATTCCATCTACATTTTGATCACGTGGTCAAGGTAAAAACTTCTATCGTAAAGAAGGGAAGGCTCCGTAGACGTGTAATGTAAATCCCCGCAATTCGGTTCCGAAACGGTTCATGAGGCAAAGTAGTAGTATCTTCCCTTCTTATCAGATAGAAGTTCCTTGGATAAATTACCGGTATCACGTGACTTTTTCAGCCTCGAACCCATATTTGGAATATCCTCCATTGTGCGCAATCTAGATAGATTTTTGGCTGTCAGAGAAACGAGATTCATCAATCAGAAGCCAGCATTTTTGTGAACTTTTCGCTGTTTGCAGAAATGCAGGCTATTGATTGGCGATTCTCGTTTCGCTAACAGCGAAAAATCTATCTGGATCCTAGCCTACATTTCTACAAACATTGCACTTCATCCACGGCACTAAAAAAAAATGACTCAAAACTTTCATGACATAGGCCGGGATCCACAATCAGCAAATATTCTCAAACATGCAGGCTTCTGATTGGTCAAACTCATTTCGCTAACAGCGAAAAATCTATCTGAATCTCAGCCATAGTTATCTTCGATGAAATCAATGCAAAAGGATAATATAAAAGAAAAGTATAAGATTTCTAAAATATTTTGGCGGGTTTATCGCTATTTGGCATAATTTGTAAACTTTAGAACTAATTAACAGTTTTTCGCTAATTATGAATAGAAAATTAATGTTTTTAAAGCTGAATTTTATAAAAGCACGTAGATTGAGTAAATATCTATCCAAAAATTTAATCCTTACTTTTTTCTGTCCATTATTTAAGTCTCTACCTTGATTTAAACATAAGTTGTGACGAAGAAAAAAAATCTGTCATTTTCAGTATCTCGACGTTATATAAAAAAATCTATATCTCTTTTTATAATTAATTTATGAGGATGCATTTGATCTCAAATTGAAGATCTTCCTTATTAGGTCATTCTAGTGTTGGTTTTATTTTTCTGCGATGATTGCTTCTTTTGATATGGGAAATTTTACGCTGGCATATTTCGTTCATTTAACATGGAGAAGTTTGCATCAGTATAATAAGCAGTTACGGTGTCTTGCCTTATTCTTGGCGTTTGTTTGTTTGGCGGGGTTAGCATTTTTTTTCAGCTTGGCTTGGCAGAACGACCGTCCTGCTTGATGACGTAATTTTTAATAAGTTCCTGCTTTTTGTACATAATTATTTAATTCTAATTCCAAATTATTTTTTCTGTTTATAATAGTCACGTGTAAATAAATTTTTAATTTGAAGCAAACATTATTGTTTACGTTGCTTATACATTTGGCAACAGTATAAATTAATACCATTTTCTAAAATAATGTAAAAAATATCCCTCGAAATGCTGGAAATTTGAATTTAAAATAGAAATAAAACCTCAAAAAATGTGTCAAATTAAAAAAACTAAAGGCAATCTGCACACCGGGAAATTCTGACGCATAAAATGATCTAAAAATGATTAAATTCCTGTGTACAGTTTTTGCTCCTATAAAACTTTTTTAATGGAACGATTTTGTCCAACTTTGGCATTAAATATCTCTTAAAATAATACTTCGATTTGAAAACTGTCTGCATCAGCGTGTTTATCAAACATTTCTGTATAATACTACCGATTTTCCTATTTTTGTATGCATTATTTTTCTTAAAATTAACGAAGAAAGGCCTCCGGTCACAAAAAGTTCAAAACCGGCGGCGGCGGTGACAGCGGTAGTTACTTTTTTTTAGAATAGAGAGATTTGACTGGATTCTTTTAATACGTTGCTCCATAGAGTGGACTATTAAATTATGTAAAAAGATCCTTGTTATCGTTCGCGCATGCGCAGATAAAAATTATTTCATACAGCTATTCATATTTCCGAAAATATTTAATGTACTTAAATTCCAATTATACTATATTGTTTCTACTATATTTTGTCATTTTTTCTGAATCCGGCGTTAAATTTGGTTGAAAACCCTGCGTGTTATAAGCAAAAAACATGCAAGAATTTTTTTAATTAAAAAAAATCGCCATATATTTCTCTTAATATACGTGCTGTTCTTACACAAATGAATACACATATTGCACAATGTCTGTTTATTTATATTCTGTAGCGATTAGATTCATTTCGTGCATTTTATTTTACAGGGTGATCTCAAGTATTATTTTTTTTCTTTCATTTTTTGTTGTCCCCATAATTGACCTCCTTATTAAATCGACGTTGATAAATATGAGGTAAAACCTGTTCTTTTAATCCTGAAATTCCAGAAGAATCTGACAAGTATATTTCTAGATATTCGACAAAATGTCTAAAATTGAGAGTTGTCTGTCATTAATGGCCATATAGTGTATTTCTCATTTCAAAAAACATTTTCGATTATTTATAAAAGTTTTAAGCATTTATTAGATCTTTCCTCCAAAGCTTTTACACCCATAATTAATTTATATTCCACACATAAGTTCAGCAGGTGCTGCAACAAATCAATATCAGCTGAATAATAAGTATTGACTTTGCTGTGTAGAAAGTAATCTAATTAACTAGAAAATAGGAATTCTGATTTTCAGAATTTAGTATCGTCCTAATGAAAAAAAAATGTATATGTATATAAATATAGATAGTACAAAACATATTTCAGTTTAAGACTTAAAACATATGCTTTTATTTTATATAAAATTATGACATTCGCATCCTCTGAAAAATACCATATTTACAATCCAGTCTTAAACAACATCTACTGTAAATTATGCATATGAGGTCACTATCGCTGAATAATACGCAAATCTAAAAACAGACATGTCGTCATTCAAGAAACTCAAAAAAAAAAAAAAAAAAAAAAAAAAAAAAAAAAAAAAATCGGCTATCTATTGATTTATATACCTTCATGTGTTTGTAATGTTGATATAGAGCTTAAGATCAAATTTAGTTAATAATAGCTCCATGTTTTATCAGAAATCATTAATTTATATTTTTTCAAAATAACACGTACTTTAATTAAATTTTTTTTAGTTGTTATGGAAAAATGGCAACGAAAAGATATAATATTTTCCAACTATTTTTCCTTTACTTTCTACAAAAACGGAGTACTTGCTTTTGCCCAAATTAAATAAATGCGCTAAAAACGTACAAAAAAAATTAATATCTCAAAAATAAATTGAAATGCAGTTTTCAAACAGATTTCATTTAAAAGTACCTTTTTTCCTTATACGACGTTATGAAAATTGAAATTGTGCTATGCTTAGAAGTTTAAAAAATTGGAGTAGAATATTTCACCGCACAATGATACACCTGCTTTGTTTTACGGCTGGCTTATACAACGGAGCGTTATTTTTTGGAGACGGCACTTTAATTGCTAGGAAAAAGAAATAGCATACCGGGGGCTAATAATTACTACTTAAGCAGTTTTGTAAGGCTAATCAGATAATGTACTGCTGTTTGCAATATGTTTACAATTATTTGTGAATTAAGTTTCGCATTCAGATGGAAATAGGATTTGATAAAAGCTACCATATACACTGCAAAAAAAAAAAAAAAAAAATAATCTATGAAAATATAATACAACACTGTAAAAAAAAAAAAATCTGCAACTCTACAGATGTAATGTTACATGCTTATTAAAATTTTATCTACACACTGTACAAAAAAATATGCAAATCTACAAAACTAGTTTTTGTAATGCTACAGAAATCTTTAGCTTTACAAATGAATCTGCTAAAATTACAGTAATCTTTGTAAAATTCTCTGTAACCCTGCTTGGAGTTACATTAAAAGTTCTAGGCATCCCAGTTTCCTAAAATATTCTTAGTAACCTCAAAGATTTTTTGATTTACGGTGCAAAAGTGTATCTGTTACATAAATTTTGTTGTTGCCGTTACATAAAAAGTTCTAGGAATCCCAGTTTCCTAGAAAAAATGTAGTAACTTTTCAGATTTTTTTTTTTTTTTTTTTTTTTTTTTTTTTTTTTTTTTTACAGTGTACGAACAAAAATGTATCTACTTCTATAAAATCAAAGTGTAGGAAAGTGTAGGTATTAATTCCGGGGTGAACCGTGTTATCTAAATATTTAAAACACAAGGCCTGTTTTGGGGGTCATCTGCCCTGAGAGTTCTGCTGAATCGATTTTGCTAATTTTTTTTTTCTTTTTTTTTTTAAATGGAAGCTGTTCATTTGTAGATGTTCCCGTGCAATCTATTTTTTAAAATATTCCTATTTTTAGGTGCGCTCGTAATTATATAATTATACGTAACCCTATAGCCCGCCAGTCTGTCCGTCTGTCCACATATAACAGCGCAAAAACTACCAAACGGAATGCTTTGAAATTTAATATATATAATCATAATATAATTTTGTCGAGTCATCTCAAATTTTAGGAAAATCGAATCAATACTTAAAAAAATATTAATACAAATTTTCTTCATTCTGTCAAATCCTATCATACCCCAGCAAAGAAAGAAACAGTGGGCCATCAGCTCGAAAAAAGATGGAAGCCAGCATTACCATCAGCGGTAAAGTGCAATGGTGCTATTGCTTAAACCAGTCCAAAAGTGTCCGTGCGGAATAAGGCTGGCCCATCAGTGATGGCCAACAGCAGGTGAGCATTGGTGTGCCACCACATTACTTCAATACGGCACTTTTCTTGCAGTGCTAACATCTATCCTACAGCTATTCCTTTGCTGGCCCAGCACTTTCCCTTACAAAAATTTCTTATAGAATTCTATAAAAAAAAAACTTATAGAAAAAGTATTACTGAATAATGGCCCGTTTTTCTATGAGCTAGTTTCACCAACAGCTATAGAAGTGTCTATAATAGAAATCTCTATAGAAATATTTGAACTTGCAGCTGTTTCCATGTGGTCACCCTCCCAAGTACTGACCGCGTTCGGTGCAGTTTTGTTTTAGTGAGCGGACATGAACAAATACTTTCATCGTATTCTACGACCGTTCGTTGTTTGCAAGGTCTCATTACACTATTTCAAATTTGTTTCTTTTGTGATTTGCGTTCCCAATCATTAAACTTGTATAGGAATTATTGTATTGTATAGTAATCCTATATATTTTATACTTTGATTGATTCTCAACGTGTAAATTACAAAAACCGAAATCCTTTGTAACTTAGTAAAACCAGATTTAAGAAGAACAAAAAGTGCGTTGAAAGAAATAATTTATTTATTTATTCATTTACTTATTTATTTTGTTGGCGGTAGTGGTGCTATATTATTTACAGTTTAAAAAAAATAGCTTGACAGCTTAAATTGTTAAGATATTCATTTCAGATTTGTATTCAAATTCATTAATGTACCGCGGGGTGATAGAAATAACTTTTATTTTAATATAGAGTTGACAAAATATTTAAAAATCTAATAAATTATTATTTGTTAAACTTGAAACGTAATTGTTTAAATATTTTTACACTTCAGATTAAAATATTTGAATAAAAATTACAATTAGTGAATTTCTTTTTAACTTAGATGAATTACACCCCCTAGCGTATGGGTTCCCACTAGAGTCTTGCATCGGGTCGGGTTATCCGCTTTTACCCGACCCCGACCCGACCCGCTGTTCGGGTCGGGTCGGGTTGGCGCTATATTTTCCCGTTGCGGTTCGGGTCGGGTCGGGTTGACTTTAATTTTTTTGGTGAGGTTCGGGTTGGCTTTTATTTTTTCGGGTTCGGGTCGGTTTCGGGTTAACCCGCTTTTTTAAAGAATGTGGAAATATTTTTCCCGTTAAAAGCCTATATAAACAGCAGATCAAAGTTTCACAAAAGCAAAATGTGTGCCTGTCTGTTTTGTCTTTAGTCATCCTTTCACGAGTCTTCGAAATAACAAACTGCATTATATTTTTACAGCATTTTAAAAATACAATACGCAGCAAAACGCTAAATGGTCCTTCCTGTCTAATGTATCCAGTGAATAATTTAATTGTGGTGATACGCGATGCACTATGCTAGACGGTGAAATTTTCAATATAATAACTGCTGATAAACTAAAGGCAGATGGTCACTTGTGTAAAACAAGGTGTATCGTTTGTATCTAAGTGGAACTTTTGAAACCGCAACTAATTTTAAAGAATATTTAAAGATTAGATTTTTAGTTTTATACCATTTAGAGTCATGCATCGTGTCGGGTAAGATATTTTACTATTGTTGAATATTAAAGAACATAGATTTGTTCATTCTTCTATGTAAAACATTAAAATGGTATTAGAGAATTAGAGGTCTCAACGGGCCGGAATTTCCAGGCCCGGAAACGGGTCGCCCCGTCCAGTATAAAACTTAAAAGTTCGACCCTAGCCCGGCACGGCCCATTTATAATTTTATCGGCTTCGTCTAAATATTTATATCGGGCCGGTAAACCTGCGGCCGGGCCGTTCAATTTTTTTGCCGGTCTGGCCCGTTGAAAAAACTTTCCTAATAAAGCGGCTTAATCAGTGTGAAATTTTGCCGCCCAGCCGCGGCCCGCGGGCCGGAGCAGTGCAGACCTCTATTAGAAATACAATTGTAGATTATTTTTCATAATTGTATTAAAACATGAATTGCTATTCTTACATTGTGGGTTCGGGTCGGGTTGCGGGTTGAAATATTGTGGGTTCGGGTCTGGTTGCGGGTTGCATGAAATTATTTTTGCGGGTTCGGGTTGGGTTGCGGATTGCCAAAAATTATTTTTGCGAGTTCGTGTCTGGTTGTGGGTTGACTTAAAATGGAATTTGCGGGTTCGGGTCGGGTAGAACCCGACACGCGCAGGACTCTAGTTCCCAGCAATAATACGGCAAAAGTTCGTGCACTTCCATGGTGTAGTGGGCCAGCGCAAGAGATAAAACGGATGCTCATCAGAATTTTACCTGATGATTGATGATTCCCAACTGCAAACTTGACTGAAGCTGTCCAGCAGTGGTCATGCAGTGGTAGACCATTAGCCAGCACTTCTCCAGCATTGCCAGCACCTATCTTGCTGCTGGCCAGCAATTTCTTCTTTATTGGGACGTAATGAATTCAATGATATTACATGATAGGTAATGATTCTAGGTTGCTATGGTGATGACGTCCTATTTGAGATGGAGTCCTATTATTCACGCATGACGGAATTTAATATTTATTTCCGAACTGAATTTAATAGATATATACTGAATTTAATAGATATAATCGCAATAAATTTTGCATCCAGGCGACAGTTATTGCACCAAGTGCAACAGTTATTGCACAAAGATCTGAATATTTATAAAAACTAGTTATAGTACGAACTCAGCCCATTTACTTCGTTTGACGTACACTTTCAGACTTGTTTATTATAAGTATTTCTCATTTCAAAAAACATTTTTGATGATTTATAAAAGTTTTAAGTATTTAGATCTTTCCTCTAAAGCTTTACATGCATAATTAATTTATATTCCACACATAAGATCAACAGATGCTGCAACAAATCAATATATGAGCTGAATAAGTGTCGACATCATTGTGGAGAATGTAATCGAATTAATAATTACTACGTAAGCAGTTTTGAAAGGATAATCGGATAATGCACTGCTGTTTGCAATATGTTTATATTTATTTGCGTACCGTATTTCGCATTCGAATGGAAATATGAGCTGAAAAATTAAGCTATTATTTATACTGTAAACAAGAACGTAAAATCATGTGTTAAGCATCGATTATAAACACTTTCCAACACATTCAGGATTCTATAATAAAACTTCACAGTTTAATAAGATGAAAAAAAAAAAAAAAAAAGATTTCTTAAAAAAGAATTTGTAAAACGCATAACACATTTGAAAACACAATTTCATCTATTCTCATAAAAAAAAACTTAATTTTTGGCACAGCGAATTTATTTTATTATAGATCTATCATATAATATTTTATTATTTATAAGGTTGAGGAAAGACAGGTTGTTACAAAAAATTAATATATAAAATAATATAAGAAAAGGCAGGCATAAACTGGCCAACTGGTGTAAAAACATGCATGGTCAGGTTTTTCTTGCGGTTTTTGTAAAAATATACCATAAAATTATATTTACATATTAATGTATGCACATTTTATTAGGAAAACAAGAAAAGACAGGTTAACAAAAAAATTTACTATATAAAATATTCTTTTTTTGTGAAACATAAATTCTTAAATGAAACAATGTGAATACATTGATTCACAGTCATTTATTACTAAAACAACGGGATAAACCAGAGCTTCCCTGGGATACTAAATATAGGCTTAACCCCTTCGGGACGGAAGCCTTTTACGAAATTTTTAATCAATTGTCACCGTTTTTTAAAAACAGAAATTTGGGTCTTGTTGAATCGAGAAAATGCGCTGATTAAATAAGACAAATTTTACAGTAAAATTTTACTGGTGAGGAAAAAAGAGGATTCTGAGCGCTTCATACGGCACGTATACGTGTCGCTCGTCCCCAAGGGGTTAAAACATAACATATATTATTTCTGATGCTAATATTATGTTTTCTCTGCACAATTTAAAAGGCACAGAAGTGAATGAGGTCTCTCACAAGCGGCTGTTGTCATAGTATACTTAGATATCGTTAAAACACATTGCTTGATTTAAAAAAAAAATGCAGTAAATCAAATAATTAATGAATAAAAAGAAAAGTGCCCAGTTAAACCGATGGAATTGAGCTCACAGGCTATTCACGCTAATTGTATATTATACTCTTATTTCAAAGAATAATCACCCTTGAAAATTAAATTAAGGGGGTTTTCCCCACCCCCTGTTTCACATCCTTATACTTAACCAATGAACTTCTAAATCTCATCAGGGAAGCGCCTTATCAAAATAAACCGGAATACAAAATTTCAAGCAAATCGGATAGAAAAACCCATTTACCTAAATTAAGGGGGGGGGGGGGCGGTAGTAGCCCATGTTCCCCCCTTTGTACTTAACCAATGAACCTCCAAATCTAATATGGGAAGCGCCTTATCAGAATAAACCTGTATACAAAATTTGAAGCAAATCGGATAAAACAACCCATTTATCTAAATTTAGGGGATATGAGCTCCCCGTTACCCCCTTTATACTAAACAATGAACCTCCAAATCTAATCAGGGACGTGCCTTATCAGAATTAACCGGTAAACCAAATTTGAAGTAAATCTGATAATTATGTATGAAAAAACATTTATCAAAGTTAAGGGGGGAATTAGCTTCCTTACCCCTCTTTATACTTACCAATGAACCCCCATAACTAATCAGGGAAGCACCTTATCAGAATGAACCTAGAAAAAAATGTGAAGCAAATCGGATATTTCTATCAAGAGTAATCGCGTTACGTACGTACGTACTTACATACGTACATGGGTATATACATACGTACATACAGAACCTGTGGGCACATTAGCTCTCAGGTTTTGATAGCCTGTGAGCTAAAAAACGTATCAGCATATGATCTCAAATACTGCGGCGAGAAAGCCTCGCACAGCTCTACTGTTTTTTGTTTATTTTTCTTTAAGGGGACAAGCGATCTTCAAAGTCATTTATTTATTTATTCAAACTGCACCTTAAATATTATTCAAGGACACACTATATGATTTATAGCATATATTTATCACACAAGAATATAAAAAAAAAAATTGAAGAACAATAAGGACTTTTCCTGCATACTTTAAGCTATCAAGAACATTCAAAATGTCCCAACCTCACTCCATATCAATTAAAATCACCAATATTTTTTGTGCCAGTTTGGTTTACATATACAAATAAAACTGCGCATTGAATTTTACATATTTGAATATAAAGGTAAGGGTCTGTGCATATATAACGGTATCACTTTTTTGGCACTTTTGAACCCCCTCCCCCCCTTACGATATCATACGTTATCATCCCTCGAACCCCCCCCCCCCTCCCCCCGTAATGATATCGTTATCAATGTCTAAAAATTCTTTTCATTTTTGAAATTTTTTTCTTTTGCTTGGAGTGATATACAAATATGGTTACATTTATTTTTCGCATACTTCATTGATTCATATGAAGAGAGCTCAATAAAATATCACTTTATATATGAAAAAACTTTTTATCAAATAACACTTAAAAGAAATAGTTACTATTTAAAAGTATTTTATAATAGCTTTTTGTAACATAATACATTCAACAGTAATAATGTTTTCTTGCACTTGACCCTGCACGGAGGGGGGGGGGGGGGCTGAGACAGGGCTTTTTATCACCAAAACAGGTGGACAACATTCTTTCTCTTTTATTTATTAGTAAACACAGGTATCATTTGAAACGTACTTCGCATATGGTTTCTCAAACAGCGAATTATATATGCATACACATATGACAGAAGAAACAGGAAATTTGGAATTAAATAATTTTATAATCATTTCATGATTTTAATAATAACTTGTACTTTCATAAAAATAGATAGCAGACTAAAAAAGATAACATTCTATTTTGATGTAGAGGCTAAGTTATAAATAAAAAGAGAATTTGGTTGGATAAAAAATGATAACGATATCAAAAGACGAACCCCCATCCCCCCCTAGAGATATCTAACGATATCATTTGCCAGACTCCCCCTCCCCCCTAAAATGATAACGTTATATATGCACAGCCCCTAAGAAATAAAATATTTTCTAAATTGTAGGAAATTTTCAGCATTTTGCATCTCATTTCTGCATTTAACTACCTTTAACTTTTCCAATTATATCCTTCTATATATAAAAAAAAGTTTTGATTTGGAAATGGACCAATGAAAATCTGCGTAGATATTCCGGGTAGGTCCACATCCAATTTGAATGTTTAAGCATGGCCTTTCATCGTTAATATTAAAAAAACTGTTGCATACAAAAATATGAAAATCGGTGGTATTATAGAGAAATGTTTGATAAACACGCTGATGCGGACAGTTTTCAAATCGAAGAATTATTTTAAGAGATATTTAATGCTAAAGTTGGACAAAATCGTTCCATTAAAAAAGTTTTATTGGAACAAAAACTAACCATGATAATTTAATCATTTTTAGATCATTTATACGTTATAAGTTCCCGGTGTGCACATTGTATTTATTTTTCTTATTTGACTCATTTTTTGAGCCTTTATTTCCATTTTAAATTCAAATTTTCAGCATTTCGAGAGATATTTTTTACAAATTTTAGAAAATGTTATTAATTTAAACTGTTGCCAGTTGTATAAACAGCGCAAACAATAATGTTTACTTCAAATTAAAAATTTATTTTACACGTGACTATTGTAAACAGAAAATATAAAAAGCAGGAACTCATTGAAAATTACGCCATAAAAATTATAATTACATGTGAATTTTAAAAGAGACAGAATATTGTAAAATAATAAATTCATAAACATGCGTTAAAAGTTTTAAATAGGAGAATTTACGTCACATTTACGTCACATTACACTTATTATCAGTGGTGGAAAATTGGCGCAGAGGAGGAGCCTATTGACACCACTAAATTTTAGTAGAATTTTTCGTCTTATCTAATGACAGTTTTTATTAAGATGAAGAATACCATAAAATATTAGTGGTGTCAATAGGCTCCTCCTCTGCGCCAATTTTCCACCACTGTTATTATATAAAATGAACAAAAAATAATATTGCAAAAGAGTTTAAATTTAAAAATTGCTCGAGACATTTATTTGATATTTTAAGATGATCATAATATTTCATTTCTAACAAAAATATTTTTACGTGAATAATAAAAAGAAAAAGAAAAGTTTTGGGAAAATTACGTCAGATTATAATTCTCAGATTCAAATTATAATTCAATCTTCCGAAATCTTTTTAAAGCCGATTAAATTATCGTGCTGTTATAGTCTGCGTTGTCTGAACGGGGGTTGACGAGCGTAGCTCGTAGGGGGCAGAGCCTCCTAGTTTAATAAAAAAAAAAAAAAAAAAAAAAAAAAAAAAAAAAACTACGCACAGTTTTATTTGTATATGCAAACCGAACTGTCATAAAAATATATTGGGGATTTTAATTGATATGGAGTGAGCTTGGGACATTTTGAAAGTTCTTAATTTCGCTTAAAATATTTAGGAAAAATCCTTATTTTTCTCAAAAAAAAAAAAAAAAAAAAAAAAAAAAAATATTTCTTGTGTGATAAATATCACACATGAAGACTCGTACATATAGGAAATTCTATATATTTTTTTTATTGAAACGCCATATTCAGCTTAATGAATCAAAATAATTTCTTTAATTCTTATTTCAAGAAACATTAATTTCTATAAAAGTTTTAATCTTACAAATTATTCTTTAAAGCTTTACATACATAATTAACTTATTCTCTACAAACACACATAAGTACAAATACTGCAGAAAATTGTTATCAGCCGAATAAGTATCGAATTATCTTTGAAGAAAATAATCTAATTAATAAATACTGAGGAAGCAATCCAGTAACACTAATCGGATAATGTGTTATTGGCTGCAGTTCTGTTCTATTTATTTCAGTCTAAAGTATTCTATTCCGATGGAAATATTTACTGAAAAGACCTGTCACAAGGGTTTTGTTTTGAACACTTTTAAATTTTATAATAAATTACATGCCTATTTTTTATCACTTTCCAATGTAGTTAAAAGGTGTTTATTAATTGGATTTTTCGGACTGTTTGCCCGTGCTCTAACTCGCATAACTATACTCGAATCGCCGTAAAATTAGTATATGTTAAGCAGGTTTATTATAGCATGTTCGGCATTTAAAATGAAGTGTGTGGCATTCATAGTTCATTTACAGGGACACTTAAAAGAATTCCGTTACATTACAATCTATGAGGAAAAATCGTTTGCGGTGTATTTTAATGATTTTACCCTGTTTCAAAAATATTGAAATTGGTATACTACATATGGTACCGTCATGAAACAGGAGTTCAGGATGGTCTATTTCTATAAAAAGCTTTATTGACAATGATACAGCTATATACAAAATATTCAGAGAAAAGTTTAAAGAATTTGAAGTAGGTTTACAATTGAGACCTTGGCTAAGCTCTGTCCACAGTATTTTTAGTACTTTGCGTGGGTCACTGTGCAGAGTACACAGTAATCTCTATATTTATATTCACTATCCGGAGAGAGTTCGTCTCCGCTTCCTATCCTTAGCTACCTGCACAGACCTACGCAGAGAGCGCAGATGTGGTCGTCACCTAGTTGAGTTCCAGCTTAGAATCCATAGAAGCCCTCAGTCGCATCTGTGTATTGGGTCATTCTATGGTAACTTACGTTACAGCTATAACAAGTTAAAGCAGTAAATTTAGTAATATAGCACCAAAAAATTTCAAACGTAAAGTTGACATGATTTTTTAATAAAACCTATACAAAGGTCAATTTGGATGAAATTACCTAAAAATTTAGAATCAAAATTATATTTTTTATGATAACTTACATTCCTTTTTCAGTAATGTCCGTTACCATAATAAATACAACTGCCACAGTTCAAGAAATAACACTAAAATTAGGTAATTTTCATCTAAATTAAACTTTGAATAGGTTTAATTAACAAATCATGTCAACGTTACATTTTGAATATTTTTCCGTGTTATATTACTAAAATTACTGAAGTAAATTGTTCTAAATGTAACACGTAAGATACCAAGGAATTATCCTATATCGGAGACAGAATTCTTTGATAACGGTGGCACTTGAAGAGGTTGGGGAGACATTTCAAGTTCCTAAGAATTATTAAAGTGGTTATCAAAAATTAAGGAAAAGTCACAAAATGCTAATTTTCAAATAAGCGAACACTCAAAAGGAAATAATATAATTCAAGTAATTACTATCTCTACAACACAGCTAGCCCATATAACATCTCATTCATGTCACACATGGTCACAAGTGTCACAGTCGCTACGGTAAAACAAAAAAAAATAGGAAATTCCATATATCTCATTATGAGTCTCAAATGGTCATTATATGTGACTCCACTGAGAAGTCAATGTGATTGCTGCTTTGTGACGAGTCACCAAGTGACTTTACAAAGTAGTTAAATTGTGACTCTCATGTGACTGTCATTTTTAGACTCATATTCATCATGAAAGTTGCATTATTATAAGTCACCAAATAATATCATATTATAGTCACATGGAGACTTTTCCAAAAAGAGCACAATGGTGACTTTACAATAGTCTCTCTGTCACCTGAAAGTCATCATGTGACTTTAATGTGACATTATTTGGTAACTTATCACAATGCAGCGTTCACGATGACTTTGAAATTGTGTCTAAAAATGACAGTCACATGAGAGTCACAATGTAACTACATTGTAAAGTCACATGGGGACTCGTCACAAAGCAGCAGTCACAGTGACGTCTCAGTGGAGCCACATGTAGTGATCATTTGAGACTCATAATGAGATGTATGGAATTTCCTATTTTTTTGCTTCACTGTAGTGACTGTGACACTTGTGACCATGTGTGACATGAATGAGATGTTATATGGGTTAGCTGTGTTGTAGAGATAGTAATTACTCGAATTATATTATTTCATTTTGAGTGTTCGCGTATTTGAAAATTAGCATTTTGTGACTTTTCCTTAATTTTTGATAACCAGTATATATTCGAGTTGTCTAAGAAACTGCCAAAGCTAAGAACTTGGCCTAAAATATGATTTTCATACATCAGACGAAGAGATCTAAAGCGGAATTTTTTGCAAGTTTAATTGGGTTGTTAAAGATTTTATGATACACAAAATGCATCGATTTTGTATTAGAGGGGGGATATTTAGTTATCACCTCTGCATCTATTGATAGAATGCTATAGATTAGGACCAGGACTTATAGTCGTCCCCTCTTAGCAAGAATTTTTCTTAATGGAAAAATTCATACAACCAGGTTTTAGTCAATACGCAATTTGAGTTAATCTGCGTTTGTTGGCAAACAGCCTTAACCTAATTTAAGATTAATTTAACTTTAAATTTTGAAAAACCCTTGAATAGAAGACAGCACAGGTACCCAAAGGAAAGTTCACAATATAAAATATAATATGCGCACAATTTAAAATTATATTTCAATATAAACAACTTGAACTTTCTTACGGAAATATTTTATGCAAATTCAAACATTTCTAAATTTGCTACTTTAAATATAAAAATATAAACACATATGTTAGTTGTACATCATACTTAAACAATAATAATAAAAATAAAATAATAGGAATTCAATAAACAAAGTTTTCTACTTAAAAAGATGTTCAATCTTAAACATTTAATAGAGCCAAAGGTTGTACAAAAAACAGCGTACCGTTAGGCTCTTGGACTTAAAAAAATATGCTAATAACTCATTGCTAGATCCAGAACAGTCATAAAATTAGCTGATGATACTTTCTCAACTCTTTCTTCTATATTCGGAAGACGAATATAATCTGTCCTAATGATCTTATTTAGGAGACGATAGTCAATGCATGGTCAAGGGTCTTTTCCGGGAACTCTTTATTAAGCTTAGCCCTTTTAACCTGTCGTTCAAAAAGAACTAAATATAAACTAATATCTGTTTGATTTGAATCATACTCGGGAGTTAATTTTTATAGACTAGGTTTCTTACTTATAGGAGAGTTAATATTCATTGACTGTTCGGAAACAGAGGCAATTGATTCAATTTTTGATTTTTCTAACTGAAATTGATGATCTAATTCTTTTTGTTTTAATCCTCTCTCTGCAATTTCTTTTTCGTGCTCCAACTGTAAGCTTTTTAATTCTTTGTCTAAATGCTCCTTTATGACCAATTCCTCACGTTCCAAATTCTCTTTCTGGATTCCAATCTGCTTCTCTCTATTTAATTCTTCCATATTCTCCTGAAGAATTGTATCATAAAGCAAGCTGTCTAAATCTTCATCATAATCGTCCAGGCTCGATATAAAATTTTTAACTGTAAGGGGTCTTCATCGACCGTCAGAAAAAAATTTCTAGTTCATGCGCTAATTTTACAATATCTTTCTTTTTCCCTTAACAAGGAAAGACATATATCCCTTCTAAATATTCTCAAAGATCTTAATTTGCATATTAGTAAATTCCCTTTTTATAAACTAAATATAGTGAAAAATGTAATAAATTTATTTATTATAAATCAAACTATGATATAAAATGTAATAAATATATTTATAAAAGTGTAAAATTTTTTTCCATTTTGTAACAAAATAAGAAAACGTAAAATGTAACCTTAAACTTAACTTTTTATATTTTACTGAATTTCTCTCTATTCTAAAAAAAAGTAACTACCGCTGTCACCGCCGCCGGTTTTGAATTTTTTGTGACAGGAGGTCTTTCTTCGTTAATATTAAGAAAAATAATGCATACAACAATATGGAAATAAGTGGTATTATACAGAAATGTTTGATAAACACGCTGATGCAGACAGTTTTCAAATCGAAGAATTATTTAAAGAGATATTTAATGCTAAAGCTGGACAAAATCGTTCCACTAAAAAAGTTTTATAGGAGCAAAAACTATTCATGGGAATTTAATCATTTTTAGATCATTTTATACGTTTGAAGTTCCAGGTGTGTAGACTGTATTTCTTTTTTTAATTTGACTCATTTTTTAAGGTTTTATTTCTATTTTAAATTCAAATTTTCAGCATTTCTAGGGATACTTTTTACATTATTTTAGAAAATGATATTAATTTAGACTTGCCAAATGTATAAACAGCGCAAAAAACAATGTTTGCTTCAAATTAAAAATTTATTTACACGTGACTATTATAAACAGAAAAAAACATTTGGAATTAGAATTAAATAATTATGCACAAAAAGCAGGAACTTATTAAAAATTACGTCATAAAAACTATACAAGTGAATTTTAAAAGAGAAAGGATATTGTAAAATAATAAATTCATTAACATGCGTTAGAAGTCTTAAATAGGAGAAATTACGTCATATTTACGCCACATTACAGTTATTACATAAAATGAACACAAAATAATATTGCAAAACAGTTTAAATTTAGAAATTGAGCTAGACATTTATTTGATATTTTGAGAGGATCTAATCAACTATTTTTGTTAGGAAAGCGCAAATAATATTTCAATTGTAAGAAAAGTATTTTCACCTGAATATTTAAAAGAGAAAGAATAGCTTGGTCAAAATTACGTCAGATTAAAAACGATTAATTTAAAATATCTCATTTAAAAGAACTTTCTTTTTGCTTTGTTAAAAAATACCAGGAGACAAAGACTCTGTTTACTTAATTCCTTTTATATTAGCTTATTTTGAAATGATTAACTTATTTTATTTAATCAAAGACGAAAACAGCGATAATATGTTTGGTACTACTTAGTTATCCCCTCGACCAAAAATCTATCCCAAATCGCCAAAGATTAAATGCCAATAATGGTTGATCGTAAATGTCACATTAACTTGACTTTAAGCAAGTTATACGTGTCTACGTCATCAAGTTATTTTTATTTCGACGTTTTATTTGTATTTTTATTAATGTTGTACTAATTTATTTGTTCTTTCGTTATTTAAAATAAAAATTATGCCAATTTGTATAATTTAGCAAGAGTGGTTTGGCGATTTATATAATTTGGCGAAATTGGTTGACGGGATAACCAAGTAGTACCGCAGCGGATTTGGCGTTAAAATTCCCCAACCAAAGAGAAATGAATAGACATCCATTTATAGGGAGATCGCCACTGTTTTTTAAATTATAATTCAATCTTTCGAAATCTTTTTAAAGCCTATCAAATTAGAGTGCATTTAGAGTCTGCGGTGTCTGGACGGGGGTTGACGAGCGTAGCTCGTAGGGGGCAGAGCCCCCTAGTTATTAATAAATAATTTCTAAAATTATTTACAAATAAATAATATGTAATACATTTGCATATTAATAACTTCATTTATTATAAATTAAATATATTGAAAAATGTAATGCATTTATTTATTATAAATCAAAATATAACAAATTTATTTATAAAAGTATAAAACTTTTTCAGCATATTTCTTTCTTTTTTCCAGAAAGATCTTTTTTGTCATTTTTTTTCTGTGAAATTTTCTTCTTTTTTTTTGTGAAACTTTTCTCTCATTTCAATAAAAAAAAAATATTGATTTCTGTAAAAAGTTTTGGGATTTAGATGGGTTCAAAGCTTTACATACATAATTCTCTATACATAACACACATAAGGTCCAATATTGCAGAAAATGGATATCAGCTGAATAAGTATGGAATTTCTTTTGAAGAAAGTAATCTAATTAATAAACACAACTGAAGCATTTCAGAAACACTAATCCGATAATATGCTATTCACTGCAGTATTATTATGTTTATTTGTGTCCAAAGTACAGCATTGAGATGGAAATATTTGTTGATATGAACTATTATGTTTTCTTTTGCAAACTTTCTAAATTTAATAGTATGTACAGTCGCGGAAAAAAAAAAGTAAACAGCCCTTACTAACTCTGCAAACAATTATCGTAGAAGACAATTACTGGTACCACGCGATTGGTAATAAAGTCTATTTTTAAATGATGTATATAAAATTTGCTTAGGGGGCCATCTATATTAGGGTGGATCGAAAACGTTACGATTTTTTTTTCGAAATTACTTTTGGCGCGGGGTAGATAAGTTTAAGTTGCATTTTATGTATTCAAGTTTACACCTATTTTTTTTTAATTGAAATCCACTGATATCTTCCGGTGTCCCAAGCAGCCCAAAAATAGTTAACTAAAATTTTATTAAATTTTCTAATTTTTTGTTTTGTTTTATATACATTTTTAAAAATTAGTTTTGGCACTGGATGCGATAGTTGTCTTTTATGTATATTTATTTACATGTTTCTTTTTATTATTGGAATCCATTCATATCTTCCGGTGCCCCAAGCGCCCCCAAAATAGTGAAAAAACTAAAATTTTATGAAAATTTCTAATTTTTGTGATTTTGTTTTATTTATTTTTTATTTATTTTAAAATCAATTTAGCGCCTGGTGAGAATTTTGTGTATTGGGTATACTACATAAATGTGTAATTTACATAATTCTTTATCTAAATTCATTCATATCTTCCGGTGCCCCAAGCATAGTTAAAGATTGTAATTTTTAAGAAAAGGTATTAAACATTTTTAATTTACGAAAATTCTTTACAAATCTGGCAAAGTGTTTAGTTAATAAAGAATAAACTTCTAAATAATAATAATTTTATAATAATGCATGAAGTATATATTTAAAAATAAAATACATAAATCATACAATTACATAGATCTTTTTTTACTTCTTTTATTTTGAAGATTTACATATTTCTGAAGTTTGTAACAATTTTTGGTGTCAAAATGTTTGATATGATTTATTGATGTTATTCTATTCAATATGAAATCTTGTCCCTTTTCTTGTCCAGATACACTGTCTGATGCCCCAGACACTGGGCGAATGCATTTCTCAACAGCGTGGGTATGGCATGGAAATTTTGACCATTTCTCCGTTTTTCTTACTTTTACCAGGGCCTCAATTTATTCGTAAGGCACATTCATCAAAAGAGGTGGTTTAAAAAGTACAACTCGTTGCCAGTTAATAACGCAATACTAATCCTTTGCTTTGAAGAATATTTTTGGTATTTGAAAAATCCTTACTTTTGCTGTTCCTCTATTTTCATTTCTAGCACAAATTAGCTTTATATTGCGGAAGACCTGATATGCTCTCTGTTATCTGAGAGCACTGACAATAACAAATTTTCAGGATGCTAAAAGAAGCTATTTCGTTGAACAACAGCGTCTACTATCTTTCTTAGTTTTGGTTCAAAATATCTAGTAAACGTGACAAGCCTCCAAATATGCCGTTCTCGTTTTTTTAATGAAGGGCTTTGTTTTGATATGGAACCATACATGGGCATATAACTCAATAATATATGTTGCAGAATAATGAGATTCTCAAATGGATTTTCTGTGGCCACAAATAACCTTAACATTCTGCCTGCAGTTGTCAGCCATCTTGAGTGAACAGCTGGATTAGTTTTTTTAAAATTCCAGATCAGAACCACATTCACCAGGCGATATGCAAATATCATATAAATATTGCTGATCATTGCTAAGAGTCATTCCACCTATGTTATCTGTCATATTCTTCACATTTATTCAATAAAAAGGAGACTACAGGTATCTCCTCAGAAGTTTCGATTGCTGTACAAATTGGCTCACAAAAGGCTGTAGTACTAATTGTTCCACCATGTAAAGGTTTCAGTAAATGTCATAAAGGCAACTCATTTGTATGAAGCAAACAGATGACAGCTGTAAGAGTCTGTTGAGTTCAGCTCCTCCCGCCCCATAAGGCAAATAACTCATACTTTGTACCGAATATTTACGTTTGTTCCGTCGCATCCAATCACTGTAAACCATATACATGTATGTTATTTGCCCTTTTTTGTTAATGTGGCTTTTGCTGCCCACTTTACAGATTTTCCTGCCCAAACTTCGTGAGAGTAACCCTGAACTTTGCTAACTTTTATTTCTTTTTACATCTTTTTCTTTTTATATATAGTAAAGTGGGGACAGATGCCGCAGTTTTTCTTTTCTTCTTGTAAAATGTACAAAAAAGCAAAAAAACAACAAACTAAGTACCAGAAATCATTGACCAAACCCTTTAGAATCTAATTTCTATATTAAGCAAGTTAAAACTCTCTTAATAAAGCAGGCATAATTATTTTCCCACAGGTCCTTTTTTAACATCATTTTTTATGTGCAGGATAAGATGTCGCATGGGGGGTGGGACTGATGCCGCATGGAGAAAAATGCTAGGCTGTTATTTTATTTTTTCAAACAAATCACATTTTTATTTTCTCAAACTACTTAAAACGAAAATAAATAACAGTAAACTTACAAAAATTATGTATCACTAAATTGTGAAAAGTTTAACGAATATGCAAAAGTGTAATCTCTATAAACAAAACTTAAGACAAAAAGTGAAAATGAAAAGAATAGTGATGAATTTATTGAACTGAAAAACAAAAATATATTTTGCGGCATCTGTCCCTCAACCTCGGTGCGGCATCTGTCCCATAGTGGCGGGTGAGATGCCGCGCCACCATTTTGTTTTATGTGAGCGACGCGAGAGAAAGGCAAGCACATGTCTGTATTCTACGAAGATCTAATCTATAGTTGCAATCGATTTTGGGTTGAAATCCCTGTTTATTTTTCTTAAAATATATAATAAACTTCATTAGAATAATTTTTGCAACTTACCACGCAGATTCGAGCCATAAAAACTGGTATAAATATGTAAATACTGACAATTAAGCGGTGGAAACGCATACAACACATCACACAGTACAGAGGAACACTACGAACTTCTAAAATTGGTCTAGGGAACGCTAGTGTCGCCTACACAATCTCTGCGGCATCTATCCAACCGCGGCGTCTGTCCCCACTTTACTATAGTAGTTTTATAACTACAGCTATACCATTTATTAAGATTGTTATGATTTAACTTACTTGACTTAAGTTTAAACTTAATTTTTAACTTAATATTATCCAATATTTTGTTACCTTTAATTTTCTTATTTTTTTCCTTTAAGTAACTTCAAACTACACTTATACCATTGGCTCACATAAACATAAGACTTTTCATTTATAGACTGGGTGTTAAACTGATCTCAGCTAGGAGAACCCTCGATGCTACTCACCTGTTCAGCTTTAAAAAAAAGTAAAAGGAAATTGCTATGCAAAATTTTCTATTGTGAATTCAATTTTTCTAAATATAAAATCCGCCAGATGCTGTAGCACTGCTGTTATAAACGCATTTTTTTAAAGATTCGTTTAAAAAATATATAACGAATATGTAGCATTTAATGCGTTGTCATTTATTTACATATTAGGCCCCGGTATGCTATTTCTTTCTCCCACCTATTAATGTGCCGTCTCAAAAAAATAACGTTACCTTGTATAAGCCAGCCGTAAAACAAAGCAGACGTATCATTGTACGGAAAAATCTTCTAAACACTAGCACATTTTCAATTTTTATACCATCGTATTGAAAAAATAAGTACTTTTAAATGCAATTTGTTTGAAAACTACACCTCTATTTATTTTTGAGATGTTATTTATTTTTGTAGTTTTTAGCACCATTTGTTTAATTTTGGCAACTCAAGTCAAGTTTCCGTTTCTGTAGAAAGTAAAGGGAAAATTATTGGAAAATAGCAATTATATCTTTTTGCTGCCATTTTCTCATAAAAACTGAAAAAATGTACTTAAAATACAATACACTATTTTGAAAAAATATAAATGAATGATTTCTGATAAAACATGGAGCAATTGTAAACTAAATTTAATTTTAAATATCTATATTAATATTACAAACAAATGAAGGCATATTAATCATGAGATAGCCAATTATTTTTTGTCCAGTTTCTTGAATGATGAAATCTCTTTTTTTGGATTTATGTATTATTCACCAATAGCCACATCCTACCCATATTTTACTGTAGATCTTGTTTAAGATTGGATCGTAAATGAGGAATTCTTCAGCAGACACGAATGACGTCATTTTATATAAAATAAAAGCCCGTGTTTTAAGTCTTAAAACTGAACTATCTATATTTATATATACATATTTTTTTTTTTTTCATCGGGGGCGACACTAAATTTTGAAAAAGCAAAATTCATGTTTTCTAGTTTATATACTTTTGTTTAAAAACCTTTATTTACAAAAATTCCAAAGGAATTGCTGGTGAAAAGTATTAACTTGTAAAATAGTCTTAGTATGCGAAAAAGTAAAAAAAAAAAAAAAAAAAAACTTAAACTTAAAAAACAATTTTGTATTAGTATAAATTTTTTATGCATTTCCTTTACCAAAGCTTTACATGCGTAATTAATTTATGTTCTACGAACACATAAGTTCAAAGGCTGCAATAAATCAATATAAGCTGAATAACTATAGAATTCTCTTTGAGGAACGTAATCTGATAAATAAACACTACGGTAGGCGTTCCTAACAATAATCGGATAACGTCCTACTGGCTGCAATAGGGTATGTTTATTTGCATCCAAAGTTTCGTATTAAGATGGAAATATATGTTGATAAAATCTATGATGATATTTTTTTATTGTACAAGCTTCTAAATTAACCCTCTAATGGTCATGGTAGCACATATGCTCCCACCAGTGTTTCGAATTTAGTGGCTTTTTAATTCGAATATTACAAACTCATACCAGAAATTTAATATAGCAATATTTCTTTTATTTAATAGCAGAACAATAGAACAATGTGAGCAGTGTCTTTAGAGTCCCTAGTTGCGTTGCAACTGCACCTCCGGGCTATAAATATTGCGTGTTTCAATGCATTGGGAGCCATAGAAAAAATAAAGTTTAAACGTGGCTGGTGGTCACAAGTAAAAAATAAAAGTAGAGAAGAAAAAACAATTAAAAAATTATTAGTATAGCAATAAGAGAGAGAGAGAAAAAAAAAGAAAGTTTCATATGATCCAAATAAAATGTCCATGACAGTCGAAAAAGCTACCAAAGGAAGCCCCAGCATAAAAAAAGACTCTATTCAGAGGCCATACATTAGTTAACACAATAAATGCAAAGCAAAGTTCGAAAGTATAGTGAAAAATGAAATATTTACATATTTACAGAAAAAAGTGATTTAAGTTTATAAGTTAATGCACAATAGCGAATGAAAAACGATAATAAAAAACATCATTGAGGAGAGTTCAGACTAACAGGACTGAAAAAAGCACAAAAAGTATAGGGGTACAAGGGGAAAACAGGACGGCGCCCGCCCAGTCTGGTAACTCGATGAAAATAGGTGATACAAGGAGACCATGTTTATGAAATTAAAGCAAAATAAGGTAAGACATATTAAAAACTTGATAAGCAATAGAAAAAGCAGTTTGAAAGGTTTTTCTTTTAACACACAAAAGACAGAAAGACAATGAAAAAGAAAAAGTTTAGCAGGGAATGAAGTTATTCTTCATTTAAGTTGAGAAGGTTAGCAAGTTTGTAGAATTCATTAATGATGACCATTACTTTTTGCATGGGGTTATCAATTTTTTTGGTTTGAGTTGAAATGTTTTTGATGCAGTTTAAAAATTTTGTAATTTGAAAAACTTCTTTTATTTCATTGAAAGTGGTAACTATCTATATTATAAAGGACAAACATATCTGTGCGTAACGCATACGTCATTCTGCGAATGGCAACACTTTGAAATTTGAAATAAAATTTTGGTTTTGCAATTTTCTCTACTGCAAATTTTTAAACTTCTAAACATCGCACATTTTAAATTTTTACACAGTCATATAAGGAAAAAAATGCTCTTTTAAATGCAATTTGTTTAAAAGATCTCAATTTAATTTTGTGATATTAATTTTTTTGTAGTTTTTAATACATTTTTTGTAATTGTGGCAACTGAAGAACTGCATTTCTGTTGAAAGTCGTGGAGGGTTGAAAGTAAAGGGAAAATCGGGAAAATAATCACGGAGGAAAGGAAATATTATATTTCTGTACCTTTTAATTGCCATTTTCTCATAAAAAGTGGGGGGGAAATTGAAATTAAAATACTTGCTATGTCAGCGATTTTTTAAATTTCTAAATATCGCACCTTTTCAATTTTTAAACCGTCAAATAGAGAAAAAAATCTACTTTCAAATACAATTTGTTTGAAAATTGTATCTTAATTGATTGAGTTATTATGGTTTTTAAAATAACTAGCCGCCCGTGGCGACCAGTTTGGTCTCGCTTAAATGTATGCTAGGCATTGTATTATGTTACTTTTATTCATAATTTAATTTACTTGCTCAATCCTTCGCCAAATTGGAAGATTCCGATAGAGAAATCGAGAACTCCCTACTTTTATGTTAGTCGGGCACAGGTGATAAATCGCCAACATTGTACTCGTCGCATTTTTTTCCATATTTCGTTAATTCAGATTAAAGTATAATCCTTTCACTCATTTTATTTAGAATGGATAACTTTAATTTAAAAATGAAACCTTTAAAATTCATGACTTTCACTTAAAAAAAAAAAAATCTTTAAAAAAAGAAAAAGAAAAGAAAAACAATAAATAATACCATAAACCATTTAATTTCAACATCAAAGCAATTGTTTTAATTTACCCTTCGAAAAATAAAAAATGCTGCTGGCGAGTTAAAAAATGATATTGGCGAGAATTGCGCCCAGCTAACATAAAAGTACGAACTCTTTGCAATCATGGCAACTTCTATGTAGTTTTATTTGAAAAAAATATTTTAATTAAATCGGTTGCCAGAAAAAAATTTCTTTTCTCGCCATGGACCTTTTTTCTATTTCGCCAAGTACCTATACTGGAAAAGTACCTTCATTTATTTTTTTTATTTATTGTATTTTAAATTAGATGAATAAAAGACGGCACGGGTATCATATACTCACTACGTTGGCGCGACTTTTTCTGACGCCAATGTCATATACGCACCGGGGTACTCAACTGGCGCCAAAGTGTCGTTATTTTGCTTGATATGGTTACACGGGTGTTGTTGTTTATTTATGAATAAATTGTTTATTTATTTTTATTTTATTTTTTAAAATTATATAAATTGTTTTGTTCTATAGTTATTAATTAAACTTTTTATTTATTTATTGTTATACCCTTTTTAAAAATATTACACAATAACCAGATGCGTTTCATTTGGGCGTTGCCATTAAACAATTAACAAATAATCGTTATTTCTGTGCCGCGTATGAATGCGTAATATATATAGATCTTCAAGCTTGAATTATTTTTAAATTTATCTCTATCACGTGTAGTTCGATTACGAAAGGTTAATCCGCTTGCCCTTAAAACAACGTAAAAAGTTCAGCAATTGTTTCCGTCTAATGTTTCATAACAAAATTAAAACTTCCTCTATAGAAAAATAAATAAAATAATGTAAATAAGAAATAAATTTAACAGACATGTGATTGAACCACGCGTTTAAAGCACCGAAATGATCGGAAAGACTGACGCAAGTCGAAAAATTTTGGGTTAATATCTCCTGGCATGCGGTGACATGTGAAAGTATGGCTTTTAATAAATTTCAAAACTTTATTTGATTGCATAATTGATATTTTTCATATAAAAATTCTTTTTCATGTTAGTGGGCAATCTAAAATATATATTAGATGTAAAAAAAAATAATTAGAGTTAAAAAAAAAATGATTTTCACCTAAATTCTGTAACCCGAGGAGCTCGGGTTCGATCCCCTAGTACCTTTAATATCATTAGAGTAATTTAAAGTTCCGCTTTGTAAATAAATCGAAATTTATTATTAAAATTTTCTGGTATGAATTCATATTTTCTGAATTACGTAATTTTTAGAACGTATTCTACGTGGGAATTAGAGGCTTAATAATAAACTATGTTAATGATTAGGTCTTTAAATGTAATTATAATTTTTTTTTTCGGAAATGTTCTTTTAAACTCTTTCCAACATAGTTAAACGTATAAAAGTAAAAACATATTAGTATATGGAACTCGTCAAAACATGACGGGAAAAAAAATATATAACAATATCAGTAAAATAGCCTGATAGGAGGAGAGAATATGAAACTGTTTTTCAAAAATTGTATATTGAAAGTTTTTCCCCCTGTGAAATACAGTACTATTTTCGACGCAAACTCCAAACAAATAATCCGTAAACCACTGCATAATGCAAATCAATTCGACACTACCGCCATATTCACAACTGCAAGAAAGAAAATTCCATGGACCTACGAAGTATCATACAAATAAGAAGTATCCGTCTTACTACGTCCATATCACATTAAGGAAAATAAAAAACATAGTAAATAAAGCAAACATCTCTTTACCTGTGATAATGCAACCGAGCGAGCTCTTATGCGCATGTGCATTGCAACTGTCCAAAGACACAGATTTGTATAAATACGTTGCGCATGCTCAGAAGTGAAATTTTAATTGAAAATTTCTGCTAAGTAATCAAAGTTTTCAATAAACGAATGCTCGATAACAAGTCTGCGGCCAAATATCTTTCAATTAAAATAAGACTCGTGTAATTTGATAAAGTAGTTTTTTCACACAAACTATCAGAAGAAAAGGTTTAGCCTTTTAAATATACAGCTATTTATTTAGTTAAAAGTTGATAAAATATTAAAAACACATGTACAGATGCTAGGTTTACATAATATTCCCTGAGGCCTTTCTAGACGTACACGCTCTCATTGTCAAGGGGGAAGAAGATTATGACTCGAAGCGAAAACACAAAAAAAAAAAAAAAATAATAATAATGCTGCGCCTGTGCAAGCGGAGCCTGTCTATTGCTCTAGAAAGAGGGGTGTGGAAAATAATTAAGCCGTATTTTTAGGTGCTGGTCCTCTTGTAATACCTAGAATATTGGCGCCAAATCGCGGGAACATTATAAGAAATTACGTCGTTGCATACACTATTACAGTCAACGCTCGTTATAACGACCGTCCATTATAGCGACCGTTCCATTATAACGACCGATGCAAAATGTCCCGAAATATATTCACTTTATGGTGTGTTATTTTTACATCCAATATAACATCCGCCCAGCAGCTTATTTCCCAATACAGCGACCTAATTGTCCCTTCCTCCACATTTTCTTCCCCCAAAAAAAGTTTACCATTTTCTTTCCCCAAGAACTTATTGCTCACTGCGCGTTGATGCCTATTGTAAAATGTCTTGAAATAACAGTTTAAAACATTTTTTTAAAGCCAAGAAAACACATAAAGTTACTTATCATCTCTAACTGAGAAGGGAAATTTTGTTGAAAGAAAATATCAAATGCACAAAAAGTAAATAACTATTTCGAATTATTTTTGTTGAAAATAAATGTTAATTACGTAAATAACTATTTTTTGTGCGTGATTTAACATTTATTTTAAATTTTATTTGAGAAATACGTAATCATTCTCTTTAATTGATTTTTATAATAATTCATTGTCAATGTTTATTTGATACGAAAGTAAACAGAATTTAGTAATAACGTTGTATTAAAAAAATTCCTTTGAAACCTTAATTTTCATGCACATGGTTTGGTTAGAGGTTTTTTCGTTCACTTTCGTTATAGCGACCTTCCATTATAACGAACCTCATCTTCGCCACGCTAGGGGTCGTTATAACGAGCGTCGACTGTATTTTAAATTAAAATCTCAACATATTCACTGATTATGGAAAAGTAGTGGTTGGATGTTGGAAAAATTATTTTTGCTTTATTGAAATTTATTTACACTGGTCATCAAAATTAAAGGATAATGAATAAAATATGCTCACTAAGCTAATGTTGCAACTAATGCCCAGTGCTGTAATTATGTATGTTAATTAAATATTAATGAATAAAAAGTTAGACTTCCGCGCATACGTTGACGTCAGAAATATGCAAATTAGTGATTTGGAGCAATCCTGATTTAGTGGTTTTGCAGTTCAGAACTCCTGTAATTTATTGTAATAAACAAAATGATATGCAGTTTCGGGTATATTTTTTCTCACAATGAAATTCCTATGTTATGAAATCGGTCACCTGTTGCTGAAAGCTTATCGCCTAAAATACCTGTTACAGTCCACTAAATTTGATCCATTAGTACCGATTTGTTTTTGGTAATGGTGTACCAAACACCTATTTTTTAAGTATAACAAAAAATACTGTACAAGCACAATACAAGGTAGAGGAATAGCAAGGCTGTCTTCCTGATATATACGTACAAACTTTGTGAAAAGATATTCGATTCAGAATTATCCAATGTGAAGAAATTTAGTTTTCACTTTTTTTAAATTGCAGTTGCTTTCGGTGAACAACAAAACTGTGATCTTGAAAACATATATTATATAGGCATTAATCACAGGATACTTTCAATTTTAAATATTTTGTCGATATTTAACGCTTAGGGGACGAGCAACTGACATGCGTGCCGCGTCAGGTGCTCAGAATCCGTGATTATTCTAACCAGTAAATTTTTATTGTAAATTTTGGCATATTTAATCCGAGCATTTTTCAGATTCAATTAGGCAAACATTTCTGTTTTGAAAAACCGGTGATGAAAGATTAAAATTTCTTTGAAAGACGCTTGTCCCGCAGGGGTTAAAGATATACCTACTTGACGGATTTTTCGGAAAGTTCAGGATTTTGAAGAATGTGTTTGACTTCATATTTATCAATGGCGGTTTAGTCAGAAGGACAATTAGGGGGCCATTTAAAAATCAAAGAAAGATAATAATATTTGGGATCACCCTGTAAAACAAAATGCGCGAATTGATCTATCGCTACAAATCACTCATATCTTGATATTTTACAATATGTGTATTCAGTTGTGTAAGAATAGCACGTATATTCATGGAGATACAGTCAAACCCGGTTAACATGCATTTCAAGGGAGTGGACAAAAGTCGCGTATTAAGTGGGATCGCGTATTAAAAGTGATTTGCATAACGTTGCAGGAATTAGGCTTATTTGCACATTTAATCGTCTAAATGAACATTAGAGCTTTTATTTATTTGTTTACGGTCGAAAATTGTGTCTTTTACGTAAATTTAGATTAAAATTTAATTGTATTCCACTTTAACTCATTGTTTCTTGATCGACTGGAATAAGAACGAAAAATAAACATGGATTCCAACATGGCTTTATTGTCGATTAATACGTTGCAACCAAAAATAAAACAATAAAAATAATTTTCCTAGTAGACAATTTTTTTTAAACAGAAAAAAAAATTAAATCTTTGAAACCCAACCTACACTGTAAAAAAAATCCATGGACTTTCCGTTTTGGAAAAGTGAAACGAATAGATTCTTTTGAGAATGAAAAGTTTTAATTTACAACACGATTAGTTTCACATCTGCAATGAAAGTAATCTTTTTGGTAATGAAAGATGTCACTTTCATTTCAGATGTGAAACTAATCGTATTATAAATTAAAACTTCTCATTCTCAAAAGGAATCTATTCCGTTTCGGAAAAGGCAACTAGTTGCCTTTTCCAAAACGGATGTCCATGGATTTTTTTACAGTGTAGTTTTAAAATCATATTTAATACTTGTAATAATGGGCACAATTATAAACTCTCCTTCTTTCCAATATTAAAAAAAATCTATCTTTATTAAACTTTGTGTACAAATCCTTATTAATCTTTGTGTATTGTTAGCATAGCAAAAAGTAAAGAAAACATAAAAGAATTATCCAACCGCAGTCGTATTTGTTTCATCTTTACGAGTTCCATTTTCTGTTACCTTTAATACAGGGTCATCGAAAAATTATATCTAAATTTTAAATAACTGTCACAAAAAAAACTATGAAAGGTAATTTATCGATTTTAGCCTAATAATGTGCGACAAAAAATAATTTTTTTCATACCTTAGTATGTTTCAATGTGAGCACCGTTCGGTGTGCGTCAGGAGCAAATGTGTGCAATGCGAGCACCAGAAGCAGTTCAACCTGGATAAGTTCTCCGAAAAAGCCGCTGTACACTGACTATTGACTATTGACTGAATATTGACTCCACATACCAAATCACGCACTGTGCTTTTTGTTGCACGGCCAACATCGTACTGAGCAGCTGCAGTCTGGCACGTAGGCTGACATTAACGACTGTGCAACTAATCCGGCTATAACACAGACACGCAAACGAATTCTGGTGAACTAAAACCGAACTTGCGTTCACCAGTTATCGCGTAGTGAAAGAATTACTCATTTAACATAAAAGGTTTCGATGTTATGATTTTTTTAAATCTAGGCATTATTTTTCGATGACCCTGTATGTATTCATAGTGCTATAACGTACATTTAAAACTTCACTAACAACGGATATGATCATCTCTAATCATAATAATGCTTATGACCTATCTGAGTTTCCTGAATTCGTCTATATCTCTCTATTACAGTAAAAACATACACGAAGCGAGAGAAAAAGAATGTTAGGAGGCGGTATCAAAGAACAATTGCAGTTTTGCTAATTTAGCGAGGTTTCGTTTTATTCATATATTTGCCACTATTCCCGATTAATAATTCTCGTTTTTAATAATATTCGGAAACAGTATTTTTTATCTGAATAAAAATAATCAACTAAATTGGCAACACTCGTGAAGAGAGATGAAATAGGCACCTTAATCAATGAATTCTCGTCTTAAACGTGATTTTTTCCTAAATGGGCCGAAAATTTATCGCGTATTAAGCGTAATCCCGTAATAACCGTTCGCGTATTAAACGTGATATTTTGCATTAGCCTTTTGGGCGATGTTCGCGGGACCAGAAAAAATCCGTGTATTAAGCGGGATCACGTATTAACCGTGAGCGTCTTAACTGGGTTCGACTGTGCATCGATTTTTTAAAAATGTTCAAAAAATTCTTGCAGTTTTTTTTTTTTTTTTTTTTTTTTTTTTTTGTTTACATCGTGTGCATTTTGTTTTCTACCAAATTTAACGCCAGTTTCAGAAAATTTGACAAAAAGTTGTAAAAATAATATAGTGCAATTGAAGTGTGAATATATTAAAGATCAGATGAAATATGAGCAGTTGTATTAAATATTTTTTATCTGCGCATGCGCGCCCGATAACCATTTTTTTTCAAGATTTAATCGCCAACTCTATAGAGCAACTCATAAAAAAATATGTATATAATCATACAAATTTGAAGTTCATTTAAAAATATTATCACGGGCCCGGGCAACGCCTGGCTGGTCAAGTCACATACTAAAAGATAAATCCTTATAGAAATGTTGTAATTAGATTTTTAAAAATGTATTACTAACATTTATGATTTATCTAATATATTTCGGCAATATGTATAAGATATTAGCGGAATAAAATTTCCATGGAACATAATGGCTACGCATTGGTGAAAGGGTAAATAAAAAAGCATAGAAATTAAGGGGGTCCGGGGCTCAAAATTCCTTTTTTTTTTAATAGAGATTTTGTTATGAATTTTTTTCTGAAATATGTTTTAATATAATAAGAATATTGCATGTAAAAAAAATCTGAACATTTTTTAATATTTTTTTTTAATTTAAAATTTTAAAATTTTAAACATATTTAATTTTTTACATAACTCTGGAAGTACTTACTCGATTTGCAAAATTTTTACACTTTTGTGTACATATAATGTGTCATTTTAATTTGTCGTCAGGATTTCTTAAAATATTCATTATGAATTTTGGAAAAAATTTTTAAATAAAAAATGAAGTTTTTTTTTTATGAGGGACTTTTGCATTCATTAACATATTTTCACAATTATCACTCAAAATTGAAAATCCTGAAGAGAATTTGTTGGAACTATAGCATATAATCTCTGTTGAAAATCTCATACCTACATCTTGAAATGAACTTTAGATATATTCTTTTAAAGTTGACAAATCGTGGAAAAATTCATTCCGAGGTAAATGAAGTTACAGTTCTCGTCTGATAGTGGCTGATGCATCGCTTCTCAGGGCCAAAGGTGGTATATCTCTGGATCTAATGAAGATAAAAGCATGCGGATTGCGGTATTTAACGCTAAAAACTCAGTATTTTTTTTAAGCCAATAAAAAAATGTTTTTTTTTTTTAGAATTTTTAGCCCCGGACCCCCTTAATTTTGTCAATTTTTATAATTTTTATCTCTGAAAACTATAGAAACTTATACATTTGAAATTTCTGCTTTAGAGATATACGAGGTATATCCACAAAGTAAGTTCCGTTTGATTATATAAAAAAAACGTGTACAGATACAAAAAAAAAAAATAAAATATTTATTGTACAAATATCTACAACTGTGAAACTACTTTTCTATATAGCTTCCGAAATTTTGTAGGCACTTGTCGTAGCGTGCCACAAGGTTTTGTATGCCTTCTTCATAGAAGGTTGCCGCCTGTGTTTTCAACCATGTGGTTACATGTTCTTTAAGCTCGTCATCATCGGTGATTTGAGGTGTAAGAAGAGATGGTCAAAAACTGAAGTGCCCTGCTCATCCGTTGTTTTTGGTGTTGTTCAGTAAGAATTTTGGGTACCCAATGTGAGCAAAGTTTTCGGAATTT
Source organism: Maratus speciosus (assembly GCA_963932465.1). Classification (NCBI taxonomy): domain Eukaryota; kingdom Metazoa; phylum Arthropoda; class Arachnida; order Araneae; family Salticidae; genus Maratus; species Maratus speciosus. The sequence goes on from OZ010797.1 coordinate 475,281,754, forward strand.
CAGTTTTTCAGTAATAATTTCATGAATTAGGGATCGTGAGATTTGAGGAAATTCCATAGCAAGAGCACTAATTGTAAACTTACGGTTTTGCTTAATCTTCTCTTCAATTGCGTGAACCAGTTCATCAGTAACCAAAGACTTGTGTCCACTTCGTTCTTCATCGTGCACTTTATCACGTCCTTCATTAAACTGTCTGATCCATATTCTAACCATTGAATCACTCATAGCATTTTGTACGTAAACCTTGCAGATTTACCGGTAAATTTCACTTTGTTTAACTTTCTTTGCATTGAGAAAACGAATCACAGATCTTATTTCACAAGCGGTGGCATTTTCAATTAAGGCTGACATTCTAAAGAAGCACTACAGATAACACGTCGGTAGCAGCGATCTGAAAATGGCGTACATTACTTCTCCTTCAGTCAGAGTAACTGCCGCGCATGCTCGGAACTGCAATTGCAGCGCTGCAGCGGATAGAAATAAAAACGGAACTTACTTTGTGGATATACCTCGTATGTCGACCTGTATATTTATCATACCCTGAACTATCCCTAAAATTCAGCTAGAATTTACGTTACTATTTAACGTAAGCTCTAGCTTCAAATATGTATATATATATATATATAACATAATTCTACTACATAAAAACTCATTTCTTAAAAAAAAAAACTGTTTTTTATTATTTTTAAATTATGATTATCTATTTTTTTTCTCTTATTCAGGTTTAATAAAATACTTTTTTTAAAGCATAGTTATTTTTAGCAAAAGAAATGCTTTGTTAGATATTTTCTTTAATCTTTAGTTAAAATAAATCGATAAATGCTTCATGTTTACTATATTTCACGAAAATTTTATTGGATAATAACAGAAATCGTTTAGTCAATACTTATTATATTCATGATGCGATAGTTGCATGGTTCAAATAAAAAACAAAAAAATAAAATAATAATTTCTAATTCATTAGTTTCAATTTACATCAGATAAGTAAACTTTTTTATTGCTGCCGATAGTGATATTTTTTATAACTAACGAACAAATGAAAACCGATACGTAGCTTATGCATGTCATTTTAAAGATGATTTATTGGCGAATAGCGGGAGATATCATGTTTTATAAAAGTTTTTTTTTCTTTTTAACAGAGGATTATTTACTTTTTTATACACCGTGAAGAACATTATTTTGCTAGAAAATGTCTTCCAGTAATTTTAAAAATAGTAAATCACTTAACCCTCTCGCAGCGCAGCCCGACATTTTCTCGGGCAGCGTAAAAGTAGCAAAATTTGCGCAGCCCGAGGTTTACTCGGGGATGCATTTTTTCCGTCTAATTAACCCTCCTTAATTATTCCCACCAGTTATTTTTTTTATTGTAAATTTTGCCTGATTTAATCGGAGTATATTCCCCATTAAATTTAACAAAAATTTTTGTTTTGAAAAACCGGTGACAGAAGAATAAAAATTCTTAAAAGACGCTCGTCGCGAAGGGGTTAAATACTCAATTTTTGAAGCTATTTTGATAAAACAATTACGCATCGAGAGGGTTAATAACTTGATCAGTTAACCCTTTATCTACTGACGGTACGTATAAGTACCACTCACTTTAAACTTCATTCCATAGTGAATATTGCTAATATTCTAGTGGTACTTTGCAAAAACACTCTTTTAAGTCCACTTTATCCGGATACATGGCAGCAGTAGTTCTAGGTTTGCTATTTTAGCGAGGAAGGAGGCTATCTTTGACACAGACGATCCGTTTTGTGTCGACATTTTGTACAGATTGTCAGGCTCGTCTTTTTATTGCTACAAACACAGTAAATGATATAAGATAAGTGTTGGATTTTTTTTATGTGTGCATTATGATCTTAGAATACAGTTTGACTAGCTATTTTAGGTAATCGGTGTATTTGATTTAACAGTTGAATTACTCGGTTGTACTTATAAGTATCGTCAGTACACTGGGTGTTTGAGAAAAACCTCTTGCTTACATTTCGTCTGTGTAGTTATCCATCTTTTTCATCTGCTTAAAAATGTAATTACTAAAATGTAGTGTAGTAATGATTTCCCTGGTATTTCTTTTATGTTTCATTGTTATTTTTTATAGGAAATTGAAGAAGTTGTGGCACCGGTTCGTTTTTGCGTTTTTGAAATGGAATATGTAAATTCATATATTGCATAATTTGAGATGCGAGAGAACATGTTGTCCCTGGAATATAGACGTCGCATAACTAAAGAACTGCTAACAAGATCGAAACCTATGTATATATATATATATATATATATATATATATATATATATATATATATATATAGTTTTTTTTAACCCTTTCAGGGGTAAAGCGTTTTCAATCCTAAAGTGTTGAAATAAATGATTGGGACCGGAATTCGCCAAAAGATTCATTTATAAATAAGAGAAAGCCTATAATTCACATACTATTAAATCGAAAATATTTTCTGGTGCCATTTGAAATACTTTGTGGGTTTTCTGTTAGGATATTTTAGTCATAGTGTACTGACGGTACTTTAAATTACCACTTTAATTAATTACCTCTAAATAATTTAATTTCTCTCGGTTGAGTACTTTTTTATGCTTATCCTTTAATTTTCGTTGTAGTAATTGAAAAAAAAATATTACATGAAAAAAAATTGCAATAGATCATATTGCAATAAATAAAGGGTTAAAATATGTTTCTTTATTATTTTTTAATATATTGTTTGTCGTATAAATGCATAGATTTATTACTTAACCCTTTTATAGGTTTATTACATCTATCATTATCTTAATATATATGTATATATGTCTTATATACAAGGTGTCAGAATCTTTCGGAAAAAGTAACTTCCAAATAATATTGATATGAATTATATGCAAATAGTATGAAAAAAAAAGTTAAGTTACGCCGTACGCAATCGATTGTGTTCAGCATCATGAATCCGCCATATGAGTACCCCCGCACTCTCCTATTCTCACTCATTTGATATTGCATGCTTTGACATTGAAAATTTCCCCCCATGATGGACCTAGAAATATCATTGTCTACGAAATGGCATTCTGTTTACCACATTTATGCCTAGCGTCCCGTTCTTGGGACGCTTTGAATTTTAATAAATTTGTATAATTTTCTTCTACTTTATAATATGGAAATTGTATAAAATAATTGTCTATAAATGTCTTTATCTGTTACCGAAAAATGGCAGCATAAGATGGATATTTATTTGCTTAAAATGAAGGCTACTTCCGGAGTTTATAGATGTTTCATTTTTGAAGATGCCGAAATGTAAAAAGTAAGTTTATATGTATTTTTTCTACCAATTATCCAAATAAATAAATCATAATCTTAGCTTCTAGACTTTTTTGAAATACGTATTTTTTTTTAATTGTGAAATTATATGTTCAAGCCTATTTTTTATGCAGTTTTTAATGTACAAAATATAAGGTGCTAGGCACGAATGGGCACATATTTTTATTAACTCTTTAGGGAGCAGTTATTTATGTAAAGTTCTTTTTTAAATGTTTATGAAACAAATTGTTTTGAAGCCTCAAATGCGATTATTCTTAGTTTATTATTACTAATACATATAATGTTATTAACCTCTGTAAAGAAATAAATATATTTTTTTAGTAATTCATAAAAATACTAATTATAGTGTATAATATACAATTTAAAAAGCTTATTTTACATAAATTTAGACAAAGCATATAATTATGCATATTATACGTATTACAAATATTATGCATATTCTCATATTTAGTACGTTTACATTTTATCAAATATATACAAAAAGTGTTAGCGTAATTTCTTTTAGTATTTTTCAAGTTCATTCTGTGACATTTTAAAGAGATTTTACCAACAGATTTAGAAAAACAAAAATTCAGGCACAAATCGGTTAAGACTTCTCTTTAAGAATCGGTATCGTGTTTGGTATTAACAGAGAAATACAACAAAATACTTTGAAAATGTCCAATAATTAATACAGCGTTGGTGTCAGACAACATAGATGATAGTATATTTTGTATAAGGTAAGACAGTGGGCTAATGTGACATAGAGGCCTTATAGAATCCTAGGCCTTATAGAGGCCTAGAAATAGCCTTATAGAGGCCTTACCTATCTTACTGTCTTATAGAAAAAGAGGATTCTGTTATAAAGTAATTCACTTTCACCCCTTCGCGACGGGAGCCTTTTACGAAATGTTTATTACTTTGCTACCGGTTTTAAAAAACAGAAGTTTGTGCCTATTCAAATCGGGAAAATGCTCAGATTAAATAAGGCAAATTTTACAGTAAAATTTTACTGGTGAGGATAAGCGAGGATCCTTAGGCCTATTTCCGGCACGTATACGTGTCGCTCGTCCCCAAGGGGTTAAGGAGACCGGGGAAGCTCCATCTAGGCCATGTTAAAATGCACCATCTTTCCAATATTTTCTCAGAAATGGTGAAAGATAGAGATCTAGATTTTTCAGAGTACTTTGAGTAACATTCTTTACATATTTTAACAGACCATTATCTTTCTAAGCGAAACTGCAAATTAATTATTAATTATTTATTGAAAGGCATTTTTTAAATTAGCAGTTTTTGGAAGATTTCACTGGCTAAAGTAAATAATTCTCAACAAATCATTAAATCCCTGTGTTAAAGTATGCACTATAACATAATATACGTATTTAGAAAAATCTGAGTTCTTAAGCTTAATAGATATTGAAAAAAAAGGAACACAAACCTGAAAAATCGAAGTTTTGAACAAAAGTCAATTAAACCTGCGAAGCAGTGTTACCACTGTACTACTTTTTTTAAAATCTGATTTCTTGATTGGCACCACTTTTTTGAAATAGTAAATTCGCCTTATTTAATAACATATAAATTAAGGCGAAAACAATGGTAATTTTACCACTTCTGAAAATCGGTGCCAATCAAGAAATCTGAATTTCACAAAAGTAGCCCACTGCTCTGAAATGCTCTTAGCCTGCTCTTAACTGCTCTTAAATCCAACACTTTTTTTAATATAGAAACATGTGTAACATGTAACGTGAGTAACGTGTAATACATCGTTCAAAAGATAAAACTTTAAACTATTTAATGATATAAAAAAGTAAAAATCGATTTTGTGGTTGAATTTCGCTTACCCGGCCTCCTTAACCCTTTGAAGGGCGGTGGGATATGAAATTCCCACTTAATATTAATTCCAAATTGCCACATTGGCACCAGAATTTTGAAATAAAATTTTGCATGTATACTGTACTTGAAAAAAAGAGTTTACTTATTTTCAAGTAAATTAGTTTGTAAATCCTGGTGTGAATCAGTCATTTCAACATTTTAGCAACAAAAGTACTCTGCCCTCCAAGGGTTAAACGGTGGTGGGATATATTATATTCTACTTAATTAAACAAACTACTTAATTAACCCTAGATCTACCGGGAATTTTATTCAAGTTTTAATAAAACGTTCTACACCAGAATTTTTATTTAAAACTATTTAACTTATTTATTTACCTTATTTTTGTCTGGTTTATATACTTAGTTTATTTTAAAGAAATTTCTGGTTTGAATGAATATTTTGTATGTACCTGTCGGGTCCAATGGACCCGTCTGGTAGACGGGGGGTTAAACAACAATACTAAACGATAATTTTATTAGATAAAACGAGATATTTACCCTTAAATACGTCTAAAAGTTTTTAATTTCTGGAATTTTAAGCGTAGGTACAGAGATACTAAGACCTCAAATCACGAGTGGGAATTTTCACATAGAAAGTTGTAATAGTTGACAAACGTGACTTCAAACTTGAAAATATATTTATTAATAGCCTATAGCCTATTGCGCGTTAAAATGTTTTTAAATGGTTAATATGGATGTGAAACGTGGAAAATGACTTAATTCGGTTTAGATTTAAAGGGGAGGAGGAATTCTATAATTATGTCAAGGTGAAATCATTTTTGCTGATTTTTCATTCCGTAATACCAAGCATCAATTCATAACTTAATCAAAAATACTTACATTGATTATATGTTACTGATTACGTATATGACTAAAGTTTAATTTTTCAATAATTTTAACAGTTGAAGTTTATGAAAAAAGTATTTTGTTAATCTTAGGTTAAAATATGTCTTTGGAGAGTTAAACTAACAAGTGTAAGAAGGATTTTTTATTGTAATTATTGTTGTCGATGTATTATAAATTTGATGCAACAGTTCCTTTGTAAACATTTTTTTTCGTCGAAATTCGACGGGTTCCACCTCGTTTTAATAATGTTACAATATTTCAAACATATAGAAATTGGCATATCCCACAAGTGCAAGAAGTGTTACTTGGTGATTTTGACGACAGTGATATCGTTGGCAAGATCTCGTCGTGGGGCGTATAAAACATAATCTATCAACCCAACTCTAAAAACTCAACTCCAGCTATCCGTCGCAAACCAGCTGCACAAAAGAATTCGGATATTTCATCGACTATAGATGATAAATATTCAAATTGGACTTTAAAATGTGTTATTTGTTTTCAAAGTAGTTTATTTAGATATCAATTTTCAACTCATTAAGCGATGTCGTATACTGAATATGTTGGAATGTGTTTCATAATCTATTCTTGACGCATGATTTTTAAAGCTTGATTATTCATTTAGAAGTAATGATAGAGACAGAAAATGTAATACAGTGAAACCCCGATCTATCGTTCCCGCATCCATCGTTCTCCCGCATTGATCGTTTTTTTTTCTATGGTCCCTGCACAAATTATATTTAAATAATGTTAAAAAAACCCGCATACATCGTTCTTCAAAAAGTCGTTTTCCCGCATTCATCGTTGTAATTTTTTTCTCCTCACCGAAAGGAAATTGAAAGTCAAGCGGATCCATATGACATACTAACTGGAATTACTTCTTTTATCCTAAAATAACTCATTTGTACTGTTTTAGGGGGGGGGGGGGGGGGGAGTTTAGCACGATTAGATAAATTTAGCGATTATATTTATATGGATCAAAATGTTGCGACAGGTGGTGTCCTAAGCATAGAAGAAATGTGATGCAAAAAATGAAAATAGTGGCGAAGAAGCAGAGGATAATGTACATGCCGTTGAAGCTGAGCCTACATCAGTGCCAAGTCTATGTCTCATGTAATTACGGCATTTGTAACTGAACGAACTTTTATATATGCACATGAAATTACAGAAAATTCCAAAAATATGTTGTACATCTTGAAAATTTGTTGTTTAATTTAAAAAATGAACGAAAAACCCAAAATAAAATTACTGATTTTTTAAAATAAATATCAATTTTCTACAACTTCGATTTATTTATTTTACAGTTTGGCAAGTAACAAATTAGTATTTATTAATATACTGTATAAATTGCATGCATTAGTAATGCATAGACGTTGTTTTTCTCGTTTTTTGACGTTAATTCATCCTTTTCCCGCATTCATCGTTTTTTTTTCACGTACCCCTTGAAAAACGATGGATCGAGGTTCTACTGTACTCACATAGTTTCACTTTAGAGGAACACATACCTTAACCCTCTCGCTGCGTTATTGTTTTATCAAAATTGTTTCAAAAATTGCATATTTAACCTCTTCGTGACGAGCGTCTTTTAAGAACTTTTATTTCTTTGTCACCGGTTTTTCAAAGGACAAATTTTTATCTAAGTTAATCGGTAAATTGCTCCGATTAAATAAGGCAAATTTTACAATAAAAAATAACTGGTGGAAATAATTAAGGAGGGTTAATTAGACGGAAAACATTTATCCCCTAGGAAGTCTCGGGTTGCGCAAATTTTGCTACATTTACGTTTCCCGAGGAAATCTCGGGCTGCGCAATGAGAGGGTTAAATGAAACCGGAAGAAAAAATATAACCTTTCATTTGTAGTAACTGTAAGATATTTAACTTATTTAAAAGTACAAACATGACATTTTTTTACCCAAATTGCCAACACAGGAGATATAAATCTACCAAATTTAAAGCTATTCGAATTCTACATTTACCAAGTGAAATGTCTAGTACATAAGAAATAACATATGGATTCCGAATCCTCATTTCTGTTTGATTAATTTATTGAGTAAAGATTATCTGAAGGCTTCTTACTGCTATACTACTGAATTAATTTATATTAAATTTAACGCTTCAAATATTTGACATTTAAAGGTATTTTGCTACATTGAAATCAATAAATTTCTAAGCTATAATGAATTTTAATGACTTAATGTTCATTTTACAGTAATCTATCAGGAACATATGATATATCAGATAATCCGAACTTCGAAAAATCGAGTAAACTATACTTCTCTAATAGAAACGTTTACATGGTGTAACGGATAATATTTCACTAAAAGGAAGTTAAAATTTTAAATTTATCAATGCTCATCTGATTACATAAAAATGAAGTTCTTGCTTGCATCATTTATTTGAAGAATTAGATAATTTAATTTTTCTTTAGAAATAATAAATTTTTAAAGCAACAAGCTAATTTAAATGAATAATCTTAATTATATTCCAGTCTTGTGTTCGTTCTTACTGTTCGCGTTCCAGGGCTCCCAAATGGTCCGCCAACTGAATACCAATATTTTTTTAGAAAAATTTTCTTTTTAGATTTTTCTTACAAACCGCCCCGGAAACACCTTTGAAAGTTAATTCTAGCGCAAACCTACCATAAAATTTTCTGTTAAAATTTATTGGTATTCAGTTGGCAGACCATTTGGGAGCCCTGCATTGCATAGCTACAATATACCCCCAAGTAAATTTTACTTTTACAGTTTAACGAGTTTCATGCCTTTTAATTGAAAATAAATAAATAAATAAATAAATAAATAAAATATGTGAATTATTTTTGGTTTTAGCATGACGACTATAAAGAAACGCATATTTGATTAATTTTTTAAAGCTATAGCTTATATAGTTTGAAAGTAACTGTGCGCGCAAATTCCAAATTTATTAATCTGAGAAAACGCGTTTTAAAGTTTCAATATCAACGGATTTTCAATTACAGTCACCGTCTATAAATGATTAAACTAAGAAATAATTCAGATTTTTGAATGGGTTTTTTTAAATACTGTTGAGAAACTTTTAAAAATTAAGAATTAATGTATTAAAAATTACAGTTCAGTTAATATTGCAAAAAGTTTTCACGTGGTATTTCATAATCCGCACGATAACTTAATTTACAATAGATATATAAACATAAAAATTATGTTAAAATGAGCTCTAATCTATATTTTATAGAGTGAATTACTATTACCGTATATACTCGCGTATAAGTCGACCCCTAAATTCATTGAAAAAATATGTTGCATACCAGTATTTTCTCATAGCCATCTTCGTCTTATGTAATATCAGTAAATTTTGGATTTAGATAAGATGAATAGAACTTTTTTTTTTAAATACTGGTATTCAGTCTGTTATTCTTCTCGAATTTAGGGTCGACTTATACGCGAATATATACGGTATTTAGATAATCAAATACTTTGATTATTTTTTAATAATTAATTTTTAAAAAATCCACTTTTCAAATTCATAGCTGCCAACCTGTACGGATTTTTCATACCATTAAAATTTAATAAAAATTTTTGATTTATTTATATGTTAAAATGTCATGAATTTCGGTGATTCAATTAGTTAAAATTAACTATAAAATTTTAGTGGTATGAAAAATCCGTACAAGTTGGCAGCTATGCAAATTTTTTTGAATTTTTAAAATAGTTTGTGTCCCAAAATTTTTATACCGTTATTTCATTCTGTAAAATAGAGTTTAAAGTTAATTTTAACATATTTTATGTTAATATCTTATGTTAATATTTATCTAATCGAAGTTACGTTATCGTGCGGATAGTGACATACCCTGTGAAACAAACTGCAATATTAATTGAACTGTATTTTTTATTACATTGTATTATAAGTGTTAATTTTTATATTTTATGAAGCCTTAAGTATGGCTTAAATATATTATATATTTTGTGTAATTTCAATAAGTATTTAAAAAGTTACGATAACACGGAACCACATCACTTTTGAACTGGCTAAGGAGATTTTAAAGGGTATGACGTTTATATTTTTCCAGCATCTCCTAACATAGCGGTTAGTACAAATAGTTCATAGAATTTTCAACAGACGGCGATAGTAAGTAAATTTTTCATGCCAAAGTGTTATTTATCATTTGGTCAGTTTTGCATTTTTATTACTAAAATGAACTTCGTAATTTTTTTTATTCAAAAGTCTGGAGGCGTCCAAAGATAGATTTTTTACAGAAATCTAGGTTTATTTTACGAATTTTCGCCTTATTTAAGAAGAGATTTTCTGCTAGATAATACTGGTACAGGAGAATTTCCTGGTCTTGAAATTTTTAGGACACGTGTGATCTCTCAAATATGGATGCACTCAATAACGTGTCAGTGTACCACCCCGGCAAAGAAAGAAACAGCGGGCCATCAGCTCGAAAAAAGATGGCAGCCAGTACTGCCATCAGCGGTAAAGTGCGATGGTGCCATTACTTAAACCAGCACAAAAGTGTCTGTGCGGAATGCTGCTGGCCCATCAGCAGGGGCGTCGCCATGGGGGGGTATGGGGGGGGAGCCTCCCCCCCCAATATATGTGAAGTTGGGAAATTTGAGCTTAGAGTTGGGAAATTCTAGATTTTTGAAGCATTTTCTTTTTTAAAAGTAATAGTAAAAAAATTACAAAATTTTTATTGCTTTGGTGATTATTTTGAGTACTGCAACAGTAAACAAGTTAAGTTATCAAAAGAAATACAAAAAAAAAAATCAGCCACACTCAATCTATAATGTATTTTTCAGTTCTACAAAAATATTGTACATCTACCAGACCTAAATTTCTCTACTCCTGTCCATCAATAACTGACTAACCAATTCCTTTATTTCCCCCAAAACTTTGTTCCTTTCTCAAAAATTTCACCCTACCTCCCCTTCTCCTCCCAAAAGAGAATCCAGTAGTTTAATCCAAAGGGATCGCAGCTTCTTTTGAAAATTGGAGATCACTTGTAGCACAACAGAAAGGAATGTAGTAACCTACTTGAAACACAGCTATGGGCAAGAAGATTTGATGAGTTTTCACAACTTTTTTGACTAATTTTGCGATTTTTGGACAATATTTTACTCATTCTCATGATTTTTTTGCCGCAAAAATTAGTTAACCCTTCGCTGTCAAGTAAAAAGCATTATATGAGCAAATGCGGATATAAGAAGTCGTTACTTTAGATAAATTTGTCACATTTTACTTTTATTTGTGTGCGGAAATATATATCAGTCCTGTTCGTTTATATTCATATGTGTTTATAAAATTTTAAATCAAAAGTCTAGTGTTTTGTGCTTAAAGCTGTTCTAAAATGGTACTATAAATCTCAGCACGAAGAAACCCTTCATAATAGGAAAAGAGTTTTCGTGCAAGATTTTGGAGCGTCTAAAAATCCATTCGAGGATGAAAAAGTTAAAAAATGGACGATTTTAATTTGGAACAGAAATATGACCATGAAAGCAGTCCATCAACTGAAGAAAAAATATACATGCACTGTAATACTGACATGTTGCACTTGAATAAAATTTTGAAGAAATAAAGGTTTCCTTACAGACAAGCTCACAAACAATTATGAATATTAGGATGTGACTGGAGAAGTTGAGTTCCGAAAGCAACGTAGAAAAACGCTTTCACCAAAGGCAATAGATAAAAATAATAGCACAGCAATGGACATTGATACTCATAAGTTTTACAGTAAAGAATTATAAGAAATACAAAATAAAAACTTAGTAATGGGCTTAAATGTCAATGTTCCCTATATCAAGAGAATATTGCAGCAATGCATTTCATACTTAAATTACAATTGTGCAAGGGAAAAATTAATAATGTTTCCACCTGGATATGAGAAACCGGATGTACATGACTTGCAGAGTCAAATAGAAATAAACCAAATCCCAACTCTCTTAACAAACCTTTTACTCATGCCATGAAATTCAAAGACTATTTGGGTCACGCCGTCAAACTATATACTCGTACCTTATACCTTAACATTCACAGCAGCTTATCTTTATGGTGTTGCATCTAATGAAAGAATCTTTAGTCAAATAAAAATTTTAAAAATATATATTGCAAGCTACAATGAGGGATGACAGACATGACAGCCTAATGCTTTTAAAATATGAAAGTGAAATAGGGAATTTTATTAAACTAAGCGATGTTATTAACAGGTGGGCTTCTTTGAAGACCGCAAGAATTAATATTAATTGAAAACTAGTCGATGTGCCAATCCCAAAATTTTCTTCTACTCCACACATGTTAATGCCTCAAAATTTGCAATCACAGTGCCAAAATTAAATGACAATTCTTTGCCTATAATAACAAACTCTAAAGGTATAGATTTGTTGAATTGTGTGCATTTAAAAAGGAGATATAAGTATAGCATTTTTCAAACAAATCATTCAATTTTGGCATCCAGCCTCTTAGATGTCTGCAACCAAAATTCCTTACTCAAAGTGCACAAAAACGATAGCTTTGAACAGTATACACCTAAGCCTAATAAGGATCTATTTATGTGGAAGTGCTACTTATGTGGAATATGAAGTTTGACTAAATTCCGTGCATTAGTTTTTGAGATACAGCTGTCGGAAAATCGTTAAAAATGCTGCATAGCAGCGCCACCTGCTATATGATATACATAAAAAGCTAATCTGCATCAAATTATGTCAAGGTTTAACAGAATATGGCGTTTGATCAAATTCCGTGCAATAGTTTTTGAAATATAATTATCGCTAAAATCATGTAAATCGTGAAAAATGCCGCATAGCAGTGCCACCTGTTGGACGATTTACACCAAAAACAAATCAGCACCTATTTTTATCAAGGTACAGTCAAACCTCGTTAACACGAACTGTTTCCGATTTCCTCGTTCAGTTGTATGTAATGTAGTTAAGTTCCAATAACACAAATTACTTTTAATACGAACAAAAAAAGTTTCCCCTTGAGTGTTCGCGTTAACGAGGTTCGACTGTATAAGTGAATTTCTAAAGTTTTATTAAATTTCGTGCATTAGTTCTTGTGTTAGAGTGCCCACAAAATTTGTATCACATATAGACAGACATATATTTTCTAAAAACATCGAATCGTGTTCAGGACTTACTAAAACGTATAAATCAGTCTAAAACCGGAAGTCGAATTTTTTCACGAATCCAACACTTTCTTCTTGTAAAGATAGAAGAAAGTAAAAAGCGTATTTATTTTTTTTAGTAAACAAACCCATAATTAGAATTTTTATGTTTTCAGTTTCAGAATTTTTCTTTGGAAAGGAATTTTTTATGCAAAAGTAAAGTATCATTATAATTATTACACACGTTGTGCATATCATTTTAGTCGAAAATTGGAGCAATTTGTTCCAAGTTGGGAAATTTTCGGATTCTCCCCCCCGAAAAAAAATCTGTGGCTACGCCCCTGCCCATCAGTGATGTAAAATAGCAGGCCAGCATTGGTATGCCATCACATTACTTCAATCCGGCACTTTTCCTGCAGTGCTAGCACCTATCCCACTGCTATTCCTTTGTTGGCCCAGCACTTTCCCTTACAAAAATTTCTTATAGAATTCTATAAAAAACAAATTATTATGGCTCTTTTTTCTATAAGCTAGTTTCACTAAGAGCTACAGAAATATCTGTATAATAGAAATGTCTATAGAAATATTTGAACTTGCAGCGGCTTCCATGTGGCCACCCTCCCAAGTACTAACCGCGCTTGATGCTGTTTGGTTTACGTGATCGGACAGGAACAATCGCTTTCAGAATATGCTACGACCGCTCGTAGTTTTCAACCTCTAATTACACTATTTCAAGTTTGTTTCTTTTGTCATTTACGTTCCCAATCATTAAACTGGTATAGAAATTATTGTATTGTATAGAAATCCCCTATATATTTTATACGCTTTTTTTATTATTGATTCTGAACTGTGTAAATTATGAAAACCGAAATCCATTGTAACTTAGTAAAACCAGATTTAATGAGAAAAAAAAAGTGTGATGAAATAAAGAATTTATTTATTTATTCATTTACTTATTTATTTTGTTGGTGGCAGTGGTGCTATATTATTTACAGTAAAAAAAAAAAAAAAAAAAAAAAAAAAAAGGAAAGTGCCCAGTTAAACTGATGGCATTGAGCTCACAGGCTATTCACTCACACTAATTGCATATTATACTCTTATTTTAAAGAATAATGCCCCTAAAAAAAAATAAGTGAAGGGGTATTAGCCCCCGGTTTCCCCTTTATACTTAACCAATGAACCTCCAAATCTAATCAGGGAAGCTCCTTAACATAAAAAACCGATATACAAATTCGGAGCAAATCGAATAATTCAGCATGAAAAACCCATTTATCTGAATTAAGGGGGGTGGACTAACCCCCCTTTTCCCCCTTTATCCTTAACCAATGAACCCCAGAACTAATCAAGGAAGCTCCTTAACATAATAAAACGGTATACCAAATTTGTAGCAAATCCAATAATTCTGCATGAAAAACCCGTTTATCTAAATTAAGGAGGGTGGACTAGCCCCCCTTACCCCCTTTAACCTTAACCAATGAACCCCCAAAATTAATCAGGGAAGTTCCTTAACATAATAAACCGGTATACCAAATTCGGAGCAAATCGAATAATTCTGCATGAAAAACCCATTTATCTGAATTAATGGGGGTGGACTAACCCCCTTTATCCTTAACCAATGAACCCCCAAATCTAATCAAGGAAGCTCCTTAACATAATAAACCGGTATACGAAATTTGGAGCAAGTCGAATAATTCTGCATGAAAAACCCATTTATCTGAATTAAGGGGAGTGGACTAACCCCCTTTTCCACCTTTATCCTTAACCAATGAACCCCCAAAACTAATCAGGGAAGCGGCTTATCAGAATGAAACTAGAAAAAAAAATTGAAGCAAATAGGATGTTTCTACCAAGAGTTATCGCGTTACGTACATACGTACATACAGAATCGACGGGCACATAAGCTCTCAGGCTTTGATAGCCTGTGAGCTAAAAATTAGCTTCACAGCTTAAATTGTGTTAAAATATTCATTTCAGATTTGTGTTCAACTACTCAATGTCTTCGATATTCGCAACACAACCAAGCGTAAGGGTTCCCAGCAGTAATACTGCAAAAGTTCGAGCAATTCCATGTAGTGGTGGGCCAGCGCATGAGATAAAACGGAAGCCCGCCAGAATTTTATCTGATGATTTCCAACAGCAAAGTTGTCTGAAGCTGTCCAGCAGTGGTCATGCAGTGGTAGACCATTAGCCAGCACTTCTCCATCATTGACAGCCCGTATTTTGCTGCTGGCCAGCAATTTCCTCTTTGCTGGGACACAACACGACATAAGTTCTCTAACGAGAATTTTTTGATGCCAAGAAATAAACAATCAGTTACTCATTTTGTTTACTACGACTCAAATGCTTAATTAGACAAGCGAGATTTAAGTGTTTGCTTCACTGAAAATTTTTCATATTTTTATTATATCTTTATTTATCGCCCTATCTTTTCCGGCACGTAATTTAGAATATATGTAATGTAGATAAAAATAAATTTTGATATATTTTTAAAAAAATGGTAATTTCTCCAACGAAGTGTAACGAACACTTTATCTGTCTGCCCTGAACTTTTTTGTAATAAAGAATGTTCTTTTACGTATTGATATTAATACATATGTCTAAACATTATCTCTTAACAATAGTTACAAAGTCTTTAAATCCTTTATACACCGCCGGTACTTTAAAGTACCATAGTTTTCTATCCTAATTGAAACACACTCATTGCATGCATTCCCCAGTGATGCTTTTAGGAAACAATATAGACTGGGAGGCGGCAGCACAGATAATCACCTCATCGAGTTCACGGATAAAATTCTAGAATTAGTTAAATCTTGATTCGCGTATTAAAACGCAATCGGTCTGCCGAGTCATATCTTGGTGGAAAACACCTGAAAACCCGATTTTAGCGGCTGACTCGTATGTTTACCATTGTGTTTTCCTGCTCCCAGTCCTCCATGTTTTCATACTTTTTGGTGCAGGAAAACACAATGGTAAAACTACGACTCAGCCGCTAAAATCGGGTTTTCAGGTGTTTTCACCAAGATATTACTCGGCAGACCGATTGCGTTTTAATACGCGAATCAAGATTTAACTAATTCTAGAATTTCATCCGTCAACTCGATGAGGTGATTGTCTGTGCTGCCGGCTCCCGGTCTAATAGTAAATACTTCCTTTGACTAAATGGCAACACTAAATAGCAATAGCAATTCTAGGAAGCTGAAACTTATCCACGGGCCTAATTTAGCGCGTGTGTATGTAAAATTTGTTTCCATTTTGTTTTCTGACGAGGCATTCCTAACTTTTGATTGGTAACATTTGAAAGTTTAAAGGTAAGGCAATAATATTTTTTTCTTGTTTTAAATAGATCACTTGACAATATGTTATGGGAAATAAAAATAAATTTTCTGTTTGTTTAATTTACGGAGCACTTTTCAAAGCGGTACTTTTAAGTACCGTCGGGATTTAGGTTGAACGAACAGGTTTTTTACTTAGATTTTTATAATTTGAATATATATGGTGCATAAAAACGTATATATTTACTAGTGATGCATGGGTACTAGACAGGTGGATTTTGAAATAAAATAGGGAAACATATTTCATGATTTACGTATGGCATTGATGAATAGTAATGCAAAAAATACAATCTTTCTTTTGGGTGGGGTGGGGGACAAATATTGTATTTTATAAAACAAAACTTAAAAATATAAAACATTGGAAAAAAAATCGAAAAATATCTTTAAATTTTTATGAGTCATTTTGACTTTTCTACAACTACAAGTTTGCAAATTTCTCTCAGATATGCTTTCATCGAGCGATAGTGATACAACTATAGAATATTGTTCTAAAGACGAAATGATCACTGATGATCCACCCAAAGCATCATCCTCTAGTCATATATATATATATATCATAATCATATATGCATCTAAATATATACATAATAAGTTTACATTAACCCTTTATCAACTGAATTATGAATTCGTGAAAATTTTATCTTCTATTCTAAAGCATTTTTCTAATTGTTTAAACTACATTAGAAGATTCACATAATCATTTCATAAATTTTAGAAGGATTTTAGAAGGAGTGAAGGATTTAGAAGTATTAATTCAATTTGAATTTATAGTGATTTTCTCCATTATTTATAACCCCACTCAAATTTTGTATTTTAAATATTTTTCTTACCATTTTGTAGAATTAGGAAATGTACAAATATAATGTTCTTGCAATAGAAATATAGAAATATTTCCGAATTTAACCCCCCCTCCTCCCCCAACGCCAAGGAAGTTGAAAAGATGCAAAGGCAAAATAAATTATCCTTTTAAAAATGTTTTTATTTTGTGCAACCCATAATGCTTTTGGAACAAGATAAAGTAATGTATGTATAACTCATTCTAAATTGTATTAAAACTAATCGATGTATTAAATTAATTTTATAACAAGTTATTTTAATGGTACTTTTAAGTACCGTCAGTAGATAAAGGGTTAAAATATTAAGAAAAAATTGTATATAGTTTCTTTTTCTAAGTCTCGAATTGTTTCCAAGTGTTATGATCCAACGGTACTTTGAAGTAAAATTTTTAGTAATTAGCCGTAATTAACAAAAAATAAGCAAATCTTTAATTTTTAGCATATATATCTTCTGGTGTATCATAATAATACAAGGGGGAAAAGTTTCAAGGAGATAATTTTTGAAATTCATAATTTGGGATATAAGGGTTAAGGTTATTACATTATTCACATTTGAGGGTTTTAGATAGTTTTGTAGGGCATTATCATTTGCGTCGAAAAGTACTACAAAACATTCTACTAAAAAATATTAGGTCTACCGGAAAATTCGGTCGTATAATGTTATCTCACGCCTACGTTTTTAAAATTAAGATTTCTTCATTGGCACTACATTTTAAAAATTTTAAAATTGTGTTTTCACATTTCACATTAAGGTGACAATAATCGGAATTTTGCCATTTTAAAAAAGTGGTGCCAATGAAAAAATCTTAATTTTAAAAAAGTAGGCGTGAAATAACAGTATACGACAGAATTTTCCGGTAGATCTAATAATTGGTTTTTCCCACCATTTTTCAATAGATGTTTTCTATCAATATAAAGAAACAGAAAAATGCATTTTAATGAATTTGTAAGCATTTGTAGAAAATACAGCCAGAATGTGCAAATGTATTCACAAACCCAATTTCAAAGTAATGTTATCGGTTCCACTGTGAAGTTACGTATATTAACCCTTTCCGGTCCGCTACTCTTGTACAAATTGTATTCGGTTGGCACCACTTTTTTAAAAGAAGTTACCTCCAATTTCATAATTTCGGAAATGCTCTAATAAAATAAGGGATTTTTTTTTCCTTTATCACTGGTGGCAAAAGCAAATATTACAAAGAAAAATGATCCCAAGTCAGACTCTGGGTTGGACCGCAAATTGTTAATGCTAGAACTAGCGGAAATTTTACGCAAGTTTTATAAAAAAAAGAAAAAAAATATGTGGCGGCATGCACAGCATATGTATAGCACATCGTGAACTGTTGATGCGATAAATATTTCTTACGTAATGTAAACATTAATAAATTATCGATTGCCTAGGAACAATCGACAGACTTGAAATAACATTATACTGGCAGTGCGAGACGTGTAATTGCTAGAAATTAGATTTATATTTTAATATTATGCTATAAAATTTATGGTATGAATTAATTAAAAATTTTATATTTCAATAAATTTCTCTTCGTATTATTTCGCCGATATATCGTCTTTACTATGTCAAACCATCCAATTTGAAATCAGTGTTGTCAGTGGGCTACTTTTTTAAAATTCAGATTTCTGGATTGGCACCACTTTTTTGAAATAGTAAAATATTTTAACGAATTAAAAAAAAATATTGTAACTAGTTAATATTAGTTATTACTTATGGACATATTTAACGCTAATTTAACAAATTAGCTAAGCTGCGATTGTTTTTAATTTATTATTGAATTCCATGGTATTATCGTCGGTACCATGTCAAACTATCCAATAAGAAAGCAGTGTTGCTAGTGGGCTACTTTTTTCAAATTCAGATTTCTGGATCGGCACCACTTTTTTGAAATAGTAAAATTCGCTTTATTTAATGACATTATAATTAAGGCGACAACGAGGGAACTTTACCATTTTAGAAAAGTGGTGCCAATCAAGAAATCTGAATTTGATAAAAGTAGCCCACTAGCAGCACTGTCAATGCCCTTACTGGGTCAGGAAGGCGTTTCCGACACGGCATTCCTATGTCATTCCGAGCCGTCTAGGTGTAGACTACTTCCCCTCGAAGTTTGTAACATCTTAACTGGGACACCCTGTATATATATATATATATATATGTATTTATACGTTTTTTATACCTTTAAATGATAAAATAAAACTTTCTTAATATGTGTGTTAAGTTTTATATTTAAAAATGGATTAGTTATAGAGGAAATGCAATTCTCATAGAGGCCACTTTTTCGTATATTTTTTTAGTTACCCCTTCACGGTCGGTTAATATTTGGAAAAAACATAAAAAAAAGTACCTATTTCTTTTATTACAGAAATTGAATAATTATAAGGTTTCTAAATAAAATATGCAATTTGTTCTTTTTCTAAGGCGAAAAAAAATGATGTAGAACAAATTCATATTTGTAGAAAAGCCATCATGCAAGAATTCTGTGTCTTAATGTTTGTTTTACACCATACAAATAAATGCGAATAAGACCTTCATTTTTCACATCTTACATCTTTAATTATCATCATCAAACAAATTTTTACAAATAATATTTGAAATAATATATATACATTAAATTTTGATTATTAATAATTTTTTGAGTGTGACATATTTCAAAACATGCAACACAAAACCCAACATTACAATCAGCTCCAAAAGCCAAACCTAAAGGTAATATTGAAAGACTTCGCACGGAAATGCCAGTTAAATTTTTCTGGTTACAGAAGTTTTTATAGCAATTAAATCTCCAGCCCGGAAATATGACGGGCACGAGAAATAACAAACGACACCTCAGCCCGTGATTTTGACGGGAGCGAGAATTAAGGGGTTAAAAGGGTACCTGACCCCTTAACAAGTGAAATTTCTGGTAAATAAGAAATAATCCTTAGATTCCTAATCTTCATTTCCGCTTGATTAATTTATTGCGTAAAGATTATCTGAAGGCTTCTCACCAAACCACTGAATTAATTTATATTAAACTTAACCCTTAAAATGTTTGACATTTAACCCATAATTCTCGCTCCCGTCATATTCTCGGGCTGTGTCTTTTCCTCAAATTGTTTGATTCCCACCGCTTTCATAAAATAGTGAAATTGGCTATATTTTAGTGTCGTTTTTCCTGCCATTAAATAAGGTGAATATTTCTTTTTCATAAAAGTGCTGCTAATAAGCAATTTGAATTTTTCAACCGTAATTTAATTCGAGCGTTAAGGGGTTAAAGGTATTTTGCTGAATTAAAATCAATAATTTTCTAAGCCATAATGAATTTTAATGCCTTAACCCCTTGAGGGGCACCGGTATATATTATATACCACCTACGATTAATGAAGTTTTACACCAGAAAAATTTTATTAAATTTTACTTTTCTAACTTTGGTGGAAAAAAGTCGTAAAATTGCTTTTACTTATTTCGAAATAGAATTTTTCAAAGATTCCGGTGGGAATTCAGAATTTCACAAACGTAATTGCTTGCCTCTCAAGGAGTTAATGTGCATTCTGCAGTAATCGATCAGGAACATATCGCTCACCCGCAAGAAAAGTGACACATCTCGACAAAAGTAAATTTCACAGGAGAGCCAAAGAAAAGTTTGGATAATTTTACTATAAAATTAAATTTCAGAACTTAGCTGTGTATGCAGGAATAAACACGAGCATAAAAACATAAAACCCTTAAGAATGAAGAGGTAGGATAAGGAGAGTCCGGTAATTTTAAAATTCTCACACAATCCACTTCTCTTCTGTGGTCATAAATGGACATATGGCGTACTAAAGGGAGTTTCCGTATAACTACACTTATGAAACTGTTTGTGTTGTAAGACACACCTATTACAAACCAATTAGTGGAATAAAACGCAAAATGAATTTTTGCGAGATGTGTCACTTTTGTTGCGGGTGAGCGATATGATATATCAGGTAATCTGCCCATCGAAAAATCGGTAAATCTATACTTCTGTATTATAAACTTTTACAATTTGTAATGGATAATATTTCACTAAAACAAATTTAAATTTTTAATTTATCAATGTTCATCTGATTATATAAAAGTGAAATTATTGCTTGCAACTTATTTGAAGAATTAAGATTTTATTTTTTCAGAAATAATAAATTTTTAAAGCAACAAGCTATTTTATGTAAATAATCTAAAATAAATGCAGTCTTGTACCCGTGTTCTGTTTTTACTATTCGCGTTGCATATCTGAAACATAGTTTGACATGGTACCGACGATATTACCATGAAATTCAATAATCAATTAAAAAAAATTGCAACTTAGCTAATTTGTCAAATTAGCTTTAAATATGTCCATTAGTAATAACTAATGTTAACTAGTTACAATATTTTTTAATTCGTCCATTCACTTGGTCAAAACAACAATTGATGAGCATGTAATTACAAGAACGATACCCAATTTTCAGTTATTACAGGCACGATATGCATATAATAAATAAAAATATTACTCAAAATGTCAGTCATATTTTCTGTGCATCCATAAAAATGTTTATAATGTTCGCGTTAACCCATTAACCGCCCAAACTATAAGGTTGAAATTTTCAACTTTTTAACTGAACATCGTTTGCCACCACAAACTCTGAAAGATAATTTTCCCTTTATGTGACCTTAAATATTTATGTATTTGAGTAAGGCCAATTTTTTAACCCTTTCAGGGGCAAGGCATTTCTGCTCTAAAAATGTTCAAATATTTAATTCACGCCGCAATTTAAAAACAAATTTATTTGAAAATAATCAAAAGCCTTTTTTCACGTATATTATGAGACCGAAAGTGTACTAAAAATTTCTGGTCTCATTTGTTAATTTCGGCATTAAAATTAACCGTTTGCAGACTACAAACGGCGCCTCTCAAGGGGTTATTTGAAAAATAGAGGTGCGTATGTAAATAACTTAAATATGGGCATTTATTCTGACCATTGCGTGAACGCAACACCAGCGGGTAATGGGTTCATATATCTGAATTTTCGGATAACAACCAGTCAAAAACAAAACGAATTACAATTTGTTTAAGAATCTCTTGTCAGGTATGTCATACAATTTAAATTTGCTGAAAAAATATCATTTATATGATTATATTTTATTAATATAATTTGTTTGTGTAAAAGCAAAACTGAGAAAAAATAAGAATTATTATTCTATAAGTGAAGAAGATGCGGATTACGCTGTATGCTGGAAGCATAGTATTCGATGTTTTAAACATTTTTGAATTAAAGTTTATACTCAAGTTTAGAACACACATGTTTTATTCCGTTGTATTTCGAATCGATATTATAAAGCAACTAGTCAGATGTGTCAATCCCAAAACATTTCTCTATACTTCAAAAAATGCAAATTTTACTCTCTTCTATCTTTACAAGATGGAAGTATTGGATATGAGAAAAAAATTCGATTTTTGGTTTTCAACAGTCGTTATACGTTTTAGAAGGCCCTGAAAACAATTTGACTGTTTTAAGAAAATGTCTGTCTTTGAGTCTGTCTGACTGTGATACAAAGTTTGTGGGCGCCTTATGTCAATACCTAACCCACGGATTAAAAAAAAAAAAAAAAAAAAAAAAAAAAAAAAAAAAAAAAAAACAACTTTAGATTCAGTTGTACCCTAATATAAATTGCTGCTGATTAGTTTTTGTTGTAAATTGCCCAAAAGGTGGCACTACTATACTGCATGTTTCGCGATTCCCGAAATAGCTCTAACTCAAGAACTAATACTAGATTAATTTTAAGACAATTATTCTAATTGGTAAATAAATCATATTAGATCTAATCTCCAACTGGGCGAAAAATGTCCGGACCAGGATTCAAACGAGGGATCTCCTGGCTGAAGCCGCCAGTGCTCTGCCATCTGAGCTATCCCGGACGAATCTGGTGGAACAATTCCCACTCAGCTAACCTGGTCTGAAACCTGGTTCACCTCAACAGAATAAATCTCAGGCAATGGAACTCCAGAAATCGCTGGATACGAAATTACACTAGATTAATTTTAACACAATTAGTCTATAAAAATAGCAAATAAAGCCTTTTTGCAATAATATTAAAAGCAGAAAAACCAACGTTTAAAAATGCACAAAGTAGCAAAACAGCCAGGAGATCCCTGGTTCGAATCCTGGTCCGGACATTTTTCGTCCAGTTGGAGATTTACATCTAATATGATTTATTTATTATTAATGAAAGAAGCAAAAATGCACTTTTGCTACTTTCCATGTATTATTTGTGCATTTTTAAACGTTGGTCTTTCTGCTTTTAACAATTATCCTAATTGGTAAATAAATCCTATTACATGTAAATCTCCAACTTGGAGAAAAATTTTCGAACCAGGATTCGAACCATGAATCTCCTGACTGAAGCCGCCAGTATCTCCTGACTGAAGCCGCCAGTGCTCTGCCATCTAAGCTATACCGGACGAATCTGGTGGAACTTTCCCTGGTGGAGATCCCTGGTTCGAATCCTGGTCCGGACATTTTTTGCCCAGTTAGAGATTTACATCTAATATGATTTATTTACGAATTAGAATAATTGTGTTAAAATTAATCTTGTGTAATTTCGTATCCAGCGATTTCTAGAGTTCCATTACCTGAGATTTATTCTGTTGAGCTGAACCAGGTTTCAGACCAGATGCTATAATCATTAAGGCTAGCTGGGTGATAAAGTTCCACCAGATTGGTCCGGGATAGCTCAGATGGCAGAGCACTGGCAGCTTCAGCCAGGGGATACATGGTTAAAATCCTGGTCCGGACATTTTTCGCCCAATTCGAGATTTACATCTAATATGATTTATTTACGAATTAGAATAATTGTGTTAAAATTAATCTAGTGTAATTTCGTATCCAGCGATTTCTGGAGTTCCATTACCTGAGATTTATTCTGTTGAGCTGAACCAGGTTTCAGACCAGATGCTATAATCATTAAGGTTAGCTGGGAGAGAAAGTTCCACCAGATTCGTCTGGGAAAGCTGAGATGGCAAAGCACTGGCGGCTACAGACAGGAGATCCCTGGTTCGAATCCTGGTCCGGATATTTTTCGCCCAGTTGGAGATTTACATCTAATATCAAGAACTAATGCACGAAATTTAATAAATTCTTAGATGCACTTAGACTTAGATATTGGTGCTCATTAGTTTTTGGTGTAAATCGCCCAAAAGGTGGCGCTGATACGCTGCCTTTTTCACAGTTAACACAGTAGCTCTGTGTTCAAGAACTCATGTACGGAGTTTCATCAAACTTCAGATTCAGTTTGACTTTGACATAAGTTGCTTCTGACTGATTACGTTTTGGTGTAAATCGCCTAACAGGTGGCGCTGATATGCTACATTTTTCCTGATTTCTGCAATACCTGTATGTCAAGAACAAATGTACGGATTTTTATCAAACTTCAGATTCAGTTAGGCGTAAAACATATAACAGGTGACACTGCTAAGTTGCATTTTCATGTGATAGGCATGTCTCAAAAACTAATGCATGGAATTTAATCAAGTTTCATATTCTATTCCATTTTCACATAAACGATCCTTATTAGGTTATGGTGTAAACTGATCAACAGGTGTGGCTTTTATAACTTTCAGGATGAAAATATTGGTTGCAGAGATCTAAGAGGGTAGGTGCGAAACTGAATGCTTGATTTGAAAAATGCTATGCTTCTATCTCCTTTTTAAATGCGCGCAATTAAACGAACCGATACCTTTATAATCCTTATTATGAGCATAGATTGTCTTTTAATTTTGGCTCTGAAATAGCGAATTTTGCAGTATCAACAAGTATGAGATAGAAGAAAGTTTTGAGACTGGGTTAATTAAATTCTGATAATTATCTCTTACATTACTCAAAAAAAAAAAATTCAATAAACAGAGAATATAAGTTCTTGAATACATCAATTTTTTCTCCTTACCAAATTTGCAATTAAGTTTCTCTTTTTGTTAAAAATTATTTTCAGTCAAAAAATTTAATACTTTGCAATCGAGGTCGCACCAGTATTTAAATGTAATTTTTTTCGGCTTATCTAATGACAGAATTATCTGCTACTGAAGATGACGAAATAAACTGTAAGAAATTAGCGGTTTCTAGAGCATTTGGAGCCCCGGTTTACGCTGGATGCCTCGCAACACTAGGGGTGAGTGAGCGTATAGCTCGAGTGCAACTAAATCTTTTCAGGGGCAAAGTACTTCTATTCGTAATATGCTGAAATGATTGAATGGCACCAGAACTTAGAAACAAATTTATATTACATATATGAAATGTTTTTTTTTCCCCCACGTATTTAATAAAATTAAAATTTCGTTTTAAAATTATGGTGTTAATGTGGCATTTGGCAATTAAAATTAAATGGGATATATTATATTCCACTGCCCTTCAAGTGGTTTTAAGAACCGTATGCTGAATACCAGATATATTTAATTTCGTCAAAAGTAGTTTATGTCATTATTTTTAATTACATGTGGCTTAATTAACAACATGTAATCTAAGGAAATCATATAAAGGTTTATTTATATTAGAGAAACAAAAATACGGTTCGAAGTAAACAAATTCTATAATCAGAATAGCAATCAGTGACACACACACAAAAAAACCGCTTAAATCATTGCAGCCTGGACTTAAAATGAGTACGTACGCACATTCGCACTGGAATTTCAAGCAGAAGAAACAGAGTTCTTTACGTACGCAGGTACATCGTGTTTCTTAAAGGGTTAACCCCTTGGGGACGAGCGGCACGAATACGTGCCGTATGAAGTGCTCAGATACCTTGATTTTCCTCACCAGTAAAATTTTATTGTAATATTTGCCTTATTTAATCAGCGCATTTTCTCGATTCAAGAAAACACAAATTTCTGTTTTTAAAAAACGGTGACAAAAGATTAAAATTTTTGTAAAAGGCTCCCGTCCCGAAGGGGTTAATAAGACGAAAATTGTAAAACTTCCTTTTATTTTAAAATTTTAAAAACGCCATTTTAAGGTTTCGATTAATCAGGGAGTAAAAAAAATACATGGGGTCTTGCATAATTTTTTTATTACGAAAATAATTTTTCTTTAATTTTTTTCTTATTTTATAATATAGTACGTAAAGATAGTTTTGATATATATTTAACAATATATATATGTGTGTTTGGAAAAATACATAGATATGTTTGATATTACTGCCTCTTTTCTGACGATTTTTTTTCAGGGGGGGGGGGGGGGATTGCAGTCGCCATTGTATTTTATATATGCATTATCTGAAATTAGTATGTTAAATTTAATCAGTTAACTAAGGTTTGTTCCAGTGACTGTTCGAAGGAATTTATATAAAAAAAACAAAACAAAAAAAAAAAAAACAATTCGTTTTCTAAATGGCTGCTTTCTTAAGTAAAAATTCAATTTTTAGGTACGTACGTAATTATATAAATACGTAGCACCTATAACCGTCATATGTGCCGTCCGTCTGTCTGTCTGACCGCATAATTAAGTGTCGCAAAAACTACCCAATTGAATGGGTTGAAATATTATACATATAATCGTTGCTGAATTTTTCGAGTCAATTCAAATTTTATGAAAATCGACTCAAAACTTTTAAGAGATATGAATTAAAGATTTCTTCATTTTATTAAATCCTATTATGCGTATGTAAATCAATGATATGTCATGATAGGTAATGATTATAGATTGCCATGATGATGAAATCCTCCTTAAGATGGGGTTTTATTATTTCTGTATGACTGAATTTAATATATAGAATCGTAATAAATTTTGTATTCATGCATTTTTGCATAAGAATGCAACAGCTTTTGCCCCAAGATGTGAATATTTATAAAATTAGTTCTAGCACGAACGCAGCTCATTTGCCACGTTTGACGTACAATTTATGACTTGTTATCTTTTTTTAAAAAAAGGCGAAAAACGGAAACATAATTCGCTCGGTTAAGATGGCAATAATAATAATAGATGGCAATAAGCATAATTATGGAAGAAAATAGCTGAAAAAATTAGAAGTGAACCAATTCAGTACTTTGAGATTAACTGTGATCACCGATTTCAAAGAATACCCTCTTGAGAAAAAACGTTAATGATAAAAACGGCGAGATAGTTCCCATTCATCATTACTCTAATTTCTTTCTACAAGATTCACACTAACTCTGCTTTAAGTTATGAAATCTAAGTTTAAATTATTGCCCTAGAAGAGGCATCAGCGTCCTAAATTGTCAAGAAAATAATTAAATAAAGACATAAGTAACCGGAAATGA
This sequence comes from Maratus speciosus, assembly GCA_963932465.1. NCBI lineage: Eukaryota > Metazoa > Arthropoda > Arachnida > Araneae > Salticidae > Maratus > Maratus speciosus. The sequence continues at coordinate 475,309,249 of OZ010797.1, forward strand.
TATTTTAAGTAAGAATAAATGGAAAATACAGTGCTGCCGCTGTAGACTTTTTTTATATTCTACTAGCACAACTTTAAAAAAAAATCGTAGTATATTTATTTTGCAAATATCATCAAGCTGTATGTGGAAAATTTTTGTTTTCAGAAAGTGGTGCGAGATAGAACTAAAAACAGTGGCCTGTTACAGCCCTGCAAATAATCTCTAACTAAAAATGCAATGCAGTGACGAAAATGCTCAAAACTATAAGGTTTATTGCAACGAAAATATAGAAATTATTGGAGAAACTAAAGAAATATAAATAACCTCTCTGTTATATCTTCGGTTTGTTTGCCCGTTGGTTTGAAGGTCATAATTTGATATTCCGAATTCTTATCAATTTACACATGAGACGATTAGATAATGCATTTAGAGTGAATTTTAATTCAAAACTAATTTTTTTCTAGGCTAATTTCTTCAGTATGTTTCCCACAGAAAAACATGATTTTTTAAAACTATATCGGGATGCATGAAAATTAACGGAATTTCGGAATGTAATTTTTTTTAATGAACTTTAACATAAATTTTGTTAAAAGCTTTTTCTTTAATTTCATATATGCCAATAGATTACTCAGGAAAAAAACGAAAGCTTAACCCTTTGCATTCGTATGTCCAGTCAGACTGGACATCATATTTCTTTGCAAAATTTCTTTTTGGCACGAGTATTAAAGGAAAATAAAATTTGCCTCTCAGAATTAGGGCATTTTTAAAATTATGTACTCGAAGGAAACTTCTTTTAAAAAAGTGATGTCAACCGAATAAAATTTGTGTAAGAGACACACGAGACGAAATGGTTAAGAATACTATAGTGGTCGTTCACAATTTTTTTATTTTGCCGAGGCAAGAAAGGCTGTGCGTTGAACGATGCGAGTTATTGACAAGCATATTTATATTATTCACATTTGAATTACAAACAGAATAGTATTAATAGTTTCTAGATTTGTATTTATAGATTAATTCAATAATTATACATTAATTCAACTTTTAATACTACGCTTCTAGAATCTCGCGTAATCTTCAATATTTTTTATCGGGTTCTTGAATAATAATTCTTAAGGATATCTGTTTTTTTTCATAAAAAGAAAGATAGTCATAAAAAAACCTTTTCAGAAGATTAAACCCTTTAGTGCTCAGTTTTGCATAAATGCAAAGAACAGATTTTTGAATTTAATAGATTTTTTTTTTTTTTTATTCTTATGTACCTAATTCACACCAGGAAATTAAAATAGCAATATTTGCTTTAATTAATAGCAGACATTGCGTATTTAAGTCGACACATCATTTCAGCACAAAAGCGCGCGCGTTATCACTCTAGCTTACAGAGAGAGCGGACGTGTTTTCTCTCTGGTGATATTTTCATTTTAGCGCCTGTTTTAACGGGCAGCGGTGCATTTTTTCTTGCTTCTATTATGTGTATTGGTGACAGCGGTCCATAATGTAACTCCAGTTCATACGAATAGGATTTTATTGTGAACTGTTGTTCCAGCATAGTAGTACTATATTGGGAGTTCTACGAACATTAATATGATGGATGCTAAGAATCCATTTAATTTCAATGAAAATGCTACACGCATTGTGGACGGAGTAGAAATGCCAGACCTCGCTTCTGCATGGAACGAATTTCCTCAACTTTCGGATGAAAAACAAAAAATGATCGTCAAGCAATTCTTGATGGAATGTGACAACCACCTGAAAGGAATATTTCAAAGCCCAGACTACAAACCCAGACAAGATCTACAAGAAAATGTGAGTAGCCTTTTGTCTACTGTGATGTTTCTTTTTAATGAGCCATTTGACCCGCTCAGGCTGTGTAAATTAACTGAGTTTAAAGTTTTTATTTCTAAAAACAACTTAGACTTAATCGAAACACTAACTGATCTTAAAGCAATTGCGGTGGACTCTACTGAGGGCTTCCTCTCTGCTAAAAATGTAACCCGTAAAAGAACGCATACTGAAAACGGTAGCGTACCATTACAAAACAAATACGCCATGTTAGATGATAAAGCTAAAGTTAATCATGAAAATGATGATATGGACAGCACCCCAAACGATGGCGACGTAGCTGGTGGCTCTGGAACACCCACTACCCCTAAAATTAAAATCCACCCTTCTACATAGAAATTAAGGGTAAATGGCATGAACTTGCCGCCAAAATTAAAGAACAAAACTAAACCAACCCACTCATCAAAATGGATGGTGAATTACTAAAAGTTCACTGCAAAACCGACACAAACATTCGTAAAACTCAAGCTTATCTGGATACCAATGCCATAGCATACACTACCCTGAGCCGTGCGGAACAGCGCCCACGGAGTGGTTATTCGAGGAATCCCCTGTTATACCGACCCACAAATCATAATTGATGAGCTAAAACAGCATAATTTCGTAGCAAATAGAGCTTCTATGATGAAAAGCAGAAAAACCGGAAACCCGATGCCACTGTATGTTGTAAACATCTTGCCGAGAGCAAAGTTCGAGGAAATTTACCAAAAAACTGAAATATGTTATATTAAAGTCACAATTGAACGTTTTAAAGGCACGGGCATTGTAAAACAATGTTACCGTTGCCAAAAATTTGGCCACTCCTCTGAAATTTGTAAACTCCCTGCCAGCTGCGCAAAGTGCTCAGAAGGGCATCTAACCCCAGAATGTGATAAAATTGGAAAAATAACCCCTAAATGTAGTAACTATTCTGGTCCTCACCCGGCTACTTATCGCGGTTTCCCTAACCCCCCCCCCCTCCCCAATTCCACAAAAATAATCAATCGTCAAAATCTCCCCCAAAAGAAAAACCAGCTAAAGCTTTCCCATACATGCTGGCTCAAACTATGGCGAGCTATAACTACGTCAAACCAGCCTCAGCCCCACAAGTTACCAAGAAAGCCCCAGACACGGTTGCCACTCCAGCACCCAAACCTGAAACAGCTAATTCTAACGAAAATAAACCAATAGACCCTGAAAATGCAAACCAGAAAATTCTAACAGCTCCAATTATATAACAGACCTAAAAGATATTCTTAAAACTTTCCAAGAGATGAAAGAAATCTTTAAATTCAATAAATTTATCCAATGTTTCCAAAACATAGCTAAACTCTCCAAAAATTGCAACGACCCAATGGAAAAAATATTTATAATTATAAACGCTTTTGACAGCTTGGCCACGGAATTCAACTCACCCAATCATGAGTAATTCCCTACCTTTAATATTAACATTCCTGGGTATAGGCTTTTTCACACACCCCGCTCAGACGGCACCCCAAGAGGCGGCACCGCTATTTATATAAAGCACCATATTCCTCACTATCTTTTTAACAGTTCTAATTTTAATGACATTGAATACACTAGTATTGTCCTCCAGCTTCCCCACATTAACATTAACTTAGCTTCAATTTACGCACCACCTACTGGTAACTTTCCTGTTAATAGCTTAACTCAACTCTTCTCCTATCACCAACACTGCTTCTTTGTTGGCGATTATAATGCCAGGAGCAGGCGTTGGAATTGTCACGGCAATTCTCACCGGGATACCTCTCTCCATAATCTAGTCCAACACCTTAAATTAAGCCTACACGCACCTAATACTCCTACACACATAAGCACGACGCCTAATACCCACGATTCCATAATTGATCTTTCTATCTCTAAAAATCTTCCCTATCCTATCACCTCTACTGTCATTAAAGATCTTTCCTCTGACCATTACTCTGTCTGTTTCAAAATTGACATTATAAACCCTATTTCTCCTCCTCCTTCCGTGGCCATTGATTGGAAAAAATTACTAACCATCTTGCTAGCCAAGATATTACTTTTCCCATTATAAACTCTACAACTGATATTGATGACGCTGTGGATTCTCTAAATTCCAAAATTATTGAAGCCCAAAACCATGCTACCTTCAATACCTTCAAAAATAATAACTCATTCATTCCTCCTCGTTATATTTATAACCTGATTGAAAATCGTAACCAACTCCGGCGACAATTTCTAAATTCTAGAGACTCGTCCCTTAAACCCTTAATCAATAGAGCTAATAATAGAATCAAAAATTGCCTTTATAAGGAAAAGCAAAAAAGTTGGAATAATTTCCTCAAAAATCTCGCTAGCGAGGATAATTCTCTTAGGCTAATCAAACGTAAAATCAATAAAAAATACTCTCCCTTTCCCCCTCTTTCGGACCATAATGTTAACTATGCTTATACTGACCAGGATAAAGCAAACCTACTTGCCAACTCCTACGCATTACAATTCTCTCCGAACCCAAACCTCACTAGCCAGGCACATCTTGATGAGGTTAGTGAAACTGTTCGCAGTTTCCTAGCCGTCCCCCCTGATGACCCCCCCTAGTATTCAGCCTATTGTTATCCATAATGTTGTTAAAAAATTGAAAAAACGCAAGACTCCAGGTTACGACAAAATTTCTAACACTGCTCTTAAAAATCTTCCTCCTAACTGTATAATCTATATCACCAAACTTACTAATGCTATCTTTAAATTTAATTACTTCCCGAAACCTTGGAAACTTTCTATCATATCACCCATACCCAAACCTGGAACTGATCTCTCTGATCCTACTAACTACATACTTATCTCTCTCCTTCCTTCTCTCAGTAAAGTCATGGAACGTGTCATTAGGGCCCAGTTGCAGGACTTTATTCAGCAAAACAACATCCTTATGCCTGAACAATTTGGCTTTCGCCCAAAACATTCAACCCAACACCAGCTCCTTTGCGTTGTTGAATTTCTCAGCGAAAAGCTCAACGCGAAGATCCCAGCTGCAACCATATTCCTTGACGTCGCAAAGGTTTTTGACAAAGTCTGGCACGAAGGCCTTATATACAAATTAATTAAGCTAAAATTCCGTGCCAGACTAATACACTTAATATACTCATACCTTTGCTGTCGTACTTTTAGAGTCCGCATCAATAACATCTTATCCATAATTCTTTTTATACTATTGGGCATCCTTCAGGGGAGCGTGTTGGGCCCAATGTTATTCAACATATTTTTCAATGACACCCCACGCTCATTACTTACTTATTTAGCTCTGTATGCGGATGATACATGTATCTACGCCTCAGCACACCACCCAGATAGTCTATACAGGTACCTGCAGACTCATCTCGAAGACTTCCTTGACTGGTGCGACCTATCGCGCGTTCTAATAAATGAAAATAAAACTAAAGCTGTTTATTTCTCTCGTAAATTTATTTATCCTCAAAGACTAACAATAAATAACACCACTATTCCATGGTCGGACGAGGCCAAGTACCTGGGTGTCATCCTTGATCGTAGGCTCACTTGGAGCAAACATATTCTCTCCATCAGGGGGAAAGTCGCCGGAGCTTCTCTTGCCCTTAAACCACTTCTTAATAGTAAAACACTTTCTGTCTACAATAAACTCCTCCTCTATAATTCTTGTATTCACCCCATCATTACTTATGCCAGTCCTGTCTGGGGCTTTACCTGCAAGACTACTATGGATAACCTTAGCAGATTGCATAATAAAAATCTTCGCACCGTTCGAGGCGCCTCAAGATACTTACGTAACTCAACTGTCCGAAGGGACCTGAATACCATCACCCTTAGGAAAAGAATTAAAGACCTAGCAAAAAATTTCTACACTGCTTTATACGACCTTCCAAATGATATTGTGGCAGAGCTCCAGACTACGACGCCTTCGAGCCCCACCATCGTAAGCGCCCTAAATATTCCTCTATAATGGAATCCCCGTGAGATTTGTGTTCACCGCATTACATTGCCCTAGTAAATTTTTCACTTTTTCTTTCTTTTTTACTATTTAATTTAAAAAAAATAATAAAAATAAAAATAAAAATAAACCTCTATATATAACTATATATAAAAAAAAGATATATTGCCCTGATTAGTGCCTTTTTTGTTAAAGTAAGCACCCTTGCGGCCTTCCTTAACCGCCTTTCCTTGCTCAAGCTTGGTGAGAGTAACCTTTGAACTAGTGCTAACTTTTATTTTTTACTTAATTATCTACTCTTTACAGCAGTCTAGTACTGCAGCTATACCTATATTTTAATATCATTTATCATTTAATTCAAGTTCTTAAACTTTCTTTAACTTATTTCTCTTAATTGTTTTAAAGCATCTATGCTAGTAAAATCTTTAGTTTTTCCTTTTTTAAGTAGTTGCAAACAACTACACATTTATTTTTCCCAATGGCACTTCTATAATGTAAGACATCACAAATATCAGACTGGGTGTAAAGTTGACTTCAACTTGGTAGCCCCTTAACCGCTGCTTCACTGTTCAGCACTGTTCGTATTTAAGTAAAGGGAAATTAACCATTGAAACTTTCTGGTATAAAGTCAGATTCTCTGGAGTTCGCAATTTCTAGAACGTATTCTATCATGCGAATTAAAGGGTTAAAGGTTAAGTTTTATAAAATAAGTACAGTAAAGCCCCGATTATCCGCGAGCGGATGATCCGCGGTGCGGTTTATCTGGGAAGCGATTTTCTTTTTTTTTTTTTTTATTCAAGCTAACAGCAAGGAAAATACAACAAGCCCTAATAATAAATATAAACAGAAAAACTCATGTATTTGAAAGTAATAGAAGAATATTTCTAGATTCGGTTGCCATTTTTGGAATATCAGATATAAAGTCTTGATGTCGTCTCTTGATTTTATTAACCAAACGTATACACAGCAATGAAAATATTTAACAATTAAATAAGACTATCTATATTATAAAGGACAAACATATCTGTGCGTAACGCATACGTCATTTTGCGAATGGCAACACTTTGAAACTTGAAAAATAAAATTTCGGTTTTGCAATTTTCTATACTGCAAATTTTAAACTTTTAAACATCGCACATTTTAAATTTTTACACCCTCGTTATGATAAATTCCAGGAGAGCATATCAAGAATAACTTCATTTTCGTGATAAAAATCATTCCATACTAAAAGAAGAACAATAGTTTACAATTTAGAATAGAGAAAAGGTGTTTCCAAAGCAAGAAGCAAAAACAAGTGACTGATTTTTTTAAAAGGTGTAACTCAGCTCTTTTTGTACAATATGTATGGTACTGTTTCTTGTTAACTGTTCTTTATTTTATTTATTTAGACATAAAGCAAAGGTTTCTGATGTACTGTGCATATGTATGTATTTTAATCGTTTTATTATGTTTTTTGTACGCCAAAATATAGTTTTTATGTTGATTTGTTTTTCGTGTTTGCACCCCATTTTCAGTCTTTTTCGGGTTATCTACGAATTTTGTTATCCGCGGTGCCCTTCCCACCAAATTCCGCAGATAATCGAGGTTGTACTGTAATTATATAAAAAAAAAGGTATTTGGAGAGATACTTACTATAATATTTACTAATTTGCAATATTTTAGCGTATAATATCCATACGACAGTACTTTTTGCTTGTATTGCAGATGTGCAACAGAAGAAAAGATTGACGTATTATATGAAAAATGTATCTTTGGTTTTTTTCACTATCTTTCCTGTGTAATAAACCTTTTAGAGAATCATAATACTTTTTTCGAAACAAAATAAAAAATCGCGCATTTAAGGGTTAAGAGAAATTCTGAGATTTTCTTACAACTCGGTTTGTTTTCCATTGACTGTGTATGCGAATATTTATATGTGTTAATGAGAACGATATGGAGATTTTTATGCATGCCCAGAAAATAAGATTTCTTTATTTATGCACCGTGCCTATTAGAACTGAAAATGGTGTTTAATTCTTAGTAATTCCATGTTAACATACACTAATTGTGACAGAAAACACAACATTTTTTCAATGGACCAAATTAAAACTCGATCAAGTTAAAACGGATCAAGTTAAAACTAGTTTTAACTTGCAAATTTAGTTATTACTAAAGAGCACAGTAAAATGTAATTTGACGAATTTACTTAGTCGAAACTGTTTTACATTTTTTCGTAATAGTCTAGTCAAATTGTTAGAAATAGATGTAAAAATTCTGCTAGAAGATTTTGTTTTTAAAGTGTTTATGGGGATGCTAATAACAGGAATTAATTGTTTTCCAACAAAATATCTCGAGGCTAAATTTTGTGGAGCCAAAAAACGACGAAATTTTCGGACTTTTTTCAGTTTTTTACCTATAACTTGAAAATTATGCAATTTTTGTGTGCCATACTTAGTCCCAAAAGGAAAGAGCACTAAATTCTCTACAAATGTCATAATAAAAACGTTTTTCTAAACCCATTACTAAGCGCGCTACGGCTTTCTAAAAAAGACGCTTTTTTTCTAACTCTGTGGAAAATCGCAAAAACCAACACTTGACACCAATTTTTATTCATTTTATCCCCTTTAATGTTACTTGTATATATTGCAGGGTTTTGCATGATAGCAATAACGGTTAATTACAACGGTAACCTTGTAAACAAATTTGACAACATTGTAATTTTTTTTTGTATTTAGAACTTAAGGGGTCTCAGGACTCTTAAAGCTCTAAAATTTTCGAAATTTTAATTTTTTTAAATGTTAAACTTCTATGTTTTCTGAACATTTTGATGTAATTGTTATCTTGAAATTCCCATTAGAACATAAGTTATGACATTTAGAATTATACTCGCTCAATAGTTGAAGCGGTGTTTCCAAAATTTTGAAGTCCATTTTCTCCAAATGACGTTTTTGGGCATAACGCGCACGATATCTCAAAAACTTTTGAATACTTTTTCATAAAATTTTCAAAACATATGTTTCATGTTAGTCTGTATAAACTGAACCTAAATTTTCCTTTTCATTGTAAAAAGAAAATATTTTTTAGGGGTTTATATTATTGAAATTTTCTAAATTTTGCATTAGCTAAATACAACTTTGTATTAAAAATATAAAAATGCTTTAAATACAAATTTATTTAGGTTCAGTGCAATTATTATAATCTGAGGTATAAGTAGGCACCAATATTTTCATTCTAGTTGCAAAATTTATTTTGTAATCGTGCGCATAAGCTGTTATGCCGATTTTCTGCTCGTCAAATGTCTGACAGTTTTTAGCCCCCTGTAAATGCTAATTATGCATCTTGCAATTTTTCATATATTTAAAATGAAAGAGCATACTTGTATCTTTCTTTCCCATTTAAAATTGTGTCTTAATATCAAATACATTTTAAGACATTAAATGTTGAAAATGGTCCTTTTTTTTCATTTTTTCCAATTTTAAGAGTCCTGAGACCCCTTAAGTGAAAAACATTAATAGCAGGTATTTACATGAATGTAAGTAAGAGTTACGGTAAGATGTTTAATGTATTTAGTAACCTCTGGAGTGTTTGATGATTGATGGGTTTGGTTCTTCAACCTCAGCTTGAGGAGTAAACGAGCAATTTGCTTGTTTTTCAACAGATTTGATCTTCCTTGAGCTTGTTGCGACATCATCAACCTGGTTGTCAAAGTCATCGTCGTTTCCGTTTTGGTCGATGGTTTCCCAGGCATCAGCTTCATCATCCTCTTCTTCTGGGTAAATAACGTCGTCCACATTTTCGCAGTTGACCCCGTTACAGTTTTCGTAAATTGCCGAATATTTGAGTCCTGATTTTTGACAAGAACATGCATTGCTGTACCCTTTTATGAAACTACGTGAGATAACATACAGCAAGGATTCAGGTGCTGGGATTTGGTACCTTTGAACTGGCTGAAAGAGACCGTCAGACCTGCGAACCCAAGACCATTCTTCAGGGGGGAATGCTGTTTCCTAGCCAAGCTTGTACCTGATGATAACATCGAAGAAAATCAGGCTGCGCAGTCTCTTGCGTTGGTGGTAGCCTTGCAAGATGAAGTTTGCTTTTAGTGGCAGATTTAGCAAGTAACGGGAACCGCAAGTTGTTCAATGTCTGTGAGGTGTCTCTGCATCCACTTATAGTGCAATAATGAATTCTTCCCCATCTTTGATTATTTCTTGACGGGTTGACTCTGGTTTATTCAACACACAGGCTATTTCTTAATCTGATCATGTTTTTTCAAAGTGTTACGAAACTTTGACTTTCCTTGCCCAAAAAGAACGGATGTTGTATCGCATCCTCGTATTGCATGAGTGAAAAGAACATTGTTGTAATTCTATTTGTATGAAATGGTTGAAAAGCACTTGGTTTCGATGTTACCTCTGCCTGCTTTTTGGGTTGGGTTGGGTTGATTTTTGACGGCCAATTATCTACACGAGGGATATAGGCCCTAGGGGGAGTGCCTTCCGTGGAGGTCTTTCTAAGGGAACCTAATCCGTATTAACGCATGGAAATCCACGGTTCGAAGAAAACCACGAAAACTCCGAAAGATTAGGCCGACGGGCGCGATTGGGTTCGAACCCAGCACCTCCCGTCTACCAGCTTCGAGAGCAGAACCTCTCAGCCACTGGTGGGGCTTACCTGCTTTTTGGAAAACAGATGTTTGTGTTGATATCCCAAGCTCGTCATGATCACGAGAAAACCAATGTCTTCTTCGACAATACTACACTTTCAAAGGCTTCGGGTCGTGAAATGGCTGAGGTAACAATCATGACATCAGCGTCTTCTTCTGCCTGGTCAGCTTGAATTCTGTTATTTTGAAACTCTGTTGCAATTCCTGTTTCTGTCTTTGGCTAGAAATTTGCCATGAAGGAAGGTTTTGATTGACACTAGTTTAGTTTTGTTTTAACGTACTATCATTCTTTTTCGTATTATGCTAAACTATGTTGAATGTGTCACTAATGTTTCCGTTAACGAATTTGTTTAAAAAGTGGTTATTATTAATGGATTTAATCATTATTATCCAACTATATTTGTATTACATTATTATTTTAACATTTTTAACTGATTTTACAGTCATATCCCATTATGAATGAAAAATTAATTGGATTGTAAGAATAAAGATAAATCAGACTGTCCTACAATTCAATGATGATGATGAAAATTTTAGCAATGGACACCCTACAAAATTAAATATTTTTATTTAACCCTGTAATCGTCGCGCCCGATACATTCACAGGCAAATTGACCTTAATTGTATAGGGCTCGACGATTACGAGTTAACCCCTTCGAGACGGGTGCCTTTTACGAAATTTGTAATCTTTTGTCACCGTTTTTTAACCCCTTGGGGACGGGAGCCTTTTACGAAATTTTTAATCTTTCGTCACCGTTTTTTAAAACAGAAATTTGTGCCTACTTGAATCGAGAAAATGCGCTGATTAAATAAGGCAAATTTTACAGTAAAATTTTACTGGTGAGGAAAAACAAGGATTCTGGGCGCTTTATGCGGCACGTATACGTGCCGCTCGTCCCCAAGGGGTTAAAAACAGAAATTTCTGTCTTCATGAATCGAGAAAATGCGCTGATTAAATAAGGTAAATTTTACAGTAAAATTTTACTGATGAGGAAAAACAAGGCTTCCGAGAGCTTCATGCGGCACGTATACGTGTCGCTCGTCCCCAAGGGGTTAAGCATAAAGCGTGATAATACATCAAACAAAATATTTAAACTTAAGATACAGTTATATTAAATTAAAAATTTTATAATATGTACATTTATAATCTATAATAAGGTCAAGTTCACATGATCTAATGCTGCAGCAAATGCGCATTTAATATTACACAACTTTCCCAAGATTTTTGTATTACTGATCTGAAACAAGCCGTTTTTACAGTTCATGCGCATGTGTATAACTTATTTTTGGCAAAAGGTGAAATTTTAAAGCAAACTGGAAAAGATTTCTTTTTAAACTATCAAAAGTAAGATGTGGTAGAAAAACGGAAGAAATCGTCGTACGGACACATTTAACCCATTGAGGGGCGGTGGGATAAAATATATCCCACCTAATTTCAACAAGATTCTCACCAGAAAATTTTAACTAAATTTTATTTTTTTAACTTGGACTTCTGACGGTTTACCGAGGAGCCTTGGGCCACTGCCCCACATCCCCGACAGTAACACTATGGAAGACTAATAGAAACTGAATCATGGCAGTACTGGGAAAAAAGACTTTTTTTTGGGGGGGGGGGGGAAACAAACAAACAATTCCTGAGCTCAATTGGAATAAAATAAAAAGCATTTAAAATTTTACTGACAGTTTAATAAATAAAATACTTAAAGAACATAAAAGGCTCAGCGAACAGCAACTCCCGCGCCTAGCTCACGTTTCACCGCTAGACCATGAAATCGTTAAAAAATTGCCTTTCCCTAATTAAAAATAAAATTTTTCGATTATTCCGGTGAGAATTTAAGAGGCTTTTTTATTGACATTTAGAGGATTATTGACATTAAGAGGCTTATTTAGAGACATTTTTGCTTCCCTTCAAGGTGTTAAACGTACACCTAATACATAAAAAGTGCTATAGACCTAAAAAGTACTAAAAATCGTACAACTTACGAGAAAAACGTACAATTTGGGAACCCTACTTTCTGCCCACCCTTCTTGAAAATTTCCCACCTTACTTATTTCGTCACTCCTTACTCGTTAATAGGGGCATTTTATTTCCACAGTTAGTAATGAAAAGAAATCTTTTTTTGGATGGGAGGCGAAAAATAAGTCACTTTCTGTGAAGTTGAAAAAAAGTGTTGTTTTCAAAAATCCGTAGCGCGCTTAGTATTGGGTATAGATAAACGTTTGTATTAGAAAATTTGTAGAGAATTTATTGTTCTTTCTTTTGTAACTGAGTATGGTACAATAAAATTTTATAATTTTCGAGTTATAGGCAAAAAATTGAAAAACGTCCGAAAATTTCATGGTTTTTCGGCTCTACAAAGTTTAGCCTCGAGATATTTTGTTGGAAAACAATTAATTCCTGTTATTAGCATACCCATAAACACTTTAAAAACATAAAATCTTCTAGCAGAATTTTTGCATCTATCGGTCCTAATCTCTTACTATTTGACTGGACTATAATAACTTATCCACGGCACATATCCAACAGAAGAATAAAATTTGAATTAAAACTCATACCGTAAATTTTATGATATAAAATAGAATATATAAATCTGATTTTTTATGCATGCGTACCTATTAGGTGTGTTTGCATAAATTCAAATCAATCGATTCCTGAAGTCGAATCGATAACATAGTAATGATAAAACATTCATCCCATCGACGATGAACAGTACGCGCGATTATTATCACACATGTAAACGTATCCTAAATTAAATATTGACGTTGTCGAGCACAGAATTTAAAATACATATGAATTTTATTCTCAATATAATATCAAATTCATATCTGCTTGTGGTTTAATTTAAATTCAAAAGTATGCAACCTGATGTACTCTATGTTAGGTTTAATCCCCTTTTAGGTACTTAGCCATATAATATGAAACAGCCTGTACATGTACATACATGCAGATATACACACACTTCCTTTAATGCATATAAAAAATGCTAGTTATAATAAACATTTTAAATGCATCATCATGTCAATTCATAATTCTTAGCATTTCTTAAGCATAGTTAACAACCAATTTAACGTATTGTTTTTATGTTAGATTTTTTGTTGCAAGTTTTTTTTTTTTTTTTATAATAATCTTTGCAATACTTAATATCAGAAATTTTCGGTAAAATAAAGGAATGTTTTTTTTTTTTTTTTTTTTTTTTTTTTTTTTTAAACAGTTGTAAAAATAAAACACAAAAAAGCGTGCCATGCAAACTAGACATGAAACAGTGTCGTCTTGAGCCGGATCATGTGGTCGGCACAGTATTGCCAGATTGGGGACTTTTTAAATTCAGATTATTTTACTGTCACCACTTTTTAAAAATAGTATAATTCGCCTTACTTTTCAGAATTCTTATCTATTTTTAAATATACCGAATATTTCTGTTTAAAAAAAGCGGTAAAAATCAACAATCTGGGTACAAGAAAGTCCCCAATATGGCAACACTGGGTCGGCATGGACTCGGGTTTGAATTTGATAAAAATCTTCCGGGTCAGGCTGAAAGTTTTTGTTTTATTTTTTTCCCAAATATACGAGGGGTTATCGTAAAATTTCATTTACAGGCGAATAATTTATAATGCTACCTCGCGCAACTTTTTCAAAACAAAAATATTTTACATGCGCTTTGAGAACATTTGCAAGAGAAATATACTACGAAATATTTTTTTGTTTGCTTATTTTTAAATAAATTGGGAATTTTAATTTATTCAATTTTCAGTTTTTTATGAAAAAATTAAATTCAAACTTAGGTATTAATACAGCCAATACGCATGCGTGCAAGGAACAAACGGAAAATTTCCCACTTTTTCAGTTCCGGGAAGAAATAACGGAAAAAAGTATGTTTTCTAGGAGTACGGAAATTTTGTGTATAAAGAAGAATTTTTTGACGGTGTATATTTAATTTGAACTAATTCTAAAGACATTAAATGTAACACTTACACAGTTTCATCTTAGAAGAACAACTTGTTTAAACGTAACTGAAAAAAAAAAGTTAAATTCCTGTCACGTGTAGTGTAAGATCTTAAACTTATGAAAGCAATTGTTTACACAACCTCCCCCAACTTGAAATATGTATTTAATAATCTGAACTCAATCGGAAATCTACTTTTAACAAGTGAAATTTCTGGAAAATTACGACACATTTTATAGATTCGCAATCTTCACATCTGCTTGATTCATTTATCGAATTAAGAAGAGCTAAGTCTTATCACCAAAGTACTGAATTAATTTATATTAAATTTACAGCTTCAAATATTTCACAATTAAAGGTATTTTGCGATTTAAAAATCAATAGATTTCTATTTTATAATAAATATTAAAGCCTTGTTGTACATTCTACAATAATCAATCGGAAACATATGGTGTATATCAGAAAATCTAAATATCTAAAAATTAATTAAACCATACTTTTAGAATGAGTAATCAGGAATCTTTCATTAAAAGTAAGTTTTAATTAAAAAATTATCAATTTTCATCTAATTACGTAAATATAAAATTTTTGTTTGCGTCATTTAATCGAAGAATTAAATAATTTTATTTTTAGAAAACACTTAATAAACAAAGTAGTGAACTAATTTATGTAAATGATCTGAAGTATATTCATGTTTTGTACTCGTGTTCGGATCTTACTGTTATTTATTCGGATTTTAACTAAACATTTTTATGACTGAGAAACTGTTTAATTTAATTAGTTTAATAATATGTGGTGTCATTTATTGATAATTGTCACTGGTTCGAGGTGCCATCCGTAATTGGAACATCAACCAATTCACTTTGCAACTGGTTGTGTCATGTTGCTATGGCAACCCCTCGTCTTCGTAACCTCTTAACCCTTAAATACACTGGCCTCTAAAAGTTAAGGTACAGGGACTGGATGCTTTCAATTGCACACGTTTTGTAGAATAACTACAAAAATTATTGGCGAATTGTTCTCGAACTTCTGGGATGAAAAGAACATGTTTGATTTCATATTTCTTAGTGAAGATTTAGTCGGGCTGACAATTAGGGGGCTAATAATAAATTTAATAATGAAATAATATTTGCTATCAGCTATGCAACAGAAAATGCTGGAAATAGTTTGTCACTGCGTTAAATGACTATTTGGGTCCTGTTGAACGTTTGTGTGCATTTGTGTAAGCATAGTACTCATATTCGTGAAAATGTTATTGTGTCTGTGAAAAATTCAAATTTTTTTTCTTATAGCATACAGAGTTTTCAACCAAATTTAACACAACTTTTCGAAAACTTACCAAAGAATAGTAGCAACAGTATACTGCAATTAAAACATGAATATATTGAATATTTGATGAGATATATGCGTTTTTATGAGAATATTTTTAACTGCGCATGCGCAGAAGATTTCAAAATTTTTATTTCATAATTTGGTAGTCAGTATTTTGGGGCAACTTATATAAAAAGCACAGTCAAATATCGCAAAAATTCACAAAGATAGGGTCGATATAGTGAGTTGCTTCCTAAAAATAGCTTTATTATAAGGGATTTTTCACAACTTTTCAATCAGCTCACTATATCTTTCTAAGTTTTCACAGCATTTGAACCAAGGAATATGAAATCAAACATGTTCTTTTCATCTCAGAAGTTCAAGAACAATTCGCCAATAATTTTTGTAGATATTCGACAAAACGTGTGCAATCGAAAGCATCCAGTACCTGTACCTTAACTTTTGGAGGCCAGTGTACATAGTGATACATATCTGCATAACTTTTTATTTAGTTTTTTGCAACCACTATAGTTATATAAAAATATTAATTCTGTGAAAATTGCAAAAATGTGCTACTAAATAATGTTAAAATCCATCTTAAAATTTCTCGCGTACAATCTTTAATATAAGAATAAAAAACACAATTCTAAAAGAATAATTCATGCATTTAAGGGTTACGTATTTAAAATAAAAAATTATATAAAATAAGGAATTTAGATTATTATTAAAATATTTACAAATTTGCAATATTTTCTTTATGACTGTAGTTTTTACTTGTATTGCAGATATGCAACATAAGAAAAGGTTGACGTATTATACGAAAAATCTATCTGTGATTTTTTTTTTTTATTATTTTTATATAAAATTTTTTTGAGACAAAATAAAAAATGATGGATTTAAGGGTTAAGACATGACCTATACGATTGTGTAGGTGATCCTAAAGAAAAAGAAAATCAAAAACATTAGCTTTTTTCGCGCAGTTTAAAATAGAGCCTGCACCCACAGAATTGCGTGGATCTTCACTTGGCATAACCTGCCATAGGGTATTTTTTTTAAAAATATTTCTTCCAAACAAATATAATCCTATTAATTAGGGGAAACCACCAAAACTTTTCATTTCTAACAAAAGTATTCCGGTCTTAAGGGGCCTTGTACCTTTTAAACGCGAGGAAAATTAACGAAAAATTTCAAAGTTTGAATTTGTATATCTTCAAAACCTTTTACGTAAAAAAATGAAATTTTAAATATTCATTAAACTGACTGTTATTTGTAATATGCTGCCATTTGAAACTGTTTAGCCTTTCACGAAATTTGTGTACTGTTGAAATTAAAATAGCTCTTTTTTTTACTCCATAAGTCATTGCACGCATGATATCTTGAGAACATATGTATGTTTGTTATGAAGTTCGCTATAGATACTAACAAGGAGAGGGCCAACCTTGTTCATCACAGATTTTGATTATTTTAATATATGTTGTTGGGTACAGACCCCTTAGTCTCAGGTTCAACGGATTTTATCCAACGCTCCTTAGTTCTTGAGAAACCGGGGGGTCTAGTAGTACACAACTTAAATAATTACTTTGTAACAAAAAGGATAGGTTGGTAGTAACTCAGTTGGTACGGGTCTTGCTTGCTGATCTGCGGGCCCGGGTTCGGTACCCGAACGTGCTACATTTGTTTTTCTCATTTTTTGTTTTATAAATATACTTGTAATTATAATTTAATAATTTAAATAAAAAATTTTAATATCATACATTAATTATAATGTTAACAAACATAAATTTAAATTTTTTTTATTTTTAAACTATTATTTCTCATCATTTAAAGAGGTTTAAAAAGAAATTGGATCTATTATTGAATGATAAAAATTACAAAATCGTGACAAAATTTATTGTGGCGCCATCTAGTTATGATAAAATAAAAGAATATTCAAATAAAATAAAAATAAAAGCAGGAATAAGATAAAGGGGAAAGCAAAATAATTGAAAACGCAAGCATACGTATTACAAATTAAAAAATGTTTAATATGCAAAAAATTGGTTGTAATTTAATTCTGATGCTAATTTTTAATATAATTATGCTTGTTATTTTAAAAACAGAATAATATTATTATCGCATTGACTTCTTTGTTAAAGCAATGCGTAAATGGTGTTTCTTTAAAATCACGAATTGACACAATTGATCATAATTATCGCATTGACTTCTTTGTTAAAGCAATGCGTAAATGGTGTTTCTTTAAAATCACGAATTGACACAATTGATCAATATCATTGCATCGATAAAGAATATATGGAATACATTTTAAAAGTGATTTTTAAAAAATTAACAGTTTTATACAACTATTTAGTTAAAAGTAAAAAATTAAATAGGTTAAAATTATAATTGGTATACAATATTATAAATTTTAATTGACAATGAGATTATTAAGTTATACTTACAAGCATATTTATAAACAAAAAGTGAGAAAAACAAATGTAGCGCGTTCAGGTATCGAACCCGGGCCCGCGGATCAGCCGGCAAACGCCATCCATACAAACTGAGCTACGACCAGCCTATCATTTTGGTTGCAAAGTAGGTATTTAAGTTGTGTACTACTGTTAGATCCCCCCAGTTTCTCAAGAACTAAGTAGCGTTGTATAAAATCCGTTGAACCTGAGACTAAGGGGTCTCTACCCTACAACATATATTAAAATAATGAAAATCTGTGATGAACAAGGTTGACCCTCTCCTTGTAAGACATGGTTCGTACGCCTCCTTGAATTTTGCACACCAGAAAAATTTTCGGCACCAGTATTATAGAAAATCTCTTCTTAAAAGAAGGCGAAATTTTGCGCGTTTAAGCTAGAGTTTTTTTGCTGTAAAAAGATACTGGTAGTTTTCCTGGAGAAATAACGGTATCCGTACGAACCATGTAAGAAAATTTGTGTGTTTAAAATGATCTACTTTTAAGTATTTACAGTGGTAATATTTTTAGTTATGATTATTTTTATTCACTAAAAAATGTAATTTTTTTTCAAAAATATATTTTTTACATAGTTAATGAAATAATTTTGACAAAAGAGATCATTTAAAAAATACTTATGTGCTGATTATATACGTCAAGTTTCATAACAATCCATTCATACATTCTCAAGATTTCGTGAGCGCAATGACTTAATCCTTATTCCACATAATTTTGACTTCTACTACTTTGACTTGTATAAATAATGAAATGTATGTGGTTGATACCTAAATTCCCTATAAATAAATGTAATAAAAACATTACCTGAGTCATAGCGATATAAGGAATGAAAATGTGGATACCAAGTAGTAATTTTGTGCATAGAAGGGGATGAGACTCCAAAAGAAAAGTACATACTACAAGTTCCAGACTCGGGGCTGCATGCTGGGTGATTTATTGATTCTAGCTGGCCAAAAGTTGATTCTTAAAAGTTTATCCTAGCATAATTTATTTTTATGCCTGTTATAGTTCAATAGTTAGGGTGTTGTACTCTGCTATTGGTTTTGATATAAATATAATTGTATGGTCCATAGATTAGTGCAAAGTTGGTGCTACTTAGTCGGGAACGAATCTATCAATTTGAGTATAGTTCTTTATTCTGTTACTTGAAGCGGAATAAAATATACTGCTCGGTTATGGGCGCTTTCACACAAAATATGGGCTTATTTTATCGGATATATGTGCGTAAAGTTTGCACGTATCAGTTGTTATTTCATATTTAATGTCTCAAAGAACTATGTATTTTTTTACAATTTGTCAGTTTTAATATTGAAAAAGTTATATGATAAAGCACGATTACGCTCAATTTTTGATATGATTAAATAGTTTAGATTATTACCTTTTCGTTGCAATTTAATTTGTCTGCCCTTAGGTGCCCTCCCAGTTTTTAGAATTGTTTTTAGTTTATTAAGTCTAAATATTTTTTTTTTTTTTAATTTTAGTTCAAGTACCATTTTTTTTTATTTTTATCAAAGACAGCAGAGTTTAACTTAGTCACAAAAGTAAACTTTTCCACCATTATGCAACGGCAACAAGATTTAAAATATAACGAAAATGTGAATTTGGATGAAAATTTCGTTTATAGAGGAAAATTACAATGAAGACCGCATGAAGTTTTGCAAGAGCGAAATATTTAAATTTATGACGAAATTTGGAAAACAATTACCAGTTGTATGTAGATATCTCAGGAGAAAATTATGTAAAATATATTACTTGGCTGCAAATTTCGAGTGGTTACAAAATTGATAACTAAATTGGTAACTACATTAAAAAAGTAATAGAAAATCTATGTTTCTTTATATGTTAATGTTCTGTTTCTGTTTCTGCTTGTTTGTTTTCAATTCATTTTCGCCCTATGGACTGCTCTTTCTTAATTATTGGTTCGAATAAATAAATAAAAGAAAATAAATCTTTTGCCGTATGGCGATTGTCTTAATTGAAAGGAAGTTTAATCATGACACGTCCAGTATGCTTAGTATTACCAGCGATCCCGCGTTAATTGAGGATCAAAATAAATGAAAATCAAATTAATTTATTATCAAAGCATTTATCAAATAATTTGAATTAAATTATTCATTTGAAATAAGGCTTTGTCAATAACATGTTATTAATATGCCTTTATCAAATAATTTGAATAATTTGAATCCTATTATCAAATTATTTGATTATTAAAGTTATTAAAAATTTGATTATTATTAGAGAGTATTGTGATTTAATAATCTTTAGTATAAATAAATATTTAGAAGATAATAAAGATTTGATTAATATATTTTTATATTAATCATAAATGTAATCATGTAAATTATACTAAAGATAAATACTAATAATAATATAACTAATAATATTACTAAAAATAAATACTAATACTAAAAATAAATAAATCATGTAAATTATACTAAATTACCTTCGTAAAAAATTCACTATCGGACGCCTCCAAACTTTTTCGTTAAAAAAAATTACAATGTTCATTTTAGCAATAAAAATGCAAAACTGATCAAATGATAAATAACACTTCGGCATGAAAAAAATACTCACTATCGCCGTCTGTCGAGAATTCTATGAACTATTTGTATTAACCGCTGTTTTAATAATGAAATAATTTGATCAATAGTATTAGATAATAGGATTCAAATGATTCAAATTATTTGATAAAGGCAAATTAATAATTTAATATTGACAAAGCCTTTAATAAATCAAAAAATAACCAAGTCAAATCTTTAATAATAATCAAAATCATGATCAAATCTTTAGCTTATCTTTATTTTATTTGATTATTAATTAAATTTATATGAAGATTTATTTGATTATCTTTATTTGACTAGATAAGGCGAAGAAAAATACTGTAAAATACTGGTATCTAGAGCATTTGGACACCCAATTTACGCGGGATACCTCTCAGCACTAAGTATGCTCGATAAACTATCAGAAAAATTTTGAGGATTTCTTTAAAATGCTATGATTTCATTCATTAAAACTTCTAAAGTGTCACATTGATTTATTATGTTGATCTGATTTTTAAATTTCTTGTTAAGCACTTTTAATGTTCATATCTTGTGATTACTTAAAGCTGTTATACTTTTATAAGGGAATATGGGGAAAGATGAAGAAGCTAAGCTTCTACAATTGAGGACAAAAAATAAAAAACGCTAAAAGTAACAAAAAATCGATTTTTTTTTTTTAATTCTTAACACTAGAAGCGCCAAGCGTTCTCCCTACCTAAAATCGCCAACAACAGTCAAGTTGACTGCTCAATGAATTAAATGCATATCTTAAATTGGAAATGTTTTATACTATTTATAATATTTTACTTACTTTTAATTATTTCTTTTAAGCACTTCTTCAAAGAACAATAGCTTATTATTTTTTTAAATAAATAATTTTGTAATAAATTTCTACTTACCTTTAAAAAAAACCACATTTTAATGTTATTCGCAATTTTTATACAACTTTTTCAATGTTGTAAGTGCATTTTCCACATACATAATCGGAACATTTTTTACATTCCTCCATAGCTGCCAACTTGTACGGATTTTTCTTACCACTAAAATTTAATAGAAATTTCCGACTTGTTCAAATGTTAAAAATTCTTGAATTTCGGTGATTCAATTAGCTAAAATTTATTATTAAATTTTAGTGATATGAAAAATCCGTACAAGTTGGCAGCTATGTACATCAATTCTTTTGATGTTGAATCCTGATGTTGAACTCTGTTGAAGTCCATTCGGGCAGTGACGTCTCTTCTTTCAGAGGCTATTGCTAGTATTGGGAATTTATTGGGGCAATCTTGAGCTTGTTTTTGTAATGAAATGAAGCTATCTTATCTCCTCCGTAACTATAATAGGAAATTATGCCTTGAAATATTTTTACCAGACAATTCTCGATAGATAACTTGAGGTATTTATTCGTACTAAATTCATATAAAACAACGGATTTAACTAGCACGAATAGAATATTTACTCTTCGTCTGGGCAATGATATCAACTCAACATTTGTTTTTGTTGCGTAACTCACTGTTTCTGGAAGTTTCTCCTTATTTTGTAATCCAACATTTACATTGGGATGCAAAGTACTGAGTAGCAGCTCATTTTCAATTTTTACCTTGATAGACCGTAAGAGTAGTTTATCCGTTCTGTAGTAAAATAATTTCATACAGCTAGATTTTATACTTCATTAATAGAATGAAGAATTTCTCATCGATGATTTCTTACTGTGCCACAAAACTTGTTTTTTTTTTTTTTTTTTATCATTTTATGTCTTTTAGCCAATGATGGTGAGGAAAAATAGTTGTCCGCGGTCACATTTCTATCAGTATTCAGATAAGGGTTTAGAAGATGTATTACTATATTTTCAGTAAAGCTTTCAGTTTCTCTTCTTGATTTATCTGTTCTAAGATATGGAAAATCATTGCACATAAACTTTGAGACTATATCAACTAGTATCTAAAACTTGATACCGAATTTGTCTGGTTTATTTGTCATTTACTGTATAAACCTTGGATGGAAATAACTACTAATCCACAACTAGATTTTCTCCTGGCTTATAGAAAATACCACACATTTCTATAAATTTATCACAAGTATCTGAAAACATAGCAAGCTTAGCACTTTATAAATGCTGAGTCCTAGCTGACTTCAAGTCAAACCATACATTTTCCATTATATCTCGAAATCGATTGCGCGAACTTGTTTCTGGAGGAAAAGCAGAACCCCATGTATACAATTCCACAGAAAATCGTAATTCATGCAAACGTATGCTTCTATTGTATAAATTATAGAAGTAAAAGCATCAAGCTCTTCCAAAAATATTTCCTAGTTTTTATTTATTGTTCAAAACTACCTCTACTTCCGTGCATTTTTTATATGGCGTAACATGGATTCATCCATAAACTACTTCCAACCTTCCCCGACATTTCTTTTTGCATATGGCGTTGGACCTAGTATTTCATTTAGCACATTCTGTGCTCCGTATTTTCCAGTTGCTATATTTCCCCAAAAGGCAGGGAAGAGGTGTGTTTGTAAAGTATTTCTTGTTTGAAAGAAACAGTGAATGAAAGGAGTTTGTAGGGAAAATTTGTTTCGCTAGGCAGGCCGTACGCTGAGGCAATAGGAGGAAAATGAAGTGAGACTTACGAGATATAAACATGCCGAAAAAAAGAAGAAAGCTGTTTCAAAGCTGTTTTAAAATTGCATTTTCTCCGACATCGAGCAAT
The DNA here is from genome assembly GCA_963932465.1 of Maratus speciosus. Taxonomy (NCBI): domain Eukaryota; kingdom Metazoa; phylum Arthropoda; class Arachnida; order Araneae; family Salticidae; genus Maratus; species Maratus speciosus. The sequence continues at coordinate 475,332,601 of OZ010797.1, forward strand.
ATTTTCCATGTGTCGCCTCAGTGTGTGGCCTGGCTTACAGTTAGCAAAAAAGGGGTGGGCAGTAAATAAGGAAGGAGAACATGGTACGTATTACCTGTTGTATAGAAACACTGAATAAAAATAATGTGTAGGGGTATGTTTTTCCAAGAAAACGTGTTTTCTGAGTAAGAAAACAATATGAATCTACTCAATTTTACTAGCAGTCAGTTTGACTGCTCGTGGTGCTTCTAGGTATAACTAAAAATATCTTCTTCAATATTAATTTCATTCGTTTCATATTTGGTAGCAATAATTTTCGAGGTGAAATGGTGAAAACAGTCAAAATGACTGCTCTGGCGCTTCTAGTGTTAGGTGCCAAGCTTAACAAACAGAAAAAAGGCTTGCAGTGTACCCCAGGATTGCCAGTTTGGCCTCATTTTTGTTTTATTTCGATTTCACACAGGAAATTCTGGAAGAAGAATTTTTAGTTTAAATAATAACGAAATAAATAACATTACATAAAGCAAAAAGTAAAAATCTTAATTTTCTGTAATAACTCAAAATTTACGAACAAAAATGGAGGCCAAACATGCAACCATGGTGTACCCCAGCAGTCATAGTTCAGAAAAGAGCCCAAAGTTATCACTATATAGTTATCACTATCACCAAAGTTATCACTATGAAGTTGAATGTGCAACACAAAGTGAAGTGTAGAACGCTGAAAGTTCCAGTATTAAGGCTGTTAGTCATTACACAACTTGTTCTTGTTGTTATTATTTACATCAATGGGATATTTTTAACCCCTTAATTCTCTCTTCCGTGATATTCACGGGCTGTGATGGGCTGTGTGTTTTATTCAGATTGATTCCCACTAGTTTTATAAAATAGTGTAATTGGCTTTATTCTGGTATCATTTTACTTGTCATTAAATAAGGTGAATATTTCTTTTTGAAAAAAATAAGTGATCCCAATAAGCAATCTGAATTTTTAAACCGTAATTTAATGCGACCGTTAAGGGGTTAAGTAAATTTAAAAATATAAAAAAATAAAATAAAATAAATGTTTATAAATAATAATATTAGATATTTAAACACTAAAGGAAAGGAGTTAAGTACCTACATTTTAATGTGTTAACTAAGAGCCAAAAGGAGTGAAATGGAAAACTCTGTAAGTAAAAGAATTAGGAGTTTTTCTTTTTTTCGCTTTAAATTTCCTATTTTGGACATTAGGTGTTTTACATTTTTAATAATCAATTCTTTCCAACCCCTGGGAATGGAGTTTTGAACTAATATTTGCTCGAGGACATCCTCCATATCTTGCCTCATACTATGCGTATCTTCAATTGCGTCTTTTAATTTTAAAGGGGCAAACCAAGAAACTATCGAAAAAAGACGCTGTTCGTCATCTTTACTCAGCCTTAGGGTAAGATGACGACTCGGATGGTTTAAGATGACGAACAAAACTTTGAACGAAACTTTATTAAGGAACACCAACAAAATATTAAAACTAATAAAAATTTAAAAGAAATCTAAAGGTAAAAAAAGAGTAATTGTAAGTTCAGATTACCCATAATATGCAGTTCAAAATGGTATGGGTAAGTGGATTATTTTCATCGTTTGTACGTTGCGTTGAATACCAAAAATATTTACTGCTTTATTTTTTGTAGGTTAAATAAGTCAAGGAAGACATTTGGAAAGTAGTGGCGTCTAAATTAAAGAGATCGCACGTACATGCGTCTTACGTTTTAACGTGCGATAATTGCCGTACAATTGGCGGCACATACCGTGTATTGTTGATGCGATAAATATTTGTAATAATTTATATTTTATCGAGTGCTTATGAACAATCGTCTGACTTGAATTCAATAATTTTAGACTGCAGCAATTGTTATCGACTTGAAATTATATTTATATATTCCTTTTTATTTATAAAATTTTTGGTGTAAGTTTAAATAAAATTTCATATTTAAATAAAATTGCTGTTGGATGCATTTCGTCGATATGTTACCATGAAATCAAAAAATCAATTAAAAACAATTGAAAATAAACTAATTTGTCAAATTAGCTCTAACTATGCCTTTTACTGATAACTAATGTTAACTAGTTACAATATTTTTTTAATTGGTCCATTACTCAATAAAAGTGCCACTTGTTCAAAGCTAGAGTCATTGAAAGTAGAATTACTAATAACGATACACATTTTTCAGTTATTATAATCACGATATGCTAATAACAAAGCAACATATTACTCAAAATGCCAATCATATTTTCTGTGCATCCAATAAAAATGTTTATAATGTTCGCGTTAATAAAAATGAATTTTCGGATAACACCCAATCAAAAAAAAATAATAATAATAATTGCAATTTTTTTTAAATGTCTTGTCAGGTACATCATATCATTTAAATTTGTTGAAAAATATGCAAAAACAAAACTAATTACATTTTTTTTAAATTTCTTGATTTCTTGTCAGGTATCTCATATCATTTAAATTTGTTGAAAAAATAAAATGAATATATTTTGTTTGTGCAAAAACAAAAAACAAAATGAAAAAATAAGAATTATTATTATATAAGTGAAGAAGAAGTATGCGGATTATTCTGCATGCTGGACGCATAGTATCTTTGCAAGATGAAAGCATTGGATATGTGAAAAAATTCAACTTTCGGTTTCGATGGATTTATACGTTTTAGAACCCGTAAGGCATGGTGACGTCACGGCGCCGTCGTTGTGAAGTCACACTGTGATTTCGTGACCGTCGATGTGACGTCATAGTGACTAGAATGCGAAGTCGTTATGGCCGTTTTAGAGGTCCGTCGATTGTGACGTTACATTGTGACCACTCTGTGAAGTCACGGTGTGACAAATTTGTGAAAAGTGTGCCATTTGTGACTATTTTGGCATTAATTTTGTAACGATTGCGATAATGCTTTGAAGCCACATTGTGACCAATTTGTGAAATATGTGTCATTTGTGACGAACTTGCCATAGACACTGCGATGATTTCAAATGAAATTCAAATTTCAAATTAATTGCTTAAAAGGCGCAAAGGACAACATAGTGAAAAAGACTCGAACCCGGTCCATCAGTATAGCGCACTGACATTCTACCGACTAAACCACATGGAACGATACCCAGTATGGAAAATTTCTCACTATTACATGTTGGCAAGGCGACAAACGCAGCACAAGATGGAATATTTATCGTGAGCCTCCGACATGGAGCAAACGTGAAACTTAATTAAATCCAGCATAGATCGAAACTATATTAATACTTGGAAATTTTTCCAGAGAGAACCATTCGCCTAGCATACAAGATTTCAAATGAAAATCAAATTTCAAATTAATTGCTTAAAAGGCAATTTTGATTGGAAATTTGATTTTCATAAATTTGATCTTAAAAAAAGGAAAAAACATTTTCCTCAGCAAATAAATAAAATCCTCCAGTAAAATTGAAAGATCTAGTTAGTGCCAAAATAGACCCGATCCCGAAAGATGAAGTTTCTGGAGTATATGCAATTCCACTGAAAACTGAAAATATTTCTTTCGAATACATAGGAATGACTTCTCGTAAACTTAAAGATCGTATTAAAGAACATTTGAGAGATTTGAAGTACAACCGGCCAACAACAGCCCTTTCAAGCCAGAAGCAGAATATACAAGTTAATTTCGAAGATACAAAAATTATATGCCCCTTAAAGAATTATCATGATTTATTTATCCGTGAATCAATAGAAATTATTACTATAGAAAATTCAGTTTGTAATGACGTTTTATCCTACAACATACCCAGAGTTTGACCCAGTTCCCTTAAAGAACCATAAAAATGTAATATTCCACCTCCTCTATATCCATATTTCATTTTCCCAATATTCTGCGGATCTAAAAATTGGCTTTACTTTCACTCCTTTCAACACCAACTACGTGAAATTTCAAAATTAGACGTTAATAACAGTATTTTTGGTTGGACGTTTTTGCGCATGTCCGAATGTTACATTCAAAAATCAGTAAAATCATTCGTTCTGCTCACGACTAATTGAAATAATTTTTTATAGGTCTTCTTCTTTCGTATAGAAAACATACTAGAAAAAATCCTACTAAACATAAATTGGCTTTATCAACCTTTTTTTACTAGATATATTCTATCAAGAACAAATAAATAGAATTATAGACTTTTTGTGAATTTGTAAACATTTATAGAAAACATAGCCTAAATATACAAATACATATGCACATACACAATTTCAATGTGAAGTTATCGGCTCCATGGTAAAATTAATTGTTTAACATGAAGTTTGATTAAAACTCTTTATTGCTGCAATAACGAAATATAAAAAGTATTTTATGTATTAAAATTGTACAAAGTAGGATGATAATTAAATTTAAAAATTAATAAAAAATTTGTTTTTCTTTAGAAGGTTAATGTTCTGTTTCTGTTTCTTTTTTTCAATTGCTTTTCGCTCAAGATTATCGTTTCTTTGTTATTGATTCGAAAATGCTATTAAAAAAAATCATACACCTCTTGCGATTGTCATAATTAAAACATTGTTTATTCATGACAAGTTCAATAAACTAGTTAACTAGTTTACAAATATATTTATAAATTTCTTTAAAATGCTATATTTTACAAGTTTCAAACTTTCAATTATTAAAGTCTGACATTGATTTAGAATGTTGTCCTGATTTTTTAATTTCCCGTTAAGCACATTTAATTTTCCTTAAGTCTTATATTTATTTTATACTGATACTATACATATAAATATTACGCTGCTATACTATTAGCTTACAATATTAGGAAAAGTATTATGTTTCCATAAATTTCTAGTAATGTTTGCAACTAAAAATCTTTATATTAATACGAATAACATTTCGAGGGCCTTTATCTTTTATAAATTGATTTATAGAAAACTAACTTTAAAATCACAATAATTTCTTTTTTTATATAATAGATTCTTTACTGGAGAAAAAAAATCTAAATATTAGAAATACACCATTTTACTTAGAAATATACCTGACAGTTTACAAGTAGTTAAAGTGCAATGTTTTCAAACTTTCTCAACGTCATTACAGGAAAGTAATTTCGCATTGCATAACCCTTAAAGTTCTAATTCTCCTTTATGTTTCTTTACTTCGATTGATTTTGCTTTTTTGACTATTGTTTGCCATTTCCGATACGTTTCGTTATCTGTGTCATCTAATCTATGCAGTATATAAAGATAAATATTTCCTGATACAGAAAATTTTTATATAATCTCAAATGAAAATATAAAATAACCTCATCCGAGTTACCCATCATTCCGAAAAACGTTAATTATTTTTAGGAAACCCTTAAGCCAAGATACAGGGTTTGCATAAATGAATGACTGGATTTTAAAAATTTATATTTTGAAAAATGTTACACATATTATAATAAGCATAGCTGCCAACCTTCCACTAATCTTCCGTAATATCTGGATTAATTTGACCCAGGTTAACCACTTTCTAACCAGAAAATTTATTTCATGAATCTTTATTTATTTATTTCAAGGTTTCTACTGGGAACATACTTAATTTAATTTCTTTTAAAAAATTCTGGTTCGAAACGTATTAAACCAGGTTCAAATTAACGCATGTATTACGGAATAATAGTTTGAGGTTGGCACCAATGAATAACAGTGATATGTGAAAATAAAGAAGAACATTCCAAGTATTTTTTTCAATCACAAATGTTTGATGTGCGAACCTTACGTAATACGACAAACACCTAGTCTGTAATCAAGTTTGTCCCACGCATTTGGCAGTTTTGTACAGTCACGATTCTTAACTTCTTAACGGTCGCATTAAATTACGGTCTAAAAATTCAAACTGCTGATTTGCACCACTTTTTTGAAAAAGAAATATTCACCTTATTTAATGACAGGTAAAGCGATACCATAATAAAGCCAATTACACTATTTTATAAAACTGGTGGGAATCAAACAATCTGAATAAAAGACACAGACCATGAATATCACGGGAGCGAGAATTTAGGGGTTAATACAGCACTGATGCATTAAAACACTAAATAATGCAGCACTAATACACCCTTAAATGCACACGGCCGCATTATCTGCAAAGGTTGGAAACTACGTCTTTGCGCATTCCCCGAATAATTAAGTTTTATGCTATGAATTCAGAATATTCAGAAAAACATCATGTTTCCATTAATATCTAGTAATGTTTACAACTAAAAATCTTTATTTTAATACGAATAAAATTTTGTATAAAAAAAATAGAGAAATAGATAACAAACTTTAAAGTCACTATCATTTCCTTTTTATAAAATATTTAGTAGTGAAGATCTAAATTTTAAAACTACACCATTTTTACTTAGAAATATATTTGACAGTTTATAACCAGATAAAATGCAATGTTTTAAAACTTTCTCAAAGTCATTACAGGAAAATAATTTCGTACTGGAAAACTCTTTAAGTTCTAATTCTCATTTGTGTTTTATTACTTCGATTGATTTCGCTTTTTGGACCATTGTTTGCCGTTTCGAATACTTTAGAAATAAAAGAAAATAAATTGCACAGTCCAATTATTTTTTTTAACTATTACAAAGTAAGTTGTAATTGTGTTTAACTATTAATTTTCATCATTTTATTTAACAAAAATTCTATTTTTGTCTTCTTATATGTTTATTAAAAATTGTATATTTGGCATTAATATGTGAGAATGATTAAAGATTTCCAATTTATATTGCAATGTTAATTTTACTCACAAACATTTGTTAAATATATCTGACGAAATTATATTTCTACTAAATTTGTGAATGACCCCTAATTTGCAGCAAAAAATATGCTCCAACTTTAAACAGTTATTACTCGGTTGATTTTAATCGTAGAATAACGGGATTTTTTTAAATATTACTTGTCAGTGTAACAGGAAAATTTTACTAAATATAACTTATAGAACCGGTACACAGTATAAAAATTTAAATTTCGTATTTTTTTAAGAAATATTTTTAATGACCTAAATTGCTTTTAAAATATTTCTTTACTTCAATTAAAATATTTTTGTAATTGGATCTATATGTCTATGACTAACAGTTTAGAAATTGACCATTGGACACCGTTGAGAATGGGTACCCTCTATAACATGTCATAATATCTAAAATAACAATATATAACATAACTCTTTGAAAGATTAAACACATACATGTCTAAAAAGTGCAGTTTTAGTTTCTTCATGTTCATTTCTCTTAAATTCCTGTAACCAGTATCTCCAAAACTCTAAGCGGTTAGATCCAACATCAAAAGGTGGAACTGCAAGTACAATACTTGCTATGATAAAAGCAGTATTCTTAAAATCTCTAAAATGCAAATCTATCAACCACATCTTAGATAATATTTTAATTCATATAATTCAGACACCATTTCATATACTAAACATGCACTAATAACATATAAAAAATTAATAAAATTAGAAAGAAATCTCAATTAACATAATGCTTCATGTTTTTATGATACAAAATATACCTGTATTAGTTACAGGAAAGTGTTTAATCATTCCAAGGATAAATCAAATGTAAATATGAGCAGCAAAATAAATAATATCTAACACAAACAATAGCCAATAATGACAATTAAGGTAACACTTTTCGCATTTTAATACAAACCTACATTAGTTACAGGTTACAGTTTAGTGCTTTTAAAAACAATTAAATGTAAACATGACAGATGTTGAGCAGCATCTAATGAGCAACAGAACAAACAATATATCACATAAACAGTACCCAATAATGACAATTGAGTTACATCTAGAACAGTTACAGGTTATAATTTAGTCGTTCCAAAGGCAAAAATCAAATGTAAACATGACAAGTAATGAGCAGCAGAACAAATAATATGTAACACAAACAATATCCAATAATTATAATTAACCTAACACTTTGTGCATTTTAATACATTACCTACATTAGCTACAGATTACAGTTTAGTCCTTTGAAGGGCAATCAAATATGAACATGACAGGTGTTGAGCATGATATAATGCCCAGCAGAACAAAGAATATCACACAAACAATATCCAATAATGACAATTGAATTAAACACAGTAGAATAAATAACCTACATTAGTTATAGGTTGCAGCTTAGTCACTTCAAGGGCAAAAATTAAATTAAAGGTGACAGGTACTAAGCAGTCTAAGGAGCAGTAGGACAATAATATCTAATACAAACAATATCCAATAATGACAATTAATGTAACACTTGGTACAGTACAATATATAAATATAAAATAACGTTTTAGGCATCAGAACTTTTTAACAAATTGCAGATTACTTTCGATAGTATTCAGCCCACATCGTCAGTACAAAAGATAAAAAGAATTTGCCTATATACATTTATATATATGCAGTAGAACGTCGATTATCCGAAGTAATTAGGACCGACCCTCTACCGAAAAATCGAAATTTTCGGATAATCGAGAATGGTTCAATTTTAAGATTAAGGAGAAATATATGCCCTCTTTCGTATTATGGTAACAAGTATTTAATTAAAATAAAGCAACAGCAAAATAGAAACAAGAATAAGTTACCTGAATCTTAATTTTGAAATTAATTACCTTTTACATACATCACAAGGGCTTGAAAAAATGTTTTGTTTGTCGCAGTTTCGATTCCCTTTCCTTTGAAGCTCAATCACGGAGTTCTTTTTACTTTATTAGTTCACCAGTATCACAGTCTTTCTGCAGCTCCAGCCATGCCAAACCTTTTTCAAAATATTCAAAAGCTTCAGAATTGCTAATTTGTTCGTTTTCTTCGTTCCAATCTGAAGCTTACGGGAGCTCAAGTTAAATTCAAAGGAACTGTAAGAAAGGGGATCGATAATATTTATATGTACTCGCAGTTCGGAAAGGACCGCTTGCACACAAGGAAGGAATATAATAGGTAGAAAAAGCTTTCAAAATTGATTTCGCACACAAAGAATGTGATAGTTAAAAAAAAAAAAAAACCTTTAAAAATGGATTTCGGTTAACCGATAGTTTCGGTTAAAAGAGTTTCGGATAAAAGAGGTTCTACTGTATATATATACATGTTCCAAAATTCGAAAGACAACTTCAGAGGAGTGATAGTAGGCATCAATTAGATGGAAAATTGCCATAGAAGATGGGGTCTGAAACCTCTTATTTAGTCACAAATACAGGGGGTTTCATCCTAACTGAACTCGGTTTGATGATAATAATTTAGAAAAAAATACAAACATTGCAATAAAAATGCAATGACATGTACCCTGTTTTGTATGAAACGTGATAGCATCACGAAAATATATGGAAAAACAGGGTGCTCAAGCAATCGATGATACCGTATGATCTGATAATCACAGTACAAAATGTGGAGCGTCAAGTGCATACTGCCGGGGTGTGTACTGCAAACTTTTACCATTTTTGTTTGGTGTTATCCAATTTACAACAAAGGTGAAAATGTCGCTTAATTAAAATAGCAATTAAAGCCTTTTAGTAGGAATATTAAACAGCAGAAAAACAACGTTTAAACAACGTTTATACATTGTTGGTCTTTTCAACATAGGTTCCATTTTTCCTCAGCCATCATTATCCAGAAATGTTCTTCTAACCTTGATCTTGATTTATGGGAAGGGTTCCACATCATTAAAAATTCTCACTCTTTAGTCAATGACTTATCTAGTACTCCTGATATTCCAAGTATTTGGAAATCATTAATTTAATTTCCCCTTTTTTGGTTTATTTTTTTCTCGTTCTTCGATAGATGTCGCTACTTGTCCACTCAGTCGTTTCATCTGCTTCTGCCTCGTTGGTTGTTTTTGGCGCATTCGCTACCGGTAGCGGGTCTCTGTCATTTTGCTCTGCCTTGCTTTTTCTAGCACGCTGTGCCTTTCTCTATCTTGCACTGAAGAAGAATCTCGCCAGAAGATTCGGAGCAGCTGTTTGCTGTTTTTCACGTATTATTTGTGCATTTTTAAACGTTGATTTTCTGCTTTATAATGTCGTTTAAATGTTTTATAATAATATTCTTCTGTTTTCTGAAATTTATTACCATTCATCCAAATTGAGTTAGAATGAAACACCCTATATTTTTTATAAAATACGTGGTTTGCGACACTATGTTCTATGGTAATTTTTCATCCTCTTGATGCCTACTACCAGCCCTCTCAATTTATCGATTGAATTTTGGAACACCCTGTATACATAGAGGAAAATTTTCTTAGACAGTAAACCTATATCTCGAATCCGCTTCTTATCTATATATATGGAAAAATATCATCATTCTTTGCAACAGTGACGGCACGCTAAATGCTACAGAAACGAGTCTGTAATTAGTTAAAAAATTCTGGTACATGAAACATAGTTTTATTTGCCTATAATATCCAACAATGTCCAGAACAAAAATCTTTATTTTAACCCCTTGAAATTCAGGACGTACGATGCGTAAGTCCTGATTTTATCATAGACGGCTACCAGACGTACAGCGTACGTACATGTGGAATATGAAAATCAGTATTGCCGCATCTGGTGTACTTTTTATTTAGAAATATTGAATTTACACTAGACATTTTTGAATAACAAATTTATTTTATTTTATTTATGGGATATTGATGATCTTGTATAGCAAAAAGAACTATTAAAACTTTGTGGTGAGAATTTGGAATGCTTAAATAAACAATCAGCTAGATGCGGCGATACTGATGAAAATACAAATTTATACTAAACGCTGGTATATACGTCCCTACTTGAAAAAAACGGTTTGCTGTCAAGGGGTTAATAAAAATACAAATTATAAGGCTTGCTTTTTTTATTAAATAAGAGAGTGAATGAGAAAAAGTAACCACATTTTAAACACAGTATAATTTTTTCCTTGAAAAAAAAATAGCTTCTTTAGTATAGAGAAAAATATCTGAATTTTAGAAATACACAAAGCTATTCTCAAATATACCTAGAATTTACAAGACGTTAAAGGACAATGTTTTCAAACTTTTTCAAAGTCATTACAGTGATGCAGTTTCGCATTGGAAAACTTTTAATGCTCTTTTCTCGTTTCTGTTTCGGTACTTCAATTGTATTTTCGTTTTATGGACTTGGTAGTTGTTCTTTTATCCAATACTTTAGTAAAATACGTCATATCCAAACTTGAAAGATACAATGTCGACGAAAGCAACATACGCAAAATCGCTCAACTGCTCGAACCTAAGAGAAGCGTGGAATTGAAAAAAAATTGCTTCTTATGCATGTGGGTCACAAGATAACACAAATAATGGATTTAATGAATCGGGTGAGTTAACCGTTTCAGGGGCAAGCAATTGTATTTGTAAACTGTTGAAATAATTGAGTAACACCAGTATTTACAAGAAAATTTATTTGTAATGAAGTAAATGTATATTTTCGCTTATTTAATAAAATTGAAGATTTCATTCAAAAAATCTGGTGCCAATGTGGCAATTAGGGGTTAAAGTAATGTGATGCCGTGACGGCATCACCGCCCCTCAAGGGGCCCAGGTCGAAATTCATGCTGGTATTTGTTTGCTAGACAAGCATTAAATGCTGTATCCCAGCAAAGTTAGTTAGCATAAACTACCATAACACATTTGCTGGTTCCACCATAATTCCCAGCAAGTCATGGTGCGTATTGGAACACTTTACTGCTTGGCTAGCATACATATTCCAGCTTGTGTTGCTTGAATATGTTGCTGGCCTAGCAACAATTAAGACCACCACTTGCTTGTAATTTCTGATTTCTAGCAGTAATTCACCAGCAACAGAAACTTTTTTTGTTGCTAGTCTATCATTACATTTCTACCATCAGTCGCTTTTAATTTTCTAGCATCACGTGTTTTTAATTCTTGCTATGCTGGCATTACATTTCTAGCATCACTTGCTTTTAATTTTTTACAAAATTTAGATACAAAATTAGGATACAAAATTAGGAGATACAAAATTTCCCATACAGTTTTTTTCCGAATTTGAGAAGGCATTTAAAACAAGTGAAATATTTATGTAGCGAAGTGGGTAAGTCATCCTCAAAAAAGACAGCCTTTTTAGACAAGTACATCCTAATAAAAGTGCAAAAGCAACCGATAAACTGTAGAAAAATGTTTGCAACAAAGCGAGTTACATGTCAAAAAATATTTTTTGTATATTCCACTATTGTGCATCCACCGTAGCATTAGTATTTAATGGTATCCTCAATATCATAATATAAGAGGTAGAATGATTTGCTATGTGTGTTTTCTTTGGGATGAGAATTCAATAGAATAAATCTTGGACGCAAGTATATTTCGCATGAGAATGACAATGCTTATATGTAATTCGAAAATATCCATAAAACAGACCATATGGTCATAGTAGAGTAACAGTATATAGCGGTCTCATGATTAACGATCGCATGGCGCTACATCTGCTTCTATTTATTACAATGAAAAGCAATCAAAACATTAATGAATTTTTACAGTACCATATTTAAATTTTTCTTGGTACTTGTGTCAAAACGTTTCGATCTATGGACAATAACGTGTTATTACGCATCAAATAAAAAAGATTAATTAGTGCAAAACACATTTATGAAATGTCGTATTGGCAGCGATTCTTCAAACCCCGTTTGCCCTGATGCAAATATCCTTCGTGAGAAAGGGCCACTCTTTGCAGTCAGCAGGGAAAAATGAATGGAGCAACTCGGGGAAACAGCCCTTGAATCATACAGTTTACAACCTGCCACGATGTGTGAAAAGTTAAATATCTCTTCAAGGAAGTCATATCGCATGCTGATACGTTTCTTACATGAACTTTGGTATTGTTCGTGGGCAATTAAAGAATATGTGTAATATATGTAAAATATCTATTAAAGTTTTCAATAAAATTGGCGAACAATGTCCCTCAGAGCAGAATGTTCTGAAATTCGGGTGTTAAATAATTGTTAAGAAACAGTAGCAATGAAGCAAAAAAAAAAAAAAAAATCGCACCGTTATCGAGTTGATCAAAATACCTAAATCTATAAAGCTGTAGTAGATTTAAATGTAGTGTATTACTACTTAGAATTAATATAATAGAATGTTCAATCCGAACTTTTCTGTTATGTTGCTTTTTAGTTTTTTTAAATGCTTGAATGCTCTTCTTATGATTTATAGAAATTTCTCCAATGAGAACAGAAAAGATATAAAATAGCCACATAATAAAGTTGTGAATGCCGTAACTAGTTCTGTTAAATAAAAGTTGTTTAAGTAACAGAGTAGTAAGGAAAAAAAAATAGCAAAGCTTTCGTATTTGAACTAAATAACTAAGAGCATAATGCTGTATTTCGCTATGAAACAATATAAATAAAAAATATTTTTTTACTTCTTAGAATTAATTAAACGGAATATTCTGCACGAATTTTTCTATTATGTCGCTTTTTACCTTTTTTAAAATCACAGACAATCTTTTTGCGATTTATATATATTTCCCCAATGAAAACGAGAAAAGATATAAAATAGCCACATAATAAAAATATGAACGCCGGAGCAACATCTGTCAGAGTTAATGCTCTTTTCGTATCATTTTCTGTGTATCCAAGAAACATATCCAGCGAAAACCAAAAAGCACTATCTCTTTGAAGCTTGAAGATAATGCCAGATTGCATCATTTTATGCCCGAAAGTGTCTAACAATTTCTTACAGCAAAAATCTTTTCGGACCATCATTGCACACAAAATTTCCGAAAAACTGTCTTCTGATGTGAAGTACTGTCCTGGAAAGTGGTCAATGTCGGATGTTTTCCAGAATAAAGCAACATTTTTATTCTTACGCTCACCAATGAAATCTATGAAGCCATTGAGATTGTTTACGTTATTTTTTTCTAAGTCTTCTAGAATTATTTTAAAATGTTTTTCTTTTCTGCCCAAAAATATTGGTTTGATCTTGGGTGGGGTTATGCAGTGAAACTCTCCATTTTCTACCGCTGCAGCCAAGTCTGTCAAGTGTTTCATTTTAACGAGAGGTGGAAATGAAAGAAAGGATAAGATTACGGAATCATAAGCAAGGCAAAGGCACATAGCTCCCACCACCCATGAATATGTTAGGAGTTTTTCGCCAAATGATGCAGGTACTATAAGGGAACTTTGCCTCATCAATATTGCGAAGACATGAAGAAAAGATTTGCTCAAAGTGCATTTCCACTTTGAAAGGATGCAAAATAATATTGGCATCATGATTGTAACTAGTGCAATAGATATCCAAACTGGTAATGAAAATGTTTGAAGAATGCCGAAAATCTGTGGTTTGTACTTTGGTTTTGGAGTAATGAATGTATGTCCTATAAATCTGTATGGGTAAAAAAAGTCGACTAATCTTATCAATTCTTCATTCATTACAGATATCGAAAATCCAATGTCGATTTCTGAATGGTTTATTTTTCTTACAAATTCAGCAATTGTAGTGTTTATATAACCTTCTTCTTCAACAATTAGAATAATATCAACTCTGTCAAAAACTTTTGTATACTGTTCTATGTACGTTTTAAATGCGATTAGTAATTGACCAATTTCGTTGACTGAAAAAAATTCTCTAACCTTTTCATCGAAAATAGTTTTATTCGAATAGTCTTTAAAAAAATATGGAAGAAACATTCCAATTTTGACGGTTTTATTTGCTTCCATTTCCTTTTTTTAAAGATAATAAATAGAAATCGATATTTTCCCAAGTAAAGTATTTTCTGATTATTTTAAAGTATATGTAATTTCATATCTTTTGTTAGCTATTAAATTAATCAAAAAGCTTTTTTATATAATAAATTTCGTTGAACATTCTGATATGATTTGTTATTCAAAGACAATAGCTCGAAGATAAGAGAAAGATAGAACTTTTCGATAAACCAAATATGTAATTCTTTACCAGTTTTTGACTTTTTACTTATGTGAAATTTAAATCTAATTAATCGGTTTAATGAATATTAAATGTTTTGGAGAATTATATACATGCATAGATAATGGGAGCACATAACATTAGTATAGCACTTTATTGATACATGCTTATTACCTTCTAACGTAATTTCGAAAACTTTAGGATGCTTTTAATATTCTTCTTTGTGAAATGCAGATACTTATAATTAAAATTTAGAGTACTTCATTATGCTATTATAGGATACAAATTTTGCAAAATTTCGTGAATTTGAAAATATATTTCGTTTTTTAAAAAAATTGGATGCAAAAGTATATTTTTGAGTTATAGTGCATAAAGGGAATATTTTCTAATATTATATTCTCCTTATACATCATAAAATACAACAGTCTCATAAGCATTTGAAAAAAATTTCAAAGGTCTTTCATGATCTTTTCTCTGACAGTTATGCAGATGTTTTGGAAACAAAAATTAGAGTGCTTCAAAATGCTCATAAATAGTAGAGTTATTGTTAAGATTTATATGTTTATAAATATATTTAATTTTAAAAGCTCGATTTTGTTAATTATATAAATACAAATATACATTAAGTAATTACCTTTGGTATAAATCGTTAATTGGTGCAGACATTCTGAGCATAAAACGTTGATGTTCTTCACTTTATGTGAATCTTACATACTGCAGACTGCAGAAACTTGGAAAAGGCTAGATCACAACTTTTCTTTTAAACGAATGTCGATCTTTTGAAAACTAAATTTAGTGAAATTTTGCATAATCGTTGTGAAGGAAAGCTGCTGTACAATGGGGTGATCGTCACCATTTAATTTTAATTGAATGATTTGAATCAATAAATCTAACAAATGCCGTTTTTGAAAAGATGTTTTGAATTTGGTGATGATTATTGGCTGGTTTCTACGCAGCTGTTGCATCACTGAAAAGTACAATTATCGTAAAAGGCAATAAATTAAACAAATATATTTCGTATTTTCTTTCAAATTTGGATTTGAAAGATTTTTTAGGGGAGGGATTTACTATCCACAAAATATTTGTAAATGGAGTAAAAAACAAGTCAGTATGCGTATTTACGGCGTACTAGTTTGTTTAGTAGAAGCTTCAAGAATGATATCAAATAATTGCATTTAATCTTCTTTTCATTTGAGGTAGTTAAGTACAACATTGCGTGCAATTCCTGTGCGTTTAATGAAACGCAGGCTTTCGTTCATTACCTTAATAATTGCAGCTTTATTTGAATTATGAAAGATATTATAAATGAAATAACTGTGAGTGATGGAATATATTTTTTTTATTAAAATCTGCATCTCACGATTACATCATTTATACTACAATAATGAATAGAAATTTTGAAGTAATAAAATTAATGACAAAACTGCTTTCCTATTTTTTCTATTATTCTAAATATTTTTAAATTATAGGAATTTAAGAGCAATTTTCTTTTAAATTTCTGTATTATCTAGTAGTATATATCCATATAATATTCGTTTTTCAGAAAACATAAACGTATATAAATATGAATGATTCTAGGGTATTATATAGCTAAATCGAATTAACAAAACTTATTTTTTTGTAAATTATGTTATTGATATACGTATTATATATAATTATATACACCGAAGAGCCAAAACATTATGACCTTTACCACATTTTGAAATGAACTCGACTGAGTTACTTGAAGGGCACGCATCAGGTGGGATTGGTATTTAACTGCAGCTAGGGTGTCTGAGGAATTATATTTGTGTTTACATCTGCCTGTTATGGGAAAGGCTGCTAATCCAAGCGACTTCCATAGAGGGCGGAATTCATATTCCCGACAGCTCAAAACGCGTATCTCCGAAAAAGCACTCGTGGGTTGTTCGCGACATATCCTTGTTAGCACTTGCGAAAAGTAGATGAATGACGTTGAGACCATCAGTAGACTCCATGGCGTTGGATGTGTCATTATTAAAGAAAAAAAGACTTTAGGGACGTTCCTGCTTGCTAAAGCAAAATCGGCGACAGGGACTGGCTCATCTGACAGCCAATAAATACAGGTAAATGTAGAATTTTTCGGAGCACACAGTTCAGCTTACACTGTTAGACATGAGGCTACACAGCAAACGCCCCACTCACGTGCATCTGTTGAACAAAGCATCATCGCCAACTACTCCTGCACGAGGCACGGGAACATCATGACTGGACCATGGATCATCGAGAGAGAATTACCTGGTCAGATGAACCACGATTCATTCTTCAACAAGTCAATGGCCATCTCAGGGTACGCTACCTTCCAGGCAAACAGTTTCTCCACCTTATACAGCAGGTCATACACATGCCGTTGGTTGATAGTATTCTTTGGCAAACGTTGTCATAGGTGTCTCTGGGAACTGCGGTTGTGGTAGTACAGAGCATGAAAGCAGCAGACTATCTGAACATCATTGAAGATCTGTTGCACCCTTAAATGGTATCAGTATTCCTAACTGGAAATGGAATCTTCGAGCAAGACAATGTCCTATGCCAGAGGAATCGAATTGTTCTGGAGTGGTTCCAGGAACATAATATTGAATTCCACTTAAGGTCCTAACGCTACGGATCTTAATCCGATAGAGCACATTCAGAGTGTCATGGAATGGTAACTCAGAGCTCGAAAAATGTCACTCAACCGACCTACAAATTTTTAAGACATTTTATAGAAAAGTTTTTTTTCTATTCCATGATGTAGAATTTCAAATTATGCGCTATTTGCAAGTGTGACTATGATAAAAAAACATAGCCACAGTTTTTTTTTTGGCGAAACTCAGAGTTGGTAATCAGGCTTATGACGTTTACATAAAAGTTCCTTGAAAGAGAAAGTAGTACTTTGTCTCTAAACACAAAATTGCTTAATTTCACAAATAATTGCCAATATATTGTCCAGTCGTAAAATCATTTTACGTGTAAAATAATGACATGCTTCGAAAGTAAATATGTTTTAATATATTTGACGTAATGTAGAAATAGAGAATCAAAGCTTAAAAGTAACATGAGGGTAAGTGTGATCACAGATCGCACAGAGGTTTTCGTTTAATATTCCTTTCAAAACACTTTAATCTTTTGAAAAACCTGCTTCTTCCAGATTTCTCATCCAGGGGACGCACTCTATTCTAAACAAACCTCTATCTGAACGAAACTGCGTTTTACAAACTATCCGTAGATATATTAGTTGAAGGGATCGGGTCCATAGCACCCGATATAGGTAGACGGCCCCTGGCAGTAAAAATGGGAACTAAAATATGTACGGCTATGGTGCATAATATGAAAGAGTGGTCAAAGGAGTATCGGCAAAAGTTAAAAAAGTTCACCCCGGGTGAAAAGGGTGGAGATTAGAAAAATTGCTAAAAATACAGAAGTAGCCCGGAAGGGTAAATATTATAAGACCTTTTGAAAATTTCATGATTTTTCGTGTGATCACAAGTGTTCTGTTATAAATATGCAAAATTTCACATCTCCAAATTAATTAGGGGCTGTGTTAGAAAAATTGCTTAAAATACACAAGTTAGAGGCCAGAAAATATAAGACTTTTTCAAAATTTTATGACTTGTCGTTTAATGTGAGGTGTTCAGCTATAAGAGTCCAAAATTTCCAGTCTTCAACTTAATTAGGGGCTCAGTTAGTACAAGAAACTTAAAATACACAAGTTATAGCCCAGGTGGGTAAAGATAAGACTTTTTTCTAAATTTTAGGATTTGTCGTTTGATGGGAGGTGTTCAGCTATAAGAATCCAAAATTTCAAGTCTCCAATATATATAGTTTCTGAGAACGGGCTCTGTGACAGATAGACAGACACACAGACAGAGGAGCGAGACGAATAGGGTTTCGTCAGATGAACGAAACCCTAATAAAACAGAATTTTCAGTCATAATTTTAACATATGGCTTTTTTAATGATTAATATTCAACTTAATAGCTGTATATAAATATCTCTAATGACAAGTTTAAAAGATATAAAGTAATGGCATTGTTAAAAAAATGATTTCTGGAGAAACATATCAAAACATATAAATCTTATGCCATATTGACGGATGTAATGATCTGAGAAAGACATATTTTTTCATTTGTTTGCAAACTTGATTGCTTCTAAACGTGGTATAATTTTTATTTTTACACCGTCGAATGAGGAGGAAAATGTTCTTTCAAATGTAGTTTGTATGAAAACTGTGTTTCAATGTGCAGATACTTTTATGTAAAAAAAAAAAAAATTATAGCAAGAAATTTGAAAAACTCGCCCCACAATACATGCTTCTCGATTACGTAATATTTACCGCTTTGCACTTAAAGCAATGTGACTAGTTCATTATTTGTTTTCGACTAATATTCCGTAAAGAAATTAATACTCCGTCAATGAATAACTTTTCAAATAAAATAGCATAAGTAAAGCTCAAATGTAGCAGATATGTAATTGAACTTCTTACTTAAACAGGGAATAATCAGAATCTGTTGTAAGCTGTTGGAACGACTGTTGTAAGAAATGTTGCCAGGTGCCCCGCGTAAATCGGAGCTCCAAATGCTCTGTACCCCACTAATTTCTTACAGTTTATTTCGCCATCTTCAATCGCAGGTAATTCTGCCGTTGGATAAGGCAAAGAAAATTACTTTAAAATACCGGTGTCCAGTGCAGTTGGAGAATATTTATTATATGAAAAATATATATATTAATGTTTTCGATAAAAAAAGGTTTTTATCTATGTTCCGCATTCCGAGAAATATGTTTTGAATCGCGGGAAGCCCGGGAGTTAAATAATGTGGTTAAGGAATAAGGGCAATGAAACAACAACAACAAAAAAAAAAGCACCGCTATCGTACTTGATCAAAATCCCAAAAGCTATAATGCTGTAGTTGCTTTAAATATAGTGTATTACTAAGTAGAAATAAACAAAATGTTCAATCCAAACATTTCTGTTACCTTGGTTTTGAGTTTTTTAAATGTTTGAATTTCTTTTTTACGATTTATGCAAATTTCTTCAATAAGAGCCAGAAAGGATATAATACAGCAGTATAATAAAGTTATGAATGCTAGAGTAACTTCTGTTGAACAAAAGTTAAATTAAAAGGGCTCAAATAACTAAAGCAATGAAAACAAAACAGCATATATTTCATATATTAACTTAATGTCTCAGTCCATAATGCTGTGTTCGCTATGAAACAATATAAATTAAAAATGGTGCACTACTTCTCAGAACTCATTAAACAGAATGTTCAGCCCAAACTTTCTTGTTTTGTTGCCTTTTACTTTTATTTAAATGACTGACTTTCTTTTTACGATTTATATATATTTCTCCTAATAAAACCAGAAAAGATACAAAATATCCACATAATAAAAAAAATAAATGCAGGGGCAACCTCTGTAAGAGTTACCTTCCTTTTTTTCGTCATTTTCCTTGGATTCGAGGGATTCATGTAACATAATCCGCGAAACCTGAAAGCAGCATCCCGTATGTACTTGAAGTAAATGCCAGATTCCATCATTCTGTGCCCGAACGTATCTAACAACTTCTTATAGCAAAAATCTTTTCAAACCAACATTGCAAACATACTTTCCAAAAAGCAGTCTTCTGATCTGAAGAACTCTTCCGGAAAGAGGTCAAAGTCAGGTGTGTGCCAGAATAAAGCCATATTTTTATTCTTACTCTCACGAAGGAAATCTTTGACTACATTTTGGGAACTCAAATTATTTTTTTCTAAGTCTTCTAGAATTATATTAAAATGTTTTTCTCTCTTGCCCCAAAATATTGCTTTGAGCTTGGGCGGTGCCATGCAGTGATAATCGCCACTTTCTACCGCTGCAGCCAAGTCTTTCAAGTGTTTGACTTTAACGAGAGGCGGGAATGAAAGAAATGATAAAAATACCGAATCATTAGCAAGACAAAGGCACATAGCTCCCACCACCCATGAATAAATTAGGAGTTTTTCTCCAAATGACGAAGGTACTATAAGAGAACTCTGCTTCATCAATATGGCGAAGACATGAAGAAAAGATTTGCTCAAAGTGCATTTCCACTTTGAAAGGATGCAAAATAATATTGGCATCATGATTACAACTACTGCGATAGATATCCAAACCGGTAATGAAAACGTTTGAAAAAAACCGAAAATTTGTGGTTTGTACTTTGGTTTTGGAGTTATGAACGTGAAACCTTGAATTATGTATGGGTAAAAAAAATCAACTAACCCTGTCGTTTCTCCAGTCATTTTAATATTCTTAAATCCAATGTCGTTTCTGAATGGTTTATTTTTTTTACAAGCTCTGTCATTGTTCTGTGTGGGTAATCTTCGTCTTCAACTGTTAGAATAATATCAGCTCTGTCAAAAACTTTTGTATATTGTTCGAGGTACTTTTTAAATGTGACTAGTAATCGAGCATGTTCATTATATGAAAAATACTTCATAGCCATTTAATTGAAATAAGGTGAATTTAAAAAAATGTTTAAAATATGGAGGAAGAACCTTTCCAATTTTTACGGTTTTATCTGCTTCCATTTCCTTCTCTTTAAAGATAACAAGTAGAAATCAATATTTTCCCGAGTAAAGTATTTTCACATTACATTAATGTAGATGTAATTTCATATATTTTGATCGTTATTAATTTAATAAAGATGCTTTTTTATATAATAACAAATTTCGTTAAACATTCTGATATGTTATTCCTTCTTTATCCATAACTAGCCAACCCTTTTTTTACCCGACTGAAAAGAAGGTTTATGTGTTTCACGCATATCTGTGTATGTGGAATTCTTTATACCCTCGAAACATCCCAACGGCTGGATGGATTTTAATGAATGAGGTGTCTATCATATCGTCTTAACGGCCCGATGGCTATAGGCTAGGTTTTGCTTTTATAAATTCAAAATGGCGGCAGTAAAATACAAAATCACTGTAAATACGAAAAAAAAAATACGCACCCTATTGAGTGGCATATCATTGGATGGATCTTTCAAAATAAAGACGATGTTTCGTTGGCTATTTTACAGTCAGAAGTTCCGTTAAAACATTACAGAACCTGGAAGTTGTGTATGTAGGATCTCTAGCTTTACTGCAACTCTAACAATCATAGACATCTATAGACCTGATCAAAACAGTTTTTATAGATAGGAACTAACAATTAAACACAACTTAAAAGTCACCAATACCAGTAAATAAAAAAATAGGTAAGTAATATTAACAAGTAATATAATAAAAAAAAAAAAAATTAAGACAATTCCTACTTAGGTCAATAAGAGAATTTTTTTTCTCTCATTCTTCTTTCCACTTGAGTGGCGCTTAAAATGCCTTGATCAAGAAGAGGGTTCTCTCGGTCTTAAAATACCTTGAACAAGAAGAGGGCTCTCTCGATTATTGAAAATTAATTTATTTTATTTTATTAATTAATTAATATTTGAAAAAAAAACTGAATTAACAAAAGTGTCATCCACTATAAGTTTAAAAAAATTTATTTAAGCTTGATTGGATGAATAATAAGTAATTTATTAAAGATTGAAAATTTGAACAAGATATATATAGCGAAAATGTGAGCTAATAGTAGGAATTGAAAAATAAGAATAATTAAGAAATAATTAATTAGTTTGCTTTTTACGCAGTCGGGTTTTTTGATTTTTAGGTAGCTTTCATTGCAAAAAGCTACCTATTGCAGCCGTTCGGAGGAAAGCGATTTCAAAAAATTTTGGTATATTTTCATCGATCATGACCCCCAGACCCCGAAACCACCCTCCGTTCAAAAGTTGATATATATATATATATATATATATGATTTTTGTCACACTGTAACTTTCGTATTTATGAACCGATTTGGATGTAACTTCGTATATATACATAGTGCATACCAATGCCTCTACCGAGTTCGATGGCCAGCTTCATCCGCCATCTTGTTTCAAAATGGCGGCCGTTTAAAGATTTTAAAAAAATTTTAAATGTGAAATGTGGTACCAAAAAATTTAAAATTGTAATATATTTTTTCCTTATGTGTTTGATCTTGATACAAAGATTCCGGAGCATTTTTTGTTTCGTCTGTATCTTATAAAATGGCTGAGTTATAGCACTTTGAATTTCTAGCTTGGCTGACATTTTGAAACGACCTGAAATTTGTCACGCGATAACAGACGTAATGAATAGATTTGGATGTACCTTGGTGTATACATAATACGTACCAATGTCTCGACCGAGTTCGTTGGCCAGGTTCATCCGCCATCTTGTTTCAAAATGGCGGCCATTTAAATTTTTTTTTAATTTAAAATTTAAAATGCGGTACAAAAAAATTGAAAATTGAAAAATAATTTTTTCTTATGTGTTTGACCTTAATACAAAGATTCCGGAGCAATTTTTGTTTCGTCTATATCTTAAAAAATGAATGATTTATAGCACTTTGAATTTCTAGCGTGGCTGACATTTTGAAACGACCTGATATTTGTCACTCGATAACAGGAGTATTTATGAATAGATTTGGATGTACCTTGGTGTATACATATTACGTACCAATGTCTCGACCGAGTTCGTTGGCCAGGTTCATCCACCATCTTGTTTCAAAATGGCGGCCATTTAAATTTTTTAAACAAATTTAAAATTTGAAATGTGGTACCAAAAAATTGAAAATTGAAAAATATTTTTTTCTTATGTGTTTGACCTTGATACAAAGATTCCGTAGCAGTTTTTGTTTCGTCTATATCTTAAAAAATGGCTGATTTACAGCACTTTGAATTTCTAGCTTGGCTGACATTTTGAAACGACCTGATATTTGTCACGCGATAACATACGTATTTATGAACCGATTTAGATGTACCTTGGTGTATACATAATACGTACCAATGTCTCGACCGAGTTCGTTCGCCAGCTTCATCCGCCATCTTGTTTAAAAATGGCGGCCATTTAATTTTTTTAATTTAAAATTTAAAATGAGGTACTAAAAAATTGGAAAATGAGAAGGATTTTTTTTTTTTTTTGTATGTGTTTGAACTTAATACAAAGATTCCGGAACAATTTTTGTTTTGTCTATATCTAAAAAAAATGGCTGAGTTATAGCATTTTGAATTTCTATTGTGGCTGACATTTTGAAACGACCTGATATTTGTCACGCGATAACAGGCGTATTTATGAACCGATTTGGATGTAACTTGGTGTGTACATAGTACATACCAATGTCTCGACCGAGTTCGTTTGCCAGCTTCATTCGCCATCTTGTTTCAAAAGGGTTGCCATTTAAACAAAAATTTAAATTTTAAATTTTAAATAAGTTATCGAAAAATTGAAAAGATTTTTTTTATTTGTTTCACCTTGATACAAAAATTCCGGAGCATTTTTTGTTTCATATATATCTTATAAAATGGTTGAATTACAGCACTTTGAATTTCTAGCACGGCTGACATTTTGAAACGATCTGATTTCTGATATTTGTCACGTGATAACACGCGTATTTATTAACCTATTTCGATGTAAGAAGGCATGTGGATAGTATATCGTAATGTCTCGACCAAGTTCGCTGGTCAGCTTCATCAGCCATCTTGTTTCAAAATGGAGGCCATTAAATTAAATAAAAAATAATATTTAAAATGAGGTGCAAAAAAATTAGAAATTGAAAAAGGTTTCTTTCTTAAGTATTTGACCATGATATAAGGATTCCGGAGCAATTTTTGTTTTGTGTTTATCTTAAAAAAAATGGCTCAGATATAGCAGTTTCAATTTGTAATGTAGGTGACATTTTGAAAAATCTGATTTTTTGCCTGCGACAGCACTTGTATATATCAACCTATTCCGATATGAGTGAGCATTTACACAGGAATTATTAAGGTCTCGACCAAGTTCAGACCAAGTTACGACCAAGGTCTCGACCAAGTTAGCCTCATCCACCATGTTGTCTTAAAATGGCAGGAACTTCAAGATATCGCCAAATTTGGCAACCAAATATAAGTTACTTTAAATAAAAGCAGCTTGGATAAAGCTGACTAATTTCGCGAAATTCTCATTCATAATGATTTAGTATTGATAAAAATTAGTATTGAATCTCCTAAAATCGGTTTCCACTAAATTGAGCTTAGTGTGTTTGAATAATATAAGCTTGCTTTTTAAAAATAAGGAATATGAAAGCTACCTCTTCCTCCTGGCACTGGCCGGAAGGACTTTTTAAATTTAATTGTTTATTATGAACGCTATTGACAATGTTCAGTCTTTTTTTCTCAGGTTTGAAATGGCGTAAAATGGAAAATAAGAGACAATTTCATTTTAATATTCGAATATTACTCTTAAGTGAAGTAATGAGCCTGTACTTTACTAAATTTGCGCACTTTATTCGCGGATGTTTGAAATATTGGAGAAAGATCAAAATGATTTGCTACAAATGTCTATTGCGTGTTTGGTTTGGCGAATTCCAACTTTGTTTCCAAATACATGCCTGAAAAGTAGCAGTATTTCTTATAACATTAGTATAGTAGAGATGAACAATTTATTGTAATTACATTCAATTTCCCACGTACTTTTAAAGTGAGAGGTGTTTTAGCTAGAGGAGCACTTTTAATGTTTAAGCGAAAATCATATTGCTGGCCAAAATATTGTCATAGAACAACTGCCGCGACAGGAAAATAGAAAAAGAAAGTGTTTTTCTACTGCAGTTAAAAAGTATATAATCACGACGCAAGTATACGCAAGTATTGAATCTTGCTTAAGAATCAGAGTACACAATTGAAAACAGTAAATGTAATAAACAAATATGTCAGTGGCTTGTGATATTTAGCAATTCTAGAATTATTGCCAAACAGAGAAATGACCATAATGCAAAGTTATGAGAAATAAATATAATTTCTCATAACTTTGCATTTGTATATCACACACACAAACAAATCTTTCTATCCCATATGGTTGTATGAAATAATTTTTAAAAAATAACCGTTTCAGTTGATTGCATTAGTCATATCAATAGTTTGTTCTTTAATGAAATACAAGTTAATATTTTTTTAAGTAAAAACTTATAGCTCTGAAATAATATAAGAGAAAGAGATACACATTTGTATATAGAGTTTCTGCATAAAATAAATATAAAGTTCTTTACTAGTTTTATGCTTTTCATATACGTCAAATATAAATCAAATATAGCTGTTCGTTGAATAATGCATTTTCTAGAGAATTTTAAATATGCATAGATAATCTGATCACATAACATTAGTATTGCATACTCATAATATCTACATCTTATCTTACCTACTAACGTAAATTCGAAAACATTAGGAAGCTTTCCATAATGTTTTTTATGAAACAAATACAGCCATATTATAATTTGAATTTAGAATACTCTTATATGCTCTTACAGAATACAATTTTTGCAAAATTTTGAAAATTTTAAAATAAATTTTCTTTTTATTTGTATGCAAAAGACTATTTTGGAGAGATAGTTCATATAATCAATATATTCTAATATGTATATACTTTTTACCAGTTATGGATTACACTAGTTTCAAAAGAATTTCAAAGACTTTTTATAATCTTTCCTCAAACATTTATGCCGATGTTTCGGAAATTAAAATTAGAGTAATTCAAAGTGCTCATAAATGCTACAGTTGTTGATAAAATGTATATATTTGGAAGTATATTTAATTGTTAAATCTTGATTTTATAGAATACTTAATTTCGAATATACATTAAGTAATTTCCTTTAGTATAAATTGTTAATTGGCTTACTGAATCTGAGCTGTGTTCCCACTTATATTATATGCCTCTTACCTACTACAGATTTCAGCAACTTCAAAAACATTAGAACACGTCATCTGTAGAAAACGAATGCAGCCATTTTGTAATCTAAATTTACTGTACTTCAACTTACTCACTGTGATGACAAAGCTGCGTACCGAAGTGTCTACTGTCACAGCTAAAATATAATACCGGGTGTCCCAAAAAGGACTGACTGATTTTAAAATTCAATAACTTGCAAACGGTGACAGATATTAAAAAAATTCTTGCAGGAGGGTTATGCATAAGGTCAAAAGTTTTATTACAGTGATTTTCAATTTTAGTTCGATTTACAAACAATAGATGGCGCTGTAAGCAATAGTCGCTAAATTCAGGCTCGATTTTTGGTACTTCGTGGCCCGGATAATACATTTCCATCTCCTTTTTCAGCATGGAACAAGAGAAAGGACCAGAAATCGAGCCTGTATTTAGCGACTATTGCTTACAGCGCCATCTATTGCTTATAATTCGAACTAAAATCGAAAATCACTGTAATAAAACTTTTGACCTTATGCATAACCCTCCTGCAAGAATTTTTTAAATATCTGTCACCGTTTGCAAGTTATTGAATTTTAAAATCAGTCAGTCCTTTTTGGGACACCCGGTATGTAGTATGCTTAGACTTAATAAATCTCATGAATTATCTTATTAAATAATGCATTTTAAATTTAGTGGTGGCAACTGACTAGCTAGTGCGTAGCTGTTCCATCACCGAAAAATGCAATTATCGTAAAAGTTCATAAATTTTAAAATCTATCTTTTTTTTTCAAATTTGGATTAAAAACATTAATTGTGTGTGTGTGGGGGGGGGGGGTGGAGGCGTTTCGCAACCCTTTCAAAATATTCCATTTTTAGTCGAAAACAAAGCAGTATATATTACAGCCTACTAAATTGGTATCAAACTAGTGCATTAAAACTGATTTTTATTCAAGAGATAGTTATGTACAATATTGCGTGCAATTTCTTTATGAAACGCATACTTCCATTCCTTACGTCATTCTATATAATAATTTATTTTACCTGACTTCTGAATTTCATTATAAACGAAGTAACTATGGCAAATGGAATGCCTTTTTTATTAAAGTTTGCATCTCAAAATTACTTTAATTCTACTGGAACTGAAAATATTGAAAAAGTTTTGAAATGATAAAATGAATGACTTCTTTTCCACATGTAATTTATTGCAATCTAATTGCTATGAAATTTAAGAAATTTTAAAGCAATTTTATTTTAAAATTTTAAGTTATCTGGCGGAAGATATGCCTTTAATATTCAGCTTTTACAGCTTTTAACAAAGCAGGATAAAATATAAAGATCAGTAAGGTATATCAAAATCTAATTACCACAATTTGTTTTGACGAATTATGTTTATTTTGATCTCCTTCAATGTTAGAAGAAAACGAAATGGGCCATGCGATTCATAATAATGTCTATTATTCCCTTACATACGTGAAAGAGCTTCAGTACAGTTTTCACACGAAATTTTTTTAAATATTCAAATTAATAATAGTAATTAATCTACTCATAGTGTTGTAGTACAAGAAACAGGAACTGCATTTCGCAAATTATGTATTTGTGGCAGACTGGATACAGACTGACAATAGGTGGATTATTGCCAACATGATATCGTGCGGATTTTTTCGGCATAGTTCAGTTACAGCGTCTAGAAGACATGGTGTGGAAACCGACTATTCCAGTAATGCTTAAAAAAGTTCTAAAAAATTGTATTCCATAAACAGGGCTGCCACTGGCGGCTATTTTTTTTGTTTTTTGTCGCACCCCCACTTCAAAAATACAAAAAACTTTCACATATGAGTTGACAAAATCTGTAAGAGACTACTATACAATATAATACAATACTACTACAAAATCCATTGTTTTAAAATAATGCTGCAAGTAGAATAAAAAATAGTCGCAAGTGGCAGCCCTGCATAAATGTTGAACGTTGTTGAAATATAAATATCGATCGCAGCGACATCTACTAGTTCTTCACTGGCCAAAAGCCTTTAACAATTGGATCCTTATCCCCTTGGGGACGAGCGACACGTATACGTGCCGCATGAAGCGTTCAGAATCCTTGTTTTTCCTCACCAGTAAAATTTTACTGTAAAATTTGCCTTATTTAATCAGCGCATTTTCTCGATTCAAGAAGGTACAAATTTCTGTTTTTAAAAAACGGTGACAAAAGATTAAAAATGACGTAAAAGGCTCCCGTCCCGAAGGGGTTATACAATGTTTACGTTTTAACTACTAGATGTCGCTGCGATCTCCATTTATCGTTTTGCATCTTTCAACATTTATGGGATACAATTTTTTTAGCACTTTTTGGTTGGCTGATTTCGACACTATATCTCCTTGGCACTGCTGTTCAGTTGATCTCTTGGTCTGGACCAGAGTTGCCAGTTTGGCCTCCATTTTTATTCAGAAATTTCGAGTTTTTACCAGAAATAAAGAATAGTATTTTATGGTTTACATAATAAGAGACATTTAGAGGTCATATGACATAAACATTCTTCTTTCGAAATTTCCTGTGCGAATTTGAAATTTCGGATTAAAACTGGAGGCCAATCTGGCAACCCTGGTCTGGACATTTTGCACTCGGATAGAATTAAAATGAAATTTTCTCATAATTGTAACTTACTTTAAAACAAAAATAATGTTATTTTATTAAATAATAAAACTTTGTATAAATCAATATAAAAATACTCAGGACGCGTTTCGACGGGATTCGTTTAGTCTTCGGCTGAAGACGGGCTGTCAGAATTTCCAATTCGAAAGGCATCGTGTGTTTTTACATTTTTAGAGTTATTATGGTACATTATTTATACAAAGTTTTATTATTTATTTGTGGTTTATCACCCTTTTCTTCGGAGCTATTTCATCTTTCATGTTCTTTTATATTTATTAACCCTTTCCGGCACAGGAAAATTTTGTTGTAAAATGATGAAAGCATCGACTGACACCGGAATTTACATACGAGTTTTTTAGAAATTAAAAACTTGTTAATTTACACTTTCATTGTTAACCCCTTAATCGTCGCGCCTCATAAGTGTCGAATATTTTTTTTTAAATTCAGATTGTTCGATTGCCACCACTTTTTTCAAGTTAAAATATTCGCTTCATTTAATGGCAGATAAAATGTCGAGAGAATAAAGCCAATTGCATTATTTTAAAAAACTGGTGGGAATAAAACAATTTGAATAAAAGAAAAGAAACCTACACTGCCAGTGACAGACACGGGCGCGACGATTAAGGCATAGCTGCCAACATCTTACGCTTTTTCAGACCACAAAAATTTTATAGTAAATTTTATCTTTTTAAATCGCCGTTATCTGCCGATTAAATAAGGCAAAAATTTCTATTAAATTTTTGTGGTCTGAAAAAGCGGAAGAGTTGGCAGCTATGATTAAGGGGTTAATGCAAAATTTAATTAATATATTCTTGGTGCCGTTTGTAAGTTTGGAATTAAAATTAGGTATCCCGCCAGGGCACACTGTGACGGAGAGAGTTAAATGGAGTAATAGCAAATTCTAGTTTTATTTTTTCCTTTTTTATTATCCTTCTATATATAAAAAAGAGTAATGCTTTGGAAATGCACCAATGAAAATCTGCGCAGATACCGCGAAACGCATCTCATTGGTCAGAGCTTTCTGACGGTATAAGGAGGGTTACCAAGGGGAGGACACGGCTCTATCGTCAAACGTCGCCAAGTTTGTCGCCAACCTGGCGATATGGCGCCAAATTTTGCGACCAAAATAAGTCGCCAAAAGGGACGCCAACTTGGCGCTATTTCCAGTATTTCGCCAAATTTCCATAGGCTCCCATTGAAATCCAATAATGTTTACTTGCTTTCAGAAAGTCAACAAATTGAGATATTTCAACGCAATAAAAACAAATATTAGCTTATGAATAGAGCTTAATTGAACTATTTACATTATTTTTAAGCACAGACACTAACTATTTACAATATTCGTAATACTATATATATAATTTTCGGCATATTTAATAATTCTTATCATTATGAAAACCTGTAAGCTGATTATGTGCTTGGAGATAAGGAAGTAAAATTGTCAGAAGTTGAGGAGGAGTCCGCTTTTACCAAGTGGAATCTAATAATTGAATGCATAGAAAATAAGGATCGCGAAGCGATCCAGAATTGAAACGCGAAACAATTACGGCTGTGGTTGGCTAGAAAATAGGGATTGCTTCGCGATACCAAACGGAATCGCGAAGCGATTACGCGGGGGAATGGTGAGTGAAGCGAGCAGGGGGCAGAGCCCCCTAGTATCTAATATAAATAAATCATAGAAACACTTTATCATATTCATTTTTTTTCATATACGATACATTTGAAATATCATAGTTTATAATACGAACTATTGTGCCTGTAGTAAAATCTGTAGAGACTGAAATTGTCTTTAATGATATCTCTGCCTCAATAGAAGATTTTCACTGTACTAGTGTAAAGGAACAATGTAGTTTTAATAGCAGTTCTACATGCTTGCTAAGACTAACATTTTCTGCAGACTCTTACAACGCGGTCATTGTAGTTGTTATTGTAATTATTAAGCTTCGAAATTTAAAATATACGATATTTAATTATGCTTCTGATATGTATTGTTTTTTTGTTCATGGTTTGTCCATAAATTTAACGCTTAAATTTTCATAAATTAACTCGGGATCAGTGTTGCCAGATGGGCTACTTTTTTTAAATTCAGATTCTTGATTGGCACCATTTTTTTGAAATGGTAAAATGTGCCTTATTTAATGACATATTAATTAAGGCGAAAGAAAAGGTAATTTTACCGTTTCAAAAAAGTGGTGGCAATCAAGAAATTTGAAATAAAAAAAAGTAGCCCACTGGCAACACTGCTCGGGGTGTGTTTAGGAAAAGACAAATAGATGAGTCGGTGGTCTTTTAAGTGAAATCCATTTTATGTTAGTGCAAACTATTCGTAGGCAGTACTGCTTACATGCAGTTTTTGTTCACGTATGTAAGTATTTCTTTTAACTGAGTTCAGTACTTAAAATTATCCGATAACAAAACTAAAAAAAGTAATTTAATTCCACTTAAAACTTGTCGAAACAATTTAATTACATAATTTTTAATAACATTTCTTTAAATTTTAATTATCTTTTATTTTATTTACAGGTAAGTGTTAGGAGAATCATCTTCGTCTTTATCTTCAACTGTTCTGCGAAATGTTTTACCAATTGAATATGAAAAAATGTGAATCTGTAAAAAGGTGTTTTAGAAGGTGAGTAAACTGAATAAATATTAGTAGTTTTTCTAATCTCCCTTTTTTATACCAGTTGAATAGAAGCACAAAGTTATTTTTGCCCATCTCGGAAATCATAATAATGAAATCAAGACATCTCAGGAGAAACAAGACGAGAATTGTATAGTCGTGGAAAAAAAAAAACTTAAACACACCCTATTAACTCCTCAATGTAGACGAATTATCGTAGACGAAAGTTACTGGTACCGAACAATTGGAAATAAAGTCTACTTTTAAATGATGTATATAAAATTTTCTTAGAGGACCATCTACATATTAAAACGAATCCAAACTTAATGGCAATACCCAATTTTAACGAGATATTCCAAATCTTCGGTTCACTTCTATGATAGAAGTGACTAGATATTTTGAAAATTATTCTGCTGTCCTGCAATCTAACACGCCTCATTGACTCCTTGAGTGGAGCTTAAGGTACAGTCGTCGAAATAAAAAAAGTAAACACCCCCTACTAACTCCTCAACAAATGATCGTAAAAGAAAGTTACTGGTAGCGAAAGATTGGAAATAAAGTCTACTTTTAAATGACGTATATAAAATTTGTTTAGGGGGGGGGGTGTATCTACAAATTAAAACGAATCCAAACTTTATTTTTTTTTCAATGGCAATACCCAATTTTAACGCGATATTTCAAATCTTTGGTGCAAACTATGCCTAGACACCAAATTTCAAGTCATTTGAATGATAAGTTTTTGAATTATAAACATTCAAAATTTAGTGCTTCTAATGTTAAATTACATTTTCATATTTTTATTTATAACTTCTGAGATTATGATCCTAATGTTCTAATTTTTTGTGTCGCAATAACACTAATATACCCAAACATAAATACGTTGAATTTGCAATTTTTATAATTTTCTGATATGAATTATGAAATTAATATTTTAAAAAAAATTATGAATTGCAACCTGCAATTTTTTTGATGGATTCAGATTTATTAAGTCCTGCTTTATGGAAATCCAAAATTTCACATTTTTCTTCCAAGTAGTTTTCAAATTATGCTTAAAAAAAGGGCAAAATGATGGTTTAAGGGGCCGTCTATGATAGAAGTGACTAAATATTTTGAAATTTCTTGTGTTATCTTGAAATCTAAGAGGCTTAATTGACTGCTTAAGGTGCCTTCATCAAGAAGGGAGCTCTCTCGGTTAACAATCGAGTACCGAACTTCAGTTTGGATACAGCCCTTAAAATACGCTCGTTTTAAAATAATAAATTTCTCGGAAACTTATGGTACGAATTGCATAAAAATTTAGATTTAGGCTAATTGAAGGGTGTAGAGTTTATTTATGCTGTCAGAATTGTGTACTGCTATTGAAAAAAACAAAGTTATGGTTCGTTGCAATATGTAAATGCCCTCCTAAACAAATTTTATATATATCATTTAAAAGTAGACTTTATTTCCAATCGTTCGGTACCAGTAACTTTCTTCTACCATAATTTGTTGAGGAGTTAGTGGGGAGTGTTTACTTTTTTTTTCCACGACCGTACATTAAACGTGGTAAATTTGATACGTTCGTACTATAACTAGGTTAGTAAATATTCAGATCTTAGTGAAATAGCTGTAGCACTCTTACGCAAAAACGCATGAATACAAAATTTATTACGATTATATAGCTTAAATACAGTAATAGGGAAAAATAGGACTCCATCTTGAATAGGACGTAATCACCATGGAAACATAAAATCATTAACTATCATGGGATAACATTGAATTCATTACATACCATAGGATTTAATAGAATGAAGAAAACATTTATCAATATCTTTTTAAGTTTGGAATCGATTTTCAAAAAATTGAAATGACTCGACAAAATTCTGCAACGATTATACGCATTAAATTTTAAACCATTCGGTTGAGTAGTTTTTGCGCTGTTGTATTTATACACATGGACAAACAGAGGGACGGACCGGACCAAAGGACCACTATAGGTGCTACGTATTTATATAATTACGAACGCACCAAGAAGCTTATATCGAAGAAGATGGATGCTTATATATATCCCCATCCTTTATATGTTTTTTTTTATATATATTTTCTTTTCTTTTTTTTCCCTCAAAAATTTTACTTTTTGAGATGATTTTTACGCATGATATACAGTACTTCACAACATCATATCGAACTTTTTGATATTTTCTGTGTAACTGTTGACAAGAAATATTTTAGAGGGATTTTATTTATATTTTGCAATACCATCAGTACGAAAATAACGACTGTGCTCTGAATTTTTCCTGGGATTTCTTTAATATTTGTAAGAATATAATACTCTATCTTGATGTGACGTTTTAGTGCCTCGTATAATCCTGACATTTCAGCTTGAAGTCCTATATCTATAATACGATTTTTTTCTATTTTATATGTAATGAAATTATAATTTTTAAAAAGTGTATTAGGAACGACAGGTTTTCAACAAACATAAGAAACAGATGTATCTGAAACAATATTCGGTTTCTTTTCTCGTTTGGTTTTGTTTTAAAAAGTCTGATGCATTGATGTTGATGGCGTACATGTCCTATGTGAATAGTATCCGGTCATTGGCCGAAAGTGACATGACGGGACTAGGTACCTAATTCCAATCAAAGTAGGCCCTTGGCGCCTCCACATACTTAGGTCACCGTTCCTTCCACTGCCGAAAACACTTCTGGTAGGCTTCTTTTGGAATGGTGTTCAACTCCGCAGTGGAGTTCTGCAAATCTCCTGTCTACTCTCAAGGCGGTATCCTTTCAATGGCGCTTTCAAGTTTGGAAACAACCAGAAGTTGCTAGATGCCTTGTATGGAGAGTACGGAGGTTGATGACTGGAAATCCATGTCTTGCCAAGAAAGTCTGAATCAGGTGCGATGAATGAGTTGGAGCACTGATGAACCTTACGAATTGTTTCATTTTGAAATTCACCAATCTTTGGCAAAATTTGATGCAGTATCTTTACGTAATTCGTTCAGTCATGTTGAGAGAAATCAAAATCCGACGAACACGTATGACAAGTCCTCACTTTGCAGTAAGCAGTCAATGACTGGCTTACTGGAACTCGGGGAAAGGATTGAGACATGTTCATTAAGCTGCCTCCTTCCAATGTACACAGACGCGCCGCCATAGAATCACTACGGGGCCGGAAAAAAGCAATGTCGGATAGTTATGAGACAGAAGTCGTATTCTTATAAATGGAATTAAAAATATATTTCTGAATTATTCTATCTCTGTAGGTATAAAATAGTAAATCTGAGTTTGAAAAAAAAAATGGTTTCAAGGATCATTTTGCAGTTAATTTTTCTCAAGAAGTTGTGGCCACTAAATTGTCCGTAGATGTTACTGTACTTTTTTTTTCAGTATTTCTTATAATATAATGCAGCCTACACAAAATTAAATAATACAATTATTAAACATATACTATAAATGAAGCTAAATTAAGATAAAAAATTGACATTTCAATACGTGTTTCACTAAACTACTTACATGTCTATTAATTTTTCAAAATCCTCGAGAAAGAAACTATCAGTTAATTTTGTAATATATGTATGTATTCTTATATAAAGTATAATCTTAATTATTAATTGTAATTACATTAAAAAAAATTGATTCACAAGATAAGAAAAGAATTCTATTTTATTTTCTACGACATATAATATCAAGCTAAATTAGAAAAAAATATCATGTTATGTCAGGAGCACAGATTAGAAACATTCATGCAAGTAATTGATATATGTAGAAGTGTAGAGCAAACACTTAAAAAAATTGTACGTGTGTTGAAAGAAAAATATTGGAATTTAATACCAGAAAATTAAACAGATTAAGTAAATAAATAATTAAAATTTGCCCTTTAAAGATCTATTATATTTATTTTTTATTAAAATTAAAATTATATTGTAGTTTTTAGTACTGCTAGACTTTTTAATCCCAATGGCTCATTCATTATAAGACAATCATCCATAGAATGGGCATAAAGTTGCTGACAACTCGGAGGCCCCTCAAAGTGCCAACACTTAAAGATCCAACCTAAATGTCGATAAATTTAATCCAGTTATCACGTGCTATTTTTATATGCGTTCTAAATTACATAATGACGTAGTAAGTATAGTAGCCGTCTGTCCGCATACAACAGCGCAAATACTACCCAACAGTATGGTGCGAAATTTAACATATATATAATCGTTGCAGAATTTTGTCGAGCCATTTCAAATTTTATGAAAACCGAATCAAAACTTAAAAAGATATTAATAAAAGTTTTCTTCCATCTATGAAATTTTATCATACATAATTAATTCATTGATATCCTATGATATGTAATGATTCTAGGTTGCCATAGTGATTACGTCCTATTTAAGATGGAGTCATATTATTTCCGTATTACTGAATATATAATATATATTTGTAGTAAATGTTGTATTCATGCATTTTTGCATTGATGCAACAGCAATTGCACCAAGATCTGGATATTTCCATAACTAGTTGTAGTACGAACGCACCTCATTTGCCACGTTTCATGTACAATTTCCGATTTGTCTGTTCTATTTAACCCATTGAGCGTTTCAGTATATTCTAAAAATGTACCTTAAAAAGGCCTTGAATAGGAAAAAAGAACTTGTTCTAAAAGGTAGAAGGGGTTATGTGATTTTTTACTTCAAAAGTGCTAAGGGATTTAGTTCTTTCCCCTTCTTTCTGACACTGAATGAATAAGGCGGCTGTCCACCGTCTGTATGAGGCGTAAATGGGTGTTTAAAACTAGTTGACTAATAGCTTTCGAAAACGATTATCCGGAAAATTCCAGACAACATCTGAAAGTATGTTAGGAAATAGCAGTTTTCAGGAATACAGGTCCGTTGCTTGGAATAATGTTTGCAAACTGTTAATGTAGTATAATTTGCTTTATATGCTATTAAACTTTATCTAAATTTGAAAAGAATTTATATCTCTCCAATAACAAGCATGTTTCATTTCGTCTAAATGCATTTTTTAAAGAAACAGTTTCTGTTACATAAACCTGTAAATTTAATTAATTTGTAATGATTTAATTATAAAATTAAACTGGGAGTAATCGATTTTATAAATAAATTTACATTTTATAAAACGCACATATAGCGATAGATCTCACTATACAATGAATCTCAATTAAATGTTTAGTACGGCATACCATGGTGCTCGCTTTTAGATAGTGTTATCCATCGTATTTCAATTTCAATGCTAATATTATTTATTTTTTCTTTTATAAATAATGATAATAATAATTTGTCATTATACAAGTTAGTGTAACATCTGCTTTCTTTGATTTTATGTGATATAAATCTGAGATAGCTGATAAATTTTACATTATCCTGATGAATATACCAGTTGAAAATATATTCAAATATTCCATCCCCTCAAACCCCACCCCCCAAAAATGGGATTTGTTATATAGTATTTCAAATCCGCATTCAAAATAAATGGAAAAATTCTTCTTCTAAATGATAATCCCTCTAACTTATTTTTGGTGAGCAAGCAATAAAAGAATTAAAATAAATTTTAATAAGGTATTCAAAATGCGCAAATTGCTGTTTAAAAAAAGAGGAAAAAAATACAAACTGACAAACTTTTTTCCACCCATGCTTAAAGAAGAAAATAAAATAAAATAAAATAAAAAATAAAGAGATTTTTGGATCTTATAATTTAGCTTCCGGATAACAAATTTGAATTTTTATTAATTCCTATTTTTTTACTGATAAATGTAGACCATTAAAAGAAAAACATTTATTGATGTAATCAAAGTGGCAGTAATTATTTCAACCTTGCCTTTCGTTCTCGGCAGTTTTTACTATATATCAGGGTCGGCGAACCTTTTTATATCCGCGTGCCCAATTTTTTTCAAAAAAGGTTTTACTTGACCATGACGTGCCAAGCACCAAAAATAATTTAGTAGATCAACATTTCTGGATTTTTATTCATTGGGATTTCAAAATATGGGACAATATGAATTTAGTAATTAGATTAACATATATTATAAAGTGATAAAATGGTGAATGCGACGTCGGTTATGCTAAATATTAGTATGGTATTCTGCCTACTAATTCGAGTTATCTAAGAAGTGGTTTGTGTTTCTAAAATTTAAGGTTTTCGTATCATTTCTGAAAATAATGACCGAAGGAATAAATAGAGCGAACAATTATGAAAACTATATTTTATACTAAGTCGCTTTAGTTTCATCACTGGAAGTTTTAATTGTAATGCCTGATATTTTTCTTTTTGATATTCTCCCAACCTTCTCTTAATTTGACAACTTATTGAGCCCACATTGGAATAATTTAGAAATTCAATTAGCTTCTTTCCAATGAAAATAAAAGAAAGAAAAGTCCAGTTTGTATAAGTTTGCGCGTTTTGTTTAGCTTAATTCTATTTTGTTTTAGGATTTCAATCAATGCCGTGCCGAAAATATTCTATCGCGTGCCAAGTTTGGCACGCGTGCCATAGGTTCGCCGACCCTGCTATATATCTTTAGGCAATTGTTTGATTACAGTAAAACCAAACATGTTAAGGCATTTCTTTTTTATAAAGTACACTATTTCTTGTACTTAAATCATGTTTACAGATAGTAAAGATACATTACTTAAGTATTACAGAATTAATTAATCAGTAACACTACACGGTACCACTGTATATTACAATAAAACCGGTTAATACGAGATCACTTGGTACGAAAACAAATTCTGTTTTAGACAGGTTTTACTAGGTGTAATTGTGTAATATTTCGTACTTCGAAAATTTTATGTTATTAAACATAAAATTTTCCGTTTAAGGCAGGATTATGTTATACATAGATTCCATTCTTACAGGTTTTATTGTAATTAATTAGTGATCATAGTATTGCATCATTAATGAGCTATAGGTGTAATAATTGTACATATGTATAATATTACTGATTAAATGCAGATTTTAATTTTAACAATGAAACCCTTTAAGACGAAATGGAAAGGGACAATATAATAATTTTGAATTAGAAATTTTCCAAGGAACTTTGGATTTCTTTTTAAGTCAAGATTCCACTTAATGTTACAGGTATTACTAAGTATAAATAGGTAAATGGAGACTCTGCATAGTAATATACAAAATAAATATGCTTTTTGCAAGTTCCATAGTAATAAAAGTGCCCTTTTTTTTCGGGTGCCAATTTTTCCTTTCCCATCACCTAGGAGAAATAATTACATCTAAAATTTTCTGATAACAGGAATTATTTTCCATACCTAATATATTTCCCTACACAAAATGAGAAAAATACAATCAATTTCAAATGTTTGTGAAGAATAATACCCCCCCCCCCCTTACCCCCCTCACTTTATCCCCAATAAAACCTCCAGCATCCATCGGCCATAAAGAGAGAAAAAGGATTTAAAATTTACAACTATAAATTCGCAACCTCGCGGGACACAAGTTGAATATTCTTGGACTAGATGGAAACTAAGAACTATTTTTAATAATTTCGGAATGTATTCATGTATTTTTCCTTATATTTAGTATAGTAAGATTCAGTATTATATTTTCTAATTCTTTGGAGAAATTGAAAAAGAATATCTGTAAAAGAAACAAGAGCTAAAAATCATGCGTCTAGTATAAATTAAGATTTTCCAATACATTCAGAATATTGAAACAAAACTTTGCAGCTTATTACGGAGAAAGATGATATCTAAATAAATAAATTAGAAAACGCATCTAATTTTTTGTGCAGCCCTGTATATGCTCTATAACTTTGTATGTATGCTACATGGTATGGAAAAATTTAGTTCAGCATGGAAATTTTCATTCAGCAATTTCTGTCAATAAACGGGAATGTATTTGAGATAGTGCAGCCCTGTATATGATCTATAAAATTTACAAACGCCATATAATATGATAAAAAAAATAATAAAATCGTGTACCACAGCCGATAACGAACTTCTAGCAATTATTGTTCATAAGCCAAATTTGTTTGTGTGTCCTTGAAAATTAAATATAAATTCTTTGCACACCATATTCTACATTAATCGCCTTGTAGTGTACAACACCTCAGTGATGTATATAAATTTCAACATGTTTAAAAGAGTGTAATATCATTAAACTACACAACACACGATTTTTTCCATTCACAGTAATGTGACGGCATTCTTTTGAGTGTCCCTGTAAACGAATCTTACATGCTACACACATCATTTTCAATACTAAACATGCCAAAGTAAACACAAATAACATATATCAATTCCATGGCAATTAGACTATATTTACGCAAGCACGGAATGGCGGATAGGAGGAAAGATAGACAAACCGAATTCAAAAACGCTTTTTTTTTCTTTCACTTTTTCTTTTTTCATTTTACGGCAAATAAATTACATGAGAATTACAAGCGTTTTCCTGTTATAATCTTTATCGAGCTTCCGTGTGTAGATTTTTTTTTTGTTTCAAAACGCCAACTTTAACAGCATTTTCTAAAAGACTTCCTACGTTTATCGAAAAATGAAAAAAAAAATGTTCGACTTTATAGTTTCTGAATAAGAGCTCCTGCCAATTCCGTGTGTTTATGAACAAAACTGAATTCAGGAATGTGTCAGAAAAAGTCAATTTCGAAGATTATGCAATTTTTGTCCGGCGCATTTGCCCAGAGACCCTAAAATTTAGTGTCTCAAACTTTGAAGCAATTGCAATAAGTTGGATTTATATGATGTAACTATTATCAGTCAGGATGAGAACGAAAGTAATCAACATTTATTGTCAAATATTTTTGCGATCTCTAAGTAATCTATAATTAAAAATAAATATTTAAATACATTAAAATAAATTTCAAATATACAGTATTAGTGTACTTTAATGCATTAAAATAAAAGTTTTCTTACTTTAATTCTCTTGGTAACGAAATGAATACTTCAATCATCAAAATCTAGTTTAACTTTTTTTTTTTCCAGTTTCAATACATTCATTTCATTATGATTGTTTTAATCATACTTATCATATAGTATTAGCATTAAATCTGATCATATAGTATTAGTCCATGTGAGATAGGATTATAAAACAAGTTGGAAATTGCTCGTCAAACGTGGCAAATGAGGTGCGTTCGTACTACAACTAGTTTTATAATTATTTTTTGCACCCCATATTGTACTGAATGTAAAATTTTTTGCACTTCATAAAGCGCATAGTCTGATACATCATTAAAATGCACTTCCAATATTTCTTTCCCATTCCCCGTAATGTAACGGAACACTTTTGACTGTCCCTGTAATTAAACTATACATCCGATTTTCCTAAAATTTGAAATAGCTCAACAAAATTTTGCAACAATTATATCTTTAAAATTTCAGACCATTCGGAAGGCTGTAATATCATTAAAATGCACTTGCAATAATTTTTCCCATTGGCCGTAATGTAAAGAAAAACTTTTGACTGTCCCTGTAATTAAACTATGCATCCAATTTTCCTAAAATTTGAAAGGGCTCGACAAAATTTTGCAACAGTTATATCTTTAAAATTTCAGATCATTCGGAAGGCTCTAATATCATTAAAATCCACTTGCAATAATTTTTCCCATTGGCCGTAATGCAAAGAAAAACTTTTGACTGTCCCTGTAATTAAACTATACATCCGATTTTTCTAAAATTTGAAAGGGCTCGACAAAATTTTGCAACAGTTATATCTTTAAAATTTCAGATCATTCGGAAGGCTCTCATATCATTAAAATGCACTTGCAATAATTTTTCCCATTGGCCGTAATGTAAAGAAAAACTTTTAACTGTCCCTGTAATTAAACTATACATCCGATTTTCCTAAAATTTGAAAGGGCTCAACGAAATTTTGCAACAGTTATATTTTTAAAATTTCAGATCATTCGGAAGGCTCTAATATCATTAAAATGCACTTGCAATAATTTTTCCCATTGGCCGTAATGTAAGGAAAAACTTTTGACTGTCCCTGTAATTAAACTATGCATCCGATTTTCCTAAAATTTGAAAGGGCTCGACAAAATTTTGCAACAGTTATATCTTTAAAATTTCAGATCATTCGGAAGGCTGTAATATCATTAAAATGCACTTGCAATAATTTTTCCCATTGGCGGTAATGTAAAGAAAAACTTTTGACTGTCCCTGTAATTAAACTATACATCCGATTTTCATAAAATTTGAAATGGCTCGACAAAATTTTGCAACAATCATATATTTGAAATTTCAGACCATTCGGTTGGGTAGTTTTTGCTCTGTTACATGCGGACAGACGGACGGACAGACTGAACGACAACTATAGGTGCTACGTATTTATATAATTACGAACGCACCTAAAAATGGATTACCATGATTTAATTTGTCATTTAACCAACATGATTGTGCTAAGTAAAGTATTAATAAAAAATAACAATAAATTTAAAATAGATAATGCTTTCGTTTCCATTATTGTCAGAATCTTTGTGATAGATAGTGATTCTTCCCTGTTTTTAAAGACATATACTTACACTAAATCATATCTACTGTTTTAATTGCATCCATTCTATTGATATTTTTCAATAATTCGATACTTGTACTGTTCATTGGTACCTTTTTAAACAATATGCAGTTACACTTTATCAAGAATATTTTAGTCTAATTGTGAGCTTGGGGAGCAATCGCGACAAAATCTATTACTGCTCTTCCACCTGACTTCGCAAATATTACTTGTATTGCCATGAAATCGATATATGATATAGAGGCCTGTTCACTATTGGAAATAGTGAGTGTGGCCTTTATTGTTGGTTTACATGGATGTATAAAATAATTCGAATTATGGTCTAAGTTGATATCTGCTTGTAGTACTTCTTTTATAGAATATTATTTCAACCATAATAATTGATACACATTGCTAATGTGCACTGCAGTTTGTTTCCCACAAATAATAATAATAATGCGCGTAGTGTTTACGGATCATTAACAGAAGAATTCCGAGACAACCGAAGGACAGTGCACAAAAAAATGACGGTTGAAAAAGGATAACTTTTCTTCACATTTAAAATATTTATGAGGAAAGGGTAGATTGCTTAAATTAAAATTTTAATATCTATAAATAGCCCCAGGGGTAGGGGAGCAAAAAAAGGTCCAATTCGGAAATAATTAGGGGAAAGCTGGAAATTGTTTTAATTCCTTCAGTTTATGTCTAGAATGAATATGCTACGTTTTCCCCCTGGTACTAGATGAGCATTAAGAATTATGCATAGATTTATAGTGAAAAAACACTTTTTTTTAAAATACCATAACGCTATCTCGAAATCATTAACTCTTTCAAAAACATTGTCAATACAAATGTTGTAGCGCTTAAAATTCTGAATAAAAGGAGTACTTACACTCAATGCTTATGTTGAATATTAAGGTCACAATTCTACTTCAAAGTTGTAGACCCATCATCAGGAGGATGACCTCAGAATTAATTAAGGGAAAACTGAAAATCATTTTAATTCCTTCAGCTTAGGTCTAAAATGAATATTCTATGTTTTCCCCCTCGTACTAAGCGAGCGTTGGGAAATATGTACATATTTACATTCGAAAAACATGTTTTTCCTGAATTCTTTTAACAATATCTCGAAATAGCTAATTCTATCAAAAACATTGTCAATACAAATGTTGTAGAGCTTAAAATTCTAAATACAATGAGCACCTACATTAGTATTTTTGTTCAAAATTAAGGTCGCAATTCGAATTTCAAAATTTTGCCTTAATCGCTGATCAAGAGCTTGAAGTCCGGAGAGACCAAGTTACTTAAGAATATCTCAAAACAGCTAAGTCTATCAAAAAAATTGTCAGTACAAATGTTGTAAAGTATAACATTCTGAATAAAATGAGCACCCACATTAATATTTTTGTTCAAAATTAAGGTCGCAATTCTATTTCAAAATTTTGCCGTAATCATTAATCAAGAGCTTCAAGCTAGGAGAAACCAGATTACCTTAACAATATCTCAAAACAGCTAACTATATCAAAATATTGCCAATACAGATGTTGTAGAGCTTAAAATTCTGAATAAAATGAATACTCACATTAATATTTTTGTTTAAAATTAATGTCGCAATTTCACATATTGTTAAAAATATTAAAGAAAAACGTGTTTTTCGAATGTAAATGTGTTCCTTTTTTCTAACGTGCACTTAGTACGAGGGGGAAAACATAGAATATTAATTTTAGTCCCAATCTGAAGGGATTAAAATGATTTCCAGTTTTCCCCTAATTAATTCTGAGGTCATCTCCCTGATGATGGGTCTAAAACTTTGAAGTAGAATTGTGACCTTAATATTCAACATAAGTATTGAGTGTAGATACTCATTTTATTCAGAATTTTAAGCTCCACAACATTTGTATTTACAATGTTTTTGAAAGAGTTAATGATTTCGAGATAGTGTTATGGTATTTTTAAAAAAAAGTGTTTTTTCACTATAAATCTATGCATAAATCTTAACGCTCATCTAGTACGAGGGAGAAAACGTAGCATATTCATTCTAGACCTAAACTGAAGGGATTAAAACAATTTCCAGCTTTCCCCTAATTATTTCCGAATTCAAATCCCTAACCCCTGGGCTAAAAGAAAACTGTCTTATTTTGAAATTTGCTTTTCGAACTCGAGTTCAAAATTTAATAAAACATCATTTTCATTATACCTTCCTTAATTTTTCAAATGGTGAAGAAAAAAAAAGTTTTTACTTTCCAGTTTTTTTGCGTG
The DNA here is from genome assembly GCA_963932465.1 of Maratus speciosus. Lineage (NCBI taxonomy): Eukaryota > Metazoa > Arthropoda > Arachnida > Araneae > Salticidae > Maratus > Maratus speciosus. The sequence continues at coordinate 475,377,132 of OZ010797.1, forward strand.
TGTGTGTAAAAATTAGAGAAAAAATAAATGATTAAGAGGAAGAACGATAATAGTCAAATTGTGTGAAATTTGGTATGACAGTTTTATTTAATAGCTTGAACAAAGTACTATCGTTTGTTAATCTTGAATAGAGGAATAAGATGAAAATCGTCCTTTGACAATGCAGTTAAAGATAGGTCAATGCATAGCCGAAGATCCTATATACACAAATGTAAATTGAAATAACTCTGAATAACTGGTACCTGACTATCATAATTTTTTCCTTCGACTCACATACCCCATTTTTATAATATGTCTGTTAAATTGTATTAAGACAAACTTAATAAAACTAATTTCTAAATTATTTAGATTTTACCATTTTTCTTAATAGAATGTGTATTAAAGTTTTCCATTTCTTTAAAAACTGTTATTCTATATAGATTTTTCACCAGAAAAAATATTTTAGAAATTCTTTAAAAAATAGGGTCATCCTGAACCGGACCCGCAAGAGCCAAAACCTAACCCGAGCCCGAAATAATGGATGTCAACCCGATTTGCAGAAAAATTGTAGAAGTTAATCCGACCCCTGACAAAAAATATAAATATATATATATATATATATATATATATATATATATATATTTAGCGTCGACCCGACCCGAACAGCTGCTATCGCAGTTTCAGGTAAAACGGGTTTCCAGACCCGATGCAGGACTCTACACCATATCCAATAAATTTAGACCCTAAATGTTATTTCAAATTATTTTCGAGAAAATATTTTCATTTCTGCTGTGCTTTCCCTAAATTTTGTTTTCTTTGTCCAAACCTCAAAATTTTGACTCCCACTTATTGTTACCCCCCCCCCCCCCTCCACACAAACACACGTACACCCCGCTCTTAACCCTTCCTCCTCCTACATTACAAAAATCAAGATAATGAAAAACCTTCACTTTTGAAAAAATTCCTTTTGTTTATCATTGTTTTGACCCCTTTAAAATATCTGTATGTAAAGTTTGTTTATTTTAATTCCATGTCCTTCCCCTTCCTCTTGAATCTATAGATTGTATTTTCTGTTTTAATCCCCCCCCCCTCCTGGGGCCTCCTAATGAATAGCCGGTGTCTCTAGCAAAAAATATTTTTTCAATACACAGCACCTATTTATTAGTGTGCTTTAGTGTAACGATATGTATAAAAAAATTTTTTTGCTGTCAATAATAGGGAACAGATATGCGGGCTTAGCACGGACTTTACTTAAAGCTTAGAATCGGTTTTTTATAACTGAGCATATATGTAACTTTAATAACTAATAGATCTCAATTTTAGGTTCATTTAAGTATTTATAATATTTATTATTTTTACCATTGAATTTTTTACTATTGACCTTTTTATCGTTCACCTTTTTACCTAAATTCGTTTGAAATTGAATATCTACATTAAAATATACTGCAAACTATATTTCCCGTAGACCATTATGTAACGGAATTATTTTGTGCGACTCTGTAAGTGAATAATAAATTGTTTGCATTTCAAATTCTATAGAAAGCATGTTTTAGTGTTGCACTTGAAACGATTTTTTCCCATTGATAGTAATGTAATGGAATGCTTTTGAATGGCCCTGTAAGTGAACTGTGTATTATACACACTTCATTTTCACTGGCGATCGAGCCATAGTAAATGTTAATAACACACAAAATTTCAGGGAAATCGAATTATATTTACGCAAGATAGAGCACTGACAGACAAACGGAAGTCATAAACCCTTTTCAATTATGCTGGAAAATGTGAAATAAATAAATATAATAGAGGTTCCTCATAATTTAGAATTACAAATTGTCATTAGTGTGTGACTTAATCGGAGAAAGTTTTTCTTGATTTCACGATATCGGAGCTAACATGCGCATATAAAATATCACGAATTTGATTTTTTTAAAGTAGACCATTAAAAGTGATTATTTAAAAGTATTCAGGTAGAATAACTAAATTACTAAATTCTTCTATAAGCGTGCTTGCGGAATGAAGCAGAATTTGATAATATACAGAAAATGTGCAACAAAGTTTTTATTATTAAAAATAACCATAAGTTTAATAATAATTCTTAGGCTACAATAAAGACAACTCTTCGGCTATCAGTTTTTTTTTTCGTTGGGGAGGGGGGGGGGGGGGGAGTTATTCTAAGATTTCTGCTGTGATGTCAGAAAAGATTTTTTTTTTTTTAATGATGTCTTACTTTATTTTTATATCAACAATCTGTTATGTTACATTGTGAAATATTCATGATTTAATAAATTATTGATTAATACTAATTTTAAAAGAACTAGTTTAAAACATAAACTTTTCATAATCCTTTTATTAAATAAGCGACAATGAAAAAAATATGTAGCAAGCTACCGCTGTTTGGAATTTTACTGTTCCTGTGAACTGTTTTCTTTAGAAATCATCTTTACAAGGGAAGGGGTGGGACTGTCAATCATAGTTTTCTCAAAGCTCAAAGAGTCACTTACAGATAGTATTTCGATGTGATTCACAGGTTGCAAGAGTTTGGACTAGATAACAATGGGAGATATTTACTCTCTTTCAAAACTTACTTCAAAGAAAACTCGTAGAAACTTTTAAAGTATCATTGGAATTAATTACACTGGAATATTTGGTCAACTCTGTTGTATTTAGTAGAATGATTAGGTAAAAAATATTAATAATTTTAGATATAAGTTCGGAGAAATGTAGTCTCATAAGCATTTTTCTGGCTACATCTCTGGTTCTTCTCTGTGAAACACAACTGTGAGAATAAATAAAATTTAGGGCTTTTTAATATGGCAGTTTTAATTTAAGAGTCGCTATATTGGGGCTCGTTATATAAAGAAAGCACAAATAGTACACAATGTTTTTAATTTACCAAGCGGACACAGCCACTGATATAAATATAAGAATGGTTTTTGGATTACACCCCCCCCCCCCCTTCAACTTTCAAAAGAAAAACAAATAGAACTTTTTTCATATTAAGCCAAGTATTTGCTATAATAATGCTAAAAATGGGACTATATACTGTTTATAAATATACTAATGCACGGTACAAGTATCAAGTTATTCAAAAACATAAGTACAAATATAATGAAAACCACAAATATAAATACAGTCAAACCTCGTTAAGATGAACACGCTTAACGTGAATTACTTTTAACATGAATTGTTTTCACAGTCGCCTATAAAAACGAATACATAGATTTCATACTGATAACATGAATTGCTGTTAACATGAACAAAATATTGTTTCCCCTTGAGGTTCATGTTAACGAGGTTCGACTGTATGCGTAAAAATACACCTTTATTTATTTTTTAATGCAAGTAAAAACAAGGAAGAGTAACTTTTGTTAAGATTATCTGTCTTTAATGCGTATGAATGCATTACCTATCTTAAAATTATTATTATTTTTTACTTTGCTTAATCATATTGGTGAGATGATAGGTTATATCTCCCAACCTGAGAAGTACTGTGTAAACATCATTTTATTGATTAAAATAATCCTTTCATGGCAAACCTCTTTGTATGTAAACTGCTATATAAACAAAAGGAAAATCGAGATAAGAACAGAAAAACACAAACAAACAACAACAAAAAAAAAGTAATGATATGTTTGTAGAGATTTTGAAATACAGCCTTCACGGTAGAATTATCATTAACTTTGTCTCATATGATTAAAGAAAGTTTTCAAATTGAAAAATAAAATTACTTTATTTTTGCTCTAAAATATTAAAAAAGCATTGCAGATTACTGCGAACATTTGAACTTAATAAACCCGTATATGATGTTTAATTGCTTGGAGTTTTTGATCTACTTCCAACAATTAATAGGCTACTTCACTCACGCGAAAGCACCCGCTCGCTAATGTTTATTCTGTGGAAGAAATTTTTTTAGATATCTCGATTTTATTTCCATTTTTTTAAACGATTCTTTTGCATTGGCTACCTGAGATCGATCTATAGAAAGACCGTTTTTCTCTTTTTCGATTTTGTTTAAAGTTTTTTTTCTTTTAATTTAGGATACTTTTACTTTCGGAACCGGTTTCGAAAGTAAAAGTATCCCAATTAAAAAACCCTGCAAATAAAATAGAAGAAGTAAAAAAGTCCTTTGTACAAACCGACCTCAGCTACTCAAATCAAAGAAAATCGTTTAAAAATACTGAACTGCAAGCAAGCTATCTTTAAAAAATTCTTCCTTAGGAATAATATTAGTCAATGCGTGTTTTCGTCAGTGAAGTACACTCACGATTAACTTTTGAACGAAGCGATCAACTGAATGTTTCTAAAAAAGAGCAATATGGGGATATTTATTTTTTAGATCATATGAATTCTGCAACATATATTTAAGTCCCCTATAAATATTGAAGAGTATTTAAATTTAGTTAATCAATTTTATTGGGTTCAGTGAAAATACTGATAAAGATACCCTGTTAGAACGCCAAAGGAAAATGGTCAAGAGTGTTGTACATGCACGTGAATTAATTCAGCACAAACTTTATTTCTTTTTACATGAAACTTTTACATGATTCTTTTTTTATTTCTTTTTACAAGGCTGGGAATGTCAAATAATGTCTGTGAATAAATAAAAGTACTATTTCTCTTCTTATCTTCTACATTTAAACATCCAAGTACTTTTTTTTTTACACTAAGTATTTCTCTTTGGTTTATATTCAAATGAACAATATCTGAAATTTATTTCTCCTGTTTAATAGTCAAAATTGTGAATCCCTGTTCGTTTTTTTTTCTTTATCGCACTTTCATATATATGACATTGTACACTCTTTATATATTTATTAAAAAATCCAGAATTCTTATTATTGATAAGAAAATAATTAAATTTCATTATTTAATTAGATAATTCTAAAAAGTTAAACGAAGGATTCATCTATATATAATAATTATTTTATTATGTACTCTGAATCAATGAACAGTCTTTAATCTACCTATAATGAAATTGAAAACCTATCTACATCGATGCTTTTTCTGGTCCCTTCAGCGTCATTATAGACAGGTTTCACGGTACTAGTTTTAAAATTATGCTAGAATTTGAATAAAATCTGAGCAACAATAATAAATAAAAATATTATTTTTGAAGTGTAATGTTAAAGTGGATGTTTGAGATTTTTATTATTATTACACAACAAAAGTGCTGTAAGTAAAGGACAGTTTTGTTATTTAGTATTATAGTTAAATGAAAAAAAGTCATACATTTAGAAATAAAAAGGAAAGAAAAGAACGTGTACATTCATTAAAAGAGCAAAAGAAATAAATATTACATAATAAATAATGAACATGCAAAATAAATAAATATTATAAGGCAAATGATTTGAAATAATAATAATTATAATAATGAATTAGAATCTTATGGACAGAAATAATAAAATAAAATAAGTAAACGATGATATTCTATAAAGTTGCCTAGTATATGTTTCGAAATACAATGCCATTTTTAAGCATTTACAGAAAACTAAGTTCTCTAAAGGCATTCGACTTAAAATACGGTAATCCAGTTGACAAATAGTCTGCCTAACGCCTATTGTGTGTGTGGAAAGAGGGGGTGATTGATAAACGCCTTCTTTAACTCCCAGTCTCGAGAAGTGGGGGGAAGCACAAACGCGCAAACGCGCTCATAACCATTTACAACTAGAATATTTTGACGGCCTATACGCGCTTATGACCATCTACAAGTACAAAAGTCTGACCGCCTATATGCGTTTATGACCATTTTCAAGTACCAAAGTGCGACCGCGTATCTGCGTGCATGACCACGAAAGGGTTAATTCAAACTTTCTTAGTAGTTTGAAAGCTTAAGCCTAATAAGGTGCCTAAAATTTTTACACAAAAGTTGGTTCATTTACGGAGAATATCAAAAAAGTTCTTTATTTATATAGGCTATTTATATACATTTATGCTTATGTTTCACATCCATAAAAAGCTGTTTATCTCAATCAAAGTATTTGTTGTGTTATTTTATTAATTCCTCATATTCTTTCCACAAATTCATGTGATATTTCGACAATTATGTGAAAGTTACTCCCCGCTACATTAAACGATGGATTGTAGAATTTTACTTTTCCATGGTTAAGGGGTCGAGCACCTTTGAAATTGACAAATTACATGTAAATTTGACCTTAATATGGATTAGAATAACTGCACATCTCATTAACTTTTGATGTTCTGAAAAAAAGTCTAGATGCATATACAGTTTTTTAATTTAAGTTTAAACTCCTATTTTTTCTGAATGTTTTGATATGTTTCCTTAAATTAGGAAACATTTTTATTGTATATTGTATTAGAACAGAAGTTATGGCTTTTAGAATTATACCCGCTCAATAGCTGAAGCTGTGTTTCCGAAATTTCGAAGTCATTTTTCTCCAAATGACGTTTTTGTGCATAATGCGCAGGATATCTCAAAAACATCCGTATATTTTTTCATGAAATTTTCAAAAGATATGTTTCATGTTAGCCGGTATAAAATGAACCTAAAATTTCCTTTTTATTGTTAAAAATTTTTTTTTGCGTGATTGTACTATTCAAACTTACAAAATTTTGTATTAGGCAAATACAACTTTGCTTTATATACAAATTTATTTAAGTTGAGGGTAATTATTACAATATGAAGTATATAAGCATCAAAAATTTCATTCTAGTTGCAATATTTATTTTGCAATCGTGCGCGTAAGCCGCTATACGAATTTTCTGCTCGTCAAATATCTGACTGTTTGGAGTTCTCCATAATTACTAATTGAGTATCTTGCAATTTTTAAAATATATTAAATAAAAGAAGATAATTATATATTTTAATCCCAGTAAAAATTGTGTTTTTAAATCATATGTATTTTAAGATGTTAAATGTTAAAATTTGTCTTTTTTTTTTTTTTTTTTTTTTTTTCAATATTAAGAGTTTTGAGACCCCTTAAATTAAATGATTTTTAATGAATAAATTCCTCTCATATACCTTGCGCCTTTTGTTCAGTCTTTCTTATGTTACAATGAGACATTTTTTTTATTCAGTGAGGATATTATATATGTTTAAAATGACGTATAAAACGGAAAATATATAATAACTGGTTCTTAAAAAAATAAATGTAAATCGAAATCTCAAAATTTAAAGTTTTTAAATTTATAAATAAAAATAGTCATAATTTCTAAATTTCTTACGTGATGAACGTAATAGTAGGTTATTTTGTGCATCTACAACGTTTTAATTTTCAGCCAAAATTTCATGACATTTTATTGAGTTATTTCTCAGAAATCATTCGCACAATGGCCAAAATCGCTGTTTTGAGGAAATTGAATTTAAAGCTTTAATTTGTCCTTGATCATTTAAAAGAGCCCAAGCTGTTTCGATCGCGATCTAATAGCCGCCGACTGAGATCGCGCGATTTCAGAGACCAAGTTGGAATTACTTTTCGGAATACCCCTCCTACATAAAAATCTTTAAATGTCAAAAATAAATAAAAGTGTTTTTAATAAGAAATTTAAAGAACATTATGATTTTCGTTGAACATTTATGATGATTTAATGAGTTTAGTATTGTTGTACTTACAGTGTTTATAGTTTCCATTTAATTCTGAAAATATGTTATTGTCACAATTCTGTGTTTTGGCTACAGCTCGCACGCAATATTTTCATGTACTATGTTTTGATCCTTTTTAGTGCGTGTAGTTAATCCATCCTGTTTGGGAGCCAACATTAAACTGCAATTATAACTCCTCGTAAAAAAACCTTAACTTAGTGCGACATAGCTGCCTATCTTCAACTAATCTTACGGAATATCTGGATTAATTTAAACTAGGTTAACCACTTTCGAATCAGAAAATTTATTTCATAAATCTTTATTTATTTAATTCAATATTTGTATATAGAACGCCAAAGTGATATAAGTAAACGTCCTAGCTTAAATAGGAGAGGTATCCACAAGATTAAAGGCGAGGTCACATGAAGGTCGTACGCCACGTAGCGGACGGGGTTAAACTACAAGAAGATGCCTAATTGTTTTCTTACTTCACACCACTAAAATTGTAAAGTTTTTATTCACCTTGATTAATAGCTGAAATGTATCTGACAAGACGAAGAAAACTTCGTGGTGTCAAGTGCATCTGGACGACCCTCTCGCCATACCATTGTTTTGCAATAAATGTGGTAAACAAAATTCAGTTCCATGAATGACTAAAGATTTAGGAAATACGTGCAGATGGTAGATATCCTGTCATATATGACGTCTCACTAAAAGCCCGCGTATGTGGATGATCACCCCGTCCACAAGATGGCGGTTAATTTACGCCCGATTCCAGTATTAAGTTTGTACGCTTACTCATATCGCTTTGATAGAACGCATTTAATTTTATTTCTTAAAAATATTTCTGTTTCAAAACTTATTAAACCTAAGTCAAACTCAAATTAACGAACATATTACGGAAGATTAGTTTGAGGTTGGCACCTATGGTGCGATAACTGACCAAAGTTGCCAAATTGGGGAATGTCTTTATTCAAAACACCTATCACTATCTTGAGGAAGTAATCGCCGTTTTCTTTAACGACAGACATTTCGTAAATAACTAAAGCGAATATGACAAGTCAGAAAAAAATGATATATAATTTGAATACAACTTTTCCCACTCCAGCAACGCTGTATAACCAACCACCTGTTGCAATATGAATCTCCTAATTTGCATAATGAGGTGTGAAAAAACAACTGTTTCTTAAATCTTTCAAAAAATGGCAAAACATAATATGATTGTTTTATGATTAAAAACACTTGCGATATTCATCAGCGTACAACATAAATAAAAACTATATTGAAAACACATTAAAAGTACACACAACGTTTCACGCTCTTTCTAATGAGCCATCATCAGGGAGAGGGGGGGGTGTTTCTTGACCTCTAGGGAGCAAAGTTACGCAGAACACAGTCACTGTCACAACATCCGACAGAAAACATTTCTGTAACAGATCCTTAAAGATAAAAAAAATATTGCATCAGATATGCCATCAGACGCCATCTGTTGGTAAGCTATAGCACTATTATCAGAACCAGGAAAAAACTGAAATTAAATTTACAAATGTATTTCTTTCAAAACATTTATGGTAACATTAGAAACCTGAAATGAGATATTGTCATTACATACTCCGCTTTTCCTCAGACTAATTTCTATAGATTCTCGTATAAGGGCTTTTAGAGGGTTGGAATATCTAGAAATAATTTTTACATCATCAAAATCAACTGTCTTAATACCGCCTCTAAGCGCTAATCTATATAGAGCTGTAGACTGTCTATTGAATTTTAAATCCCTTTTAGGTTCTTTAATTCTTTCAAACAGGCATCTTTTTGTCATGCCAATATATGATGTTAACAAACCAGTATTGAGTTGCACATGGATTTCATAAACACCAGAATGAAATAAAATTGGTAGAGGATCTTGTTTTTTGGTAATAGCTGTAAACAGATTTTTTGAGGGGGAGGCAACAAGAGGAATTCTGAATCTATTAAAAATTCTCCTTAATCTTTCAAACATTGCTGGAATATAAGAAATTTTTCTATAAATAGGACTGGTTAACTGAGCGCATTGGGGATAACTATTGAATTCCTCGATTAATGTATGGATAACCTGTGGATTATACCCATGGTCAGTTCCAATCTTGACAATATGGTTCAGCTCATCTTCTAAAAATTCGTCCGAACAAACAACACGTACCCCTTAATAAAAGAATTAAACGTAAACATTTTGTAACCCCATGGGGTTGAAGCGGTAACAGGAAAAATGCTATCTATCTTGATTGAAATTCTGGAAACTTTTTTTTAAAGCAAAGAACATGATTTTGTAACTAAAACATCTAAAAATGGGAGGGTGTTATTGACTTCATTTTCCATGGTAAATTTAATACTGTCATCAAGTTGATTTAATTTCTCAAAAAATTCTACTAAAGCTGATATTGCTTCTTCCCATACTACAAAAATGTCGTCAACGTATCTTCACCATAATGTTTGAATGGTTTATGTAACCATTTATGTTAACCATAATGGTTTATGTTTGAAAGTGTTAAAAATAAATTCTTCTAATGGTCTAAGCTTAAACTCAGCAAATATACTTTGATACATGTGACCCCATCGGTGCAGCCTTATCTTGTTTATAATATTTACCGTTAAAGTAGAATACATTACTCTGGTTAATTAAATTTAAACCTGCTTCTAATGAGTTTTTAATTTTTTGACTCAGATTATTTACTTTATCTATTGACTGATTAATGGTATTCGTAACTTCGGAAAAATTTATTGAGGGGAAAATGAGACAATATCAAAACTGTCCAATATGTATCATCGTTAATTTCCACATCTGCAATCCGGTCAACAAATTCTTCAGTAGAAGAAATAGAATTATTATAATCATTGTAAACTATTTTATACTTGCGCAGAAAATTAAGTGCCTTTTCAGCACATAATTAAAGCAGGAAATCTAAAGATGTCTTAACCCCTTGGGGACGAGCGGCACGTATACGTGCCGCATGAAGCGCTCAGAATCCTTGTTTTTCCTCACCAGTAAAATTTTACTGTAAAATTTGCCTTATTTAATCGGCGCATTTTCTCGATTCAAGAACACAGAAATTTCTGTTTTAAAAAACGGTGACAAAAGATTAAAAATTTCGTAAAAGGCTCCCGTCGCAAAGGGGTTAAAGAAAATTCCCATTTTAATGCATTTTCAAATTCATTGTATAAGACAGGTTACTTTAAAATATAACTGAAAATTTCCCAGCAGTTAATGTGAAATGTTTCTAAAACTTTTTCAAAGTCATTACAAGAAAGTAATTTCACATTGGAAATCACTTAATGTTTTATTTTTCTTTTGTATTTCATGACATCAAATGCTTTTCTGTTTAAGGACGACTGTTTCTTTGTCATAAATCTTTATACTTTTGAAATGAATGAAAAAGGATTTTGCGTGTTCAATAATTATTGCATTTATCAATTTTTCTTTTGAAAGTTTGCTTAATGGGAAAGGTTCATCAATTCTCTCACTTTAAGTCAAAAATTAATATTTCTAGAATAATAATTGTGTGCGTCTTTGATTTTTTTTAAATTTTAGATTATTTTTCAGTGTAGAAAATTTTTGTTTTCGTTAGCTTTATTGAAAAATACATGTATTTCTACTAGTGCCAGTGAATAAAATTGTCTCTTCTCGAGTGTTTCCAATTTAACCGATTTTTTTTATTCAGATGAAAAGCACTGTTTTCGAATAATATTATTTTCTTTATTTAAATACAGATTGCTTAAAACGAAAATCACTAATGAGAAAAAGTGATAGCTATTTGAGTAAAACAAAACGTCGCAAAATTAGCAAAAACGTAATTCTTCTTTGATCCTGCCTCCTAACACCCTTTGTCTCTCGCTTCGTGTACGTTTTTACTGCATAGGGGCCAACCTCAAACTAATCTTCCGTAATACGTACGTTAATTTGACCCTGGTTTAATACGTTTTGAACCAGAAATATTCTTAAGAATTGAAATTAAATACGCTCTGTATAGAAACATTGAATTAAATAAATTTTCTGGTTCGAGAATGGTTAACCTGGCTTAAATTAATCCAGATATTACGGAAGATTAGTTGAACGTTGGCAGCTATGTACTGTAACATCGATGAATTCAAGGTTACTCAGATATGCCAAAAAATTTATTATGATTAGGGTTGATCATACCTGTTTTTAGTGAGGTTTAAATTTACAATATATCACTACTATGTTTTATAATCCATATTATAAGCAACGTAAAATGAAACTCGCAAAGAGTAAACATGTACGACTGCGGTTGGATAATTCTCTTGTGTTTTCTATGTTTCAAATACGTTTTGCTATGCTAACGAATTTTTTACACAAATATTCATAAGGATATTTTTTCTTATATTAAGAGGAAGGCCAGATTATAATGGTATTCTTTATTACAAGTACTAAATATGATTTTTAAAAGTGGGTAAGGTTTAATAATTTTTTCATTTTTTCTTTCTGTTAAAAAAAAAAAAAAAAAAAAAAAAAAAAAAAAAAAAAAAAAAAAAAAAAAGCTTAGTATGAAAATTATTTGTGTTGTTTCATTTTTGGTTGCAACGTATTAACCGACAATAAGGCAATGTAAAATCCATATTTATTTTCCGTTATTATTCCATTTAGCCCTACAAAAAGAAACAATGAGTTAAAGTGGAATACAATTAAATTTTAATCTATATATACTTAAACTACACAATTTTCCACTGTAAACATATAAATGAAAGCTCTAAAGTTCATTTAGAAGAATTAATGTGTAAATAAGACCAGTTCCTGAAACATAATTCAAATCAAGTTTAATACGTGATCCCTCTTAATACGCGATTGTCCATTTCCTTGAAATGAGTCGTAACCCGGTTTGACTGCAGTTTTTATTGCATAACGAATACAGGTAATCCTTGAAAATGCCTTAAGGGGTCTGAGGATCATTAAAACTTCAAAATTTTCAAAAATTATTTTTTTTTTTTAAATATTAAACTCTTAACTTTTCTGAACATTCTAATATAATTGTTTCCTTAAAATTCCCATTACAATAGAAGTTATGGCTTTTAGAATTATAGCTGAAGCAACGTTTCCGAAACTTTGAAGTCATATTTTTCCAAATGACGTTTTTGGGCATAACGCACACGATAATTCAAAAACCTCTGAATATTTTTTCATGAAATTTTCAAAACGTATGTTTCGTGTTAGTCTGTATAAACTGAACCTGAAATTTCCTTTTTTATTGTTAAAAAAAAATTTCCTTTAGGTGGTTATACTGTTGAAAATTTCAAAATTTTGCATTAGCTAAATACAACTTTGTATTAAAAATATAAAAATTCTTTAAATACAACTTTTTTTAGGCTCAGAGTAATTGTTAGTATCTGAAGTATAATTAGGCTCCAAAATTAACATTCTATAGAAAGTTGAAAATTTAGTGCACAATTCACCTTGATTTTTAATAAACATATATAAGATACACAAAATGTAAAAACATTGCTTACAAGTGTCAAGTATGATAAAATCCTTTAGAAAAATCCTTTAAAAAACATTAAAGTCTTTTAAAATTCATAACGTTTCCGACCGTCACTTACTCGGTCATCCTCAGTGATATCCATGCAGTCTGGAAAGATTTAATACATAGTTAATAAACCTGTACTTTTCGATAAAAGAATAGCATTTCTGTTCCCCCCTTATTTTCCAATCCACCCTTGAAATGAAATGGTCTGTTCCGGACAAGGCTAGAGACGCGGAGACAGAACAGCTGTTAGTTTTTCACTGAGGATGACCGAGTAAGTGACGGTCGAAAACGTTATGAATTTTAGAAGACTTTAATGTTTTTTAAAGGATTTTTTTTAAGGATTTTATCATACTTGACACCTGTAAGCAATGTTTTTACATTTTGTGTATCTTATATATGTTTATTAACCCCTTGGTGACGAGCGATACGTATACGTGCCGCATGAAGCACTCAGAATCCTTGTTTTTCCTCACCAGTAAAATTTTACTGCAAAATTTGCCTTATTTAACAGAGCATTTTCTTGATTCAAGACGAAACAAATTTCTGTTTTTAAAAAACGGTGACAAAAGATTAAAAATTTCGTAAAAGGCTCCCGTCCCGAAGGGGTTAACATTCTAGTTGCAATATTTATTTTGTAATCGTCCGCATAAGCTACTATACCAATTTTTTGCTCGTGAAATATCTGACAGTTTGGAGACCCCTGTAAATGCTAATTCTGCATCTGGAAATTTTTTAAATACATAAAATGAAAGAACATACTTATATCTTTCATCCCAATAAAAATTGTGTTTTAAAATCATATACATTTTAAGATATTAAATGTTGAATATGGACTTTTTTTCTCTCTTTTTTCTTTTTTTTTTCTATTTTAAGAATCTTGAGACCCTTTAAGGAATATTCCCGTTTTAATACATTTTTAATTTATAATATGGAACAGGTTATTCAAAATTACTGTTGAAAGTTTCTCAGTATAGATGAAAATAGGGAATTTTGCTTAGTAGCCACTGACCGATAGGTTCATTTTTTTAGTAGGCAGTTATTGGCTACTGAGAGTAATTTCCTTAGTAGCCATTAAGTACATTTATGTCCCTGAATGTTTAATTAAAAAATATATAATGAATTTACAGTAAACAAGTAATTTATGTACTAATTAAAATTTTTTTAATTTATATTGTTTTGAATAAATTTGAGATACTAATTTCCAATATATTTTAAGTTTTAAAATAAATTAACAGCGAAGTTATACACAACATGGTTATACAGCTAACTATATAAGTCCCCACTAAGCTTAGGTACTTGTAAAGAGATAAGTGCTTTTTTAAAAAAATTATTTGTCTAGAATTAAGATGTAACAGTAATAAAATAGGTATGTTTATCTACTGAGTTCAAGGTGTGAGAATGCAAAGATCGTCGAATTGCCGGAGCTATGTGAAATCTGAAACTTCTGTTGTGTATGGTAAAAAGGAATGTGGAAATATCAAATCGGAAAAATCCTGCATTTGGCCGGTTCTTTCCATGTTTTCATTCGGCAGTTTTTCAAGTTTAATCACCGAATGGAGACTGGCATGTCCTTATTTTCATCTTTATTTTCCCACAGTGAATCTGAATTTCTTCTAAAACGTTTTCAAAGTCATCACAGGCAGGTAATTTCACATTGTAAATCACATGTCAATAGTGTTTTTTTTTTTTTTTTCTCACTTGTGTTTCATTATATGAAATGCATTCATTTTTGAAGACAACTGCTTCTTTATATTAATTTTTAATACTTTTGAAATGAAGGAAAATGGATTTCACATGTCCAATAATTCAATTGACACCTTTACTATTATACTTACAGCATTTCGCGTAATCTTCATATTGCCACTAGACTTGAATAACAATTCTTTTTTTTCCTTGTCTTTTTTTTTTTTTTTTTTTTTTTTTTTTTTTTGCATAAATACATTTACATTAATAAAAAAAAGATATTTCTTGAACAGATTTAAAAGACAATTTATATTTGAGAAGTAATTCAAGGAATTTCTTATAATTCGTTTTGTTTTTAATTAGGTATATATTAGAAAGTTCAGATATATTAATGAGAACACCCTGAACATTCTTATGCATGCACAGTAAATATTATCGACATTTTGTGTTATATTTTTCTTTAATATATACATATCGCGCCAGTAATAACTGAAAATGTTTTATCATTTTTAGCAATAGAATGTTAAACAAGTTTCTAGTTCTGACCAATAAACATTATTTTTACAGAATGAACAATGTTAAAACTATTTTTAACTAGTTTAATTTAGTTATTACTAAGAATCTTAGTTAAAAGTTATATCACGAATTAGCGTAGTTGAAACTTTGTTTTAACTGATTACTGGTTTTAGGTTTAAATATCATGGAATACATCCAATGGAATATTAAAATTTTTATTAAAACTGAAACCGTAAATTTTGTAAAGTAAAATTTAAAATATAAATACAATTTATTATTTACCCACGTTTTGTAATGGATGTAGACTAACTTCAAGTCAATCGGTTGCACATACGCGATCGCTAACTTGTTAATGGATAGAAACATTTATCACTCTACTGATTAATAGTACGCTATGCAGGAGCAGTGTTGCTAAATCTGCTGGAATTATCACCACATGTAAAAATATTATCAGGGCTCGCAGCGTTCCTATAATTTTCACACTTTACTGCCACAATTTTAATACGATAATATTTGTTGTAGAATTCTGTTGCAGAAATTAAAGGAAACTGCCAAGAAGATTTTTGATTTAAAATACTGGTAGCAAAGTACGAAAATTTTAGGAACGCTGCGGGCCCTGTATTATGCATTTTCCTTTCTGTTCCGTGAATGATGTTCAAGCATCTTTGGAATATATTTTGTTATATGAGATGAAGATTTTTTAGGTAGATTTCGTATGAAATAGTACCTATTGGCGTCGTTCCCATGTTGGAATTTCTGAAATTTTTTTGCAGATCTACACCGATCATGACCCCTAGAACCCAAAACCACCCTCAGTAAAAAACTTTATATGTATAGCTATCTGTCTAGATATATATATATATCACTTTTTTATGGACACGATAACTTCCACAATTCTGCACAAATCTCTTCCAAACTGATACTAAAAATCAAGGGGCATAAAATCTCGGTCAAGTTCGTGAATGGGCAAAATCGGACCATGGGGATGGAAATAGGGAGGTGTTTTAAGAAAACAGAAAAACCCCCATAACTTCTTAATTTTTGTACATATCAAATCAGTTTAAAGTTTTAATTACTTCTAAAAATAGGACCAAAAATTTATGTATCACAGATTTTGGATAAAATTAAAAATGGGCTCAAGGGGCGCAAAAAATAGGGTTTTTGGGAGAAAAAATTCATAACTTCGTCAGTTCTCAAGATATCAAATCCAATTAATTTTATTATACATATTCTTAATATTATCTACAAAATTTGTATTCACGAGTTTTTGATAGGAGCAATTCGTACCGAAAAAAAAAATTAAATACGAAAACAAAAAAGAGAGGGTTGAAGAAGAAAATTTTTCATAACTCCATCAATTCACAAGATATAAAATCTCCATGAATTTATCATATATCTTCTTAATATTGTCTTCAACATTTATATAGAACAGTTTTTGATAGGAACAATTCTTACAGCAAAAACAAATTAAAAATACATAGCGGTTGAAGAAAAAAATCATCTTTTAGGTAGCTTTCTTTACAAAAAAGCTACCTATTGCAGCCGTTCGGAGGAAAGCGATTTCAAAAAATTTTGGTATATTTTCATCGATCATGACCCCCAGACCCCGAAACCACCCTCCGTTCAAAATTGATATATATATATATATATATCTGACCTATGTCACACTGTAACTCCCGTAATTATGAACCGATTTCGATGTAATTCGGTGTGTACATAGTACATACCAATGTCTCGACCGAGTTCGTTGTCCAGCTTCATCCGCCGTTTTGTTTCAAAATGGCGGGCATTTAAAATTTTTAAAAAAATTTAAAACTTGAAATGTGGTACCAAAAAATTATAAATGGAAAAATATTTTTTTCTTATGTATTTGACCTTTATACAAAGATTCCGGAGCAGTTTTTGTTTCGTCTATATCTTAAAAAATGGCTGAGTTATACCATTTTGAATTTCTAGCGTGGCTGACATTTTGAAACGTCCTGAATTTTGTCACGCGATAAAAGGCGTATTTATGAACCGATTTGGATGTAATTCGGTGTGTACATAGTACATACCAATCTCTCGACCGAGTTCGTTGGCCAGCTTCATCCGCCATTTTGTTTCAAAATGGCGGCCATTTAAATTTTTTTTAAAAATTTAAAATTTTAAATGTGGTACCAAAAAATTGAAAATGGAAAAATATTTTTTTCTTATGTATTTGACCTTTATACAAAGATTTCGGAGCAGTTTTTGTTTCGTCTATATCTTAAAAAATGGCTGAGTTATAGCATTTTGAATTTCTAGCGTGGCTGACATTTTGAAGCGTCCTGAATTTTGTCACGCGATAAAAGGCGTATTTATGAACCGATTTGGATGTAACTTCGTTTATACATAGTACATACCAATGTCTCGACCGGGTTCGTTGGCCAGATTCACTCGCCATCTTGTTTAAAAATGGCGGCCATTTAAATTTTTAAGAAAAATTTAAATTTGAAATGTGGTACCAAAAATTGAAAATTGAAAAAATATTTTCTTCTTATGTGTTTGACCTTGATAAAAAGATTCGGGAGCAGTTTTTGTTTCGTCTATATCTTAAGAAATGACTGAGTTATAGCGTTTTGAATTTCTAGCGTGGCTGACATTTTGAAACGTCCTGATTTTTCTCACGTAATAACAGGCGTATTTATGGACCGACTTGGATGTACCTCGGTGTGTACATAGTACATACAAATATCTCGACCGAGTTCGTTGGCCAGCTTCATCCGCCATCTTGTTTCAAAATGGCGGCCATTTAAAAAAATTAAAAATTAAAAAAAATTTAAATAAGATACCAAAAAATTGGAAAATGAAAAGATTTTTTTTGTATGTGTTTGACCTTAATACAAAGATTCCGGATCAGTTTTTCTTTCGTCTATATCTAAAAAAAAATGGCTGAGTAATAGCATTTTGAATTTCCCTTGTGGCTGATATTTTAAAACGACCTGATTTTTGTCACGCGATAACAGGCGTATTTATGAACCTATTTGGATGTAACTTGGTCTGTACATAGTACATACCAATGTCTCGACCGAGTTCGTTGGCCAGCTTCATTCGCCATCTTGTTTCAAAAGGGTTGCCATTTAAAAAAAATTAAATTTAAAATTCAAAATGAGGTATTAAAAAATTGGAAAATGAAAAAGATTTTTTTTATGTGTTTGGCCTTGATACAAAGATTCCGGAGCAGTTTTTGTTTCTGAAAATTTGTTCTTTTGTTGATATCTTAAAAAATGGTTGATTTATAGCACTTTGAATTTCTAGCATGGCTAACATTTTGAAACGATCTTGTATTTGTCCTACGATAATACACGTATTCGCCTATTTCGATGTAAGAAGGCATGTGGATAGTATACATCAACACCTGGACCAAGTTCGCTGGCCATCTTGCTTCAAAATGGCGGCCATTAAATTAAAATATATATATATATTTAAAGTGAGGTGCAAAAAAATTAGAAATTGAAAAAGGTTTCTTTCTTAAGTATTTGATCTTGATATAAGGATTCAGGAGCATTTTTTGTTTGTCTTTACCTTAAAAAATGGCTCAGATATAACAGTTTCAATTTCTATTGTGTGTGACATTTTGAAAAATCTGATTTTTTGCATGCGACAGCACTCCTATATATTAACCGATTCCGATGTGAGTGAACATGTGCACAGCAATTACTAAGGTCTCGACCAAGTTCACTGGTTAGCCTCATCCACCATGTTGTTTTAAAATGACAGGTACTTTAAGAAATTGCCGAATTTGGCAGCCAAATATAAGTTACTTTAAAGAAAAGCAGCTTGGACAAAGCTGACTAATTTCGCGAAATTCTCATTCATTATATTGATAAAAATTAGTATTGAATCTCCTATATCCGGTTTCCACTAAATTGAGCTTCGTGTGTTTGCATGATATAAGTTGGCTTTTTTAAAATAAGGATTATGAAAGCTACCTCTTCCTCCCGGCACTGGCCGGAAGGACTTTTTAAGAATGTATTCAAATCCAAACTGCTTATTTTCTTACTCATTTTTAATTAATTTTTGCTCTCAAATGCGTCCGATTGATAGATTCTCTTCTTCAGAAACTATATAATGTACCGTAATGATCTATTTTTTTGATAGAGGCAGAATATATTTTAAAAAATGATGTCAAAGTGGGCATTTTGAACAGAATTTCCCGAAGCGATTGTGTTAGAAACGAAAAATATTGCCCTACTGAGAAAATAATTGTTTATTAGCCACGTTTCAATTAATTGAAAGAAAAATAAAAACACATGTCGCTTATAAATCTTTTCAAAAATCACGTCAGCAAGTTTCGTATTTTTTCTATTAAAAATGAATCTGAAAATGTGCCAGAAAATTTCGAGTTGTTGAGCATGGAAAAGTATTTTTTTTTAATACCGCCTTAACATGATTCTGATAAAACCAGCTATTATACAAAAAGGAAATAAAAACTCGTCAAAAGCGGCCAGATAAAACTGTTAAAGTGGATTTATATCTAATCATGATTTAGTTTTTGTTGGTGTAATTAATATACTTAACTTCGAAATCTACCTCCGCCTGTAGGCCGGGCCGGCAGGGATTTTTTTTGTATTGTGCGATGAAACTTGTGTACTGAATATAAAAATGAAATAACTCAGTTGACAGAACTTTGCTAACAAAAACTGAAGTTTCAATGATTTCGGGTCCTGCCTTGGACACATTTTCACGCAGTTGGAAAAATACTATTCCTATGCTTTATTTACTAATCAGTTTGATTCGGTTAAATTAATAAAAGTTAAGAAGTCGGAAATTGTGTGTCAAACACGTAGCAAACGAAGCGCCGTTCGTACTATAAATAGTTTTATAAATATTCAGATCTTTGTGCACTCTTATGCAAATATGAATGAATACAAAATTTATTACGATTACCGATATTAAATTCAATAATACGGAAATAATAGGACTCCGTCTTAAATAGAACGTCATCACCATGGCAACCTATAATTAGTACCTACCATGGGATATCAATGAATGAGTTAAGTATGATAGGATTTAATAGAATGAAGAAAACTTTTAGTAATATCTTTTTAAGTTTTAATTAAATTATCATAAAATTTGAAATGACTCGACAAAATTCTGAAACGATTCTATACATTAAATTGAAAACCATTCGGTTGGGTAGTTTTTGCGCTGTTATAGGCGGACAGACAGGTGGACGGACCAGACGATGACTAAAGGTAATACGAATTTATATAATTAAGAACTCAAAAAAAAAAAAACTTTCACGCACTCTGTTGATCGGCGACGATGATACTCAGCATTCACCTTTTCGCGACAAGCATGCTTTACACTTCTTTAAATTTTTAAATTGAGCTTTGTATTAGAATTTTTTTGTTATAATAATTATCTCTGTGATTAGATAAGTAAAAAGTATATTTTTTAGCCCAGAGGCTATCAAAGCCTGAGAGCTAATGTGCCGGCAGGTTCTGTATGTATGTATGTACGTAACGCGATAACTCTTGATACAAATATCTAATTTGCTTCAATTTTTTTTCTATGTTCATTCTGATAAGGCGCTTCCCTAGTTTTACGGGGTTTATTGGTTAAGTATAAAGGGGGGTAACGTGGGCTAATCCTGCCCCCTTAACTTAGATAAATAGATTTTTCATGAATCAGAATTATCAGATTTGATTCAATTTTGGTACACCGGTTAATTCTGATAAAGCGCTTTCTTGATTAGATATGGAGGTTCATTGTTTAAATATAAAGGGGGGATGGGGGGGGTAATACCCCTTAATTTAGATAAATGGGTTTTCGTATCCGATTTGCTTAAAATTTGGTATACCGGTTTATTATGATAAGGTGCTTCCAGGATGAGATTTGGAGGATCATTGGTTAAGTATAAAGGAGGGAAATGGGGGCTAATACCGCCCCCACCCTTAATATTGATAAATTGTTTTTTTTCTATCCGATTTCCTACATATTTGGTATACCGGTTTATTCTGATAAGGCGCTTGCCTGATGAGATTGTCCCACCAGTGGCCGAGAGGTTCTGCTCTCGAAGCTAGTAGACGAAAGGTGCTGGATTTGAACCCAAACGCGCCCGTCGGCCTAATCGTTCGGAGTTTTCGTGGTTTTCTTCGAACCTTGGATTTTCCAAGCGTTAATACGGGTTAGGTTCCCTTAGAAAGACCCCCACGAAGGGCACTGCCCCCCTTGGTTGTAAATTCCACGTGTTGATAATTGGCCGTCATAAACACAAAACCAAAACCAAACCCTGATGAGATTTGGAGGTTCATTGGTTAAGTATAAAGGTTGGAACGGGGGCCAATATCCCTTAATTTAGATAAATGGGTTTTTCTATCCGATTTGCATCAAATTCGGTATACCGGTTTATTCCGATAAGGTGCTTCCCTGATGAGATTCGGAGGCTCATTGGTTATATAAAAATGTGAAACAGGGTTGGGGGGAGGCAAATCCCCCTTAATTTATTTTTCGGAAGGCATTATCCTTTGAAATAAGAGTATAATATGCAATTAGTGTGAATAGACTGTGAGCTCAATGCCATCAGTTTAACTGGGCACTTTTCTTTTTTATTAGTTTTATTGGTGTTTAAATCCAAAGATTTTGTACACTTCATAATATAAAGATAACTCGTCCTAAAGAATAACTTTCTTTTTTTTTATGCAAAACATCTACCCAAACTTTTGAGTAGAAATCATCATTACTTTATTTATTCACGGAATATTTCGAAAATTTTCATAAAAAATTAAAGTAGTTAACTTAAATAAAATGAAGGGATTAATTTGCAACACTGTAGGTAATGAATGTTTTAAAAAATGCAATTTTACAACGCAGAAAATAGCTAGAATTTAAACTCACTGTATATTGTTTTGCCACCAAAATCAGAGGAGTGATAATATGCGTGAAGACGAACAATTGGAATTGCAACGGAACACGGAACAATTGCAACACACGCAAAGCACCTATTTAATCAAAAATACCGGGTGTTCACCGTTAACTCAACATGTACTGCCGGTAATAAAATTTTTAAAACTGAAGTATTTTACAATGAAAATTTTAATAGACATGCTTACTTTTGTTGTGAATTTGATAACGTCAAAAAAAAAGAGGTAAAAGCTCCATTATACGCGCCAGCTGTATGCACTTGATGCTTCCCATTTTTGACTTTGATTACGATTTCATAGGGTATCATCGATTGCGTAAGAACAATGTTTCTCCAGAACATTTCGTGAAGATATCACATTTCACATCAATCGAGGTACATATCGTAACATTTTCACTGCAGTATTTTTATTTTTCTTAAAATTATTATCGTGAAACCGAGTTGAATTAGGGTGAAACACTGTGTATTTGCGAATAAATAAGGGATTTGTGGATAAGGACTAAATAAGGGATTGTGACCCCATGTTCTGTTGTAATTTTTCATCCTATTGATGCTTACAATCTCATCTCTGAATTTGGCGTTACTCTATATATTCCGGGTCTGTTTTAAAAAATATATTTTTTCATCAGAAGTGAAACTTATTTTAATTTTCAGAAATACGCCAAGATTCTTTACCATATATCTGAAAATTTTATAAGCAGTCAAAGTGCAATGTTTTCAGACATTTTCTTAGCTATTAAAGGAAAGAAATTTCGCACAGGAAAATTCTTAATGCAGTATTTTTCTTTTTACTTTTTTCTATCTTTACAAGAAGAAAGTATTGGATACGTGAAAACTTTCGAATTCTGGTTTTCCACTTATTTACACGACACGCATGGTGAGAGATTCTGAAAAACATGTTTTTACAAAATGTCTGTCTGTGAGTCAGTGATTCTGTCTGTCTGTATGTATGTGACACAAATTTTATGGGTGCTCTTTTTCAAGAACTAATGCACGAAATTTAATAAAAATTTATATTCAGTTAACCCCTGATATAAATTGGTTCTGATTAGTTTTTGGTGTAAATCGCTTAACAGGAGCATTTTTCACGATTTGCACAATAGCTCTATCTCCAGAACTAATGCACGGATTTTCATCAAACTTCAGATTCAGTTAGTCCTTGACATAAATTGACTTTTTAAACATTTTGGTGTAAATCGCTCAGCAGGTGGCGCTGGTATGCTGCATTGTTTTGCGATTTCCTCAGTACCTCTGTCTCAAGAACTAATGCTTGAATTTTCAACTAACTTCAGATTCAAGTATACCTTGATATGAATTAGTGCTGTTTGTGTTCTCGTTCAAATCGCTCAACAGGTAGCGCTGCTGTGCTACATTTTTCAGAATTTTCGCTATAGCTTTATCTCTAGAACTAATGCACGAATTTTTATCAAACTTCAAATTCAGATGTACTTTGATATGAATTGGTGCTAAATTGTAATTTCTTGTACTATTTAAATAATTTAATTGACGTGATTTATATAGAAGAAAGTTTTTTGATGGCCACAACATACTAGTTTGTTTAGCTACTGCAATTTCTTTTCACTTTATGGATAATTATTTCTTTATTATTGGTTTCAATATTCTAGAAATAAACTGAAATTAGATTGGGTATCTTCAAAAATGTAAATGCTATCAGTGGTAACAATTTGTGAGAATGATTATTTTTGTTTCAAATGTAATGTGTCCAGGAGGAGACGACATATACAAGAAAAAAAATAAATCACAGGCGACTATTTTTTTAATTTTACCTCACACCACTTTCTTAAAACGAAAATTATTGACATACTGTTTAAGAACATTTGTAAGAGAAATATACAATAAAATCTGTTTTTTTAATATAGTGGTGCGAATAGAGTAGAAAAATAGTGACTTGTGACAGTCCTAAAATTATGATATTACTTCCTAATTTTTGTAAATTTTTTTTTTTTCAAAGTTGATAGATGTCAATAGGTTATTCAGAAAACACAAAGGTAAAGAATATTGCAGTGTTCGTTTACAACTTTCCTATTTTACTTCGCAAAGCAAACTGCGTTCAGCTATGTGAGTTATTTATAAGTATATTTGTATTATTCATATTTGAAGTGCAAACAGAATAAAACTAGTATGTTCTGAACTTGTGATAGGTTAGTTGAAGAATTTTTGCTACTTCTAATGCTATACTTTCTGCATCTCGCGTTATTTTGATATTTTCTTTTGACTTCTTGTATAATATTTTTTATTTTTCATTACCTTATTTTTACGTACATAAAAATATATTCATAAAAAATTATATTTTTTCAGCAGATTTAAGAGAAATTTTTAGAATTCTTCTAACTGTTTTTTTTTTCTTCAGTGTGTATACATTAAATATTCATATAGTGTCAGATATCTGAAACGCAATATGGCGCAATATGAGACGCTATGAAAATTCTTACGCATGCACAGAAAATATGATTTACATATTATTATATTCAAATATCATGCTATAATAACTGAAAATTATTCATATTTGAAGTACAAATTAAATAAAACTAGTATGTTCTGAACTTGTGATAATACGTTAATTCAAGAATCTTTGCAACTTCTAATTCTATACATTCAGCATCTCGCATTATTTTCATATTTTCTTTTGAGTTCTTGTATAATAATTCTTACTTTTCATCGCCTTTTTTTACATACAGAAAAGTATATTCATGAAAAAAGATATTTTTAAGCAAATTTAAGAAAAACTTTTAGATTTCTTTATAGGGTAATTATATCTTTATAGGGTAATTTCTTTATAGAGTCGCCGCATCCGGGATAGAGGCCGCACCCCTTGTATTTCTTGTAATTATCGATAGATGGTCGTCAAACGCGCAGTATAGGTCCGCAATGAGATTATTTTAACCAGTGTATAGCGTGAATCCCATTTCGATGTTTACTTGTAGAAGTACAATCCTTATTTTGACGCAAGCGCATGATTTCACTCTCCAAACTTTTAAACACGTTATGCTTAAATACTTTTCATACACTAATTACTAAATGCATGCAACATTTCGAAGTTAAAACTAAGTGTAACGTTTGTATAGAGTACTGTGTGCATGGTTACGCCGTTTCCCTTAGCGATGGCAGGTAACTATGATGGCCGACATATGCACCATGCAAAATGGGATACATGCGCACGCATGTTCACAATACCTACTCGGTTCAGATTTGACACTGGAATTTCTCAGTATATTTTCTGGTATGAAATGTTGAATATTTTAAAACACTTAGTTTTGTTTTAATGGTAATGCAGTAATAAAAATATCCTAATCCTAATAATATTATAAAACCGAAAGTGTGAATATGCTTGGTTAAAATCAGAATCAAAACGAATAACTAATTGTTTTTGTATTCATTATCAATTATATTATTATTTTTTCCCAATACTTAAATTTTCCTTTAAGTTAATAAAATTTGCATAGTTTATTTGTTTGTAATACATAAAATAAAAGTTATAACAATAAAACCAACTTTCAATTGAATGTAGCTGAAGAATATTCTTTTGAGTTTGTAATATTGTAACAATTCAAAGAAAAAAAAATATGAAAACTGATTTGACATAAAAGAAATAACAGGCACACTAATGTTAAACTTTATAAAAATGCACCTGATGCGAAAATTCATGAGTGATTTTGTTTCTGCACTCTAATAGTAATATTCGCCTTATAAATTACGAGATTAAAAGATGCGACGATTACTATTGGAAATAGCGGTATAAAAAATCCGAAAACACAATTACCCTTAAAGCCAGTGCACTGCAAATTAAAATGTCTGAAATTCAGACACTTAAGTGTCTGAAACGGAGTGTTCAATTTTCAGACATTTTAAAATGTCTGAATTTTTTTAGACACTTTTTGCGTCTGAATTTCAGACACTTCAAACGTCTGAATCGCACCCATTTTTTGTAAGCATCATACGTAGCCATGTTTGACCACGTTGAATCCTGAAAAAATATTTGGCTGTGGTCCTGCCCCCTCCACCCCCATACAGCCTGATTTTCTTCTGTGCTCCTAATTTTGGTATGCAATTTTCGTTAAGATGATAATTTAAATCTTTTACCACATTGTATTTATTATAATCAATATTTTGAACTTCAGGAGTAGAACAAAATTAAAACAAAAAATATTTATTTAAATATTAAGATTTTTTTTTTTATCTTATTTTACTTTGAAAGGTCAAAATATTGATTATAATCAGTACAATTTCAAAACAGATTTAAAATATAAGCTCTACAAATATTGCACATCAAATTTGGTGGCACTAAAATCTTAGGGGGGGGGGGGGAGCACTGCCCAGTATGCCCATGCTTTAATCAAGAAGTTCTTTTGAAAAAAATGCAACCCTGCATTATTGTTATCTAAATTGAGGTGTCCGATATTCGGGAGTATCTGTTGTGGATGCTAATAGACATTCCCGAATAGCGGACACCTCTATTTAGCGAATACTTTTTTAATCCGCAAGGCATAGATATTTGTATATTTTTTTACCTCACAAAAGCAGACATCTTCGATTATCGGGCAAATTCAGCTGCCCCGCAGTGTCTCTATTAAGGTACACGGATAAATATATGCATATATATTTTATAATCTTTTCCCACTCTAAAAGTTCAAAATATTTAATATACTTGGCGGTTGAATGTCGAAAAACATTTAAAATATCAGATGTAAGAAAATTGCAAGTAAATTCCCCCCCCCCCCCCGCACAAGAAAAAAATGAAAATTCATAATTTTAAAATTAGATTTTTTAAAACTTATATTGCCAGATAGGCACTTTTACATATGCATCAGATGATAATCACAACAGCTATTTAACTATGAATAAAAAAATAAATATTCTACTTTAATAACATTGAGAAAAAAATTACTTCTGTATTTTGTTAAATATATATTGGGTTTTTAATCTTGTCCTACTATAAAACTTCAAAACTTTAATTATAATCAGTGCAAGATTTAAGATATCAGCTTTACGAAAATTTCAAAGAAATCCCGACCCCATCCCAGAAAAAAAAAAAAAAAAATTAAAATCCTTATCATTTAAAAATTAGATTAAAAAAAATTTATATTTCCACATGGGCAAGTTTTTATGTAGATCAGAGGGTAATCACAAAGGCTATTCAACTATCAATAAAAATAAATAAATATTCTATATTAATAACACGAAGAAAAAATAACTTATAGTCTCCAAACTTCTTTTGTCTTAAATATATATCTTAACATCTGTCATTTTTGTATTTTTCGTATAAGTTTATGTTTTATCTTCTACATACTTCCTTTTATTTCCTGTTAAAAAAGTTTTTGAATGACTAAATATTTACAATATTAAAAAGTAATTATTATGACAAATTAAATTTTACATTATTCTCATAACCATGTAATTAAAGATTACAATTCTACGATAGAAAATCCTTTTCATTAGATATCTTCAAAGAAAAATACATTTAAAAGCACGAAAAGAAACAAACGCTTATCAGTAAACGTTAATCTCAAAATGACTCATGGAATAGATCTTTCTACACGCAGCGAATTCGAAATAAAGAAATGATTTCGTTTTTCCTGACTCATCGCTGTGACGTCTGTTAGCAGGTCAACAGATTTACACGTTAAAATGTTTAATCGCTTATAAATATATGTAAAAAATACTCGAGATATACATTCTTTTTCAATGATACATATATACATAAATTTATAAAAATTGATTTTTATTCCAAAAGCAAAAGTCTATAAATATATCTTTTTTTTAATTTCAGTTGAATATAGTTCTGTTAAAAAAAAAAAAAAAAAAAAAAAAAAAAAAAAAAAAAAAAACTCCGAAAATCCCGGGATTTGACAGAAAAAATCCCGGGATTTTCGGGATTAAAAATAGAGCGGAATCCCAGGATACGGGATTGTAATCCCTATGTAGGAAGTAAGAAAGAATTAGGAAATCTTTCAAAGCTTTTTTTTTTCTTTATATCATTGTGGTCGTTTAGTGAGAGATAAGAATTAGAATTGAAACAGATAAGAATTGAAACTAAGAACTCCCATGGAAAACAAGAGAATGCATTTAACTTAAAATGTGATATTATTACTTTAAATTAGGGGAAACATATGAGAATTTAAAATATATAATTTGTAATAAAAGGCAACGTCATAAGTTAAAAAATATATACTTCTAGAATTAGCGGGCTTTTTGCAAACAGATTCAAAACTAATACCATTTTATGCAAGATTTTGATCAGTGCTATTTAGAAAATCATAAAAAAGAACACTAAATTTAGTACTAAAAAGAAAAATTGTGACACTTACTTTAATCCTGTTGCAAGAAGTAAGATAAATTCCTCGATTTGAAATTTTAAAAACTATTACAGTGAGGAGCAAAGACTTGCATCTTTTTAGAAGGGACGTTATACATCGTTATAAGAAGACGTTAATACATCCGACTAAGCATACTCAGAGAATGAAATGCTTCATCCTCAGAATATACTCCGCCAGACAAAAGTTCTTTTTTACCAGCTTTTATAAAGACGAAGTACAATAACACTAAATCTCGATACAAATTAACACTAAGTACGTTCCACACCACACACACCTTGCCACACACTTTGTAGAGTTCCCGGATGTAATCTTCAAGTGTTGTCTCTATCCCGAATTATATCGACGACAGCTTATAAGAGTCATTGGGTGTCAAGCACGTAAGTCAGATGTATATATTCAATACATAAATAAACTAAGTGAATACGACTTAAAATCACAGAACTTGAAATTTCGCAAAAAAATAAATACGCGTACATAAAACAAACTTTCAGTTACTACAATGTACGTTCCAACGAAAGACATCTAAAACGCATGCGCAACTACAGTGCCCCCTGGTGGATACATTCTCCCTCCCAGTATAGTGAAATTTAATCAATTATGCTTTCTTTATGTCTGATAATTAAAAATATATGATATTTCTTTTCTTATAAATGGCTATAGAATAATTTTACATTAAGGAAAATGTTACTAAAAATTTTACTTCAGAGAAATCCACCTTCCTTTGAACACTTCGTAGAAGACAATTTTAATTCTTTTCTTCTTTTAATATTGATATATTTCAAATTTATCTCAAAACGGTGTGTGTGTGTCGGGGGGGGGGGGGGGGGAAGGGGAAGAGTCCATTGAGAAAAAAAAAGTTTTATTTTCAAAAATGTCGTTTGAAACTTATTTTTGAACGATTAATTTTTATATTTATTTTTATATTTATTTTTATCTTTAAACATTTCTTGCCCGAGGAGTTCTGTCAAAATATTCTTAGTTTGCCTATTTCATGTTTATGTTCTGCATTTTAGAAAAGCGGATTACGCTGTTGACCCCAGACCCAACTGTTCCAAAATCTTGTCCCTCCCTGAATTTCTTTCCACCGGTACATCTCTTAGTATTTAACGGGAGGGTGTGGCTCTTCCTTGGACATACGTGCGTACGTCCATGATTGCGAGTAATTTTTGAAAATAAATATTTTTCATGAAAAGCAATTACTGATTTATTTATTGCGCCAAAAATAACTAAGTCCCAAAACTTTAGTAAGCTAACTATTTCAATTTTCCAGACGTCCCATAATCTAAACAAATTACTTTTTTTTTTAAAATATAAAATACCAAATTTAATGGATAAAAATATTTTAAACATCTGTTATCCATTCGAAAACAATTTTCTGGTGGTGCTGGCATACATATTGCAATACAGTTATACATACAGTCATCACACATATGATACAATTGTATCGCATTTAGACACTTAAGTGTCTAAATTTCTAAATGTCTTAATTTCAGACATATCGCCATTTTTCAGACATGTTTATCAGTTCATTTATGCCATGATCATAGTAAGACACTTATGTGTCTAAAATTTAGACACCTGTGATGTCTGAAATTTCAAATTTAGACACTTAAGTGTCTGAATAACTTTTTCAGTCACATATGTGTCTTAATTTAAGACGCCTCTATTTGCAGTGTGTTAAGTTGGTTATATTGTGCTAATATCTGCATTCGTCGCTAACAGTGTTGGCAATTTAGCGGAATTCTGAATTCAAAATTTCTATCAGTCATTTTAAAAAGTTTTTTTTCACTTTATTTAATTGACGAATTCAAATTTTTCACTTTATTCATTTGACGAAAATTAAGTTAAGCGAAAATTAGTATTAAAAATTTCTTTTTCTATACGTAGTCCAGGGGAAATGTACATTTTACCTTGCAAAAGATCGCGTAGAAGATTTTTTTTCTGACTTGTTTATAATGATGTCAACATGGAAAAACCCAGTTTTCTAACACCATTTCTTAAAGCTAAATTTTCTGTGGCCAAAAAACAACAAAATTTTGGAATTTATTTTGATTTTTTTTTTAAATATATTTCGAGATCCGTTGCCGTAGCATATTATTTGTTAAATACAATGTTAAAGAGGATAAAATTCTCTACAACTTTTATACTTACAACTTTATTATACACTCAATAGCAAGCGTAGTACGCCATTTCAAAAATAAGACAATTTTTTCAATTTTGTTAAAAACCGTGAAAAACATAGTTTTACCCCAATTATTCAAATTGTTCCACGAGGATTTAATCGCGTATGTCGACTTCTAAAAATTGATAGCAGTAAATTATCTATTATTTGCACACTCAAGTCTTTATTTTCATCTCAACAGACATTTTATAGTCAATAAATTTATATAATTTTAAAAGTAGGGCAGAGTGTAGATGAATGAGACAATTCTCATATTTAAGACAGTAATTTTAAGTGTATACAGTGCTAACTTCAAAGCATTGTTTAAAAGATTACTTCAATATTTAGTAACTTATTTACTCGATAGTTTCAATTAAGAAAGAATTCTTGTTTAATTTTAATAATTTTACTAATATTATAATTTTTATAATTTTTATAATGCATTCATATTTTTCCAGGCATCAATGGGATAGGTATGAAAATTTGTGAAAAACATATTCTATTCTACACTACAATGGTATATTTTATTTACCAATTTTTAATAACATATGTTTTAATGTTTTACTGTTTTAAAGATAGAAAATATTTTAGATAGATTTTGCAAGTTTACCTTCTTTTTTCGGTACATTTCCCCTGGACTAGTATTTTGAATACAAAAATACTTTTAATTTTAAGCAATGATCGCTATCTCTGATACTTGAACTATAATACTAATATTGAAAAATATTAGATTTACATTGGAAATATTTTTAATGAAATATCAAAACTTTAAATTTTAGCTATCTCGAACAAAATGCGAAAATATTTACTTTATGTTAGCAATATTAATAGTGAAATTACAAAATATTTTTTGCCAAATTATATACTTGTGCATTATTGAAAAAAAAAAAAAATTGCAATTTCACTATTAATATTTCTATTATAAAGTAAATATATTTTTTAATTTGCTTGCAACTTTTATTTGATGTATTGCAAACAAATAAAATATGTAAATTTTATTAACTTAAGTGTAAATTTTAAACATTGGGAACAAATTAATAAGATACATAATGAATACAAAGGCATTTAATTATCTTTTTTGACACTGAATTCAGTCAAACATTTTCACACTTTAACATTTATAATATTATTAGAATTAGAATTAAGATAGTATCATTATTAAACTGAGATAATACCAAAACTAAGTGTTTCAAAATATTCAAAATTTCATACCAGAAAAATATACTGAGAAATACCAGTGTCGAATCTGAACCGAGTAGGTATTGTGAACATGCATGCCGCGCTGCAATTCAGGTATACATGCCGCAGTTTCCTTTTGTACGGGATGATTAAGTGTTATTAACTTTTCCTTTTCTTTTTGCACAGACTAACCGTGTCAGGCATATTATCAAGTTTATTAAAACCAAAGGAGAAAAAGGGAAAATAAAAAGTAAGAAGGCAAGAAAGATGCAAGTCAAGAAGATAATAATGAAAAATAGGATTACGCGTAACGCAGACGTTCTTTGCAAGGAATGTTTAGAAAACTACTCCAAAAAAAGAGGAAGTGTTTTTGGCTTCGTTGCATAATGTGTGAAATGTAGTTACATAAAGTCTGTACTTTTTCGACACCTTTTGTGTAGATTGTAGTCGAAAAAACAGGTCTGTTAACCCATTCGGGACCATAGGCGCATATAAGCACCTTCATAAAGAGCATACAAAATTTGTTTTTTGCACCAGTAAAAAAGAGAAGTAATATTTGCTTTCTTTAATTAGAGTATTTTCATGATTATTTAAGTAAAGGTAACCTTTTAAAAAAAAGTGGTGTCAACGAAAAAAAAAAAAAAAAAATTGTAAAAGCTGCCAGTTCCAAAAGGGTTGACAAATAAATTATGTAAACAAAATTTTACGTTTTACTCTCTAATACATTGATGTTACGTTGTTGCTGAAATAACAATTAAAATTTAATGTAAAAAAATAAGTCGATAATTTTAATAGTGAAAGTAGGCAAACAATTAATCATTTGAATGTACTAACACGTTTCGTTGTACTCATTTAGTTTAATTTTCTTACTACATCGTTAATTATAGTCCAGGTATGGATATTGTTTTAATATTTTGATTATTAATTTCATTTTGCCCTTATTACAAGCGCTTCATAACTACCGCACAAGTGCGGCGTCTCAGTCTGAATGTAAGGGTGAAGCGCCGCAGTGTAATGTTTTAGGAATTTTTTTCAAAAAATATTAATTATTTCTTTTGAATTTTTTTGTCGCAGAACAAGCGTTGTATATTTAACATTAAATAGCACAGCATGATCTTTTTAATTTTATGTCCACCATGGTATTTTATACACAAATTCAAAAAAATATGCGGCATAAATCCCGGAATTACTCTATCTGTTGTTTTCCACTGTGTATGTATTCAAAGATTCAGATAGCGTCAGATATCTGAAATGCAATCTGACGCTATATGAGACGATATAAAAATTCTTACACATATACAGAAAATATGATTTACATATTGAGCAATAGTTTTCTTTTTTAACATATCATGCCTATAATAACTGAAAATTGTTTATCATTCTTCGTAATTTTCTTTTATCCGATTCTAGTTTTGACTAGTTAAAACTACTTTCAGCTAATAAACAAAGTTAACTGCTAAACAGAACTGGGATCCTATAACGTACCACTTAGCTACTACCCAGGCATATAAGATCGGATAAGGGGGGAATAAAGGGGTAGAAATGAAGGGGGAAAACCAAACCAAACATAAATAAGAAAGAACACGCGTAAGGAGAAGGAGAGACTCAACATCCCCAATTACCCCAATTACCCCAGAGTGAATTAGGTAAGCAACTATTAATCACTCAACCTGGAATATTCATAGTATTAAATATAAAACCTAATAATCCATAACATAATAAATGTGATCGTTGGAAGTGTCCTGGCTAACTCCTGAGATAATGACTTCCCAATTATCCCGAAATAAGGCGGGAGGCATCCGCCTCAACACTACCCCGATGCGCTGTGAATATTTTTGTAAGAGAAGTAAACTTTTAGACCACACAAATAACTAAATTAAAAATATAAAATTTAAGCCTTGATAATCCTTATTAAAAATCGAAATTGACCTGAAATAAAACCCATGATAATAAAATAATTAAACAATACTCGTGGTTGTAAGAAATTACTCCAAAATTAACAATTAACATATTTATTTACAATTATATTTACAACTTAAAGGATGTGTCATACGACACGCTTACCTTAAGCAAAAAAAATCAAATTAGTTATTTTAATTCTGCAATTATTTTTGAGTTTCTTATCTATAATGTAAATTTGGCACATGGCTACCAATTTCAGCATACAATACCCTAATAAATACATATATATACAAGTTAAAAAAAAAGCTGGGAACAAAATATATAAAATGTAAATACCTTCTAACATCATTTGGGCAGTGGTAGTAATTTCCTTATGGATTCAGGCAAAGGCTATTATATACAACATTAGTAAAATCGATCGCACAACACAAAATAAATTTATACTTGAGGCTGTCTTGATACTCAAGCTCTCAAAAGAGCTAAACGATGCAGTCACGCTAATTTAAGTAGCTGACTAGATACTCAAACTCTCAAACGAGCTAAACGATGCGGTCACGCTAATTTATCTAGCTGACCCGATGATATCTTGGATCTATAACGATCCAGGTTTTGCAATTTGTGGCATCTAAACATGGGATGCGACTACTCTCCACTGAGAGTGAAAAGAGGCTACTGACACCTACGAATACATTGAGATTTCTCCATCTGAGAGTATACTGAGACTTCTCCTTCTGCGAATAAACTGAGACTATTACATCTGAGAATATACTGAGAGACTAGTGTAAATGCCCGTCCTAGGACGGTGGGTAAAAATTGTGTTTTTCACTTAAAATTTGAAAAACTGATAAAAAAAATAATTGACAATATGGAAGCGTTTAGATGAGCAAAGTTCGGCTAGTTTATGTTCTAATAAACACACAATTAGCATTTACAATATTTCTGGGTAAACCAGGTTTTCCGGCTAATCTACTATAACAAAATTAAGATTTCTTAATAAAACAAAAATTTAATAAATATGCAATAAAAGTGCGTAATTAAAACAGGCTGCTGCAACTATTGAAATAATACTATTTTTTAATAACACTTTGAAATTGTATTTTATCGTTTACCCCCCCCCTTCCTCCCCACCTCCAAATTTTTTTAAATGTGTATATTGATTAATAAATAAGTATCTCGGGTTGAATCCCAACCGTCTAATCCCCTAAGCTTCTGTCCTCCTGATGCAAAGCTATAAATCAAAAATTGTTAATTTTACTTTTCGTATAAAAATTAATTTTTTACTTTTAAAATATGGAATATGTTTTTTTTTTTTAAAGTTTAAATTTACATACACCTGTATATAGAAAAGGAAAATATAAGTAATGTGTAATTTAAAACTAAGTTACAAAATAATAAGCCTAAAATATTTAAATTGATTACTTTTTTAAAAGAAAGTCAGTTTTATCATTTTTTTGCAGAAAAAAAAGGATAATTAAAAAAATATCATATCATTGTTTTCCGTGAATCACTTTATATGAGAAATAAATTAAAATTCCTTACACGTCGCGAAGAAAATTTAACTTAATACTTGAAATAATCTGAAGTGACACTTAACGATTTATTTTGGGGGTGTAATGCGATGTGCCTTGCACTGATTTGTTAGGAAAAAGTAGTCTACCACTGCTCAATTATCAGGACTTTTAACCTTGAGAAGTAATCGCGGGATTCTTGTTTCTTGTCAACCAATGGGAGAATGGATCCTTTTCCCCTTGATTCTCTTCCTGGGAGACTGGTAAGATTGATGGATTCGCCCCGCCCAGCGTTACACTGCATTTTATTATATAGATATGTTAATGCTGCCTTTACTACATATCATTGTGTAATGCTTTTTTATGTGCAATGGGTGCTTTTTTGTGTGCAATCTGCGTCCCTTCGGTCAATCAGCATTCGGAATACCCGACCCCCTTAAATAGGCATCCACTGAACACCACCTATTCCCTATTGCTTTTCTGAGAGGACGTGCGCTGTTACATAGGGTAACTCTCTCCTATGGGGTCCCAAGAAAATGTAACACACGTGACCACTAAGTGTGAGGTCTAATTTTATTGCCTGTTATAAATATACTCATAAATTCACTCTTAACATAACTGTCTAGCCATTGTTCTTTGGCCGCCGCACAGGCGACATTCGAGCAGTACTCCAGAGTTGGCTAATATAGATATCAGCCACCTGTTTCTCTTTAACTTGTAAAGAACCTCCATTTCCAATACATATATATGTATACATAACCATAAAAAAATTAATAATAATACATTTAATACACAATTTTAAAACAAAAATAACAATAATAATAATTCCGAACTTCAATAAATAAAAAGTTAGGTACATTTTTTATGAAAACATCATTTAACTGCTGAACACGGTACGTGTCCCCAGCATTAACATTAGTTTGTAAAAACATTAGTTTGTAAAAACATTAGTTTGTAGCATAGTAAAAGTAATTTGATGAATTAGCTAAATTGAAAGATTTTTAATTGATTACGTGCCTTTATGGTAATAATATCCACGAAATCATTCAACATAAGAAATTTAGATTAAAGTTTACACCGTAATTTTTATTACAGAAAATAAAATATAGAAATAAAATTTCAATAAATCCACGGAAACAACAATTGGAAAGATACAGATTCCTGTCAATCGGTTGTTCAAAAGCGATCGATAGTTAATGTTTAGAAACATTCATAGCAACAAATATGCACGGTACGCTATATATGCTGATGCAAATGCTCGATAACTATCGTACATGTAAGCATATCACGAATTTTTCCATTATGTCTTGTGTGGGGCAAGTTTAGACGATCATTTCGTAATGTTAGATGGAGATTTTTATTTTTTCCAATGAAATTTGTCTTTTAACTTTCGAAAAAGAGAACTTTCTTTAACTTTACTCAACCGTAATGAGTTTCCAAAACATAAAAAATATCAAAGCGTTCAATATGAGGAATAATAATAATAATAATAACCTCTCGTTCGGGGATAGCAGAGCGATTTTAAATCACGTTGCATTATTCTGTTGTAAATGATTTGAACACTAAACCAAGGTCAAATGACACTTTTAAAACTTGTTGGCAGTATTTCTCAAATACAACTTCATCGCATCGCTTTTTAACCCTAACACTTTCGCTGCACCACGTGCCACATCTGAAACATACTTAGAAACACTGTAATTCGTATTATGTGCCATGAAGTTGACCAATATGATCTCTATCCCTGATCAAGAACAGTCCAAATTATGGAACAGCACTTATTTTTTCCATGTCATGGCTATTTTGACAAAAAAATAGAATTTTTTCTTCGGAAACAGAAAAAAAAAAAAAAAAAAAGATCAAGCTATTAAGCTAAAATTTACTTTCATTATTTTTACTGAATACTTAAAAATAATAATATGAAAAAATTTGTTAAGCAGATAAAATGAATTAATTTAAGCTCATTTAGTTGTAAAATATAGCAATACAATATTTTAAAACCCTAATTGTATACATAGGGTACACGTCATAATATATAGTAAAGCGAGGAGAGTTCGCGCGGTAGGAGAGATTGCGCACAAAGAGATTCGACGGGAAGGAGTAGAGTGCGCGCCAGCGACTCCAGGTAATTGTACAGCAGAACTAGTGCAGTGTCTACATGAATGTGCATATTTATTGTTCCAAGTGCCTTGGATAAAGCAGTGCTATTTTGTTTTGTTTTTCAAAGTAAGTGCTTGAATTTTCATAACTGTTCGTCAGAATTTTTATACAACGACAGTAATATAAAATATTTTGAACTTAAACGATTTCTTATAAACTACTAACCTGGACTAAGTTTGCGAACACCAAAAATGCATTTTAGAAGTGGCCATATTTAAATAAAAGGCCGCGCAATCTCTCCAACCAAAATAGGAGAGTTTGCGCATCTGCTACTTAGGAGAGATGGCGCATTTCCCCATAAGTTTAAGTGCTAGGAGAGATAACACAGCTTAATGATAAATTTGAATGAATTGCAAATTACGTGTAAAACATATGAATGAATCAATTTTGAAATAATTTTGAAAAAACACATAATTATCAAAACTAAATTTGGCAATAAATTAATTTGTAAAAAAATACTTTTGCAGATAAAAATTTTATTAATAAATTAATAATACAGTTGTTATTAAATAAATTTTATGTAATTATTTTTGTTAATAAATTAATAATATGTTTGTTAATAATTTAATTAAATATTTATGTATTTTTTTTAATTTATGAGCAATTAATTTGCTAATAAATTAATTTTGTTAGCTAAAATAAATTTTCTAATACAATATTTTGGAAAAGCTTTCATCCATTCCAAGTAGTGTAATGCCATCGAAATCGAAAGGAAACAGAGTGCAACTAATGTTACTGATCCACAAAATATATATGAAAAAAGACTTAAGAAAGATGCCGCTACGAAAAAAAAAAAAAAAAAAAGCTGAAGATAAGGTGCTTCCACAAAAAGTGGGATAAAAAAACTCAAGGGGAAAAAAACGAAGGTCAGTGAGGATGAGTGCACTGAGTGTCTGGAACTGTACCAGGAGACAATTTCGACAACTGAATGGATTCAATGTATTGCTTGTTGCAGGTGATTGCACGAAAGATGCACGTTTTACAATAATAAGTGCATCGATTGTGGACGACAACAACTTCGGTTAGCAAACAAAATACAATGAAACTGTGGAAATCGAAATGAAGTAATTTTCAAGTTAAACATTATATCTACTAGGTTAATGTTATTTTGTAATCTTAGTAGGGCTTGCTTTTTCTGATATTTTAATCTTCTTAAATTAAAAATTTTAAGTGTTGTTAAAATTCTTTCTTTTAATTATTATTTAAACATTTGGGTGAAATATTCACTCCTAATACAATAATATTTACTCACAAAAATCTTTCAACAACGTCAATTAAGTGTAATTATTACTGTTAACAATTTAATTGTAGTTATTATTAATAACAATCTCTTCTACCTATGTGCGCAATCTCTCCTACCCATGTGCGCGCTCTCTCCTACCATGAAAGGAGAGATTGCTCAAAATAGTTTTCTTGGTTTTATTACTTCTGTTCTATTAATTTACAGTATAACAACAAAATAACAATGGAAATGCATAAAAAACAAATGAAGTCAAATTATTCATGCATAGTTTAGCAAAATATTAATATTCAGATTTTTTATTATTATTCTTTTGAAATGTGCGCAGACTCTACTCGCTTTATTATATCAAACTTTAGCTGCAAATTTGAAAATTATTTTTTTTACTATTTTCCCCATTATTAGACCGATTTATAGATTTCCAATAATTTTTTCATAAAAAAAGAAAACATATCGTGCAGTGAAGGTTTAACACTTTCCAACATAATGAAAAGTGTTTATGACTTCGGTTTGTCTATCTGCCGTCTGTCTGTCCATGTTTAACTGTATAACGTCTTTTTGTTTGCTCGTCTAACTGACCGTGTTCTAACTCGTTTAAATATAGTCAAATTTCCATGAAATTCATATATGTTATTGGGGTTTACCATGGCACGTTCAATATTGAAAATAAAGAGTGTAGCGATTACAATTCGTATACCATTCTGTTATCCCTTTCAAGCGCAGTGGTATGTTTATGAAACAAATTAATTTTAATTACCAAATGCCACAATGGCACCAGAACTTTGGTATTTTTTTCCCGTTTATTATGTGTGTGAAAAATACCTTTCTGTTATTTCCAAATAAATTTATACATAAGTTCTGGTATAATTCATTCATTCCAACATTTTAGCAATGGAAGTGCTTTGTCCCTCAAAGGATTAAACTACTGCTTATGGGAGAATGTCTTTTACAGTGTATTTTAATGATATTACACTATTTAAAATATATTGAAATTTATCTATATCACTGAGATCAAAGCGCTTATTGCATAATGTGGTGTGCTTATAATTTATCATTCATTTAATGGGACATGCAA
This sequence comes from Maratus speciosus, assembly GCA_963932465.1. Lineage (NCBI taxonomy): Eukaryota > Metazoa > Arthropoda > Arachnida > Araneae > Salticidae > Maratus > Maratus speciosus. The sequence goes on from OZ010797.1 coordinate 475,416,803, forward strand.
AAGCATTTGGCTACTTTACTGTCTATGAAGAATAATTGCTGGAAGTACGTTTTCAGTTGTTGTATGCCATTTAAAATTTGACATTTCTTTTTGCAAATTATTTGGTGTGTATAAATTCTATAGATCATATACAGTGCTTCAAAGAAGATCGCAAGTACGTTTCCGTTCATTCTCTTGCTGAATAGAGATTTTCAACTCTGCTATGCGTTTAATTGAAGTAACTTTTAGCATACTATGTAGTATACAGTAGTACCCCAACTTACGCCCAATCGACTTACGTCACTCCGCATTTTTGTGGTCTGGGCCGAAAGAAAAAAAAATCCTTAATTCACTTCACCGGCGATAGGTATGGGGAAACGGTGTTTTTAGCCCCGAGTTATCTCGGGGCAGGCGATGAAGTGGATAAGGCGCACTTTGAACTTTTTTGAAGACTTTTGGTTTCATGAAGGGAAGCTTTCCCGCGACAGTCAAGAAATATTGTAAAAAAAAAAAAAAAAAAGTTAATAGAAAAAGTTTAGAAAACTAACTTTGCAGTTACAAAGCGCTTCTAAAAGTAAAAAAGAAAAATTTGTTGGTTCAAACTTCACTGTAAGATTTTATCGCATCCTTAACCCCTTCGGGACCGGCGGCTTTTACATAAATTTTATTCGGTTGGCACCACTTTTTTTTTTTTTAAATTTACGTTTACTTAAGCAATCGCGAAAATGCTCTAATTAAAGAAACTAAATATTACTTTTATTTTTTACTGGTACCTAAAAACAAATTCTGTATGATCATTTTGACGGTTCATATATGCACCCATGGTTCCGAACGGGTTAAAGACTTGAACGGGGAAGTTGGAAGAACAATAAATTCTAAGTCAACAACTTATTTATTCCAAATTCTTGTTTTGCAAACGAAATTTTTACTGATGTTAAATGTATGTAACATAACACCTAAATACAATAGAATATGTTCACTAGATTTTAGAGAATTCTTATTATCCTTTTTAACTCTTTCCAACAAAGTTGAAAAGTATTTATGTCTTCGGTTTGTCTCTCCGTCTGAACGTCTGCCCGTCTGTCCACGCTCTGACTCTCGTAAAAATGCTCGGATCGTTCTGAAATTTCTGGATGTTAGGGACCTCTACCAAAGCACGTTCCCTATTTAAAATGAACTTTGTAGCATGTTTAGTTCATTTACAGGGACAGTCAAAAGTTTTCCGTTACATTACGACCAATGTGAAAGAATCGTGTCAAATAATTTTTAATGGTGTTACACTCTTTCAAAATAGTAAAATTGATATTCATTTATGAAGTCCACTAAAATATGCATGCTGTTGAATATGCGGTGCAAAGAATAGTTATTGTTCATTTACAGGACCACACAAAAGAATTCCGTTCATAATGGCATAGGGGGGATTGTTTGCGGTGTATTTGAAAAGATTTCAGATATTATATTGTATCCGAATTACTGTATATTAGTAATGATTGCTCGAAATGCATTTTTAATTATGATATTCGCTTTTTTCACTATATTTATGCATACTATAAAGTGCGTATAAATGCATAAAATAGTTCATATACAGGGCTACCGAAATGAATTTGTAGATGTTACTGAGTAGGAGCATAAATTGCCTAAAGGTGGGTATTAAAGGAGTTGTGCATTTTTACGCTGAACTGGATTTAGTTTACTAAGAAATATTTGTACAATATAGATAAAATGATATACAGGGTCACGCAAAGAGTTGGGTACATCGCCGTATATGGGTGATAATTTCTGGAAATGTAATTCCAGTAGTTTTAAGAGTGTTTTCGTTTGAATTAAATTTTAGCTAAATAGTGGCATGTAATAAAGGTACTAGGTAAACTACAGGGCTGTACAAAAGTATTAAAGTATGTTTCCATCTATTAGTATAAATTGCTGAAAGATGAATTTCAACTTGTTATGCATTTCCTTGCTAAACTAAAGTTTCCCATTATATAATATATATATCAACCTACAGATCAAATACAGAGCTGTTCAAAAGAATTGGAATACATATTTAGCTATGGACGGTAACTACTGAAATCAGTTTTTCAAAAGTTTCATGCGTTTTATAAAATATTTTCTTAGTTATCTTATTTATTTTATTTCCTTAAATAACGAAATTTTGTTAAAGCATTCAGGAAGTGTTGGAAAGTGTTTCATAATCTATGCTTAACGCATGATTTTTCTTTCTTGTTTGCTTATCGAATTGTACTTCGACTTACGTCGTTTGTCTTGGAGCGAATTGCTGACTTAAGTCGAGGTATTACTGTATACAGACAAATCTATAGCTCATATGACAAATCTATAGCTCATAGCCGACTGTTCCGACTAGTGATGGTAATTGCATGAATTGGTTTTTCAACTGCTTTATGCATTTTCCAAACAGTTTATTTAGAATTCTTTCACCGTAATAAACTGTAAAGTTTTATTACAGTATTCTGTATGTGTTGGAAAGTGTTACATATTCTATACGGCAAAATAATAATAATAATAATAATTAAAAATTACAACGCACAACGCACAAACGTTTTCGAAAATCAGTGACAGCAAATGAAACTTTGTTTTTATAAATGCTTCTTTAAATCTCAAAAGTATATAATTTCGGAATTTCCTGTGTCATGTTGCTATGGAAACATGTTCATCTGCTGCAGCAGCTTAATATCGGTTTCCTCGTCTATATCAAACAATCCATAATATTAAATCGTAAAATCATTAGAGCTAAATTTGCAATTTTGGCGTTAATATTTTTAGAATCGCTCACCCATAAGAAAAATTACACATCCCCGCAAAATTTCATTTTGCGCTTTATTCCACTAATAGGTTTGTCATAGGTGTTGAGTTTGTCATCTTGTTACAGAAAAAGTTTCATAAGTGTAGTTATCTGGCAAACAGCTTTATTACGCTATATGTCCATTCGGGACCACAGAAAGAGGTGTAAATTATGTGGGAGGTAAAATGACTTAACCCTCAAAACCTAATTTACATCTTCGTTCTTAAGGGTTTTAAGCTTTTATGGACGTTTTTACTGCTGCATGCAAAGCTAAGCTAACTAACTAAATTTCATGTTTTATTAAAAACATGCGAATCTTCTTTTGTGCTGCCTGTGAAATTTACTTTTGCCGTGATATTTCACTTTTCTTGCGGGCGAGCAATATGGTACGGGCCATCCCATGAGAAACGGACAAAATGTCCCGCACGTGACGCTTACGTATATGCCTATATCTATTAACTTATAAGTTGTTAAAATATAAACTGTAAATTAAAATTAACAAAATAACCAATATTTTCATATTAAGAATAGCTCTTTTAATTTGAGGATACAATAGCATGTTAAAAATAGCACTCATATGAAGTAAAGCTGTTCCATACGTGATATTTAATGGATCTTTAACCCTTTATCTACTGACGGTACTCATAAGTACCATTGAAAAAACTTGTTATAAAATTCATTTATTACATAGATTAGTTGTAATACTGTTTAGAATGAGTTATGCTTTATCTTTTTCCAATAGTATTATTGGTTACACTATACAAAAATATTTTTAAAAGGGTGATTTCTTTTGTCTTTGCATCTTTTCAGCTTTCTTGGCGTTGCGGGAGGGGGTGGATTTTTCAATTCGGAAATATTTCTATATTTCTATTGTAAGAACATTATATTTGTGGGGCATTCTCACTATCTTTTGACTTCCATGTCACAGAATAATAATTTTTTATTTAATACAATTTTTTGTGATTTTTTTCATTTCACATACTGGAGAACATCCCATTGCATGATTGCATATCAATATTAACGAAATAAATAAGTTTTGGACGATGTTAGGGGTCCAAATACCAGGAAAACTCATCTACCGTCCCGTGTCCCTGATGCTGATTTTTAAGTTTGAAGCTGTCTGGATAAAATTGTTTCAATAAAAATAATTCGATGTAATTTTTTTCTGAAACTGGAACTATCGTTTTATATAAATATGTAGCTAAAAATTAACTTGCACACATTTTTAGGGTTGTTATTATTCTTTAAACTCTGTCCCTGGGTTTTAGATTCCTTACCATCCCTCTTCTAAAATTATACAGAAAATCATTTCAGATGCAGCCACAGAATTTTTTTCAAGTTTTTTCTCATGCAGAAGTATGCTAGAGAAATAATGTCTAAAATTCTTTGGCAGGAAATTTGCTGTAGAATTTAAATCAGTTTTTAAATATGAATTTCAAGCATCGAGGCTTTATTGGTAGTCTCACCGTCCCCAAGGTTTGTTCCTGCCCTTTTCGAGGTAAATAAAATAAAAAAAAAATTAATATAATTCAATGTTAACAACTGTTTCTAAAAATCGATGAACACTGTGGCTATCACTTAGTCTTAACATGATTTTCCTAAAAATAGGTGGTAATTTTCCTTACCGTTCCACCCTTACCGTCCCTTTTTTTACCATTTCGTCCTTTTTTTCCAATACCATCCCCTTTTTTTAACTTACCGTCCCTTCTTTAACACGCCTTTAAGACAATGTTATACAAAAATTCTGTATTAAAAGTACTACATTGTTATTATTTCTTATTTAAATGTCCTGTGGGTACGATGCAAATTCATTATAAGTAAAAATTTAGAAGAAAATAAAAAGTTATAGGGGTAAAATGGTAAGGAAAATTAAACTCGCAAATTTAACTTAAACCTCAGTTAAAAATAAAAAAAATTTCGCTGCTGACCATATTTTCTTTACTTTGAATCATTAAGGCATTCGTCTATCAGATTAAAATGTTATTTTAGCAAGTTTAATTTTGTCAGATTTTTTTCTCCAAAAGTCAAAAGTTTGCGAGAATGCCCCTTGTACATTTCCTAATTCTACAAAATACTAAGAAGAATATTTAAAATAAAAGATTTGCGTGAGCTTATAAATATTTCGAAAAATCTCTATAAATTGAAATTTAATTAATCATTCAAAGTCCTTTAATCCCTCTAAAATCGTTCTAAAATTTAATATTTGATTATGTAAATCTTCTAATGTGGTTTAAACAATTCAGGAAAAATGCTTTAGAAGATAAAATTTTCACGAATTCATAATTCAGTACACAAAGGGTTAATAGGTTTAAAAATCTCACATTTTAAACCTAGACTTTAGTGAGGTGCTCGTTTTTTATAATAAATAAATAATAAAAATAATAGATATAATAAAAATCTTCACATTTTAAATCCTAGACCTAAGTAATCTGCCCGTTTCAAGACCATTGCATGAAAAACTCACAAAATGTCCTGCGCGCGATACTCGCATAGATGCGTATATTTATTGACTTATAAGTTTTTAAAACATGAACTATACATTAAAAATAACAAAAAAACTCTAGATTTTCATATTAACATGGTTATTTTAATTTGAGGATAAAATAACATTATTAAAACGGCAGAAATATGTAGAAAAGCTGTCCCACACGTGACATGGAATGACTCTATACAGTATATAAAACTAGATTAAGCATTATGTAAAGAAACAAAGACATTCAGATATTTTTAGGAAAATTTAAAATCTCGAAATACATAATACCACAATTAAAAAAAAAAAAAAAAAAAATTAAATTATAACACTTTCCTTTCATGATCTTTTAAAATGTGTAAAGAATCCTTTTTGGGACTCTTTTTTGTTTCCTTGGAGTACACTATTTCTCAATATTGTAGGTTGATTTTTTACCCGACTGCCAAGAACGGTTATGTGTTTCACGCGTATTTGGGCATGTGGATTTCTTCATACCCTTGAAACATCCCAACGGCTGGATGGATTTTAATGAATGACGTCTCTATCGATTCGTCTTAAACGTCCGATGGTTATAGGCCTGGGTTTTTTTTTTATAAATTCAAAATGGAGGCCGTAAAATACAAAATGGCGGTAGAGATGAAATAAAATTTTTACACGCCATATTGAGTGGGATATTATTGGATAGGTCTTTGAAAAAGAAGACGATGTTTCATTGACTACTTTACAGTCAGAAGTTCCGTTTAAATGTTACACAACCTGGAAGTTGTGTAGGTAGAATCTCTAGCTTTACTGCAACTCTAAGCTTCATAGACATCTATAGACTTCATAGGCCTCATCAAATCAGTGTTTTTAGATAGGAACTAACAATTAAACATAACTTAAAAGTCATCAGTACAAGTAAATAAAAAAATAGGTAAGTAATATAAAAAATAGTTTCGCATTGGTGAGAAATAATTAATTAGTTCTCTTATGCGCAGTCAGGGATTTTGATTTTTTAAATTTAATAGATTTTTTAAAAGAAATCCTTTAAGAGAAAGTGGAATAAATGATTGCTTAATTACATTTTCTACCAGTAAAAATAATTCTACATAAAGTGCCATAATGAAACAATAAAATGAAATTTTATTTATGTACCTATAAATATCACTGATAACTAATTATAACAAATGTTTATATCGAGTTCATAACCTTTTCAATATGCATCCCATGAAATGCTAAACGTCATAAAAGTTTCCTTTATGACTGTAAAGATATTATTTTTTATAAGATCTCTCGATGTGAAAATAAAAGAATTCATCAAAGCACATCAAAATTACGAGAAGTAGCATACAGTTATCATATTTGATTATACTGTCATAATAAAACACAATATACTCTTAGTCTTCATGAACTGCGGTAGATAGGGTAGACCGGGGCTAGTTGGCCATAGGGGCATGTCGGCCCAGTCGCGATATTTTTTTTAACTTTGCTTTAGATGGCATTGCCAGTCCAGCCAAGTATGAGTTGCTTCGCTTTCCTCCTCCAACATCAGCACCATTGAAGTCGGAACGTCCGTTAAAGAATTATTGAGAATTTTCAAAATTTCGTAAAGGTGAGTAAATTTCCTCTCTCATAAATAATCGTTTTTTATTTGTTTGTAGATTACATTATAGGTTTTGATATATATTAATTCAGAAAAATAATTGTTCGTAGTTATTGTAGAGCATGTTTTTTTTTATTGAAATACTTTCAGTATAATTCCTTACAGTCATGAAAAACAAAAATGGCGATACGGGGTTAGTTGGCCCATTTGGCACGGGGCATGTTGGCCCGCCGGGCCAACATTCCCCGTAGGAATTTGGCTCTGGGGTACAAGAATTTTGATAGTTATGAATTATTTTAATAAACATTTATTATTATTTTAATTAATTTATTATTAATTAATAGTAAAGAATTATTTTATTAATTGAATTCCTGATTATTCCAGTCAATCTTTTTAAAAAATGAAGTTATATTGTAGTTTACCTCCTCCCCGAATTAAATCAGCTGCTCCTGTTGTACAAAAACATTTATAACTTTCATAACTATAGAAAAATCCCTGTTGGCTTGGCCAACAACAACAACAAAAAAGAATTATTACACATAACAGATAGATGTACAGAGGCCTTGATACAATTTATTTATCATCTGGTGTTTATAATGAATCACCTAATTAAGGATGAATGATTTCTTAAATTACTGTACTCTAAGATTTACGGTGTTTTAACACCTAGTATACATTTATTAAAATTTATTACTGTTCCGTAATGTATTAAAGACATTTTTATGAGAAAATAAAATGAATTTTTAAAGCAATTTTTGGTCGAAGTTAATAATTTGAATAACTCACAGTTTTAATATTTTAATTTTGTATTTTAATTTAGGAGGCTATATTGTGTTTTCGTTCACAACAAATAAAAATTAAGATTTGGTAAAATTTTGATCATTTCTTAAACTTCTACATTATCAGAACATTAAAAAGTGACGTGTGCCAACTTACCCCGCAATCGGGGCAGATTGGCCCAAGCGACTTGGTGTCAGTTTGAGCTTCTAAACTAATACTTATAGTTAATATTTTCAAGCTTTACTATTGTGACTTCTTCCTGAAAGTACACTGATAGTTCTAACATAAAAAGAAATTTAAAATGTTGAATTGTAATTTTTTTTTAAATATTAGAAGAAAAAGCGGGCCAACTAGCCCCGGTCTACCCTATTTACCGGATGTCCCTAAAACGACTGGTGAAGTTTAAAATTCAATAACTTCCAAACGGTGACAGATATTTAAAAAATTCTTGCAGAAGGGTTATGTATGATGTCCGCAGTTTTTGTACTGTGATTCTTGATTTTAGTTCGAATTTCAAACAATAGATGGCGTTAAGAGCAATAGGCGCTCTGTCCATACCCGATTTTTGGTACTTCGGGATCCATTTAATACATTTTAATCTCCTTTTTTTCGCGTGTAAGAAGAGAGAGGTCGAAAAATTGAGCCTGAATTTGGCGGTTATTGCTTGCAGCGCCATCTATCGATGCCATTTGTAACTAAAACTGAGAATCGTAGCATAAAAACTCCTGACATCTTACATAACACTCCTGCAAGAATTTTTTTAATATCTGTCACCGTTTGCAAGTTATGGAATTTTAAAGTCATCGGTCATTTTTGGGACACCGGTAAATGCTTCCTTAAAACTGAAGAAATATCACTTAACTAGAAATAAAAAGAACTGACTAGTAATAATTTTAAATTCAAGCTACCACATGAGATACATACATCCTTTACTGCAAATTTGCCTTGCATTAGATGATTTTTAGCTTGTCCATGCGCGAATGACTTGTAAATAGTATCGTGCGTATAAGGTATGTGCCTACCTTTGGGACACTTTTTTTTAAAATATGAAATTTTTATCAAACAGATGTATTTTTAGTTGAAACAGGGAATAAAACTTTGAATTCATATAAATTTTTAATGGAATTTTAATTGACTTTTCAAATTTATACAATACTTAGTCAAATTTTAGCAAAGAATTGCATTCATGCCTAAACTTCTGCAACGAAATCAATTCAATACATTTCACTTTTTTTTGCAAAAATTTATTATTTATTCAAATTTATTATCAGTGTTATAAAGCGATAGATTTGCAATACCTCTTAATTTACTAACATATGCAAAATTTTGTATAAAAAACATGATTAAAAAGAATTATATTTTTCATAAAAAATAGCTCTTAAATTAATATATGCAACTTACAAGTTATATTTTGCTTCATAACATACCAATAGATGAGCAGAACATTTTTTTTTTTCAATATCTTGAAAACTTTTTAAGAAATAATGTTTCTTGTAAACGTACACAATGAAAATGTTTGCACTTTAATGCAAAATAATAATAAAAAAAAAATGAAAATTTTCACAAAAACAGCGATTTGAGGGTAGGCACATGCCTTACGCACAAGTGAAAACTGCAGCTTGTGTCGCAGAAGATGTATCTTTTTTCAGTCTGCCTTGACGTCACAGAAATTTACATCACACTGAGATGTGATGATAATGAGAAGTTGCGATGTCCTTGACACATCACTGTAACCAAGTGTGCTGTGTGGTTGTTTGTCAACATGTGACGCTGCTTTCTGCACTACATATTTTTTCAGTAATATATTTTTTTAATTATTTCTAAAATAATACACTCAGTATCTTATTATAAAAAATAACAGTGTTAACCCAGATAGCATTTTTAAATTGCAGAAAATTTGCAGCAGTCTTGATTTGAAAACCTGCAAAGTTGCAGCAAGCTCAGTATTACAAGACTGAAAGTTCATAACAAGACTGCAGCAAGATAAAGCACTGCTGAAGTTACCACACTTTGAATTTGCAGCTAACTGCAAGTTCAAATTAATTTCATGTTGTATCAAACTTATTGCAAATTAACGGCAGACAAGTAATCAAAATACTGCAAAGTATTAATCTTTCCACATCCCACTACCCAGATAGCATTTTTAATTTTCAGAAATTTTGCAGCAATCTTGCTTTGAAAATTTGCAAAGTTGCAGCAAGTTCAGCATGACAAGACAAAAAGTTCATAACAAGACTGCATCAAGATAACGCAAACGCCGACGTCACCACACTTTGAACTTGCAGCTCACTTGTCCTGCATGTTAAATTCATGCTGTATCAAATTTATTGCAAATTAACGGCAAACAAGTAATCAAAAATACTGCAAAGTAGTAATCTTTCCACCCCCCACTATCTGTTTACAACGGTTACATTATAAGTTTAACCCCTTCGGAGGGGTCCATAGGCCTATCAGGTCTATTGATGCGAACACGCCGATATAAAGTGCATGCATCGTTTGCATCACCATAAACAAGTTAAGGTAATATCTGTACTTTTCAACACGAGCAATTTGGTATTTCATAAGTATAGCGTTTAGAAAAAGCGGTGCCAGCCGAATAAAATTTCTGCAATTCCTGCGTATGTGCTGATTGTCTATTCTCTCAACAGGGGGATATTTTGCTTTCGTCACTCTCGTGAATTAAAGACGGTCTTGCAATCAGTTTCACAACAAACTACTCATGCAAGTAGGGGATGGTACACCTTGCGGGAAATTTGATGTGAATTTCTCAATTCAAATTTCTCACGGCAAGATAATGTCAGACAAAAATCAAACTTGCTGCTAATGTTAACGCTATCTGGGTATCTGTTTACAACTGTCACACTATAAGTTTAACCCCTTCGGCAGAGTCCATAGACCTGATCAGGTGTACTGATGCGAACACGCAGTCAGAAAGTGCATGTATCGTTATCATCACCAAAACTTAAGGTAATATTTTTACTTTTCAATGCGAGCCTTTGTTTGGCATTTCATAAGTATAGTGTTTAGAAAAAGCTGTGCCAACCGAATAAAATTTCTGAAACTTTTGCGTATCTGCTGATTGTCAATTCTCTCAACAGAGGAATTTTTCGCTTTCGTCACTTTCGTGAATTAAAGTCAGTCTAGCCATCAGTTTCACAACAAACTACTCATGCATGTGGGGAATGGTATACCTTGCGGGAAATTTGCTGCGAATTCCTCAATTCAAATTTGTCACGGCAAGATAATGTCAGAAAATATCAAACTTGCTGATAATGTTCATGCTGTCTGGGAAGTAACTCGTTTAAGATAGTTTCATAGTTTTATTGTGCATTTCAAAGTGGATGTATACTTTGTTGCTGAAATTGATTTCTCATTCAGTTTCACTAATAATTCTTATACAATTGTGTGTTACTCGTCAGTTTATTGACATGAAACAATATACGTTGCGGTATGGAAGCGCCGGAAATGTTACGGCACTTTTCTGGATTTTTTAATCTATATTAATAATCTGTAATTACCTTTTGCTGTTTCAAATTTAATAAAAATAATTCTCTTAAATTTTATTGGGTAGGAATATTTTAATTTTAATTTGTTATATTTAAGGATTTTTTACATACAGGATATACACTGGTGTTCAAAACTAAAGCAACAATCATAAAATACTAATTTTCAAGCACGCGAGTACGAAAATATAAAAAAATATAATTCAAATAGGTACTATCGTTACATTGCAGCTAGTCGATATGACATCTCCATCAAGTCACACATGGTAACAAGTGTCAAAGTCATTAAGGTGAAACAGAATATGGGATCTTTCATTCGTTTCATTATCAATCTCATATGATCGTCATATAATGACTCCATTGAAAAGTCGCTGTGACTGTTGCTTTGTGATGAGCCACGAAGTCACATTACAATGAAGTCACCTTGTGATTCTCATGTAACTGTCATTTGAAAACTCAATTCTGACGTCATCGTGAGCATAGCATTATGATGAGTCACCAAATAATGTTACAATGGAGTCACATGGTGACTTTCAAATGACCGAGACACTACTGTAAAGTCACTATTGCGTTCCTTTGTGAAAATTAATCAAATGATTTCATTTTCTGTCACTTGGAAATTCGTCAAAAAAACAGCTATCATGATGACTTTACAATGGAGTCTCCAAAAGACGGTCACACGAGACTCACAAGGTAACGTCATTGTAATGTCACCTGGTGACTCGTCAAAAAGCAGCAGTCATAATGGCATCTCAGTGCAGTGACCAAATCAGAGTAAGAATGAGACGAATGAAAGATATCACATTTCAGTTCATTGTAGTGACTACGACACTTGTGACCATTTGTGACTTCAAGGACAGTTCACATCGACTGGCCGTGTTCTTTTGGTAGTACCCATTTTCTACATTTTCTGTTCATAGAATTTTCTTTTGAGTACTCACGTATTCAGAAATTAGCATTTTGTGATTGTTGCTTAACTTTTGCACACTAGTGTATATAAAATAATGGTCATAACAGTAATGGGTTGATAATGCTATTCAATTCAAACACATTTTGCATAACAAACAACAGATGCGATCTACGTATTCACTCAAATACGAGGTATCACTTTTTAAGTAGAATTTGTATTTTCTTTCGTAACTTTCGGAACAATGAAAATGTTGTAATGTTATTTTCAACGGGATTACTTAGCTTTAAGTGAAATATGATAAAATTCCGAAAAATGTCCACCATTGGTTTCCAAACTAATATTTCACGCTAGACACTCTATAATTTAGAATATAACCAGTACCTTAGTATTTGGATTAGAGTGTATTTCGATTACTTGACAATCATCCAATTTCATATCAATTAATAAAAATCTGATGTATATCTCTGATATACAGTGGAACCCGGTTAAGACGCTCACGGTTAATACGCGATCCCGCTTAATACGCGGATTTTTTCCGACCCCTTGAATATCGCCCACAAGGCTAATGCAAAAATATCCCGTTTAATACGCGAACGGTTAATACGCGATCCCGCTTATTACGCGAGAGATTTTCGGTCCTTTGAGGCAAAAAAATCACGCTTAAGACGCGAATTCATTGATCAAGATGAGGATTCCTTGTCTCTTCTTTCGTGTTGCCAATTTATCAGCATTTTTTATATTCAAATAAAAAACCCTGCTTACGAATAGTAATATTTATTTTATTTAATAACATATTAATTAAGGCGAACATTACTAATCGAAAATAGTAACACATATTTGAATTAAAAAACCCCCACTAAATTAGCAACATTATGTCATGAAATTATTACGATTAAAGATTAGTATACCTATTGTTAGTGAGATTTTAAATGTTCGTTATATCCCTATGTTTCATAATACAGGCAAAAAAAAGGAAACTCGTAAAGGTTAAATAAATACGACTGCGGTTGTTTAAATGTTTTATGGTTTCTTTACTCCTTGCTAAACTAACAATGTTTTTTACACAAATATTATTAATAAGAATAGTTTTTCTTATAATGGAAAGAAGGACAGATTATAATTGTAATCATTATCACAAGTACTAAATATGATTTTAACAATGCTTCAAAGGTATATATTTTTAGCTCTGTTAAAAAATTAGTTTAGCAAGAAATTATTTTTTTTTTTGGTTGCAGCATATTAATCCATAATAAAGTGGTTTGAATTCACTTTTTGTTTTCAGTTATTATTACATCTGGTTCTATAAAAAGAAACAATGATTTAAAGTTAAATTCAATTAAATTTTAATCTAAGTATAAATAACAGATACAAATTTCGATCGTAAACATATAAATGAAATTTCTAAACAATGATTTAAAGTTAAATTCAATTAAATTTTAATCAAAGTATAAATAACAGATACAAATTTCGATCGTAAACATATAAATGAAATTTCTAAAGTTCATTTAGACGATTAGATGTTGTAAATAAGCCCAGTTCCTGCAACATTATACAAATCACGTTTAATACGCGATTTTTGCCCACTCCCTTGAAACACGTCTTAACCGGGTTCGACTGTATCTGTATAATTCTTAAAGTTGTAAACCAAAAATCTGGTTCAGCTCGCAGTGAAAATGCTGTATTTTATATTGAAATTCATTGCGATGCTGCTTTCCTATATTAAAGATTTTGTCTTCACGTTCATTATTATTTTTTAAAAGATGAAAATCATTTTATATGCACTTTGTATATAATTAATAAGTGTATTTAGAAGACTTTTGTCAAGGCGAAATTTTAGGTATGAAAAGTTCGTAATGGGGTAGATCTCATTTTAAGAAATTACTGCTCTGGTGCCACCGTAACATATTTAGTGGCAGAATGTTTGGTGAGTTTATCTGTAAGAAAAGCATGATTTCGCATCGATCTGTATTTAAAACAAGAGGTTAAACCCGAGTTTTCCGGGCTTCAGAATGTACGTGAAAACTATTTTTTAAAACTGATAATTCTAATAGCTATTTTACATTTAATGTTTCTAGAATGCCCACTAAGAATACCAAAATCATATTTATATGAAAAATATCAATATTGCGTTCAAATTTTGTTTTACATTTATTTAAAGGTATGCTTTCGTACTGGTCTCACGGCAAGCGCTAAAAGTCGTAGAAATCGCCAAACATCACTATTTTGAATCAGCCTTTTTTAGTTTGTTCATTTCAATCGTTGAAGAGTTATCTTCGATTAGACATCTTAAATTTGTGTTTTATTCATATTTTATTGTTTTATTTCTTGGTTGGTGAAGGCTTTAATTTTAGTACGGAATATAACCTGAAAATAAATGATGCGCGATTTATATTAACTTAAGTGTAATCAGATTTATCTTCCGTAATCGTCTGCACACGATAGAGATAGGTTTGGTAAAAAATCCTGATTGAAAATGATTTTAAAAACAATAAAAATGCGTACATTTAGATACAGTTTTTATAAAAATTGAAATATAGTGTTCAAACAAATTGCATTTCAAAGTGCTTTTTTCCCCGATTCGACGGTGTAAATATTGAAATTGCGCGGTATTTAGAAGTTAAAAATTTTGTAATAAAAACTTAATTTAATCATCTGGCTGTTGTCACCGTGAAAATGACGTCAGACTTACGCACGGACACGTTTGTCCTTTATAATATACACAACACAAGGTTCGTACGCTTCAAGGACTTTCAAGCACATTTTATCAGAATTTTCGTAAAGTAATATTTGCCTTACGTAAGGAAAGAAAATCTATCTACAGATATAGCGAACAGTACTTTAAAAAAATTCTGGCACTAAAACATCTAAAATCTCCTGAATCCCCTGATGCGTACGAACCCTGTAATAGAGGCTCGTAATCATAATTGAGAGTTGTGATGTTTACAACTTTTCAGCTACGCTTGTATCAACTTTTACGTAAATCGAACATCTTTTAAATTGCCAGTCAGCTTTACTTTAACAAGTATAAACTAATGAAAAGTTGTATTTTATTCTTAAAAAAACATTATTTTACAAGCCTGCAATGTTGAACTTAAAATTCGCGCCTAATTTAATGACTACATTTCACACTTATCTACTGTTCTAGAACAAGTCCGTTTGACATGAGCTTCAGTTATGGAAAATTGTCAGCTTTCATACGATTGGTAGAAAACGAAAACTATTGGCTTTATTAAAAAAAATATTTTTTGCTCCTTTTTTTATGTAGCTTTCATTACAAAAAGTAAAAAGCCGTATAAGTGTCAGACTATACTTTTTTCTTTTTTTTTTAAGTAACTAAATATATTTTTAATGATTATTTGTAGTATAAAGTCTTACGAACAATATAGAAGAAGTTTTTAAAGAAAAATAGCATGTATTTTTAATGACCAAAAATAACATATAACAAAGGATCTGTACCGATGTTGTTCTCCACAATAATAATAATGCTTGATAGCATGGTATATCAATTAACATATAATTATAATACGGGCATTACAGAAAGCAGACTTTTCTGTTAGTAAACTATCTAAAATGAATATTACACCATTTATTTTTGATCTGTATTTTATTTTGTACTTTTTAGTTTTGAAAATATTTCATTATTGCGGATTCATGGCCATTTGGCTTAATTTTTCAAGCGTGGTTTGGTGCCATCATCAACTCCATTCTTCTTATAACTCCTTTTCATATTATATGTAAATTTCCAACTGGGCGAAAAATGTCCGGACCAGGATTCGAACCCGGGACCTCCCTGGCTGAAGCCGCCAGTGCTCTGCCATCTGAGCTATCCCGGACGATTCTGGTCGAACTTTTTCACCCAGCTAACCTTGAAGATTACAGGATCTGGTCTGAAACCTGGTTCAGCTCAGCAGAATAAATCTCAGGGTAAAGGAACTCCAGAAATCGCTGGATACGAAATTACACTAGATTAATTTTAACACAATTATTCAAATACGAATAATTGTGTTAAAATTAATCTAGTGTAACTCCTTTTCAGTTGTAAAGATAAACAATATTTGGTTATACACTAGAACATCTTTTATCCGAAACTCTCGGTTAACCGAAATCCATTTTTAAAGATTATTATTATTTTTTTTTTTACTATTCTTTGTGTGCAAAATCCATTTTGAAAGCTTTTTTCTTTTTTTTTTACCTAACTACCTAACATATTCTTTCCTTGTGTGTAAGCTGTCCTTTCCGTACTACGAGTACATATAAATATTTTCGATCCCATTTCTTAGAGTTCTTTTGAATTTAACTTGAGCTCCCGTAAGCTGCGGAATGGAACGAACAAATCGAACAATTAGCAATTCTGAAGCTTTTGAATGTTTAGAAAAAGGTTTGGCATGGCTGGAGCAGCAGAAAGACTGTGATACTGGTGAACGAATAATATTAAAAAACTCCTTATATATTGATATTAAAAAACTCCCTTCGAAGGAAAGGTAATCGAATCCGCGACAAACAAAACATTTTTTCAAACCCTTGTGATACATGTCAAAGGTACATAATTTCAAAATTAAAAATCAGGTAATTTATTCTTGTTTCTATTTTGCTATTGCTTTATTTTTATTAAGCACTTGTTAACATAATAAGAAATATTGCATAGATTTCTCCTTAATCTTAAAATTGAAACATTCTCCGAAAATTTCGATTTTCCGAAAGAGGGTCAGTCCCAGTTACTTCAGATAATCGAGGTTCTACTGCATATCACCTGTACCCAGCTAAAAGAAATGTGCTTTAATGTTAAATCTTGATTTTCTAATTCAGTTCTAAAACTATTAAAATTTTGTATTGTATCGGAAACACACCTGCGTACATCAATTTTAGTAGAAAATTCAAACCTATCAGGAAGTGAGTGAAATCCGATTGCAAAATTTCAACTTTACATAGATGAACCAAGTCAAGTTAAATAAAAGAGAGTAAACCGATCCGTGTTGTTTTCACAGGTTTGCATTGTTTTAGCCCACCCTGATATGCTTTTTCTTTCAGGCAGTAATTAAAATGTCGCCCCTAAAAAACAACGTTACGTTAGATAAGCCAGCCGTAAAACGAAGCACATGTATCATTGTACAGTTAAATACTGAGAATATCTACTGCATTTATTTTAAACTTCTAAACATCACACATATAAAATATTTACACCACCGTATAGGGCAAAAAGTACTTTTAAATGCAACCGGCCCGAAAACTGCATCTGGAATTATTTTTGATATATATATATATATATATATATATATTTGTAGTTTTAAAGCCATTTCTGTAATGGCCATTTCTGTAGAAAGTAAAGGGCAAATAGTAGATTACTATATTTTTTTGTTGCTATTTTCTCGTAACAACTGAAACAACAAAAAAAATGTAATTTAAATGCGTGCTATTATGAAAAAATATAAATGATTGATTTCTGATAAAACACGGAGCTATTATAAGCTATATTTAATTTTATGTATCCATATTAATGTTAGAAACAAATGAAGACATATGAATCTTTAGACAGTCGATTTGTTTTTCTTTCTTTTCTTTGCGACATTTCTTTTTTCTGGGTTTGTGTATTATTCCGCGATAGTGAAGTCATATGCATACATTGCTCTAGCTGTTTAAGACTATAGTTTGTTAAATGCAGAATTCTGCTGCGGCTGCTAATGAGGTCATTTATTATAAAATAAACTGTATATTTTAAGTCTTAAAACTGAAATATGTTTTGTACTATACTATCTATATTTATATAATTTTTTTCGCTAATATTTCGACACCAAATCCTAAAAATGCATGTTTCCTGTTTTCTAGTCTTTTTTTTTTAATTTATATTTCATTTTAAATTTATTTTAATTGGAATAAATTTATATTATTTTACATTAAATTCTCAGTAAACAATATTAAAAACGGAAATTTTTGTTTAAAAAATTGTTTATAAGCTATAAAATGCATTGTACTAAACGAAGCTTGACTATGAGGCCCTAAATTGTACCAGTAAAAACGAATACAGTAAAACCTCCTTAAAGCGACCACGTTCCGTTCCAATAAAAATTGGTCGCTCCGAGAGGTGGTCTCTTAATGGAAGTCATGTTTAAATCTAGAGTTTAATTGCTGAAAAAAGTTAACAATTAAAGTTACTAAAATTTATTTTTCACAATAGGAAAAAACATAAAAAATTAAGTATCAAAACGAAAGTTAATTACATAAGTTAATTACTGCAGAGTTTAAAAAATGAATACATTGACGTTTGTTTTGATTTTACAGTTTTATCGTTTAAAACTTTTATTTCCCTGTTCTTTTGAAGTTCAATAAATAAAGACAATTTTTCTTTGGACGGGAGCAAATAATAACGATTTCATTAATTTATCTATTTCTTTGAGAGTTTCTCGACTGAATAGGGCAGGGGAGTTTATTGACAGTCATTCTTAATTTGTTATCAGAGTTAAATTCAGAGTTGTGCCTAAAAAGGCACAAATGGTTTTAAACACTTTAAAATTAACGGGATAAAAAAAAAAAAAAACATCGAAACTTAGTTCATAAGTCTGATGAATAATGCTTTCTCCGGAATTATTTTTCTAAAAAACCTTCTTGAAGCGACCAGGAAAAAACGGAATTTTCTTCAAAGAAATTGGTTGTTCATGGAGGGAGTTCTTCTGAGATGGTCCCTGAATGGAGGTAAAATTAGTATTGAGCCTATGCAATTAAATTTCGTTCCACGAAAAAATGGTTGTTCAGGGAGGTGGTCACTTAATGGAGATGGTCGCATCGGGATGTTTCACTGTACATATTTTTGTCGTAATTAAGACTGAAATTTCACATCCCGTTTCGAAGATAGTTTACTGGGGACCTCTGTCCCACACAGAAGTTGATGGAAGTTAACCGTGAGAGCAATTCATAGTTGTTAGAGCAATTCTTAGCAATGGGAAGGGAGGGCATACATAAAATTTCTAAAGAAATACTGGGGAAAAGAGCTCTTAGAAAAAGCAAAAAATGCTAAAAGGAAGGCTAAGTACAGCATTACAATTACAAGATATATTTTTGGATTTTTTTTTCAAAATTTTTGAGATTTTTTATAGGATTTTTCAAAATTTGATATTTTTTTTTGCAAGTTAATTGAGAATTTTAGCTAAAGAAGAAATATAAAATAAAGTAAAAAAGCAAAAAATAATAGTTTATAGCAATAAGAGTGAAATGATGTGCCTATGATTTTGGAAATGTGGCTAGAACCGGGGCCGTCGCTAAACAGCTTTCTTCTCTTATAGGAGAAAGTTGTTTCGCGACGGCCCCGCTAGAACATATGAATAAGGGTGTAAATAATAAGTACATTTTTATTAAAATTGACTGGTAGCAGTTTGCCCCAACTGTCATCAAACAGTTCGGAATCCGTTACAATTGAAGCTTCCTCATTTTGTGTTTATGTTAATTCCTCTTTATTCTAGTTTCATGGAATTCATATGTAAAAAAAAACATATTTTTTTGAAGCAAAAGAATTTGGGTACAATATTAGAACTTTTCTTATGGGAAAAAAATGAATTTAATGGAACTTTTAGAGATTTTGAATTTATTATGATTATGATTATTATTTATTTTAATTTTATTTGTGTGATGTGTAATTGACGGACAACGTTTTCAACGTTTTAGTGTACAGAAGAAATGACAAATCAAAAATATGGAACATGGACTTCAAAATTGACAAAAACTTGTTTTGCAAGATTAAATTTGGGGTACAATATTAGAACTTTTCTTATTGAAAAAAATGAATTTAATGGAAGTTTTAGAGATTTTGAATTTATTATTATTATTATTATTATTATTATTTATTTATTTTAATTTTATTTGTTTGGGGTGTAATTGACGGACAACGTTTTCAACGTTTTAGTGTACAGAAAAAACGAGAAATCAAAAATATGGACCATGAACTTCAAAATTGACCAAAACATGTTTTGCAAGATTAAATTTGGGGTACAATATTACAGCTTTTCTTGTTGTTTTTTATAATTAAAACAAGAAAGAAAAAGTCATGCGTCAAGCATAGATTGTGAAACACTTTCCAACACATTCAGAATCATGATACAAAACTGTACCGTTTAAAAAATTATAATATGATATCTAATTCAACCTTATGGAAACGCATAACACATTTCAAAACCCAATTTCAGCTGTTCCCATCTAGAATCGGAAAATTATCCGAATTCTTTATCAGCCTTTTATATATTGGATTGCCCTATTGTAGGGTTGGCGAACCTATGGCACGCGTGCCATAAGTGGCACGCGGGAAGATATTTTTGGCACGCCGTTTATTGAAGTTTTAAATCAAAATTTAGTAAAATTCCTAAAATTCTGCACCTTTTATTCTTTTTTTTATTAATACACGAGCTTCATTGAAAATAGCTTTATTTTCTACAAAAGGTACTTGTGTACTTGTTATATCACTGAACTTTCCGCTTAAAAATATTTGACCCTTCCCAACTCCCAATTTTCTCGATTTCGTTATAATGGCACCTATGATTGGCATAGAAAGAGAGAAATCTAGCAAATCAAATCATTCTTTGGTGTAATATTTCTGCATAATTTAACGCGTTTTGAACTGCACATGAGGCTGTATTTAACTTTTGCTAGAATTTGATAATTCATCTTTAATTTGTTAAATTGGCAAAAGTATTAATAAAACTAAAAAAGCATGACTTTTTTCATAAGTTATGAAAAAAATAATAATTTGATTGCTAAAACATTTGTAAAATGAAAAAAAAAAAACAAAAACATAGTTATATTTTTATATAATTATTTCTACAATGCGTATATGTTGGTATTACCAGCATGTATGTTAACTATATTAATAATAATCTAATAATGATACATAATTTTGACACTAGTATTTATTATTATTAAAATTAAGCTAACTTATAATTAACTATTAAATTAATTCGCTATTTTTTACGGGAATGAAACGTGGGGAGTTGGGGGGGGGGGCGTTGTTGGCACGCTATGTTGAGTTGATTTTTTTTTAATATTGGCACGCGGATCTAAAAAGGTTCGCCGACCCTGCCCTATTGTATAGTAATCATCTTGCAGTGAAATTAAGTGATTTATATCAATTTCAATACATTTGAAATAGCGTAATGTCATTTAAATCCACTGCAAACGATTTTTCCCCATTGACTATAATGTAACGGATTATTTTAAGTGCCCCTGTAAATGAACTATTAATCCCATATACTTCATATACAATACCAAACATGCCTTGGTTACACTAAATAACGTATATCAATTGCATGAAAATCCGGGTACATTTACGGGAATGAGAGCGTGGACAGAAGGACAGGCAAACCGAATGCATAAACACTTTTCAACTTTGTTGGAAAGTGTGAATAAAAATTTTTCATCTCTGTAAAACAAAAATACAAAACAAGCAATAATATAAACTAATTACAGTATTCCGTATCCACTGTTTCAAAGTTTTCTGGTCTCCTTTAGATCATGTTGTATATATTTTTATATTTATTGAAAATGTAAATATAAAGTAATGTAATGTTATAATAAGACCAATTACAAAATTTCAAATTTCTAGTTTCCTTCCGTGGATACCTTCTACCTTCATTCTGCGTCTATACTTATGACACGCAAGCAGACTCTCATTAAAATCTTTCTTTTTTCCTAACATCTTTAGTAAATAAATAAATAAATAAATAAATAAAACACTCATTTCCAAGCATCTACCATTCATTACACGTATCAAACTGAAGGTCAATTCTATCTATAATTTGCTTCTAGACATAGTCTGTAAACTTTGTATATTTATAATGAAGATAAATTGTACCAGATGATACTATTCAGTGCATATAATGAATCAATATATACATTGGAATACTTCGTTCAAATACTAAACTAATTATTAGCATTTGAGATACACATGAGTTTAAATTACGGTTACTGCAGTTTGAAGATAAATAAAATAATAATTATAATTAATAATCATACAAGGAAGATAAATTATTGACAGGCTTGTTACTGCGGAGTTGTCAAATTTTGTTGTAATAATAGTATCTTTACCAATATATATTTGAATACTTTCAAAAAATTTTCAGCTTTATTAATGAATTTAAAATATTGATGATTTATTTATTTTTCATAAAATGTGTAGAGTGATAATTATGAAAGTACATTTTTCCATTAATTTAAAAAGTAATTGAGACGGATGACCTAACCGTCAACTAAATATCAAAACATATTGGACAAATAATATCTTACTAATATTGGACCAATGATTCTTGAATTAATTCCAATTAACTCTAGAAATATAGGAAATATTACTGAAATCTTAAAAATATTTAACACCAGAATTTTTATTTAAATGTGTTTAATTTATTTTTGTTTGGTTTATATCAGTGTTGCCAGATTGGGGATTTTGTCTCCATTTTGGGGAATTTTGAACTTCCAGGAGAATTTTTTGGGGACAACTAGTTCATAGGGAAATTTTTGGGGACTACCAGTGTTTTTGGGGAAAAACTTGGGGAATTTTTTTCACTATTTCACTTAAAGTTTACTTTTAGTCGTTTGGCAACACTGCATCTGACTCAATTTTAATTTGAAAAACGAAAATAAAATACAGCGAACGGACCGAACGACGACTATAGGTGTTACGTATTTACATAATTACAAACGCACCTAATAAAGAGGAGGAGACATATAGTGTAGAGTCTGCCAGTAGCAAGTGAAGTAACTGAGGAGGTTGTCACAAGATGGCTGCTAATTTTTTAAAACCCTTTAAGCGACCTAACCGTGTTTTTCTGTCGCATAACTTTTGAATTCAAAGGCTTATTTATTACAAAAATGATATTCATACTCGATTAATTTTAACACAATTATTCCAATTGGCAAATAAATTATATTAGATGTAAATTTCCAACTGGGCGAAAAATGTCCGGACCAGGATTCGAACCAGGGATCTCCTGGCGCCAGGAGATCCCTGGTTTGAATCCTGGTCCGGACATTTTTCGCCCAGTTGGAAATTTACATCTAATATGATATTAATGTTCATTTTTTGAAATGCAGAGGATAAATTAGTCCAAGAGCTGTTAAACATTTTAGGGAAGGTATTTGAGGCACCCTGAAAATTTGTGCAACACTTCTTTTGTAATGCCTGAATACAAAATCGAATGTCTGGCTGAAGGATCGTGGCCCAAAACCTGTGCCAGACAAAAAATGGCACTTGCCACGTGTCTGGCACAGTTTACAAAATATTTTTTTCTAAGTATAAATATTATTCTGTTTCAATCTCAGCGTGCCTCAAATACCTTTTTTGGGTAGTGTCAAAAAATGGCACTTGACACGTGTCTGGCACAGGTTTTCGGCCACGATCCTTCAGCCAGACATTCGATTTTGTATTCAGGCATTACAAAAGAAGTGTTGCACAAATTTTCAGGGTGCCTCAAATACCTACTCAAAAATGTTCAACAGCTCTCCTACTAATGAATATGTAAGGTTATTTCATAGCTATTACTTTATTAATTCTTAAACATGCATGAACAAATCTGCAGGACGCTTAAAAGGATAAAATTAGATCAACAGTTTCTGATTATTGCCGTACAAAGTTCCATCAATAAATTTTTAATAGAAAATTTTGCCTTATTTTAGCGGCTTATATATGCAAAATTTCTCTCACAAATAAGGTAAAACTTTCTAGTCGTTTTTACTGGTGGACATGGGTACTATAAACTCTTTCACTGACACTGACGGGAGGTTGTTTAGATTGTCACTCACAGCAGGGCGGGAATTTAGAGCCTGACTACCATCGAAATATCTTCCACCAGTAAATATAAATATCTGTTTTGGCCATAATTTTTACTGAATTTCCTATTAATAAGGCTTTTCAGTAAGGAGAAATTTTCCATTCAAATTTACTGGTGAAAGTTTGTCCTGGTGGCAATGAGCCATTGCGAAAACGGTTACAGTTGAAGCTTCGCCATTTTTTAAATATGTCAATTCCTCTTTATTCATAGTTCCATAATCCAAACAAGCAAGGATTTACGTTGATCTTCCTTTTTTGGACAAAAGTGTCAAAAATATTAGTAAGTCATATATATTATTTTTTGCCTGAATGTTAAAGTTAACTAAATTTTGAATTGATATTTCTATGATTTCGAATGTTTGATTAATTTTTGTAGCTGTGATGCGAACTTAAATTTGTCTGACACCGTAATTTACATACGACACTTTTAGAAATTAAAAACTTGTTATTTTATACTTTCGTTGTTAATGCAAAATTTTATTAAAATATTCATGGTGCCGTTTGTAAGTTTGGAATTAAAATTATGTATCCCGACCCGGGCACACTGCGTCGGAAAGGATTAACCTTTTGCGGCCACTCATGTAACACCCACTCTAAAACTTGTTTAGTTACATGATTTTCAGTAGTCCACTTTGCAATAGTTATAGAAGTAACAGGATAATTATCAATTGAAACGAACATCATCTCAGCAGAATTACTTACTATATTTACAGTTTCTGGGAGAGGTAATCTACTAAATAGGTGACATACAAATTCTTTAGATACAATACTTTTGATAAAATTTATCTTTTTTTACTCTTTTTTAGTGAAAACAATACATTACGACATATTCATTCATAATATATATATATATATATTCAAGTAAATTTGTCATAAATTTTACTTATCGCGTTGAGGGGAGGGGTGAAATTGTTTTGGAAAAAACAGTTAAACAATTAATAAATTTAAAGTATAACCGCTTGAAATACAGATTTTTCTGTAAGTTATCTTACGTTATCTGTCTATATTTTAACAAGTTGGAAATTGCTCGTCAATCGTGGCAAATGAGGTGCGTTCGTACTATAACTAGTTTTAAAATTATTTTTTGCACCCCATATTGTACTGAATGTATAATTTTTTGCACTTCATAACGTGCATAGTCTGATACATCATTAAAATGCACTTCCAATAATTTTTTCGGAACACTTTTGACTGTCCCTGTAATTAAACTATACATCCGATTTTCCTAAAATTTGAAATAGCTCAACAAAATTTTGCAACAATTATATCTTTAAAATTTCAGACCATTCGGAAGGCTGTAATATCATTAAAATGCACTTGCAATAATTTTCCCCATTGGCCGTAATGTAAAGAAAAACTTTTGGCTGTCCCTGTAATTAAACTATACATCCGATTTTCCTAAAATTTGAAATGGCTCGACAAAATTTTGCAACAATTATATCTTTAAAATTTCAGATCATTCGGAAGGCTCTAATACCATTAAAATCCACTTGCAATAATTTTTCCCATTGGCCGTAATGTAAAGAAAAACTTTTGACTGTCCCTGTAATTAAACTATACGTCCGATTTTCCTAAAATTTGAAATGGCTCGACAAAATTTTGTAACAATCACATATTTGAAATTTCAGACTATTCGGTTGGGTAGTTTTTGCTCTGTTACATGCGGACAGACGGACGGACAGACGGACGGACAGACGGACGGACGGACGGACTGAACGACGACTATAGGTGCTACGTATTTATATAATTACGAACGCACCTAAAAACTATACATACTGCTCCAGTATGTATTAAAAAGTTTATAAATAGCTAAAATCGAAAAATGTCTTTTAAACATTTCCAAAGTCATTAGAGTTTGTTTGTTTCAAATTGAAAATCTTCTCAAACTTTTCCAGATTTTTTTTTTTTTATATTAGCCACTAAACATTCAGTGGGCGGCAAATTTCGCATTTAAATTTAACAAAGCCCGAAGAAACACATTGCGACACTGTGCAATTTAAGTATTAACTGTAAGATATAAAACAATAAAATCTGTTTAAATATTTTCTCCTAGTTTTTCTCAGTGTATTTTCTCAAATAAAATGTTTAGCCCTTTCAAGGGCGGTGACTACACGGTCTAGCCACCTAATTTTAATTCCAAAATTAGCAAATGACACCAAGAATATTTTAATAAAATTTTGATTTAGTAATGAAAGTGCAAAATAGCGGGTTTTTATTTTTTAAGAAATTCGTTTAAAAATTCTGGTATCCGTCAATTATTTTATCATTTTGTGAACATAATTCTTCTGCCCCTGAAAGGGTTAAAACCGGTGTGCGTGTATTGGAAAGAGAACGAGGCACACATATACACATTAAAAATAATCTGTGATCTTTTGCGATTTGAAGATTTGGTGATTGTAAAAGAGCCACGTGCTGTTTTAAAAACTTATTCAATTTATGAATTGCTGTACTGAAACTGTAAATATTAATACTTAAATAACATAAAACACTGTTGTATTTAAACTTAAAATATTTTTCTTTTATTCATTAAAATAAGATTTTCTGAAATATTTATAAAAGTTTTCTTTTAATATTTCCAAAATAGAGTTTCATACTAGAAAACAGGAATTCTGCTTTTTCAGAATTTAGTGTCGCCCCCGATGAAAAAAAAAAATGTATATAAATATAGATAGTTCAGTTTTAAGACTCCAAACAGGCGCTTTTATTTTACATAAAATGATATCATCCGCAACTGCTAAAGAATTCCTCATTTATGATCCAGTCTTAAACAACATCCATAGTAAAATATGCATAAGAGGTACACAAATAATACAAGAATAATACACAAATTTGTTTTAAAAAGGAGATTTCGTCATTCAAGAAACTGGACAAAAAAAAAAATCGGCTATCTCATTATTCATATGCCTTCATTTGTTTGTGATATTAATATAGATACTTAAAATTAAATTTAGTTTATAATAGCTCCATGTTTTATCAGAAACCAATCATATATACATTTTTTCAAAATAGCACTTATTTTAATTACTTTTTTTTCGGTTTTTATGAGAAAAAGCAACAAAAAGATATAATTGCTATTTTTGAACTATTTTCCCTTTACTTTCGACAGAAATGGAGTACTTGAATTCCCAGAATCAAATAAATTACATTAAAAACTAGAAAAAAAATTAATATCTCAAAACTAAATGGAGATGCAGCTTTCAAACAAATTGCATTTAAAAGTATTTTTTTTTCCAATACGACGGTATAAAAATTGAAGATGTGCTATGCTTAGAGATTTAAAAAATTGCAGTCGAGATTATACCATACAATGATACATCTGCTTTGTTATACGGCTGGCTTATACAACGTAACGTTATTTTTTTGGAGACGACATATTAATAGGTGGAGAAAGAAATAGAATACCGGGAGCTATAAAGAGGAGCTGGTGATTTAAAACAAACTTTTTAACCCACAGCAGATCTGGAACATGAAACATCATTTTTATTTTAAAACGCGAAGTTTCTTGCTAGAGAATCTTCTAGAAGTTTTGAAATACAATTCAACTTAAAAGAATACAAACTACAATTCTTTTGAAATGCAGAATTTTATAGAAGATATTTTCAATGACGTTACCTGTCTAAATTGTTTGAATGAAACTTACTGTTCCAAAATGTGTCTAAAAGTTTAGAAATAGCTTAAGTGGAAAAGTGTCTTCAAACTTTCCCAATGTCATTAGAGAAAGTGTGCTTCACGGTGGAAATAGCAGAAAGCTTTTCTTAACCCGGGAAGACGCGCGCCGGGCGGAGCCGGGACGCGCCCGGAGTGCATACGGTTTTTACAATTGTCACCACTATCTTTTAAAAAGTAATCTTCAACTTCTTTTATCACGAAATTCTCTCCGATTAAATAAGGTGACGACTATTATTTGTTTTTACTGGTGACAAAGTAAAAACCATTCATACCCTAGGTATAGGCGCGTTCTCCCGGGTTAAAGATATTATTATTATTATTATTTAAATTCAAATAATTGTTGATTTTCCAAAGTCGTTAAAAAAATTGTTTTAAATTGAATTATTAATTTTTTTTATAGATTTCTCAGATTTGTTTTAAAATTTTGTTATAGTAACCCTTACCGGCGCGGAGTAATTCTGTTTATAAACTGGTGAAATAATGGACTGACACCGCAATTTATAAACGAATTTATTAGAAAATATGAACTTGCTTATTTTCATATACATTATAATAGGAAAAGTTTAGTTAAATATTCTTGGTGCCGTTTGTCAGTTTTGGAATTAAAATTATGTGTCCTTTTTTAAGGACACCGCGCCGGAAAGGGCTAAATGGTGGTTGCGTCTTGTACTAGTACTTTTTGTTTAAATTTCCAATACTTTTAAAACAAATAGAAAAGGAGTCCGGTAATTTGATAACATTTAGTTATTATTGTACCAAGATTCATATAAAAATACGATAAATTAACCCGTGAACTCCACACTAGTGCGAATTCGCTCCGAGCAAAATTTCAAAAGTCGACTTTTTTTTAAAAACATCATATCATTTAATTTTTTCGTTAACGAAATGAAATTTTTGATAAAAATAAATATCGCTGATAGTTCTCATTAAAATTTGTATCGGATACATGTTTTATATTTCTTTATCAATATAATGCCAACAGTTGAAGTTGAAGTTACGAAATCCTAAATCCCACTTATGTGGAGAGCGCAGTTGCTTAACCCCTTCGGGGCGAGCGTCTTACAGAATTTTAAATCTTTTATCACCGGTTTTTCAAAACAGAAATTTTTGCCTACTTGAATCGGAAAAATGCTGGGTTTAAATAAGGCCAAATTTACGATAAAAATTTACTGGTGAGAATAATCACGGATTCTGAGCACCTTATGCGGCACGTATACCGGTCGCTCGTCCCCAAGGGGTTAACCATATCAGGGGCACAGTACTTATGTTAATTAAATGTTGAAATCATCGATTCACATCTTGATTTAAGAACAAGTGTATTTGAAAATATGTATAGGATTTCCTTCCAGTATAATAATAAAAGCAAAATTTCATTCCAAAATTCCGGTGCCAGTGTAGTATTTCGGAATTAAAATAGGTGGAAATATTATATCCCACCGCCCTCTTGGGGTTATCATGTTCGCTGCCCCCATAGGAAATTAAAGTGATAACTAGAGTACCAAACTTAGCACTTTGCACTCCGTTGTCGCCGCTGCGGCGACATGGTACAGTAAGTGAAAAACTCCGTAGTCGCCGTTGCGGCGACATCATTTCTCCTTGAAAAATTCGTTTTTAGCACCAGTAATAAAGGAAAATAAAATTCGCCTTATTTAATGAAAGCATTTTTGAAAGTGTGTACTTGAAGGAAACTTCGCTTTAAAAAGTGGTGCCGACCGAATAAAATGTTTGTGTAATGACGCGGAGTTGCTGGTAGAACACAGTCAAAATGACGCGGAGTGCAAAGGGTTAAAAAGACTAACTCTTTCGGGACGAGAGTTTTTTACAGAATTTTTAATCTTTTATCACCGGTTTTATAAAACATAAATTTTTACCTGATTGGATCAGGAAATTGCTCGGATTAAATAAGGCAAAATTTACAATAAAAATCTACTGGTGAGAATAATCTAGGATTCTGAAGCATGTTGTGCGGCACGATACCTGTGACCCACGGGTGATGCTCGCGGCACAGAAGGAAAACTTTTTGAGACCCACCGTTGATGCTCATGGCAGTGAACGTGCTAAACAAAATGCGGAACCTACGAGTTAAACAGAATACGTTAACCCTTTCAGGGACAAAGTACTTGTATTCGCAAAATATTGAAATAATTGGCTGAGACCAGTATTTACAAGAAAATTTATTTGTAAACAAGTAAAAATATATTTTCGCTTACTTAATAAACTTGAAATTTTCTTTAAATAATTCGGGTGGCAATGTGGCAAATAGGGATTAAAATTAGGTGATGCCGTGACGGCATCACCGCCCTTCAAGGGGTTAAGAGCCTACACTAGTCACTCAAAAAGACCCGGATGATAATGTTAATCCTATGGGGAAGTTATTTTCAAATATCTCGCTTGAATTTTGATATTTTCGAATGATTTTTTGCATAGGATAGCTGAAGACGATCTACAACCGGGCTAGTTTTTACGTTTTCAATTTTGGTTTCATATATATTTTTTTAAATTACCTTTACTTTCGGAACCGGTTTGAACCGGTTCTGAAATTGAAACTATCCTAATATAAAAAAAAACTATAACCGAAATCGGAAAAGTAAAAACCAGCCCGGTTGCAGATCGTCCTCAACTATCCTATGCAAAAAAAAAAAGTTCGAAAATATCAAAATTTAAGCGAGATATTTGAAAATAACTTCCCCATAAGGTTAACATTATCATCCGGGTCTTTTTGAATGACTAGTGTAGGCTCTTAAGTTTAGAAACTGTTTATAAATCAACAACTGTTTATAAATTAACAAGTCAAGTATAATATGCTTTAAATAAAGAATGGCTCAAAATTTCAACAAAAGTTGGTAGCTCAGAAAAGATCTAGAACATGAAACATCATTTTTATTTCAAAACACCAAATTTTCTGCTAGAGAATCTTTTAGGAGTTCTGAAATACAAATCATCTTTAATTCAAAATACAATTTTTTTTTTAAATGTAGAATTTTATATAAGTTTTCCTCAATGAAGTTTTTCATCTAAATTATTTGAATGAAACATATTCTTCCAAAATATGTCTAAAAGTTTCGTAATAACTAAAGTGGAAAAGCGTCTTCCACACTTTTTCAAAGTTATCACAGAGAGTTTCAATCACATCGAAAATCACTTAGAGTCTTTTATTGATAGATTTATTACTATTATTATTTCGTTATTTTAAATATTGGTTGCTTGGTGAACTAATCTTTTTTGTTTTGCTTTTCCGATACTTTTAAATTAATTACGAAGTGAGTCCGGTAATTTAATGTAATGTAGTTATTATTATACTAAATTTGATATAAAATTTGATACATAATAAAAATCTGTAAAGTTTCGAAACTGATTATAAATTTAAGCAAAACCAAGTCTTTAAGTACCGAAATTTTTCATAGCACAAGGTGATAATAATTAATGATGTACGGGTCAATATCTGAAAACCGTACAATTTCATTCCAAATTTTTTATTTTTAAAAATTAATGTACCAACTACCACATAGAATTATATACTATAATACATGTTTTGTCATTTAAATGCTGAAGTGTTTGGAGATCAAGGATGTATATTTTATGCGTAGGATAAACTTTTATGGAAGAAAGTGTCTGTTAACATCATAATCAGTGCCTAATAAGTGAAACTGAGATGATGGTAATGAGGTGAGGTTTTTGTCTTAATAGCTGCACAGCCATTTTGATGAATCAGTTTGCACACATGTAAATTATTAAATATGCCACGGGACATTAGTATGTTACAGAAATAAAGTTGCAATAAGCTTTTTTTTAAAGTAAAATGTTAAATATGGGAACCTGAATGACGCTATAAAAAAATACTAATCCCTATACAGAACGATAACTAAATATTTCTAAATATCAAACAAAGAGAAAAACAACTTATTTTCCTTCATGGTGGCTAGCTGAACGTTAGTTGCTGTTGCAATGGAAATAGTTTTGCCAGCGCCACATAGTATCTGTTAACCTAAATGCGTGTTTAGAGGGATTGAGATAATGGTCAACCTAAGGGACAAATATATTTACTACAATATTTTACTATGCAATCTATACTAATAAAGGTGAATTATATTTTCCCATACTGTATATATGTTACGGCCAAAACCCGGAGCTTTGCCAATACGCAAATTGGCCGGCCAATTCGGGAACTGGCCGAGATTCCTAGCCAAAACCCCAAATACATGAAATGAACAGCGTGTTTCGGGTTTTGGCCGGCCAATTCGCGAACTGGCCGGGAAGCTTTGGCCAATATACAAAGTATTCAGCAATGGGTATCCGCAGCCGATAATGTGTTTCTTTTAGCTTTCGTGCAGCTCTGCATATAATCTTTAAACCTGGTTATACACTAGAAATAAATTAAATTTTAAAATCGTATCACAGCTGAAAACGCAGGTCAAGCAATAATGGCTCATAGACAATCCAATACCAAATTATTTCAGTGACTCTGTAAATAAACGACAAATTCTACCTAGTCAATAATACATAGAAAACATATTGTAGAGCATATTAGTAATGTATAACAGTTTAATTATGTTTGAAGTAGTGTAACGTCATTAAAATACCCAATAAACGATTTTTTAACATATATCATAATTTTTTATCTTAATTTTTTGGGCGTCCCTATAAACGAACTACAATGGCTACTTAATCAATAATCTACAAAAAAAAAAAAAAAAAAAAAAAAAAAAAAAAAAAAAGGATTGCTCCCTACATGAGTGAGGCATGTGAATTTTATTATGTTTGAAATAGAGAGGCATCATTTAAGTGCACTAAAAATGATCTTTCCCCATTCACTGCAATGTAACGAAATACTTTTTTGAGTGTCTCTGTAAATAAACTATAATTGCTACTTATTTCATACACTTTAGATAACAGTTTGTTGTCCATCTTAATGATGCATACCAAATTTTATTATAATTGAGTTATGTAACAACATTAATATACACCGGAGAAACTTTTTCCATTGATAATAGTGTAACGAAATACTTTTGTGTGTCGCTGTAAATTAACCAAAAATAGTACACACTTCCCTTTCAATACCGAAATTAACTTATAAACCTAAATAATATAACAATTACAAGTCAATCCGAGTCTTTACTCGAGTTAGAGCACGGACAGGCAGACGGCCAGACAAATTGAATTCATAAAAACTTTCAACTATGTTAGAAAGGTATTAAAAGTAAAAATTGATTTCTATATACCCACTTCGCGAACTGGCCGATTGCGTATGGCCCAGTTCGGGAATTGGCCAGTCAGTTTAAAACTTTTTTGGCCGTAACATATATATAGGTATAAATATATAATACAAAAGTTTATATTTATAGAAATGTTTACAACATACATTTAATATTGGATATTTGTACCTGGGGACAGGGCCTAAAATGATGATTTACTTTGTTTAAAGCTTAAAATTAATTATTTATACATCATTATATGTCCATTTATCATTGGTAATTGTTATAACAAATGTTACAATGTATTACATTTTTCATTTTTTGCTTTTAGTATAATTAATGAAATATTATTGGCTGTGGATGCAAATTGACCAATTTTCAGATATTGACAAGTACCATCTCACAAATACTTTCTTCAATTCATGGGAATATACCTGGCAGCGCTGATACCGGAATACATCTGAAAATAGAAGTTTTTTTTTTCTCTATGACAAAAAAGAAAATAGCCGCCAACTGCAGAAATTTCCGCTCTAGGGCAGAAAATTTCTGTAATCTCAAAAAAGGAGTTATAAAAAAAAAAATACTTCTCTCGTTCGTCCGTGGATAGTCTTGAATCTGAGACCGCGCGTTTCGAATCGAGCATCTTCACCACCATGCTAGCGAGCGCTTGGTAAAGGAAGAGTTTAAACTGAAGATATGGATTTCTTCAAATGTTGGATGATAAGGCTTGTTAAATTTCTTATTCAGAAAGCTCGGAAATTTAAACTTAATTGCTGGAACATTTGTAGTTATAAAATAATGGTTGGTTTAATGGCACTTATAGAATAATAGAGGATAAAAATTATTACAGACATATTTTTAATGACATAATTTGATTGTTAGATGTAAAATTGGAATATTATATTTTTAATTAAATTCGAGAAAAAATATTTGCTTTTTTGAATAAAATCGATTTTTTAAGAAGATTCAACTACTATATATTTTAAAAATCTATTCGTTTAGAATATATTTTACATGCAAATATTTTTTTAATACTCTAAAAATTAAATTGCGAATAAGTTTAAATGAATGAGAAAATTTCTACTTTATTAAATTCGAAAGCATTATTTTTGTTTGCTTGTCTTTAAATAAATTAGAAAATTAAATTCATTGTATTTCCTGTTTTTCATCCTAAAAATAAATTCCAGTTTTGGAATTAATAGAGCAATACGCATGCGTGCAAGGAATAAACGGAATTTCCCCCTCTTTTTCAGACTTTCGGGAAGAATTAACGGAAATTATTTGTTTAAAAACGACGAATAAATTATTGTACAAAGACGAATTGTTCTAACAGTGTATTGTAAAAGAATCATTGTCATTGCAAGGACACGGATCATCATAACATCAACTCGTTTGTCTAATTTTAAAGCTACACTAGGGAACCACTTTTGGTGTTGCACGACCTAGCATTGAGACCTGGTGCATTTTAAAGCCCTATATTACGAAGTTTGAGAATAGATAAAATTTTTCTGGTAAAGCACTATTTCTTTATTATACAGCACAATAACTTTCTGAAAATGCTATTTTCGAGACCAAAAATGCTATTATCGGACTATTAACACTGAAGTTTTTTAAAGAAAAGTATTTAAAAAAAAAAGTTAATAATAAGCATAAAATATTGAAAGAAGTTTAAAAATTCCTTCAAGAACCCACGAATTTGATTTTGAAAAATTACAACATTGTATTCACTTTTTTGCGGGGAAACAGTTGGCGTTTTTTTTCTTTTTTTTTCTTTTTTTTTCAAAATTAGAGCTTTCCGGCAACCCTAGCCAAATGTCATAGCTGTTTGTCTTGCGTAACGAGTTGTTTGAACTTCAGTAGAAATTGCAATGTCCGACCTAATTAGTCACAGTAATTTTTCTAAATTGTGTAAAAATATTAATTTATTTTATGATTACTTTTACCAAAGGACCATTTAATATAGTAACTTTTCATTTTAAACATTCGAAACCTTATTCCATTCGATTTCAAAAGAAATTGTTTTGCTTATTTTGTATTTCACTAAAAAATACTTTTCAATGATCTTGAAAGTTTTTATAGAATTATATTTACTATTTATATATTTATCATCGGCGTAGAAAAAGAAAAGAAAAATATAATATTTATTTCTTATGCTTTCAATTATAACAAAATCGCAATCTGATATAATTCTAGTAATATGTACTTCTTCGGCATTTATTCTTCTGATAAAGCAGGCGAAAAAATTGTAGCGCCATATTTGGCGACTTAACTCACTTTTGGCGTGAAATAAACAAATAAAAATGTAATAATAAAAATATTAGCATAAAAAATTATATAAAATATGATTTTAACAGAGAAATTTTATCGGTTCTCTAACTTTTATGGATAGGGCTATAAAATGCACCAGGTCTCGTTTCTGAGTGGGAGCAACACCAAAAGTGTTTCCCTTGTTAGTAGAACTATCTAAATCTAAGAAAACATGCATACTGTATAAAAATTTAAAATATTTTTCTTTTAATAACAAAAGATTGTCGGCAGCATTTCTAAAAACTATTTTTATAAAACTTTCATAACAGACTTTCAAAATAAACTTGTTCAAGATTTCAACAAACTTTTGTAACTCAGAAAAGTTCTAGATCATGAAACATCACTTTTATTTCAGAAGCGCAAAATTTTCTGATAAAAAATCTTCTAGAATTTCTGAAATACAATTCGCCTTGAAAAAATTCAATATGTAATGTCGTTGAAATACAGACTTTTATTTAAGTTTTCTTTAATGACGTTAGCTGTCTAAATTTTAAAAAGGAAACATACTCTTTCAAAATTTGCCTATGAATTTGCAAATAGCCAATGTATAAAAATGTCTTTCAAACTTCTACAATGTCATTAGAAAAATGTTGTTTCACATTGGAAATCACTTAGACTTTTTCTCCATTTTTATATATTATTATTATTTCTTTATTTTAAATATTGGCTTCTTCTACTGACACTTTTTGTTTTGCTTTTCTACAGCTTTTGAAGAGTTAAATAAGTAAACGTTCATTTAATATAATGTTGTTATCTTTAAAGAAATTTTTATATAATACGACATTTTAAACAAAATAGGCTAAGTTTAGATTATAAGTATAAATTTAAACCATTCCTTACAATCCTTACCCAAACAAATCTTTAATTATTTGTAGTATTGACGACATTAGAACATAATACTCTCTCAAAATTACTTTCTTCAATTCACGGAAATTTTCCTGGCAGCACTGCTATTGGAATATATCCGAGATTTGAAGAATGTTCGTTTCTTTATTATCTGTGACCAGAAAGAAAATATCCGCCAAATGAAGAAATTTCCATTCTTTTTAGTTCCGTTAGGACAGAAAACTTCCGTAATTTAAACCATTCCTTACAACCCTTATCCAAACAAGTCCTTAATTATCTGTACTCTTAACAACATTAAGATATACCGGGTGCCCCAAAAATGACTGATGGATTTTAAAATTCAATAACTTGCAAACGATGACGATATTTAAAAAATTCTTGCAGGAGTGTTACGTAGGATGTCAGGAGATTTTTTACAGCGATTCTTGATTTTAGTACAAATTTCAAACAATAGATTGGGCTGAGGGCAATAGGTGCTCAATCTAGACCTGATTTTTGGTACATTGGGTCCATTCAATGCATTTTAACCTCCTTTTTTCGCATGGAAGAAGAGAGAGGCTGAAAAATCGAGCCTAGATTTAGCGGTTATTGCTTGCAGCGCCATCTATCGATGCTTTTTGTAACTAAAACTGAGAATTGCAGCACAAAATATCCTGATATCTTGCATAACACTCCTGCAAGAATTTTTTTTAATATCTGTCACCGTTTGCAAGTTATTGAATTTTTGGACAGCCGGTAATAATAAATGTAACTACGTTACAAACTCCACTATGCACTATCTTTGCAAGGTCGCGGAGTTAGATTTTAGCTTATATCATCCAAAATTTACCTTTGTATTCTCTCTTAAATCTTAGTTCAGCTATCTAAAACTAGGAAAATATAAATAATGTATATAAATTTAATTATTACTTTCTTTTTCTATATTGGATTCGTGAAAATAATTGATTTCTGGTTTCCGATGTATTTACACGTTTTAGGGGTCAGAGATCCCGAAAAACATGTTTTTACAAAATGTCTGTGTGTGAGGCTGTGACTTTGTCTGTCTGCCTGTATGTGACACAAATTGTGTGGGCGCTCTATCTCAAGAATTAATGCACAGAATTTAATAAAAAAATATATTAAGTTAGTGCCTGATATAAATTGGTGCTGATTAGTTTTTGGTGTAAATCGCTCAACAGGTGGCGCTGGTATGCTGCATTTTTCACGATTCCCGCAATAGGTTTATCTCAAGAAATAAAGCACGGATTTTCATCAAACTTCAGATTCAGTTAGTACTTCAAATTAATTGGTGCTAATTAGTTCCTGGTGTAAATTGCCTTACAGGAGGCTCGAGGCTCTGCTATGCTGCATATTTACGATTTCCTCAATAGCTTTATATCAAGAACTAATGCACGAATTTTCATCTAATTACAGATTCAGTTAGACGTTGACAAAATATATTGCTTATTAGGTTTGGTTTTTATCGCCCAATAGTTGGCGCTGCTATGCTGGATTCTTTACGATTTTCGAAACAGTTCTATCTCAAAAACTAATGCATAGATTCTTATCAAACTTTAGATTCAGTTTGACTTTGACAGAAGTTGTAGCAAATTAGGTTTTGGTTTCAATCACCCAGTAAGTGGCGCTGCTATGCTGCATTTTGCAGGATAAACGCGATTTCAGTGATAATCATATCTCAAGAACTAATGCACGGAATATCATATCTTTACAGTTCTCATTATGGGAATTGATTGACATTTAATTTTAGCACTGTGATAACGAATTTTGAAGCATTAAGATGCATGAGATAGAAGAAAGTTTTGTGATTAGCACATCCGACTAGTTGTTAATGTTTTCTAAAATATTTTTAAAACTACTTTTACAATATAAATTATTTTCATACAGTTTCACAACAGAATTATTCAAGATTTTAACCAAAGTTTGCAACTCAGAAAAGGTCAACAGGCTTTCATTCAAGTCTCCTTCTATGACCTTATCTGTATAAATTTAAAAAATGAAACATACTACTCTAAAATACGTTTAAAAATTTAAAAATATCTAAAGTGGAAAAATGTCTTTCAAACTTTTCCAAAGTCATTAGACAAAATTTGTTTCCCATTGCAAATCACTTGGAGCTTTTTTGCTATTTTTTTTTTATTTACTATTGGTTACATGTAACTTGAAAAATAGTATTTCAAAAATGCATTCTTAAATACTATTTTTTGTTTTGCTTTTTCACTTTTTCTGAAATAAATGGAAATGAAAAACCCGGTAATTTAAAAAAAAATGTAGTTTTCCAAAATATCAAATTTTATAAAAAATATGATTTTTTTAACAAACTGGATAAAAATTTTGAAATGATTAAAATGTTAAAAACCAAATATTATGCACAGGGTGCCTACTAAAATACTGTTACACTAAAAAAAAAAAAGAATTTATTTAAATCATTTGGTAAAACAATTTAATTCTCTATTTCAGCGTTTGGCAATTTTTTACTAGTGCAGACGATTTGTGTATAAAGCAAATATTTAAAATTATTTTAAAGATGGAAGACAAAAGAATGATCACTAAACAGCTCTTTGATGGCGGATTTTCCGCAGGTAAAATCTTTAAGCAATTAAAATGCCTTCGTTTTAATAGAACATTTATATATAGAAATATAAATCGTTTATTGGATACTATTAGCTGTAAAGATCGACCTAGGTCTGGTCGTCCACGCTCAGCTTGCACAAAAGAGCGCATGAAAGGAATTCGTGAAAAGATACGACGAAATACACAACTTTCTGCGAATAAAATGGCTGGAGAAGAGAACGTGAGTAGCAGAACTATGAAAGTTATTATAAATGAAGACCTTAGTATTCGCCCTAATTGCAAAAATAAAGTTCAAGATTTCACTGATGGACAAATAATAAAATTATTGCAAAGATGCAAGAAATTGCTGATGCGGCATGGTACGAAAAGTGTTGACAGAATAATATTTTCTGATGAGAAGCATGAACAGTGTTATAATGCTAAAAATGATATAATATTTTCAGCAACCTTCGAGAATATACCTGAAACCCTTCGAACTGCTGGGCTCCATGTCAATTGTCCAAACTTTATCATGCAAGAAGATTGGCCACCATCTTCACCGGATCTGAATCATTTAGATTATTGCTTCTGGAGGATATTAGAAGCTAAAGTAAATAGCAAACAACATAGAAGTTTGGACTCGCACAAATCTTCCATACTGTGTGAATGGTAACGATTACCTCTTAAAATGATTTGTGTCGCTGTCGGACAATGGCACAAGAGATTTCGTAATCGAGAAAGATGGAGGTCGATTCGAGTAAAATTATTTTCCGGTAAGCTTTCATCTCTGGTGTTCACCATATTAGAGTATTTATCATTTTATATTTAATATTTGTAAAATAAAATGATTTAATATTTTTAACAGTTGTCACCCTGTATATAAAGAAAAGGCATTTAAAAAACTTAACAGAAAAAAAACAGCTTTACATTTTTGCCCTTTTTCTGAATAATCAGAGAGTTAATTCTTGTTTAAAACTTAAAATATTTTAATAAAATACGAATTCTTTGTGTAAAGTTAAAATATTTTTCTTTATTTAGGGTAATATTTTGAAAATATTTATGAAACTATTTTTATAAAACTTTCATAACAGATTTTCAAGTTTTTCAAGATTTTAACCAAACTTTGTAACTCAGAAATATCTGGATTATGGAACACCACTTTTATTTCAAAAACGCGAAGTTTCCTGATGTAGAATCTTCTAGAATTTCTTAAATACAATTCAGCCTGAAAGAATCCAAAATACAATGGCTTTGAAATACGGAATTTTATTCAACTTTTCTTCATTGACGAAACCTGTTTAAATTTAAGAAATGAAACATACTGCTCCAAAATATAACTTAAAGTTTACAAATAGTTAAAGTAAAAGAGTGTCCGCCTTTTCCAAAATCCTTAAAAAAGTTGGTTATACATTGAATATCACTTACAGATTTTCTCCTACATATATCGTTATTTTAATGCTAGTTGCTTCTTGTTCTAATACTTTTTCTTTCGCTTTTCAAACGCTTTGAAGTAATTGGAAATCTAAGAAGGTAATTGTATACAATGCAATTTTAATTATGTTAAGTTTTATGTAAAAATGCAATATTTTAAATAATGTAATTAAATTTTTAACATAATTATAAATTTAAACAGTTCAAGTTTTTAATTACCTCCATTCATAAATACAAAAATTCAAAATAATAAATTTAACTAAAGTAAAAATCGTACCGCAATTACAAGATAAAATTTTTAATTTGGATCAACAAAGTTTACCCATTTTTCTGTCATAAAAATTAGTTGAGCGATCAAAACTAGGAAAATATGAATATTGTATAAAAATTCAATATATTATGTAATCAAAATAATATTTTCTAAAATATGTATAAAATTATTCTTATAAAATTTTAAGTTTTGGATCAGAAAAAGTTTACAACCTTTTTTTATTATAAAATTAGTTGAGCTATCAAAATATTGGAAATTATAATTACAATATAAAAATTAAATTTGTTTTGTATTTAAAAAATATTTTCTAAAATATTTATAAAAGTATTCTTATAAAATTCTTAGTTTGGATCAGGAAAAGTTTACCCCCTTATTCTGTCGAAAAAACTAGTTGAGCTATCATAAACTAGGAAAATATGAATATTGTATAAAAATTAAATTTATTGTGCAATTAAAATAATATTTTCTAAAATATTTATAAAACTATTCTTAAAATTTGTTTAGTTGGGATCAGAATAAGTTTACCCCCTTTTAAAGTCATAAAAATTAGTTTAGCAGTCAAAAACTAGGATATGATTATTGCATAAAAATTCAATTTATTTTGTAATTAAAATAATATTTTTAAAAATATTTATAAAACTAGTCTTATGAAGTTTCACAAACTATTATTTAAGATTTCAGGAAATGTTTCTAACTCGGAAAAGTTCTAGATCATGACAGATCCCATTTATTTCAAAAACGTGAAATTTCCTGATGGAAAATTTTCTAAAATTTCTGAAATGTGATTCATCTTAAAATATTTCAAAATATAATGCCTTTAAAGTACAGACTTTCAGTCAAGTCTCCTTCAATGACGTTATACCTGTCTATATTTTAAAAATGAAACAGACTGCACCAAAATCTGACTGTAAATTTAAAAATAGCTAAAGTGGTAAAGTGTCTTTGAAACTTTACTAAAGTCGTTAGAGAAAGTTTGTTTCACATAGGAAATTACTTAGCGATTTTCTTCGTTTTTATTTTTTATGTATTGGTTACTTCAATCACTACTCATTCTGGTTTGCTGTTTCAATGCTATTCTTTTGAACGAAATGGAAAGTTTAATGTAATGTAAGTATACCTGACAATGTAATACAGGGTGTCCCGGTTATAAATTTTAATCGTATCCATTGTAAGCCTTAGAGTGTTGGTTAAAGGTCACAAATAAAGAGTAACTCAAACAGTTTTAGATAAACGCATGCTCAAGTACTGCTTTGCTATAAACTCGCATGCCATGGAGGAAAGAGATAGATGGAGATGCAGTAAGGTGGCTGGGGGTGACGCCAAAAAAGTAACTCTAAAATCCGCTACAGTGGTCCCAAACACAAGCACGTTCATTCACGAAAAAAAGAAGAAAACTTTTAGTAATACAATTTTTCATTCATAATACAATGGAATGCTGCTTTAGAATGCTTAAAAATAAGCAGATCACTTTCATTTACAGAAAAAAAAAATACAGGGATGATGTCGAAGAATTCGGTCCCTGTTCCAGATTCTTGTTTGTTTGGGCCTACTGTGGACGTTTGAATTTGAGCGATAAATGGTTTCATATTGCAAACCTTTTTTACGGCATACTGCATCTCCATCTACCTCTTTCCTCCATGCTCGTTTGCAGTGCCACATACGCAAAATGGAGACTCCTGAGCGCCTGAAAGAATGGCTCTTTCCCCAATTTGTAGAGTGAACCAGTAAACTTTATTTGGCAACAGAATGGAACCCCTTTCCATTGGAATCTGTATGAGAGTGATTGAACGTCCCTGACTGTTGGATTGGTCGTAATTGTCAAGAAGATAGAGCTCCTTTTCACTGACCTCTACGTTCACCTGACATAACGCTAGGCAATATTTTCCTTTGGAGTTTTATAAAAGATCGTGCTTACGTTTCGCCGCTACCTAAGGATTTATCAGAGTTGAGACACAAAATTGAAGAAGTTATTGCTTCCATGACTCCGGACTTGTTAACCGAAGTGTGGGAAGAATTGAACTTTAGGTTAGATATGTACCGTATAACTAAAGACGCACGTATTGAACATTTGTAAGAAAAACTATGTTAGTTTACCTCCAATTTAATGTATTATTTGTTGTAAATAATATAAATTAAACTGTTATAATATACCATTGAAACGGGGGCTTTTTTTTATGGACACCCTGTATATTGTAGTTGAAGTTATAGAAATTTCTTTTAAAAGAAATTTTGTGAAAGATTAAAAATTTTAGTATTACTAGATATATGTTGTACAAAATGC
Organism: Maratus speciosus; assembly: GCA_963932465.1. Classification (NCBI taxonomy): domain Eukaryota; kingdom Metazoa; phylum Arthropoda; class Arachnida; order Araneae; family Salticidae; genus Maratus; species Maratus speciosus. Next base: position 475,459,174 of record OZ010797.1, read on the forward strand.
AAGAAAGGACGTTTATTCATTAGATTTCTGTTGAAAATGATGTAGAAATATGCTTCGAAAATTGTTGTTAATAAATAACTGTGTGAAACCTTTTATTGTCATTTTGTCCACAGCAATTTGAATCAGGATTAACCCCTTAACCTCTTCAGGACGGAGCCTTTTACGAAAATTTTATTCTTTTGTCACCGTTTTTTAAAAACGGAAATTTGTGTCTTCTTGAATTGAGAAAATGCGCTGATTAAATAAGGCAAATTTTACAGTAAAATTTTACTGGTGAGGAAAAACAAGGATTCTGAGCGCTTCATGCGGCACGTGTACGTTTTGGCGTTTATGCGGCTCGTCCCCAAGGGGTTAACAGTGTGGCCCGATCTGGATTCAGGCAAGAACACTTTGCTTGCTTCGTTATTAAAAGCATTTTGATACCACTAATTTGTAACTGTAAATTTATCTTTATTGATTGTCAGATATTTTTCGATTAAGTAAGGTAAATATTTTAGTATGGAAAAAGTGGTGTCCAACCCCATTTTTAATTTTTTTGTAAGAAAACAAATGCCACTGTTAAGGGGTTAATAGCGATAAGGTAGATATAAAACGTATTGATACGAGTATAACAGTTCAGCATTTCAGAGTTCTAAAGAAAAAAAAATCAGATCAATTTTTTAATGAGTTAGTCTTTTTTCAATTTCAAAAACTTTTTTAACGTAGAAATATATGATGCATGTTTAATTAGTTTTAAATAATGCGTGATTAGTATTAACAAATTATATATGCGCTATTATAGCACAAATAAAATTACATGTAAAAAGGACTTTTGACTAAGAAAAGGACATTTACAGATTTGCCAATTCTCCGGCTTTTTGCGCACCACTATTATCTTAGAGAAAATCTGGTTCTGTTAAATCGCCGAAAAGTTCCGATTAAATAAAACAACATTTTCTGTGTTAAAATACTGGTATCCAAAAAGCCGTAGATTCGGCAGCTCTGCATTTAAAATGTTTTAAAATAACTTTAAATTAATAACTATAAATGACATGACATATTTTGCACTGGCATGAAAATATATGAAGGAAGAGCGAAGGTCTTAAAAATATTTTGAAAACATTTCAATTTATTTATAAATGTGGATTGTGTGTCGCGGACCTAGTGTTCCGCGTAAATCGGGACTCTAAATGCTATGGACACGAATCTTTTAATTAATTTTCCTCATCTTATATATTGTTGGATTTATCTGCGATTAAACATGACGAAATAAACTGTAAGAAATTAGTGGTGTCCTGAGCATTTGGAGCTCCGATTTACGCGGAACACCAGGCAACTCTACTCGGTCCGCACATAAAAGGTCGCCAGGCCGCAGGTTGAGTATTGCTGGTATAAACGTTGATTAGAGTAATTATTTATTTTTTATTTTTGGAGTTTATCACAATCTCAACCTCAAACCTATCTTATTGCGGACATACATTTAATTATGTACACCCTTTACATCTGAAACTATTTTTAGAAAACCATTTGCAGAAATATACAGATTTTCGTAAAGGAAATAAATGATATATTATCACCCAGTTACGCTGTAATTCATTGCCTATTCAATAACACCAAAGTAATCATTCAAAATGTAGTTTAGAAACTTGGAACGATTATATTGAAAATTCATTTTGTCATAAAACAGATCAATATGTGGAATAAGTCAATACAGATGCTGAGTACATCCAATTATCACATTAATCTAAACAAACTAGGAAACTTTTGTGGATATAGATGAGATACAGTTATTTGCCATTACGTTCCTAACTTTGAAATGTGTAATTCAATTTACTTGTGAACAAAATTTATTATCAAATGTAAGAATATTTTTAAGTATCGCTTGATTTCGAATAATGTTAACAATTAATTCTATAAATATTCCATTTAAAGTTTAAGAGCACAGACGGCATATATTGTGTACGCCATTCAGGAAATAAACAATTCCAGAATAATAATCTGATTAACACCTACCTCTCAACCCCTTATGGTGGGATATACAGGGTGTCCAGCGAATAAGACCCTGATTTCAAAATTAAGTATCTCAGAAACAAAGATCAATAGAATATTGCGGTAAACGGTTTGTTTATTAGCTAAGCTGTAAAAATGTTGTACAGAAGTTTCAAAATTTAGTTGCAAAAACCGTTAACAGATGGCGCTGTAATCGCAATACTTGTAAACTGCTTCGAAGTCGAGAGCACTGGCGTCTCATTCCTAGATGGCTCCCTACGTAAAAACGAATATTGGGAAAGTCTGTTTTTTCATTGTGGTGATGTGCAGAAGTGGAGACATCTGGTCACAGAATTATTGCATCAGCTTTAATTTTAGAAAATTTCAATTAATAGAATGTTCAATAAAAAGTTTAGAAATCATTATAAGAATTTTTTAAATATTTTATTAAATTCAATCTTTAATGCCATATAATTATTTAAATCAAAATGCATATAATTAGAAAAATAATTTTGTACTTTTTATTTATTTTTTATATTTTTTAAATCACGGCATAATATTTTGGTATTACTGTTTATACCTGAATTATTATAAATAAAAAAGTAATTTTTCACTTTTAATTTATTTTTAAATCACGGCATAATACTTTGGTTTTAGCACAACACGTATATTTCTTTTCTTTCTAAACAAAGTTTTAGAGACAGAAATTATGCATTAAATTATTTCTCTTTTAAAAGGAATTGATGATAAGTCATATCATCAACGTCAAAGCAAAAGTATTTTGGATGCTGCATTCCTTTCGAATTCTTCGGATCCTATCGCTAGAAGCTGCACCATATTTCTATGCTCAATGATAAAAAAAATGAAAACGAGTTTTTAAAATTAAAATTATTTTTTTAACTTAATTAAGTTTTAAAAAATAGAAACTTTGTATTTTTTCTTTCAAACTATTCTCTACAATTAAAAAAAAAATGATTTTTGAACCATTATTATAAATGCTCAATGATTTTTTTAAAAAGGGATTTCTTTTAGCTTAATTAAATTTTAAAACTAGAGACTTTGGATTTTTTTATTCAAACTTTTTTCACAGTTTAAATAAATATTAAAAAGTAAAGATTTCCATTTTTTTTTCAAATCCTCCTCTACTTGGATTCGATTCCACGATCTACCAATTAGGAGAGAAAAGACATATCACAGAGATATTGGTGTGACCGAAGTAGCTTATAACAAAATTTGAAGCAAATCTCAATTCTGTCAACACATGGCTCCAATTCTGCACATTACCCAAATAAAATATTTTTTAAGTTCTTATATAATGATTGCTAAACTTTTTATTGAAAATTCTATTAATTGAAATTCTCTAAATTTGAAGCTGATGCAATAATTCTGTGACCAGATGCCCCCACTTCTGCACATCACCCCAACGAAAAAGCGGTCTTTCCCAATTTTTGTTCTTCCATAGGAAGCCATCTAGGAATGGGGGCTCTATAGGGCTCTCGACTTCAAAACACAATTTATAGGCATTGCGATTACAGCGCCATCTGTTAGCGGTTTTTGCAACTAATTTTTGCAATTTCTGTAAAACATTTTTACAGCTTAGCAAATAAACAAACCGTTTACAGCATAATTCTGTTGATCTTTGTTTTTGAGATATTTAATTTTGAAATCAGGGTCTTATTCGCTGGACACCCTGTATTACAGTCGGACCTCTATTTAACGAACCTCTATTTTGCGAATTTCTCTATTTTGCGAACTTTTACTTGGAACGAAGAACATTTTGCAAATTTCTTCGTAAAATAACCTTCAAATAGCGAAGTGCATTCTCTATTTAACGAACTTTTTCTTGGGATCTAAATTTTTTTTCTCCGTATTTCGCAAAATATTACTGGACATTTCAAACTTATTTTTTCTTTTGACACATTTTATGATGATCAATGACCAAGACCAGGTTTTACCAGGCACCTAGCTCACCGAGAACAGTAAAATCGCTGTGATTCTTTGCTTTTCATCCAAAGAAGTGCAAACTTTCAATATCCCCTTTTAACCCTCAATGAAGCTGCCCCGTGTGCTTAGTCTCCCGTTTTCTAGATTGTTGATCCATGATCAGTCGTGTAGGTAATTTCGGTTCTTGTAGCCCGAAAATATAAAAGCGAAAGTGCTTGAGCATCAAATTAAAAAAAAAAATACACTTGATGAGGTAGATAAAGCCGTGAAGAAAAAGAATACTGCTTTAAAATTTGGTATTCCTCCAAGCAGCTTATCAAGCATATTAAAAAATCGTGATTTTAATGTAAGATCAATTTTTTAACTGAAAATACAATGTATTTCCAGAAAATGTTTCGTTTCGTTCTTATTTCCCTTGCAGATTTCTTTTTGATGGGTAAAATAAATAAAACAAATAGATATAATTTATAAAAAAAAGTGTGGTTAATTACTTCTTAAAATTATATTTAGTGTTTATGGACATGTTTTATGTAGTTTAAAGTGTTCTAAAAGGTGACTCTCTATTTAACGAATTTTCCATATAACGAACTTTTTGGGGGGAATTAGCGACTTTGTTAAATAGAGGTCCGTCTGTATATCCCACCTAATTTTAATGAAGATTTGTACCAGAAAATTTTTCTTGTATAAATTTAGTATAAAATAAAAGTTCTAGAACTACTTTTCTTTACTTAAAATTGAAAAGTTTCGAAAATTCCTGTGTGAATTCAACATTACAGAAACACACACATTTACTTGTGTGTTTCTGTAATGTGCCGTCAGGTTCTGTATGTATGTACCGCGATAACTCTTGATGGAAATATCCGATTTGCTTGAAATTTTTTCTAGGTTCATTATGATAAGACGCTTCCCTTAATAGTTTATGGATTAAGTATAAAGGGTGAGAGTGGGAGTGCAAATAAACCCCTTAATTTAAATAAATGAATTTTTTATACAGAATTATCAATTTGCTTCAAATTTGGTTAATCGGTTGGTAAGGCGCTTCCCCGATTAGATTTGTAGGTTCATTCGTTAAGTATAAAGGTGGAAACGGGGTTCTAATCCCCCTTAATTTCGATAAAATGGTTTTTCATAAAGAATTATCCGATTTGCTTCAAATTTCGTATACCTTTTTATTCTGATACAGCGCTTCTTTGATTAGATTGGAGGTTCATTAGTTAGTAAATTATTTAAAGGAAGGGACGGGGGATGCTAATCACCCCTTAATTTATTTTTCGAGGTGCATTATTCTTTCAAATAAGAGTATAAAATACAATTAGTGTGAATAACCAGTGATCTCAATGCCATCAGTTTAACTGGGCCCTTTTCTTTTCTATGGCTTAAATTTTATCGTATTTTATTAATAATAAAATACATGTTTCCTTTAATAATAACAAAAATAACTGTTCATGTTTGCTTTTTCATGCATCAATAAATTTGAATTGAGAAGATTCTTTATATGATCTCATGGGACTCTTTGTGAAGTACACTGCATATCCGAAAGTTTTTATGCAAAAATTAAAGAGAAAAATGCTTTTTATCGCCATATCAACAATATCTCAAGAAGAAAAATAAAATCTGTTCTAATTCCACATTGTTTATTTTCTGTTTTTGTTAGTTTTTTTTATCAGTTTGTGATATCTGGGAAAGAGGACACCAGAGGATTTCCATTTATAAACTTTTTCATAACAAATTTTTATTATTCACTAAAAGTACCGGAAATTTTACTCAAATTTATAAAAATATTTCACACCAGAATTTTTATTTAAAATTATTTAACTTATTCATTTAACTTTTTCTTCCTTGTATTTTTTAAACTTATTGTATAAAAAAAATCCTTGTGCGAACCGAAATATTTTCAATTGATAAGGGCAGCGCCATCGCTAAGACTTTTTATTGGTAGGAGAGATAACCTTAAATTGCCAAGTCAAATTTCAGTATTTGCCAACTCGTTTTATAATTTTGCCAACTTACCACAGTTAGAAAATGTAATATAGTTCTTATTTGTAAAAAGTTTAATAGTATCCCCAATTAGTTTTGTAATTTTTGCCAAGTCTGTCAGAAATAGAAAATATATTATAGTTTTTATTAAACTTTTAAACAAATTTGCCAACTAAGTTTGTAAATTTGCCAAGTGTAATAACATTCGCGAATGTTTGGGGGGGGGAGTCTCCCCCTGCCCCCCCCCCCTTAACGAGGCCCCTGGATAAGTCTAAAAATGACTCCTAACGTTTAGTGTTAAAGTGAAATATTGTCGTTACGTAAATTAAAGTAAATACTTTCTTGATTATAAAATTGTGATTAACTTTCAAGATATATGTTAATTCTTTGTGAGAAAAGAGTGGCGACTGCTATGAAAATTAAAGTGAAATAGCATTTTTATATATTGTATTTGCATTTTTTTTTTCAGACATATTTTAACCCTTTGTGAAAAAAGAGTGGCGATTGCTCGGAAAATTAAAGTGAAATAGCATTTTTATATGTTGTATTTGCATTTTTTTCAGACATATTTTAACCCTTTGTGCAATAATCCTATGCAAGACTCGTGTATAATAAACCAGGATTCGCAGATTTGCTAAAAGTTTATCACTTGCTACCACTGTTTTAAAGCAATATTTTTACTGTACTATTGCAGAGCAAGAAAAGAAAAGAACTTTACTTTTCTTTAAATTTTTGTAAATTATAGTAGTCTTATATTTCTTCTTATATATTTAAAATGCATGGCAATGAAAATTATCCTTTTTTTTCCCTTGAGGGGCGGTAGTATATATTATATCGCACATAATTTTAATTTAGATTTTCACCAGAGAATCTTAATAAAGTTTTACATCTATAACTTTGGGGGAGGGGGGGTGTGTGTTTAAAATTGCTTTTCCTTATTTTGAAATAAATTTTTTCCAAATTTCTAATGGGAATTCAACAGTAAAGAAAACAAAATTGCTTGCCCCTCAATGGGTTAAGAGATAGGTAGGTTTATTTAACCTTTAACTTGTGTTACCGGTCTCTCAGACCGCGACTTTTTTCAATTTTTATAGTTTAACTTGCAATTTTCAGTTTAACCACAAACACTACCGAAATTTTGTTCCGTTTGGAGCTTAAATACTATCACTAGAGACTATTGAATAGGTGAATTTCAATTATAACAGTCCTGTACAAAAAGTTTAGTACAAAAACACCATCCTATGACTTAATCGCGTCTTTTATTCCTCTTTCGATGGAGCGGTCTCATAGACCGCTTCACACTAGTTATGTGACAATTTCTGTGACATCATTTAAAGGTTAACATCTTGCGTTTTTACTGATTCCGTTTAATTAAAGTTTTGCTATTTTGCTGATTCCGGCTATGACGAGTTTTTTGACAGTGTTAAACAGTTTAAACCTTTTAGCTCTATCTTAAACATTTTTAAGTTAATCTTTCTAATCATTGTTTTATCTAAATACCTAAATTTTAAAGTTATATTTTCACGATTCTACTTTTCGTACTTCTTGGTTCATTCCAAGGAAGTTCTCTCTCCAAATCTAGGGTTAACCAATCCGAAATTATGGATCTTTTCAATTCTCGTAATCGCTTCGTCTGTCTATCTCTTTGAGATAAAGATGTTTGTTACGGTTTTTAATTCTATCTTTACATATCTGTATTGTAGTACATCTCAAGGACAGCTGATAGACTCTGTTTGCATAGCTCTTCTAAGACGTGGTACACAAATACTCATCTACAGGGAGTAGAGTTGCGTTGCAAATGGGTGTACCCTCAACGCATCTACGGTTTATCTATTTTAACCCTTTACAGGGGTCGGGGCATCTAGGACAAATGTTATTGTTCTAACCAGTATCTTTTATCAATAATCTACAAGAGATATTTTTATAAGATATACAATAGAAATATAGCATGAGAATTATTGATAAAAGTTACTGGTAAGAACAATGGGATTTGTTCCATATGCTCCGGCCAAGGTTGCCAGTTTGGCATTTTTCTTATTCCAAAATATCGAATTCACACCAGAAACTACCTATTATATATTACTCTTTGTTTAATGACAGGTATTCCATTATAAATTAAAGAAAAAATTCTTCAAAAATTTCCTCTGTGAATTTGAAGTTCTTTTCATTAAAGTAGAGGTCAAACTGGCTTCCCTGTCTCCGACTCCTGCCCTTTGTGGTCGAATGTCGGCAAATAATCGCTCAAACTTTAGATACAAGATTCTATTTTTTTTATGCTTTCGCACCACTATATTTTTAAAACACACTTTTTAGTAAATGTAACTTGCACATGATTTCATAATAGATCTAAAAATTTTTCTTTAAAAAAAATGGTGCAAACCGAATACATTTGTGCAAGAGACGTCTATGTTAGAGAGGAATACTTCGACCGTTAAGGGTTAAATGAAACTACCACTAAAACTTTTTATTTGAGTACAGTAGAGCGCCGATTATCCGAACTCCAATTAACGGAACTTCCAATTATCCGAACAGCCTATTTCTCTCAAAGTTTTAACCGAATTTCCAGTTATAGGAACAGCCTCCCCCAAAATTTTTTAACCGAACTCCCAATTATCCATTGGATTGGAATAAAAAATTTAATTAAAGAGAAAAAAACTGATAGTGGATCAGAAAAGGAGGAATGTAAAATAATAAAGGAGATGGGAAGAATAGTAAGCTATGAAGAAAATGAAATTAATGAGTGGTTAAATAGTGTAGTACATGACCATGGATATGAGATTTTAAATAATGATGAGATTCATGATGAAAAAGAAGTTGAAGAAAATGAAAACGAATACTCTGAAAATAACCCAGGTCCATCACATAACGAAGCCTTTGAATGTTTGGAAACAGCTATGAAATGGCTCTAACGGCAGAAGAACGTTGATCATATTCATAAAACGTATTTAAGAAGAATTAGAGATATGGCAGCATAGAAAAGAATGTCTTCGGTGAAGCAAGCAATACTAAAAAGCTTTTTTGCTTAAATTATAATATCTAAAGTTCAGAAAATGATAAAAAGAAAAAAAAATTAATGATAAAAATGAAAAAAAAAAATATATAAATAAATGATTAATCATGCCTGCGCTAACTGGTGCTGGCAGTCCTAAGCTTAGCTAACGTGTGAAGGTTTTAGTATAATTAGAAACATCCCTTAACTTGTCTGTCCATTTATCCGAACTTTTGCTTATCCGAAATAGGGTCGGTCCTCACTGCTTCGGATAAACGACGGTGTACTGTATTGGTATAAAATATACAATTCAATTTTACCTAGCTCAACCTTCTCACAACAGGTACCTTTTATATTAGTTTTTTTCACAACGTGTGCAAGAGAAATACAGTGAGCTCCTTGTAATGCGGACTTCCAACGGAGGCCATTTTTCGGCCGCACTTGTCGAAGCCTACATTAAGGGGGTCCGGGACACATTTTCAAAAAAATTTATTTATTGAGTTAAAATTTTGAAATTTTTTGTGATGATTAACCATATTATTTGTAAACAAAATTAAATGATAAAACTTCTCATAGCTTTTTTTAAAAAATTTTAAATTTAAAATTTATGAAAAAAGTGGTATAACTTAAAATCGTTATAACTCGAAATATTATTTGTAGAATTTAAATTGTTTTTCATTTAAATAAACCGAAATATATATTTTTTAATTTAGAGCTAGCATTTTAAAAAATATTAATTTTTAAAAAAATTAAAAATATTTAACGAAAAAATTACAAAAAAAGTGGTGCAACTTTTAAAAAAAAATCATATTTTCAAAAGTAAATATTTTTTTCAAATATACTGGCTCAAAGGTAAAGTAAAATAATTGAAAAAGATATGTTCTGAGTTTCAACCCTGTATCTTTAACGGTTCTCGAGTTATAAGAATTTAAATATGAGAAATGGTGAAAAAACCTATCATGAAGAAAAACGCAATTTCACAAGAACTTGTTTCCTTGACAACCATAGCTTGAAAGGCAGATTTTGAAAACAAACCAAAACGAAAAAAATAATATTTCCTGTTCTAATTAAGATAGAAACATGATTTAAACATCATTTTAAGCAGAAGATGGCAGAGAAATTTTTAATCCAATTAAAAAAACAATTGAAAATTTGAAGATTTTTGTGTCCCGGACCCCCTTAAACGATATTCTTAACATTAATTATTACATGATGAGGAAAATGAAATGATTCGCATAATCCGCCATTAGATGCATTAATGAGAGTCCACTGTCTACTGCATTTTCTTTTTTTTTTTTAACTCTCGCAGTACCAAGATCGAAATATTGCTTAAATGCCTAAGATTTAAAAAGGGCCGACCTTATAGGTAATCTAGGCCCTCCAAAGTAATTATACTGTTCATACGATGATGCGTCGATATTGCATTGAATAGCGAAATTTGCACATAACTGAACACAAGAACAAAAAAAAAAAAAAAATGAAGGTGAGGCCTACACTTGCTTGTATGGTAACGCTGTACCCACAGTGAACTACATTTGGCAGGATGTCAAAAAGTATCTTTCATTCTCTTGAAATGGGATAAATGATAGAAAGCTTTCATTTATTCCGTGAGTGCCTAAAATGGGGTCCAAGTGACCCCATTCGCAATTTCTACAAATAAACAAAAATATTTCACTGTGCGAAACTTACTAAGTAGAAAAAATCATGAAAGGTTAATTACAAGAAAATAATTTTATCATACACATTCTAAATGAGAAAAAAAGGCAAAATATCCAGATGGGGTTAAATTGACCCCATCATACTACTGTGAGGGTTAAATAGTGGTGGAAATAGAATATAGAAGTAGTCGTCAGTGGCAGCCCTGCGAGTGTGATTCGTGATTAATGTACAAGGGAAGCGGTTAAATAATCATTCTAAGTACATAAGTAATTTAAATAAATAAAACCATAAGAGGCTAAATAATTTGTTTCTTAAAGCTTGTATAAAAAATATCATATATAAATATTTATTTATCATCTTCAAATATTTACATCAATACATTTATGCAAAATATAAGAAATATTATCATAAAAAATACTTTTGCATTTGGAAATTTATTTTAAAGATATATCCTTTAAGAAAAATTGAATGATTTACCGAAATATATAAACCTTATCCCAAGAAAAGAATCTTAAGTATTTAGTTATGTAAAACATTCGTCTTTCATGCTTTAAGATTAAAAGCAATTTATGAAGCTATATTTTATTTTTCTTTTATCTTCAAAAAGCCAAGTTTTAATGGACCATTAAAATACTGAATTGTATTGCCAGTTAAATTTAGGAAATGTTTGTTTGGAATAGAAATATAACTTAACAGTGTGATTCAATTTCAATATTTTGAATAATTACATTCAAAATCTTTAATTAGTTAATGCATAGCATAGAAGAACGAATTAAAAAACCTATTGCACATATAGAAAATTTAAAAGCAATTATTTAATGTGATGAATACCAAAAAAGAAAATATTCTTAACTATTTAGTTATGCGATACATTCACCTTTTCAACTTTAAAATAAAAAACAATTTATGAAGTTATTTTTTAATATTTATTTTATTTTCAAAAAGCGTATTTTCAATAGACCTTTAACAGACTGAATGTCATTGCTAAGTAAATTCCGGAAATCTTTCTTTGGGAAAAGAATCAGAGTGATTCAGTTTAAATATTTTAAATAATTACATTATTTTTTTAAATTAGTTCAAACATTGCAGAGAAGGAAGAAATTAAACATTTATTGCATATAATGTAAATTTAAAAACAATTTTTTAAAACGATGCATCAACTTTTTCTTAAGAAAACTTGTTTATGACTCTATAATTATCAGACATGGGCATTTTACCATAAGACCAGCAAAATTCTAAGTTTTATAAAAATATTTAACACAAGAATTTTTATTTAAAAAATATTTAAGTTAAATATTTAAGTTATTGCATTTTATCACCGTTAAAAGTGGGTGACACAGACAGCAAATACGGTTTAAAGTGAAAGTGGTTAAAATGTTTAAATAGCAATTCCAAATGTATTTAGTTTTTCCAAACCAAATGTCCTAAATTACGTCAATTAACATATATCCAAAATATTGAAGATTAAAATAACTAAACCAGGTTAGATAATTTCCAATTTATCATTATCGAAACAGGCCTGTTTATTTCTTTTATTTATTTATTTATTTATTTTATTATTATTATTATTTTTTTTTTTTTTTTGAACAGATAAAAATATCGCATAAAGTTTTATCTTTTATTGGAATTTCATTAAGATTTTTCGTAGTATAATTCGGATTTTGATAAAGTCTTATAATCAAGTTATAATGTAATTTTTTTTTTTATATGCTATCGTAAAGATTATCGGATATCACAAAGTGTATCATATGTAGTATATACCGGGTGTCCCAAAAATGAGTGATCGATTTTAAAATTCCATAACTTGCAAACGGTGACAGATAAAAAAAAAAATTCTTGCAGGAGTGTTATGTAAGATGTCAGGAGATATTATGCTGCGATTCTCAGTTTTAGTTACAAATAGCATCGATAGAGGGCGCTGCAAGCAATAACCGCTAATTCCAGGCTCGATTTTTCGGCCTCTCTCTTCTTACATGCAAAAAAAAGGAGACTAAAATGTATTGAATGTAAACCCGCAAAATCGGTTTTGGACTAAGCACCTATTGCTCTCAGCGCCATCTATTGTTTAAAATTCGAACTAAAATCAAGAATCACAGTACAAAAACTCCTGACATCATACATAACCATCCTGCAAGAATTTTTTACATATCTGTAACCGTTTGGAAGTTATTGAATTTTAAAATCCATCAGTCATTTTTGGGACACCCGGTATGTATATTTAATGATATGTAGATGTTCCAAAGCTGTGATATCTACATTAGTTTATATGTCTTACTTTAGACTAATTAGAATAACTTTCTTTTGCAAAAATTAAAATTGCTTAATTTTGACACCTTTTTCATTATACAATCTCAAAAACCAAGCATTTGAGTTTTTTTTTCTAATTAGATGCTGTTTTTTTTTCACTCAATACTGACGTCATTTATTTGGAAAGTTTGTTTTCGTTTATAGTGCATAGATGTTAATTTTTAATAATAATAATTTGTTCGTGATTGGAATAAATGAGTAAGAGCTACCAAAGGTAACATTCCTAGGTAGACATTTCCAAGTAATAGTATATCCTTCTATATATAAAAAAAAGTTTTGATTTGGAAATGGACCAATGAACATCTGCGTAGATATTCCGGGTTGATCCGCATCCAATTTGAATGCTTAAGCATGGCCTTTCATCGTTAATATTAAGAAAACTGTTGCATACAAAAATATGAAAATCGGTGGTATTATAGAAAAATGTTTGATAAACACGCTGATGCAGACAGTTTTCAAATCGAAGAATTATTTTAAGAGATATTTAATGCTGAAGTTGGACAAAGTCGTTCCATTAAAAAAGTTTTATTTGAGCAAAAACTATGCATGAGAATTTAATCATTTTTAGATCATTTTATACGTTATAAGTTCCCAATGCGCAGATTGCATTTATTTTTCTTATTTGACGCATTTTTTGAGGTTTTATTTCTATTTTTAATTCAAATTTTCAGCATTTCGAGAGATGTTTTTTACAAATTTTAGAAAATGTCATTAATTTAAACTGTTGTCAATTGTATAAACAGCGAAACAAATTATCATATCAAATATTTCTTCAAATTAAAAATTTATTAACACGTGACTATTACAAACAGAAAAAAAAACTTTAAAATTAGAATTAAATGATTACATGTTAAAAGCAGGAAAATTACGTCGTAAGAACCATATTTACACTTGAATTTTACTTCATATTTAAAATGCCCCAAAAATATGGTAAAACAATTTAAATTGAAAAATATATTTGCGCGAGATATTTTGAGATAATCTTTTCAACTATTATCGTGAATTCCAAGACAGCGCAAATAATATTTCCTTCTAACAACAAAAGTATTTTAACGTGAATATTAATAAGAGAAATAAAAGTTTGGTGTAAATTACGTCAGATTTGAAACGATACATTTAAAATGAATTATTTAAAAGAACTATCTTATAGCGCTGCTGAAAAATACCGGGAGACAATGACACTGTTTACTTAATTCATTTTACATTAGCTTATTTTCAAATAACTAATGTGTTTAATTAAATACGAAAACAGCCATTGTATCTCTTAACAGCAACAGATTTGGTCTTAAAAATCCCCAATCCAAGAAAAAAGAATGGAAACCCGTTTACAGAGAGATCGCTATTGTTTTTTTTTTTTTAATTTTAATTCAATATTTTTAAAGCCGATCAAATGCGTGCAATTAGCGTGCTTTTTGGATTTTGGTGTGCCTGAACGGGGGTTGGCGAGCGTAGCTCGTAGGGGGCAGAGCCCCCTAGTATGTATATATATATATATATATATATGGGGCATTCTCACAAACTTTTGACTTTTGGGGAAAAAAAAATCTGGCGAAATTAAACTTGCTAAAATGACATTTTAATCTGATAGACGAATGCCTTAATGATTCAAAGTAATGAAAAAAGGGTCAGCAGCGAAAAATTTTTTATTTAACTGAGGATTAGGTTAAACTTGCGAGTTTAATTTTCCTTACCATTTTACCCCTATAACTTTTTATTTTCTTCTAAATTTTTACTCATAATGAATTTGCATAGTACCCACAGGGCATTCAAATAAGAAATAATACAAATGTAGTACTTTTAGTACAGAATTTTTGTATAACATTGTCTTAAAGGGGTGTTAAAGAAGTGACGGTAAGGTAAAAAAAAAAAGGACGAAATGGTAAAAAAAAGGACGAAATGGTAAAAAAAGAGACGGTAAGGATTGAACGGTAGGGAAAATTACCACCTATTTTTAGGAAAATAATGTTAAGACTAAGTGATAGCCACAATGTTCATTGATTTTTAGAAACAGTTGTTAACATTGGATTAATTTTTTTTTTTTATTTATTTACCTCGAAAAGTGCAGGAATAAACCTTGGGGACGGTAAGACTACCAATAAAGCCACGGTATTTGAAATTGATATTTAAATGCTGATTCATATTCTGCAGTAAATTTCCTGTCAAAGAATTTTAGATATTCTTTCTCTAGCATACTTCTGCATGAGCAAAAACTTGAAAAAAATTCTGTCGCTGCATCTGAAGTGATTTTCTGTATAACTTTAGAAGAGGGATGGTAAAAAATCTAAAACCCAGGGACAGAGTTCAAAAAATAATATCAACCCTAAAAATGTGTGCAGGTTATTTTTTAGCTGCATATTTATATAAAACAATAGTTCCAGTTTCAGAAAAAAATTACATCGAATTATTTTTATTGAAACAATTTTATCCAGACAGCTCTAAACTTCAAAATGAGCATCAGGGACACGGGACGGTAGATGAGTTTTCCATGTGTTTGGACCCCCAACATCGTCCAAAACTTATTTATCTCGTTAATATTGTTGTGAAATCATGCAATGGAATGTTAACAAGCATAGGAAATAAAAAAACACAAAAAAGTGTATTAAATAAAAAAATATTATTCAGGGACATGAAAGTTAAAAGATCGTGAGAATGCCCCATATATATAAACACACAGAAAATCTTAAAATTTAGAAACAGAAAGCGATTTTATATTATTTAAAATGAAGTTTAAAAGAAGTAAAGCTACATAAAATATGAATGATTTAATTCTTTTTTTTAAATTGCTCCAAATATATTAACTAAACACTTTAATTACATAATCATTTGTTCTAAAATGCAGCTATAAATTATTAGAAAAGAAACATTCGAATAATTTTGAAATTAAACCAAAATAACAAAAGAAAATGAATTTTAAATTCTTCTTACAATAATTTGTGACATCTTTTCTCCTTAAATGAAAATTTTGAAATATAAAATAAAAAAGTTAAAATCTTCAAACATGCTTCTGATAAATAAAAATCCATAATGATAGGCAGATCGCCGTAAATGAATTTGTATTTATTAAAGTTAAATATATTCTAATGCTATTTTTTGAAACTATTGAAATTTCCATTTCATCATTATCGAAACATATTCGTTTATTTCATATTTTATCTTTTAAGAAACATCTAGTCAAAAATATCGCATTAAATGTCATCTCTTATTGGAATTTCATTAAAGCTTTTTATCGTTATAATATGTATTAATGTCTTAAAGAAACAAAATTCTAGGCAGACCAATTTATAATTTTAATATTTTACCTGTTAATGTACACCTGAACAACATTTGGGTTTGAAAGAATATTTTCATTTCCTAAAGTGAATAATATACATTTAAAGTATTCGATTCCGTTCTCTGTATCTTTTAGAATAGAAGTAATAGCAATTATCTCTTACACTGCAGACGATTAAAAAATATAAAATATTTTCCAGTATATGGGCCTTGGTATTTTTAGGTGCTTTCGTAATTGTATAAATACGTAGCACCTATAGTCGTCGTTCAGTCCGTCCGTCTGTCTGTCAGTGCATCTGTGCGCATATAACAGCACAAAAACTACCCAACCGAATGGTTTGAAATTTAATATAAATTATCGTTGTAGAATTTTGTCGAGACATTTCAAATTTTATGAAAATCTAATCAAAACTTTAAAAGACATTTATAAAAGTTTTCTCCCTTCTATTAAATCCCATCACATGCAATGAATTTAATGATATTCCATGATAAGTATCGATTCAAGGTTGCCATGGCGATTTCGTTCTACTTAAGATGGAGTCATATTTTTTCCGTATTACTGAATTTAGTATATAGAAACGTAATAAATTTCTTATTAATGATTTTTTATAAGAGTGCAACAGCTATTGCACCAAAATCTGAATATTTATAAAACTAGTTATAGTACGAACGCATCTCATTTGCCACGTTTAATGTACAATTTCCAACTTGTTTAAATTAGTTGAGTCTTCCTCAACGGCTGACATCGTTGATTTGACAAGTTTGTTTTCTTTTATTCAGTGCAAATATATTAATTTTTAATAATAATAATTTGTTCGAGATTCGTAGAAATGCAAAAGAGCAACATAGGTTAAGAATAAAAATAATTTACAAGTAAAAGAAAAATCTTAAGATATAGTCACAGGAAGCGACTTTATATTATTTAAAACAAAATTCATAGGAAGTAAAGCTACATAAAACATGAATGTAAACGTCAATTATATTTGAATGTTTGTTAAACTTGCTCCAAAAATATTAGCTAAACAATTTAATAACATAATCATTTGCTCTAATATGCAGCTATAAATTATTAAAAACAATCGAACAATTTTGGAATTAAACCTGAATAAAAAAGAAAACAAATTTTAAATTCGTCTTACAAAAATTTGCGAAATCTTTTCTCCTTTAAGGACAAATTTTAAATATAAACTACAAGAGTTAAAATCCTCAAACATGTTTGCTGATAAATAAAAATACATAATGATATGCAAATTATCTTAAATGCATTCGTATTTATTAAAGTGAAATATATTCTGATACAATTTTTTAAAAACCAATCTAATTTACATTTCATCCTGATCGAAACAGACTCATTTAGTTCATATTTTATCTTTTAATAAACGTCTAGACAAAAATTTCGAATTAATTTTATCTCTTTTTGGAATTTCATTAAAGATTTTTATCGTAAAATTCGTATATGTTTGTGTCTTAAAGAAACAAAATTCTATCCAGACCTTATTTAATATTTTACATGTTGATGTACAGATGAACAACATTTGGGCTTGAAAGAATATTTATATTTTCTAAAGTGGATAAAAATTTAAAATTTTCGAATTTCTCTGTATCTTTTAGAATAGAAGTGATGACAATCATCTTTTAATCCACAGACGATTAAAAAATACATTAAAAAATGTAATTTAATAGATTACAACGACCATTTGGAATTCCGTCTCATCCTCTTCAACAACAGATCGCAAAGATCAAACTTCAGACGACCAAAACCTTGATCGATAAACTCCACAAGTCCCGTTTTGAGAAGAAAAACAGTTTACAAATCGAAAGCAGTTCCACCGAATCATCCACAGATTCCGACAAATTACCTACGTTGAGCTCAATTTTTCCCGGTTAGAATCGACCGATTGTAAAACGCCGTGGCTAGTGGATTGGAGCCCCTCGAGACATGGCCTTTTACTATCAATCGATTAAATATTAGGTTGTTCCCCTTTTCGCGTTCGTCTTTTATTCTGTAATGGATTTTCATGGGCTACATAATCAGTTGAACACCTCGATTTTCATTGCCTACATAATGAGTTGAAGACCTCGATTTTTGCTTTGCAAGACGATTTTCATTTCGGCGTCGCTCTTTGGCTTTGGATTTTTCCATATCTGTTAATTTGCGCTTACCCATTTTGTAGCTTTTTCAATTTTTAACGATTTTATGCCTTTCGATTACCTATTCAAACAATTTTTAACAATTTTATGCCTTTCTGTTACCTGTTCAAATAAAAATTCTTCTAAAAGTAAAGAACATCGTTGAATTTCGTTAAAAAAATAAAATAAAATAAAATAAAATGCGAGCATCATTTGGCCCTATCCTCGACCGAAAACAACAACCATTTCCAAATGGTTAAAAATATTTTTCAGTATATTGACCTTGGCGTTATTTTTAAAATCTTGGCTTCAGAAAGTAAGGTTTATTGCCGAATTGTGTAAATAGCTATGAAAACAAACCTAATGAATGTTTATGCTTGTTTATATATGTATTTATATATCTAAAAACATTTATTATTGTTATTGTTGTTAAACCAGATTACAGCTCCAAAAATTTTAGCTTAACACTTTAATTACATAATCAATTGTTCTAGTAAAATGTCGGTATAAATTATTTAAAAAAATATATAATCGCATAATTTTGAAATTAAACCAGAATAACAGAAAAAACAATTTCTAAATTTCTTTTACAATAATTCGCGAAATCTTTTCTCCCTTACTGAAAACTTTTAAACATAAACTAAAATAGTTAAAATCTCCAAAAATGCTTGCTGATAAATAAAAATATATAATGATATGGAAATCGTCTCAGCATTCGTATTTATTAAAGTTAACTCATTAACGTCCGAATTATTTCCTTCGTTAAAATTTAAATTTTGGATTTCCCACCACTTTTAAAAGAAGAGTAATTTTATCTTATTTTATCAAGGAATTTATATCATGAAAGGAAGTATATATCTATCTTTATATTTACTAGTGTGAAATGAGCTTTCTTGACACTACGTCTAGCGATCTAAAAATAAGCCACTGGGCGTTAATGGATTAAATATATTCAAATGCAATTTTTTAAAACCAATCTAATTTCCATTTTATAATTATCGAAATAGACTCGTTTATTTCTTACTTTATCTTTTAAAAAATTTCTAGACAAAAATATCGCATTAAATGTGATCTGTTATTCGAATTTTCATTAAAGCTTTTTATCGTATATTTCGTATATTTTAATATCTTAAAGAAACAAAATCTATCAAGACCAATTTATAATTTAAGTATTTTACATGTTAATCCACAAATTAACAACGTTTGGGCTTAACCCCTTAACGTTCGAATTAAATTGCGGTTTAAAAATTCAAATTGCTTTTTGGCACCACTTTTTTGAAAAAGAAATATTCGCCTTATTTAATGACAGGTAAAACGATACTAAAATAAAGCCAATTACACTATCTTATAAAACTGGTGGGAATCGAACAATCTGAGTAAAAGACACAGCCCGTGAATATGATGGGACCGAAAATTAAGGGGTTAAAAAAGTATCTACATTTCCTAAAGAATAAATACACTGGTCATCAAAATTAAAGGATAATGAGAAAAAATATACCCACTAAGTTAATGTTGTAAACAATGCCCAATGCTGCAATTATTTATATTAATTAAATACTAATGAACTCAATATTGCACTTTCGCGCATGCGTTAGCGTTGGAAATATGTAAATTAGATGATTAACAATGTGGTGCGTAATGGACGTATGTTGGAATTCTGGTCTGTAGTGTTGTTTAAAGTGAATGTGGTGTCTGATTTTGATCAGTATTCATTAGTTATGGCTCAACGGCATCATTTATGTTAAGGTCCAATGTGGCGAATAATTGGTAGAATCGAGGAAGGTCAAAAACAAATGGAGGTTGCCCAAAATTTGAATATCCCTCAAAGTGTCATATCAAGAGCTTCCAGCTGCTTTTTAACCACTGGATCCGTTGATAGACAGCCTGGTCAAGGGAAAGCAAGAGCAAAAACTGCATTCGAATACCATATTTTGTCACTGTGGCTCGAAGAAACCGCGAAGCGACTACAAGAGATTTGGTTTCAGAACTTCAGGCTGCCACAAGAACTCGAAATATCCGTTCTATTGCTGTACGAAGGCTTAACGGGGATAGACTCTATGTGAGAAAAACAAAAGTTTGTGTCGCACTCACTCCAGCTTCCCAAGGGGCCCGTTTAAACTGTTGCCTCTCGTCGAGTTCAATGGAGGCAAGAAGACTGGGCTCAAGTATTGTTTACTGACGAGTCCAGATATAGTCTGAATACTGATTCTAGACGTGTTTTGATCTGAAGAGACGAAGGAAGACGCAACCGGCCCTTCTCTTGTCCGTCAAATATCCCGTTCGAGCCCAGTCTTCTTGGCTCCCTTAAATATGATTACAGTAACAGTTTAAACGGGCCCCTGGGGAAGCTGGAGTGAGTGGGACACAAACTTTTGGTTTTCTCGCGTATAGTCCATCCTTGTTAAGCCTTCGTGCAGCAGTAGAACGGCTAATTTGAGTTCTTGCGGCAGCCTGAAGGTCTGAAACTAAATCTCTTGTAGTCGCTTCGCGTTTTCTTCGAGCCACTATGACAAAAAGCGATCTTCGGATGCAGTTGTTGCTCTTGGTCTCCCTTGACCGGTCTGTCTTTCAACGGATCCAGTGCTTAAAAAGCGGATCGAAACTCTTGATATGACACTTTGAGGGATATTCATATCTTGGGCGACCTCCATTTGTTTTTGACCTTCCTCGATCCAACCAATTATTCGCCACTTTTGACCTTGATGCCTTTGATCCATAACTAATGAATACTGATCACACTCATACACCACATTCACTTTAAACAACACTACAGACCAGAATTCCAACATATGTCCTTTGCGCACCACATTGTCAATCTTCTAATTTGCATATTTCCGACGCTAACGTATGCGCGGAAGTGCAATTTTGAGTTCAATAGTATTTATTTAACATAAAAAATTGCAGCATTGAACATTGGTTGCAACATTAACTTAGTGAGTATATTTTTTCTCATTATCCTTTAATTTTGATGACCAGTGAACTTTTACATTTTCCAGTTGCATACACTGTATAATTTAGAACAGAAATATTGGCCATTATCTCTTTCACGTTTTTTCTCTTTAACTTTAAAAAATACTTCTAACTATAAAATGTATATAGATTAAGTATAGCTTTCATATATAGAATTTATTTTAAAAAGGATGTGTACATATAAAAATATAAAACGAAATATTTTATACTGACCACACCCTTTTCCTTTAACCCCTTTTGTACTGAACTATGAATTCATGAAAATTTTGTTTTCTAAAATATTTTTCGTGAATTGTTTAAACTGCATTAGAAGATTTACATAATCATTTAATAAATTTTAGAAGGATTGAAGAACTTAGAAGGATTCATTAAATTTGAATTTATAGGGATTTTGTGCAATATTTATATCCCCGCTCAAATTTTTTATTTTAAATATCTTTCTTGGTATTTTGTAGAATTAGGAAATGTACAAATATTCTTACAGTAGAAATATAGAAATATTTTCGAAATGAAAAATTCCTTACCTCCCCCCCCACACACACACACACACCACCACCACCAGCATCAAAAAAGCTGAAAAGATGCAAAAGCAAGAAGAAAAAAAAAAGAATTATTATTTTTTTTTTAATATTTTTGTTTTCTGTAACCCATAATGCTTTTGGAACAAAATAAAGTAATGTATCTATAACTCATTCTGAACCATATTGCAACGTATTAAAGGAATTTTATAACAAGTTATTTTAATGGTAATTATAAGTACCTTCAGTAGATAATAGGTTAAACTACACAATCAGAAAAATTTGTCTTTATATACTAAATTATCCGTCTTTTTCAAACAAATAATTCCGTATTCTTAGAAAACATGCTTTTTTCCGTTAATTCTTCCCGGACGTCGGAAAAAAGGAGGAAATTCGGTTATTCCTTGCACGCATACATATTGTCTGTATTAATACTAAAGTTTAAATTTATTTTTTAAATGAAAATCCGAAAATTAAAAAATTAAAATTTCTAATTTATTTAAAACAAACAAGCAAAAATAATGCTTTCGAATTTAATAAAGCAGCAATTTTCTCATTCATTTAAATTTATTCGCAATTTATTTTTTACAGTATTAAAAAATATATTCGCATGTAAAATGTATTTTAAACCAACATATTAAAAAAAAAATATATTACTTCAAATAATATATAGTACTCCAATCAATATTTTAAATGAAAATAAAATTTCAAATTAATTGCTTAAAAGGCGCAAAGGTCAACCTAGTGAAAAAGATTCCATGCCGGGACTAGAACCCGGGCCATCAGTATAGCGCATTGACATTCTACCGACTAAACCACATGGAACGATACCCATGGTTTGTACGAATACCGTTATTCCTCCAGTAACTACTAGTATCTTTTTTATAGAATAAGAAATCTAGGTTAAACGCGTAAAACGTCGCTTTCTATAACCCCTTCGGGATGGGAGCCTTTTACGAAATTTTTAATCTTTTGTCACCGTTTTTTAAAAACAGAAACTTGTGTATTCTTCAATCAAGGAAATACGTTGATTAAATAAGGCCAATTTTACAGTAAAATTTTACTGGTGAGTAAAAACAAGGATTCTGAGCACTTCATGCGGCACGTATACGTGCCGTATGAAGCGCTCAGAATCCTTGTGTTTCCTCACCAGTAAAATTTTACTGTAAAATTTCCCTTATTTAATCAGCGCATTTTCTCGATTCAAGAAGATACAAATTTCTGTTATTAAAAAACGGTGAAAAAAGATTAAAAATTTCGTAAAAGGCTCTCGTCCCGAAGGGGTTAAGAAGTGACTTTCTAGAAGAAAATGCTGGTGCCAAAAAATTTTCTGGCCTGCATAATTCAAGGAGGAAATGATACCCAGCCTAGAACTTCTCTCTATTGCAGGTCGGCAAGGCTGCAAACGCAGCTCAAGATGGAATATTTTTCCTTGAGCCACCGACATGGAGCAAACACGAAACTTAATTAAATCCAGCATCGATTGAAACTATATTAATACTTGGAAATTTTTTCAGAGAGAAAGGCGAATGTTTTTCTCTGGAAAAATTTCCAAGTATTAATATACTCCAATCAAATTTTTAAAAAATCGATTTTATTCAAAAAAGCAACCATTTCTTCTCGAATTTAATTAAAAATATAATTTTCATATTTTAATATAACAATCAATTTATGTCATATTAGAAATATATTTAATATGTCATAATTTTTATCCTCTATTATTCTATATGTGTTAAAACACCAACCATTATTTCATAACGAGGAAATGTTCCTGCAATTAAGTTTAAATTTCCGAGCTTTCTGAACAAGAAATTTAACAAAACTTACCAATCCCCTATTTGAGAGAAGAACACCACATCTTCCTTTTAAACTCGCGTTCTGCCAAGTGCTCGCTGGCCGAGTGTTTAAGATGCTGAATTCGAGACGCGCGGAACTGGGTTCAAATCTCAGCTGATCCACGGAAGAACAAGAGACGTATTTTTTAAAAAACTACATTTTTACAGATTACGGAAATTTTCTGTCCTAGAACGGAAAATAAAAAGAATGGAAATATCTTCAATTCTCGGATATATGGGGCTTTCTCACAATCTTTTGACTTTCATGTCCCTAAATAATAATGTTTGTTTTAATTCACTTTTTGTGGGTTTTTTTTTAATATTTTATATACTGGGGAACATCCCATTGCATGATTGCACAACAATATTAACAAGATAAATAAGTTTTGGACGATGTTGGGGGGCCAAATACCTGGAAAACTCCTATACCGTCCCGTGTCCCTGATGCTGATTTTTAAGTTTGGAGCTGTCTGTATAAAATTGTTTCAATAAAAATAATTCGATGTAATTTTTTTCCGAAACTGGAACTATTATTTTATGTAAATATGTAGCAAAAAATTAACCTGCACACATTTTTAGGGTTGTTATTATTTTTTAAATTATGTCCCTGGGTTTTAGATTCCTTACCGTCCTTCTTCTAAAATTATACAGAAAATCACTCCAGATGCAGCCACAGAATGTTTTTCAAGTTTTTTCTCCCGCAGAAGTATGCTAGAGAAAGAATGTCTAAAATTTTTTGACAGGAAATTTACTGCAGAATTTAAATCAGCATTTAAATATAAATTTCAAGCATCGTGGCTTTATTAGTTGTCTTACCGTCCCCAAGGTTTATTCCTGCACTTTTGAGGTAAATTAACCCTAGATCTACCGGGAATTTTATTCAAGTTTTAATAAAACGTTCTACACCAGAATTTTTATTTAAAACTATTTAACTTATTTATTTACCTTATTTTTGTCTGGTTTATATACTTAGTTTATTTTAAAGAAATTTCTGGTTTGAATGAATATTTTGTATGTACCTGTCGGGTCCAATGGACCCGTCTGGTAGACGGAGGGTTAAAAATAAATAAATAAATAAATCAAATAATTTAGTCCAATGTTAACAACTGTTTCTAAAAATTAATTTATCATTGAGGTTATCACTTAGTCTTAACATGATTTTCCTCAAAATAGGTGGTAATTTTCCTTACCGTTCCATCCTTACCGTCTCATTTTTTACCATTTCGTTCCTTTTTTACCATTTCGTCACTTTTTTTACCTTACCGTCCCTTCTTTAACACCCCTTTAAGACAATGTTATACAAAAATTCTGTATTAAAAGTACTACATTTTTATTATTTCTTATTTAAATGTCCTGTGGGTACTATGCAAATTCATTATAAATAAAAATGTAGAAGAAAATAAAAAGTGATAGGGGTAAAATGGTAAGGAAAATTAAACTCGCAAGTTTAACTTAAACCTCAGTTAAATAAAATATTTTTCGCTGCTGACCATTTTTTCTTTATTTTGAATCATTAAGGCATTCGTCTATCAGATTAAAATGTTATTTTTAGCAAGTTTAATTTCGCCAGATTATTTTTCCCAAAAGTGAAAAGATTGTGAGAATGCCCCATATACAGGCAGCAGTGCTGCCTGTTATTTTTGTGAACTGAAAATAGTATTTCAGAGAGTGTATGTTTATAAAAAATATAACGTATTATCCGCGCCCAGAATATATAAAGTCAAAAATAGATTTCAATTGCCAAGTTTGTTTATCTTTGTCATTTACCTTCAAAAGGATAATTTAACTTTGTTAAAGACACAACATCCTAAAATATAGTATATAACATAAAATTAAATAATAATAAATAGTATAAACTATAGTAATTATAGTAAATAATAAAAAATAAATAACAAAAACTTTAACTATAAACTATAATAGATACATAAACTATAATAAAGAAATAAAATCTAATAAAGAAATAAAGTATAATATTGGGTACTTCGGAAAGTCGTGTCCGTTTGCTAAAATCAATTCCTACCGGAAAATTCTAACATTTAATTATTATATATTGATTCCGATATCTAATGTATAATAATTACCGGGCAAAATTTTCCGGTACGAATTCATTTTCCCAAACGGACACGACTTTTCGAATGATCCAATAAATAAACTATATGGTTGTCAAAAATTTAGGATTACTGCAATTAATATTATTGGCAAAATTGTTAGCATAGATGTATCTCCAGGGTACTGATAATATGTAACTACCATATATTGACCTTCGTTGTAGACAGTGCGATATATCTTTAAACGAATTGCGTTTAAAAAAATAATAACGGATCGTAGCTTTAAATACATAATTTAATTTTTATATACTATTCGCCCCACTATATTTTCAAAGTAAATGTTTTACTAAATTTCACTTGCACATGCTATCAGAATGTAGGTAAATTTTTTTTAATGAAAATAGTAGTGCCAAGACAATAAATTTGTTAAGGGTACCAATGCAGCTTATATTGCAACATTGGTCCGTTAAGGGTTCAAATTTACAAAATTGTGACACTTTCAATGTTATGAATTTTTAGTGTTTACCGGCTCTGAAAAATAATCTCGCTATTTTTAGTACGGGATATGCAATCTATACTCAAACGCATTCGTTTGAATTATATATTTTTAATCATCCGGTACATGTATGCTAAATCTTCCGAATTTCGGGAACCACTATTTTTTTTATAGTAATCTTTGTCTTATGTAATCGGAACTGTTTACCATTAAATAAAGACAATTAAGTCTATTCATAAAAAGTGGTTCCCAAAATTCTGTAAGTTTAGAAGTTATACATATGTAATTGTAATTACTTATCGAAATGTATGTGATAAGGTAAAATAATCACGGGGTTAAAAAAGTATAAAAACAAATTCAAACATATAGAAAACAAACAAATGCGAAGTGAGAACATACGCTATTGCCAAACCTAACTGCTTGAATCTCCACAAAGCCTTTCAAGTCGTACTCTCGTTCATTTAAATAATGACATCTTCTTCTCTTATTAAATACAGGGTGTTGTCGAAAGCGACAGCCAAATTTAGAGGGCTGATAGTAGGCATCAAGTGGAACAAAAATTGCAATGGAACATGGTGTCGCAAATCACATATTTAATCAAAAATTCAAGGTGTTCTACCCTAACTCAACTTGGGTTACCGGTAATAACTTTCAGAAAATTGAAGTATATTATAATGAAACTTTTAATAGACATGCTCACTTTTGTTGTTAATGTGATAACATCAAAAAAGTGATAGAAGCTTTCATTATATGCGACAGCAGTATGCACTTGATGCTTCATATTCTTGATTGCGATTACCATTCATACGGTATCATAGATTGCATGAGCACCCTGCTTTTCCAGAACTTTTCGTGACGTTATCACATTTTATACCAAACGAGGTACAGTCGTGGAAAAAAAAGTAAACACCCCCTATTAACTCTTCAACAAATTATCGTAGAAGAAAGTTACTGGTACCGAATGATTGGAAATAAAGTCTATTTCTAAAAGATGTATATAAAATTGGCTTAGAGGGCCATCTACATATTAGAACGAAAACAAACTTCATTTTTTTTTCAATGGCAATACACAATTTTAACAAGATATTTGAAATCTTCGGTTCAAACTATGCCTAGACACCAAATTTCAAGTCATTTGTATGATAAGTTTTTGAATTATAAACATTCAAAATTTAGTACTTCTAATGTTAAATTACATTTTCATATTTTTATTAATATCTGCTGAAATTATACTCCTAATGTGCTAATTTTTTATACAGCAATAATACTAAAATACCCAAACATAAATATGTTGAATTAGCAATTTTTATAATTTTATGATATTAATTATGAGTTATGAAATTAATATTCGAAAAAAATATGAATTGCAATCTATAATTTTTTTATAGATTTAGATTTATTAAGTCCTGCTTTATGGAAATCAAAATTTCACATTTTTATTCCAAGTAGTTTTCAAATTATGCTTAAAAAACAGCAAAATGATGGTTTAAGGGGCCGTCTATGATAGAAGTGACTAGATATTTTGAAATTTCTTATGCTATCCTGTAATCTAGCATCTTCAAAGACTGCTTGAGTAGGGCCATGATCAAGAAGGGAGCTCTGTTGGTCAACAATCGAGTACCGAACTTCAATTTGGATACAGCCTCTAAAACACGTTTGTTTTAAAATAATTAATTTCTCGGAAACTTATCATACGAATTGCATAAAAATTTGTTTTCAGGCTAATTGAAGGGTGTAGAGTTCATTTATGCTGTAAGAATTGTGTACTGCTGTTCGAAAAAGCAAAGTTATGGTGCGTTTTAATATGTATATGGCCCCCTACGCGAATTTTATGTACATTATTTAAAAGTAGACTTTATTACCAATCCTGTGGTACCAGTAACATTCTTCTACGATAATTTTTTGCAGAGTTAGTAAGGGGTGTGTACTTTTTTTTCCACGACTGTACATATCGTTACATTTTAAATACATAATTTTTATTTTTATTACAATTATTACCGCCAACCCCAGTTTAGTTAAGAAGAAACACCCTGTATTTGTGACTAAATAAATGGTTTCCATCCCCATGTTCGAGGGGAATTTTTCATTATCTAGATACCTACTACCACATCTCTGAATTTGACACTCGACAACACCCTGTATGAAAATCTCAATTCTTATAGTTAATTTTTAAGTTTTCAATTTCCTACCTGCCTTATAACATGCACCTGTAAATTCTGAAAACTTTTCCTCTTTCACTTGTGCGCGTTATATGTCGGAATATATGGTATTTAATAATGTTACTTTTTGTTTAATATTTAATTCGTTGTAAATTAGTCAAACAAAGCGCATGTTTGTAATTTGGCCAAGATTAACATAATTGGAAAAAATATAACTAATACCAAAAATATTTTGTAGAAATATTTAAATGAAATTTGAATGATTAAAGCTGCTAGCGGAAGACAGAACATACATACAGACGTGTGAAAATTATAAGAGTAATTGTGAAATTTACAATAAAAAATTGTTATATTAAAGGAATATTTTAAAAATATTGAAACATTTAATATTTAGTGTGCATCCCCTTGTTTTTTATTAAAGAAATGATAGGATACTTGTCTTCACATACTTTGTATGAGTTTTTGGCAATTAATTTGTATTTCGTTGTCATGATGCCAAATTTGGATGAGTCTTTCTATCAGACTAGTCTTGTTTATTATGTTGTATTTCTTTAATTTTTTTTCTTTGCAATGGCCGAAAGGTTCTCTATGGGGTTCATATCTGGATTGTTTGCAGGCCATGGAAATGTTTTCTTTAATTAAATTAAAGAAATACAACATCAAAATTAAGAATGTTCTGATAGAAAAATTCAACCAAATTTACCATTATGACAACGAAATACAAATTAATTGCCAAAAACTCATACAAATATGCCAAGACGTATCGAATCTTTAATAAAAATCAAGAGAATGGACACTAAATATTAAATGCATCAATATTTTTAAAATGTATTATTTCTTTAATATAACAAGATTTTAATGTAAATTTCACAATTATTCTAATAATTTTCACACGTCTGTATATAATCAAGTAAAAGCTGCGCTACAAAGCAGCTTTATAATTAGTTAATATTAATAAACATACATCTGATAAGTTGATAACCACCTGGTGGTATTTCGTCTTAGACCATGCTTAAAAAATATCAGTAAATTGAGATATAGCTTTTAAAGAATTTGCATTTGAAAGTATGCTTTTTTTCTACATTCGACGGCTTTAAAATTTAAATTCTGCAATGTTTAGAAGTTTAAAAGTTTTTGATAAACGAAATTGTTTGCTTAAGTCATTGCCACCGCCGGTATGGCGTCAGCGTTTCTGTGGGACCTTTGCTTATAAAGTTGAATTTACTACTATAGTGATACCTTTACTTACTTATGAACATGTGTTTCTGAGTAATGACATGGTCACAGAACATATTTTAAATCTTATTTCATTTCCTTTACAAGACATAATTATGGAAATTTAAAGTAACACAGTTATTTAAATTAAATGCGACATGACAAATTATTTAAAAAAAAAAAAGATTGTTATTGAAACTTTGAATAAAAATAAGTAATACCCCCTCCGTCCCAAATTAGTTGCTACGTTTGATTACTTTTGTACTGATTATTGATACTGATAATTTTATGATTGTGTTTGAACATTTTTCAGAGATTTCAGGGTACTATGCTATCAATCCACAATATTTACTTACCAAGCATTCCCTCCGTCTCTCCTTAAATCAGTACCAAATTAGTTTAAAAAATCCAGGGTTCACACGCTCTTAATCCACGCCCCATTTATAAGGATTCTTCCACCAGTAATCGCATAATACTACCTTCTAGATAATGAATCGTTAATTCTTTAGGAAGAAAATTATCTTTATGGTATACTGGTGGTAGAGTCCTTACAAAATAGTGTCGATCTACTAAACCGCATCGGAAGTTTTTAATGACTCCACCCATTTGAAATGTAGCAACTAATTTGGGACAAAATTTTCGACCCAAATGTCGCAACTAATTTGGGACGAAGGGAGTATGTATTAAGTCCTCAAGGAGAAACTATTTGGGGGGGAGAATTTTTCACATTTATCTTGAAATTTGTTGCCGAGATGCTATTATCTGTAATTGTGAAAACAACTCATAAGTCTTATTACAAACAATCCATAAGTCGGATTAATATTACATGTTTCGTCATTAATGGGACATGACATATTTTACCATAGATGATTCACAGGTCAAAACGTACAGTAGAACGGGAGCACCGACCAGAACAGCTGATCCATAAAACTTACAAAGGGGTAAAACGTTTAACCCCTTAATGATCTTATAATATTTATGAAAACCATCAAAAAAGCACCTATTTTTTATTGCAGAAATCGAATAATTATAAAGTTTATAAATAAAATATACAATTAGTTGTGTGTTTCAGGCGAAAAAACAGATGTTGAACAAATGATAGAACATATTCACATTTGCCGAAAAGCATCATGCAGGAATTTTGCATTTGATGTTTGTTTTCCATCATACAAATCACTGCCGGATTCACTAATAGAAGGCTGCCACAGGCGACTATTTTTATATTCTATTCACAGCTAGGTCTATTTAAAAAAAAATTGATTTTGTAGTGTGTTTTCCTTGCAGATGTTGTTATAAAGTACATGAAAAAATTTTGTTTTTTAAAAATGGTGCGAAATAGAATTAAAAAACAGTTGCATGTTGCAGCCTTGTTAATAATGTAGTTAATATCAGAAATGGCTTGATTCATCAGAATTCATAATTTATTCAAATACAGATGGTACAAGTCAAAGGTCTTTTTGTATGAAAATGTTTCATGTTTCAGAAGTTTTTTCCCATAGTGTAGCGGTTTATAAACTTTAGCTCGGCAATATCATAGGCACGAGAAAGTAGATAAAAATACCTTAGCCCGTCATATTGACGGGAGCGATATTTAAGGGGTTAACTTTTTCAGGGGCATTTAGTTCTATTTCTGTAAAGTTTAATTTACACCATTAAAATTTAAAATATATATATTTGAATAATTTGGAAAGGAGTTTTTTCACTTTTTATCATCACTAAAACTATAAAAGTGAAATTTTGTTAAAAAGTTCTCTTACAAATCTTGATTAAAATTAAGTGGTACAAAAAAGTACTTAACTCTTTCAAGTGCATGTAATTGTGTTTCGATAACGTTGATCTTACACCGTAAAAATTAAAAAAAAAATTATTTGAATAATTTGGAAAGTAGTTTTCCCGATTTCCTTCGCACAAAAATTATAAAAGTGAAATTTTGTTAAAAAATTTTGTTACAAATCTTGATTAAAATTAAGTGGTGTAAATAGTACTTAACTTTTTCAGGTGCAAGTGATTGTGTTTCTCTAATACTGAATTCACATCGGAATTTTCAAAAAGAAATATTTCAAAGTAAGAAAAGCAATTTTACATCCATTTTTCGACCAAAGTTATTGAAGTAAAATTTAATTAAAATTTACTAGTGCAAATCTTGATTAAAATTAGGTGGGATATAATATATCCAACCCCGCCCTCAAAGGGGTTAATCCTGGCCAGTTTCATTGACTGTAAAAATTAAAAAATATTTATAAAATATGAAAAATTACGAAATTTATACATAATCAACTATCATGGCATTTTACAAGGTATACAAAATAAAGAATAACAACATAATATGTTGAGAAAAAAATTAGTCTAGTGTGTAATCAATAATAAGAAGAATAACAGTATGGTAACAGCAATGCGAAAAATATTTAAGAATTAATAAGGTTGTCAAAATAAATATAGTACTTGTAACGGCAGATCTAAAAGATAATTAGATTTACGATATACAGTAAAGCCTCGATTATCCGCGAGCGGATGATCCGCGGTGCGGTTTATCCGCGAAGCGAAATTATCCTTTTTTTTTTTTATTCAAGCCAATAGCAAGGAAAATACAATAAGCCTTACTAATAAATATAAACAGAAAAATTTATGCATTCGAAAGTAATAGAAGAATATTTCTAGATTTGGTTACCATGTTTGAAATATCAGATATAAAGTCTTTATGTCTTTTCTTGATTTTATTAAACAAACGTAAACACAGAAATTAAAATATTTAACAATAACATAATACTATTATGATAAATTCCGGGAGAGCACATCAAAAATAACTTCATTTTCCAGATAAAATTATTCCATAATAAAAGAAAAACAATAGTTTACAATTTAGAATAAAGAAAAAGTGTTTCCAAAGCAAGAAGTAAAAACAAGCGACTGATTTTTTTTTTAAAAGGTGTAACTCGGCTCTTTTTGTACAGTATCAGGGCTCCCAAATGGTCCGCCAACTGTATACCAATATTATTTTAGAAAAAATTTTCTTTTTAGATTTTTCTTATACACTGCCCAGGAATCACCTTTGAAAGTTAATTCTGGCGCGAACCTACCATAAAATTTTCTGTTAAAATTTATTGGTATTCAGTTGGCGGACCATTTGGGAGCCGTGCAGTATGTATGGCATTGTTTCTTGTTTACTGTTCTTTACTTTAGTGATTTAGTCGTAAAGCAATTGTTTCTGATGTACTGTGCATATGTATGTATTTTAAAAGTTTTATTATGTTTTTTGTACACTAAAACATAGTTTATAAGTTGAATTTTCTTTTTTTTTTTCGCGTTTGCACCCCCCATCCGCGAATTTTATTATCCGCGGTGCCCTTGCCACCGAATTCCGCGGATAATCGGGGCTGAACTGTATTTATGATTGGTGGTGATTCAATATAAAAAAAAACATGCATTTCAAGTCTTCTAATAATGCTAGTTTTAAGACATTCTTTCAATCTAAATTTTAGTAAACTCTACCGCTATGTAGTTTGACTTTTTCCATGCATCTCGTAATGTTTTCGAGATAGGAACACCAACACCGACGTTTGCTGTTAGTTAGTGCTATAAGCGGTTTCATGGCATAGCGCATAGCCATTTTACTGCACCTAGATTGACTCCTATACTAGGCCTGAGCACTGACACAAAAATGGCGGCTGCCGAAGACGGATTTTTTTCAGTGTGTGTATGGACCCTTGAATTTTGTACCAATAATTTTTAAAAGATTTTCCCGCTTTATTTTTCTGAGATTAAACAAGTCAAAGAAATCTTTTATAAAATACTGGTGTCTGAATTTAAGGGATAATACATGCGTTAAAAAAAATCCGCTTTCGACAGCCGCCATTTTTGTGACAGCGCTCAGGCCTAGTATTCAGGGAGCGGTGCCTATAAGGGGAGCTGACACATATCTATCGTCTTGTCCAAAATAACTGCCATATAGGGGCTTGGCTCAATATTAGCCTGCGGCCATAGTTCGGGATATCGCGCTGTTGATGTCCACATTCGCTAACGCTAGCTGGTTTCAGCTTGGTTTTGCTCCCTGAGACCATAATGGCCGATATGATTCGACCTGTATTATAGGAACTCTAACCTAGACCATGCAATGGAGCTGCTGCATCTCCATCTTTTCGCCCAAAATAACCATCCTCTTTTCTTCCAAAGCCGCCTTTGTCTAATCGCTGCATTCAACATTTTCGCCGCCACGTCCTATACAGTTTTTCATCTCATTAAGTGGCGGATGATTCTTCGAGGGTCTGACCACCACCCGCTGAATACTAAGCTTGAGCGCTGACATAAAAATGGTGGTTGCCGAAGGCGAATTTTCTTCAGCATGTGTACGGTCCCTGGAATTTCGGTACCAATGCTTTTAAAGTTTTTTTCGCTTTATTTTTCTGAGATTAAACAAGTAAAAAAAAAACTTTTACAAAATACTGTTGTCTAAATTTAGGGGACCGTACATATGTTAAAGAAAATCTGCCTACGATAGCCGACATTTTTGTATCAGCGTTCAGGCCTAGTACTCAAGGGGTGGTGGTCAGATTACTTACTGGGCAAATTTCTTAAAGTACATTTTAAGGGAAATTTTCGTCTTATTCAGGGTTCGTACGCTTCATGGACTTTTAAGCACCTTTTACCAGAATTTTCGTAAAAAAATATTTAACTTACTTAATGAAAAAAAAATTTATTTTCAGACATAGCGACCAGTACTTTACAAAGTTCCTGTTAGTAAAACACCTAAAATTCCCGGATCCTTTGACGCGTACGAACCCTGTTGCTTGAATGCCGTATTCTTAGAAAATTACTATTATAAATAAGGCAAAAATTTCTATTCCTTTTTACTGGTAGAAGTTTTTCCCGTTAGTAATCAGGTCCTGAATTCAGCCTGTATTAATCTCTAACCGGGTCATTCTCTGAAAATGGCTGTTTTAAAAAAAAACAATTTGCGGCCCAATAAAATTGCCTCAAAAATCTCAAAATTTAGTCTACAAGTACGTTATTGCTATATTTATCAAAAAATAATAGGAACCAAACTGTATCTCATAGTTCTTCTGATATTTTAATTTCAAAGCACTTCCATTGCTAAAATGTTCAAATAAATGATTGGCACCGGAATCTAAGAACAAATTTAAATATGAAATTTTTAAATAGCATTTTTAAATAGGAAAAATGCTATATTTCATATGCATATTAAATAGATAAAAGTTTATATAAAGTCTGATGCCATTGTGGCGCTTGGGATTAAAATTAAATGGTTTCATAAACACACCACCGCCCTTGAAAGGGTTAAAAAAGAAAAGAAATTATGATTAGAAGTCATACTGTCAATATATATATATATATATATATATTTTACTCTGTGTCAATTGAAAAAATAAAGATAAAGCATTAACATTTAGAAGAGTTAATGTTTATTTGAATTAGTACATTTTTTTTACTTCTCCCTGTAAAATAATAAAAATTAAAAATGTATTATCTTTACTTACGGTAATTAAAAGTCTTATGAGTGTTTTAATGTGTATTTTATCGCATTAGATTTTCTTATTTTACAGTTTAGTACAAATATAAATGGATTCAGATCATTCCCTCACAATTTAAATCATTCCCTCATATTAAAATTATGAGAGAATGACGAAATAGTTCTGAAAACCATGTTATACAAAAGTGATTAGTCTTAGGTATATTTTCAGTTACTAAATATCTTTTGAAACACATTTCTAATAATATAACAACATAAAAAGACATTCCATTAGTTTTTATTAAATTTATAACAGATGAGGGAATAACGCGTAATAAAAATACTTATATTGATCTAGTACTTCAAAGCCGTTTTTGAGCAAACGACAAGATGGATACTTCACTTTCCTCTTGTACAAACTGTCCTAGACATATATAAAGCATGTGCAGCTTTCTACTAAGTAAATAATGGCAAATTTATACTTATGTGAGGGAATGACGACAAATGCTAGGGGCATCATTAAAAAGTGCCCTAATTCATTCATTATATACAATATAAATATAATTAAATGGCTAAACATGTATTTAAGTGTGTTTAATGGATTGAGAAAAAATAATTATAAATATATGTGCCGCAATGGCAGAGAAAGCATTTTCTTTCCTACATATGTGAATGGAGACATAGTAAGGGAATGACATTTGCATTAAAAAATACATTAAATTTATCAAATTTCAATTTCAATAAGCAAATAATTACAGTTTATATGTATAACTGATTAATATTGATAGTTTAAATCAGTTTTTCTTTTTGTAATTTTAAAAATATGTCTTCAAGACCCCTGGGACATAAAATTGCCACTTTTCAGAGAATGACTCAACCATAGCTGTCGCTTTTCTGGGGTTAACCCCTTCGCGACGGGAGCTTTTTACGAAATGTTTATTACTTTGCTACCGGTTTTAAAAAACAGAAGTTTGTGCCTATTTAAATTGGGAAAATGCTCGGATTAAATAAGGCAAATTTTACAGTAAAATTTTACTGGTGAGGATAAACGAGGATCCTTGGGCCTATTTCCGGCACGTATACGTGTCGCTCGTCCCCAAGGGGTTAATGGGGGCAGGCACGCAGATTCCATGTGCACGTTTTAATGAAGTGTGGTGATAAAGTGTTGTCATGGAATATTCAACAAATAATTCAGATATCGTAAAAGAATTTAATGTAATGTGGATCAATAACAGATTTTATCTGATGGGGGAAAACGATAATAATCTCAAGCAAGTTATTCATGTTATTATTATTTTTTTTTATGCGCGTTGAAGATCTATCTTCAGCTATATATAAATCTATCTTCAACTGTGTTTTCAAAAGGTCAAACTTCAATTTTACGTCTATAAAAGGAAAGATGCTGTGGACGCAGGTTCGAGTTCAGGCCCTGGCTAAATTTTCACTCCAGTTGGATTTATTGTATTAATTATGTTTAAAGTCTGACTAAATATACACCGCGTCCCAAAAGTTTAGACAATCAATAAAATTTGCATTAACATAAAAAGTAAAAAGGTACAATTAAAATTCGTGAAATAGGTAATATATAAAAACAGTTTTGCTGATATACACATATAAATTATGATAAAATTTTGAAATTATAAAATATACATTAAATTATATAAAAATGTGCTGTCCCAAAAGTATAGACACGCGTAATTTTTTTTTGGTTTTACATTTATAAAAGTAACTAAAAACTTACTTTTAATATTTACTTGTATTGCCACGACATTTTATAACATCAAATACACGTTGCTCCATAGAATTAACTCAGCATTGCATTATAGAAGAATGTATTTCATACCACGTTTTGTCAAATGCAATTTTTATGTCATTTGTACATGCAGATTGCTTTCCATTTTCATATATTTTACGAGATAAGATCTCCATATGTTTTCCATGGGATTCAAATCTTAACTAAGTGCTGGCCAGACTAATAGTGTGATATTGTTTTACCTAAACCATATTTTCGATTACCTGATGATAGAATGTTATTAAAAATGGCTTCAGTTGATAATTTATCTTTGCGTGAAATTGCATCAATTTCCATAATTTCAAAAAGTACTGTACACAGAAGAATTAAAGCTTCAACAAATATTGTTTACAGGAGAATGAAAGCAAAACCTTGCTTAAAGCAGAGACATAAAAATGCACGTCTAAAATGGGCTAGAAAGCTTATGTCATACGGTGAAAAATGGATTTCTGTCATCTTCAGTGTTGAAAAGAAATGGAATTTTAGACGACCCTGATGGTCATAAATTTTACTTGCATGACCTAAGAAAAGAACCCAAGAACTGTTTAAGCAATCAACAAAGCGGAGGGTTTTCTTTCTACCGCCAAACATTCCTAGGATTTATGGACAAAAAATGAAATCAGAGAATTATCAGGATATTTTACGTACGAATTTATTGCCACTTATGGATTTGCCAGCAAACCCGATTGTGTTTTCCAACAAGATGGGGCATTCATCCATACCTCCACATCATCGAAAACATGGTTTAGGCAAAACATTATCACACTATTAGACTGGCCAGCACTTAGTCCAGATTCGAATCCCATGGAGAATATATGGGGGGGTCTTATCTCGTAAATATATATGAAAATGGAAAGCAATATACATGTGTAAATGACTAAAAATTGCAATTGGCAAAGCGTGGTATGAAATACCCCCTTCTGTAATGCAATGCTTAGTTAAATCTATGGAACAACGTGTATTTGATGATATAAAGTGTCGTGGCAATATATCAGGTTGTAACGAAAATTTTCCGCCAAACAAAATTCTTAATAAAGTTAGAAAATAACCCATGAAAGCAGTATTTTTAGTGCGAATAGTGATCACCACCCAAATCTATGATGTTCTTCCAACGTTTTTGTAGTTTTTCAAAGTCTTCGCTCCGAGGCTTTGAGTCCAAAAACACATCAACCTCATTTCGGACGTCCTGTGCAGAGTTAAAGATAGTACCAGCAAGGTGTAACTGCAGGTGTGAAAAAAAGGCTGAAGTCCGAAGGAGTGTTCTCGGGGCTATATGGTGGGTGTGGCAAGAGATCCCATTCGAGTCCAGACGGTGAATGCAGACACATATGATCTAGCATTGTCTTGATGAGACATTACCTTCTTGTGTTTGAACTCATTTTGGCGTTTTGCCTTGATAGAGCAGCATTAACACGGATTAGCATCTCGCTGTACGCCTTACTGTCCATGATTTTAAACTTTTTCCAGATACTGTTTGTGGATAATACCATGGCTGTCCCACCAAACACAAAGCATTATCTTTTGTTAGTCAAATTGCGCTTTGTGACGCTGTCGACGGGCTCATTGGGCGCAGACCAACCCGCTTTTCGGCTTGTGTTGTTGAAGTAAATCCACTTTTCGTCACAAGTGACGATCCAGTCCAGAATTTTGTTCTTGCGTTGATATTCGAGCAGATTAGTGCAGGCCTGAACACGCCTGTCTTTATCTGTTTGAGCCAGCTCATGCGGCACCGGCGATTGAACTTGTGCGTCAAGTTTATAGGATGTATAGCACGACTAATGGGCATGGCACTAACGTCTAATTCTTTAGCTAGCTCTCGAGTGGTGGAATACTGATCTTCTTCCACGAGATCTCGCAGGCGGGCTTCATCAACATAAGCAGGCCGGCCAGAGCGCTCTGCTTTTTGAATATCATAGTCCTTGTTTTTGAACTTTCATTTTTCAAACCTTTACAGTGTCATATGATACAACAGTTGTACCGAAAGGACATACACATGATTCGGTGACATTCTGTAGCTGAGATTTTGCAACAGTACTGAAAGTAAATGATGGTTCTAATCTGGCAGCGTGATAGCTCCATTTCAGACACCCTGTACTTAATGATAACGATATATTTTTACAAATTTCACAACGCAGTGTTATAAAGGAAGTATCTTTCTTTCAAATGCCAAAATTCGTTTGACAAAATATGAGCAAACACGTCAACCCGAACGGTTTGCACAGACGATATTAGCTGTGGCGGAAAACTTTCGTTACAACCTGATAATTAAATATTAAAAGTAAGCTTTTAGTTACTTTTATAAATGTAAAAAAAAAAAAAAAAAAAAAAAAAAAAAACGTGTCTATACTTTTGGGACAGCACGTTTTCATATAATTTAATGTATATTTTATAATTTCAAAACTTTTATCATAATTTATATGTGTATATCAGCAAAACTGCTTTTATTTATTACCTATCTCACGAATTTTAATTGTACCTTATTACTTTTTATGTTAATGCAAATTTTATTGATTGTCCAAACTTTTGGGACGCGGTGTATATACCTTTAATAATAATAAAAAATATTTGAATTCAGACATTAATTTATGTGCTTTTAAATATATATTGTGGACCGTTGAAAAAAAATGTATTCACCGTTATCGTGTCATTCTGTGCTATCTGATAGGTGGACGGTGACGTTCCCCAACATGGTTTATTAGTTAGGAATTGCTGAGATAGGACATCGACCAAGGTAGCTTAGTGGTTAGAGCAACAGCACTTAAGCTGTGGACCCAGGTTCAAGTCCTGGCACTGGCTAATTTTCCTCTCCAGTTGGGTTTATTGTATTAATTGTGTTTAAAATCTGTCTTAATATATGTATGCCTACCTTTAATAATGAAGGAAACTAAATAATAAATGTAACATATGGCATTGTCACGTAAAATCTTACAATAAAACCGGACTAGCATCGTTTAAATATTGATCAAAGTATCTCGAAGTGGATTAAAATTCTTATCAATGTCCGTAATTGCTATTTAATGAAGTATAATCTGCTTATGTTTTAAAGCCTTATTACTTTTCAGACTTTTTTTTTAGTTTATTTTGAATTTCTTTATTTCTCATTAAATATTTAGACATATTATAGTCAAGAAAATACAAGGTGTGCCTATTAAATAATGAGACTAATTCTGTAAAATATTTTATTTTAAATTTATACATATTTAATTTTTATCCCCTTCAATATACATCCCTTCTATATCCTTTCAACGCTCCAAGCGAATTTTCCATTGTTTGAAAGAGTGCTGGAAGTTTTCTTCTTTGTGCTCTTTCATGACACGTGTCGTTTTTTTCTTTTACTGCTTGAACGGCCTGAAATCTGATTCCTTTTAATGCAGAATTAACCTTGGGGTCAGATAAAAATCCCATGATGCCAGATCAGGCGAATAAGGCGGATGGTACAACACTGGAATGTTATACTTGTTTAGAAACGTCTTGACATGAAATGCAGTGTCAGCTGGTGCGTTCGTTGCTCTGATGAAGCACTCATGTCTTGATCTTCCCAAATTCCTGTCTTTCTTTTGTATTTTTTCATGGGGTTGAGCAAGGGCCTGAAGGTTGCAAAGTTGATTAATAGTTTGACCTTCAGGAAGGCATTGAAGATACACAATCCTATGAATATCAAAAATTTTCTCCGTTTTTGGAGTAGAAGGGCGTCCCGGGAGAACATCATCTTCAATGTGTTCTCGGTCATCTTGGAAACGCTTAACCCCTTGAGGAACAAGTAATTGTGTTTCTCTAATGTCGAATTCACACCGGAATCTAAAAAAAAAAAGTTATTGCAAAATAGGGAAAAGCAATTTTACAACTTATTTCCACCTATGTTAGAAAAGTAAAATTTAATAAAATTTGTCTGGTGCAAATCTTCATTAATTGTAGGTGGGATAAAATATATCGCACCGCCACTCTAGGGGTTAAGGGGATCAGGTAAGTGAAATTAGGGAAACAAATCGATTTTTACATTTTTATATCATTAAATAGTTTAAACTTTTATCTTTCCAACGATGTGTAACACATGTTTATATATTAAAAACAGAAGTGTTGGAATTATTCATTCTTTCTAACAGTACTTCACAGCTTAATGGCCATTTAAATCTTTAATTGACTTTTTCTCAAAACTTGGATTTTTCATGTTTGTGTTTCCTTTTTTCAATATCTATTAAATTTAAGAGCTCAATTTTTTTAAATACTGTTATTATATTATATTGTATACTTTAGCGCAGGGATTTAATGATTTGTAGAGAATTGTTTTATTTTATGCAGTGAAATCTTACCAAAAATGCTAATTTAAAAATGCCTTTCAATACATAATTAATACTTAATTTTCAGGTTCACTTAGAAAGAAAATGGTCTGTTAAAATACGTAAGCATGTTACTCAAACTACTCTAAAAATTCTAGACCTCTATATTTCACAATTTCTTAGAAAAAGATACATAAAGTTGGTGAATTTTAACATGGCGGAGATAGAGCTTACCCGGTCCCCTTAAACCACTTAAAAATCTGCACAACTGATAAACATTCATTGTCGTACACTTCTCTTAACAAATAATGAGTTTCAGTAGTGGATATTCCAAGTTTAAAAGGGAATTTCACATTAATTCGTTGCTCTTTTAAAACACTCAACATTTTCCCGACGAAACACTAAAACAGGGTCAAGAATAAATAAAGGTCACTGTCAGACAAATTGGAATACAACTAATTTAGACGCAGATAGATTATACAAGAAGATTTGAACTACACAACTATTGGTCGTACGAATTTGGCGCATGCGCATTTCTTCTGTAGAAGCATTAGTCTAGTTATGAAATAGCTACATCTCGTATATTAGGAATCTATATTAATTATCAAAAATATTGTTTAATAAATACTTCAGTTCTCTTTTCTAAATATATTTATTTTTTCTTTTATAGGTAAGTTTTAAAACCTACTCTTAATCTGCAAGTGACGATAAAATTGCTGCGATCTCTCATTATTTTATCGCTTGTATATAGAATGCAAATGTCAACAGTTTGTTTCAGTAGGTGAGTAATATATATGTATATATTTCACATTTCCTTTAAAATTTATCTAGAAATAATACTTAAGATTCTCCAACATTACTCCTGTGAGTTGATTAATATTATACATACCGTAACATACTTCAATTATTATCTGACACATTTCATTTTGAAATTTTTCCTACACCAGCTGGTTTGTTAGGTCACAGGCTATTAAAGCCTAAGAGCTCATATGTCCGCAGGTTCTGTATGTACGTACGTACAGGGTGACAATTATTTAACTATATGAAATTAAACCGTCATAACTTCTCAACGGTTTGCGCGATGAAGTTCAAACTTCGTGGTTGGCCGCAGGGCATGATGGGAATTATGTCTGCACGGCAATGTAGCACGGCAATGAATGTTTAGCAGTTGTGCAGATTTTTAATTATTATGCGCATGTGCACGCAACTTATTGTTGTCGGCCATTTTGGCGCATTTGGGACACTGAGAATCCGCATTTCGCAATCGAGAAGTCTCTCCACCCTCAACGGGTGGCAGTGTGGTGTACGGAATAATTGGTCCAGTCACGGAATAATTGGTCCGATATTCGTTGACGACACGGTGACTACTGAACGATACGTGAATGTTTTGGAAAATGGTTTCATCCCCCTTCTCCAAAGTGACCCTGATTTCGACAAGATGTGGTTCATGCAAGACGGAGCTCTACTCCATCGGACAAAGAAAGTTTTTGATGTCCTGGAGGAGCACTTTGGGGACCGCATTCTGGCTCTGGGCTACCCAGAGGCCACTGGAAGGGGACTCGCTTGGCCGCCATATTATCCTGATCTTAACGCATGTGACTCATTTTTGTGGGGCTACATTAAAGACAATGTGTACAGAAATAACCACAAAGACATTGCTGAGCTGAAAACTGCCATTCGGGAGGTCATCGACAGCATCGATGTTCCAACACATCAGCGGGTCATGCATAATTTTGCTATTCGTCTGCGCCACATCATAGCCAATGATGGCAGCCATATCGAACATGTCATAACCTAAATCCAAATATCTGTAGTGACGTTTACATGTTGAATAAAGTTTCTGCACTCAGTAGTTTTTGAATAATTTACGTTTTATTTCATATAGTTAAATAATTGTCACCCTGTATGTATGTATGTAACCCCATAACTCTTGATAGAAATATCTTATTTGCTTCAAACTTTTTATATAGGTTCATTCTGATAAGGCGCTTATCTGATTAGGTTTGGGGGTTCATTGATTAACCTTCTAATTCCCTTTCTAGAACATGTTTTAGGAATTCGGCAGTTCAGAGAATCTGAATTTACATCATAAAATTTTAGTGATAAATATCGCTCTCTTTAAATACGGAATGTCTGTTTTTAAATAAAGCAAATATTTCTATTTTTATTTTCTGTTGTGAATTTGGAATAGCCGAATTATAATATCTACTAAATTCAAAACACTATTGTTTGCATATATGCAACCATGCGCATTAAAGGTTAAGTATAAAAGGGGAGGGAAAAAGGCTAATACCTCTTAATTTAGATGAATGGGTTTTTCATGCAAAATTATTCAATTTGCTTCAAATTCGATATACCGGTTTATTCTGATAAGCCGCTTCCCTGATTAGATTTAAAGGTTCATTGGCTAGGTATAAAGGGGGGATAATTCCCCTTAAAATAGATAAATAGGTTTTTCATGCAGAATTATCCGATTTGCTTCAAATTTGGTATATCGGTTTATTCTGATATGGCGCTTCTCTTATTAGATTTGGAGGTTCATCGGATATGACCTAATCGCCCCGCTTAATTTAGCTAAATGTGTTTTTTGTCGATTCCTTTATTTTTCGAGTTCCATTATTCTT
Source organism: Maratus speciosus (assembly GCA_963932465.1). Lineage (NCBI taxonomy): Eukaryota > Metazoa > Arthropoda > Arachnida > Araneae > Salticidae > Maratus > Maratus speciosus. Next base: position 475,502,816 of record OZ010797.1, read on the forward strand.
TGAAATAATAGTATAATATACAATTAGGGTGAATAGCCTATGAGTTCAATACCACCTGTTTAACTGGGCATTTTATTTATTTTATTTTATTAGTAACACAAAACTGACTCTTACTAAATATTGCCTTTTGCTGCATAAACGATGTATTGCACCTTATCTTAATCTTTAATATCAACTGATAAATTTAGGCTAAAACTTCTGGATTCATTGCTTTTTTTATGAAAGATAAAATTGTCAATGATATCATAAGGGTAATTATAGTAGTGGTTTTCATTGTGAGCCTAAAATATTTCAACTCCTTTGTTTTAATTCAGGATCGGTCGGAACTGTATTTCAAAAATGTAAAGGCAGGTAGAGGGGACCTAAATAAGCAGATTTCGTATAGAAATGTGGGTGCAGAAATGTAGCGTTGAGGCAGTAGAGGGAGCTGTTAAGTTCGGTGGATGAAAATGCTTCGCTAGCTTGAATCGTCATTCCCTCATGGATTTCGAGCAATATGCATCGATACGCCAATACGGAGTTTGCCGACATGCATTTCATGTATAAGGCTGCACAAGGAAATGGCCCTCACCCAACGCATGTCCAACAGCTTTTTGAGCTTGTCGAAGGACTATTCTCCACTATGCATAATACTGCTTCTTCAGCAGCAGGAATTCTGCGATATCTTATAGTGCTCTTATTACGCCTGGGCGAATAAAACGATCCACTCACCCACCTCTCGATGAAGAGGCTCAAATGTTCGGGGATCCGGCAGAATCCTACCCGAGATTCGTTAATCTAAATCCTTTGAGAAGCCAATCCATTTCCTTGCGCAATCCCATACATGAAATGCATGTCGACAAATTCGGAATTGGTGTAAATAATGCATATCTCTCAAAATCCTTGGGGGAAATTACGATTCAAGCCAACGAAGACAATTCATCTGCTGCATTCAACAGCGTCCTCTACTGCCTCAACACTGCCTTTCCTCATCCACATTCCCATACAAAATCTGCTTATTTTGGTGTCCTCTACCTGCCTTTTAATTTTTTGAGATATAGTTCTGAACCACCCTGTATACGGTTTAACCCTTAATTGCATAGTGATGTAAATTTCCATCACCTTTTTATTTAATTTTTAATACATAAATTAAGTTCTTACAACCACTATATTTATATAAAAATGTTAATCCTCTAAAATTTACAAAAATATGATACTAATTAAAGTTAAAAATCTATCTTAAGATTTCTGGTGTCTATTCCTTAATATAAAAATAAAAAATACAATTCTAAAAGAATAATTCATGCAATTAAGGGTTAAAATTGCAGATGAATGTTTCGATTTTATGACTCTGTTATCTATCATAATTTTCAGTGTCTCTTAAAAATATATTATCACATTTACGAAAAAAAAAGAGCTTTGATAAACTGTTCTTCTTGAATTTTTACGTAAAAAAACGGGTATAATAGTATAAATCTTATTTACTCTATAACGATATAAAGAAATGAACCTGATCCCGTTTCCCAATTGTATCCGGTTCCCAATTTGTTACTCCAAGAAAAATGGATATGATATCAAATATGTCTCAAAGGGTTCAACATTGTGATACTTTCTATAAAGAAAGGTTACGGATCAAGAATTTCTAGTATTGGTTAAAAGGAAAAAATACTTTTATACGATTCTAACACGATAAAATGTATTTTGAAAGTTGTCACTCATTTTTTTTTTTCGAGAAACTTGTCATGAACGTAACGTCTAAAATGAAGTTATAGAATATTGATAAAAATTCCGGTATTTAACCCCTTCGGGACGGGAGCCTTTTACGAAATTTTTAATCGTTTGTCACCGTTTTTTAAAAACAGAAATTTGTGTCTTCATGAATCGAGAAAATGCGCTGATTAAGTAAGGCAAATTTTACAGTAAAATTTTACTGGTGAGGAAAAACAAGGATTCTGGTGTGCTTCATAAATGCATGCGGCTATACGTGCCGCTCGTCCCCAAGGGTTAAAGGGAAATAAAAAATTACATAATATTCAAAATAGAACGTAAAATTAAACTAATAGTTTGCCTTTTTATTATTTTTCTGTACTTAAGCAGTGTTGTCAGTTGGCTACTTTTTTTTAAATTCAGATTTCTTGATTGCCACCACTTTTTTGAAAAGGTAAAATTACCTTTGTTTTCGCCTTAATTAATACGTCATTAAATAAGGTACCATTTCAAAAAAGTAGTGCCAATCAAGAATCTGAATATAAAAAAAGTAGCCCATCTGGCAACACTGTACTTAAGTAGAAAAATAAATTTAAATGTAATAAAAATGTAACAAGCTTCTGGCGAAACCCTTCTGGCCCGCCACTTAAATAAACAGCCATGCGACGGTAAATAAGATAAACAAATCGGAAATTGTACGTCAAACGGGGCAAATGAGGTGCATTCATACTGTAACTAGTTTTATGAATATTCATATTTTAGTACAATAGCTGTTGCACTCTTTTGCAAAAATGCATGAATATAAAATTCATTACGATTCTATATATTAAATTCAGTAATACGGAAATAATGAAACTCCATCTTAAATAGGACGCCATCACTATGACAACATAGAATTATAACCTATCAAGGAATATCATTGAATTAATTGCGTAGGATAGGATTTAATAGAATGAAGAAAATTTACGAAATGAAGAAATACGTGTTTGTGCGTAAAATCGTTGTTAAAGATTTTAGCTTTTTTATTAAAATTCGCACAAAGTTGTTTGATTTATGTTTATAATGAAGAAAACTTTTATTGTTATATTTTAAGTTTTGATTCGATGTTCATAAAATTTGAAATGACTCGACAAAATTTTGCAACGATTATACTTATTAAATTTAAACCATTCGTTTGGATAGTTTTTGCGCTGTTATATGCGGACAGACGGACGGACAGGACGACGACTATATTTGCTATGTATTTATATAATTACGAACATTTCAGTAGCGTGGCGTGAAAATTTTCGGTGGTCATCGCAATTATTTAAGTTTGTGGTGAAAAATTATTAACTCTAAAATTCAATGGTTGAATGTTCAAAAAAGAAACTTTAAATCTTACCTTCACTTATACATGAACTCCAAATGTTCTGCTAAAACTGGATCGTAGAGTTTAAAAAGCTTATTAAGAGTTTTAAAATATTGCTTGGTCATCGCCGCATCCAGCGATGACCGGAGGCCACGCCACTGGAACATTTATATACATCTACAAAGGTTTATTTAAAGTCAATGATACCAAGTTGGAAATTGTTCGTCAAAGGTGGCAAATTAGGTGTATTCGTACTATAACTAGTTTTATAAATATTTTTTGCACCGCATATTGTAATGAATGTATATTTTAATGCACTTCATAAGTTTATATCAATTTCCTTCTGTTCAAAAGGCTATAACATCATTAAAATGCATTTGCAATAATTTTTCCTATTGGCCGTAATGTAACGGTAAACGTATGACTGTTCCTTGTAAATTAAACTGTACATTCGATTTTCATAAAATTTGAAATAACTCGACAAAATGTTACATCAATTATATATTTAAAATTTCAGACAATTCGGTTGTGTTGTTTTTGCTCTTGCTCTGTTATATGCGGACAGACGGACTGAACGACGACTATAGGTATTTTTGAACCAACCCGAATGAAAATCATTGTTTCAACGTGGCCTGGTACGTTCAAAGGTCAATAAAATTAGACCTGGACCAGAAATATTTGCAAAAAATTCTTACAATCGTCATTATTCTACAATTAAATCTTAAAATTTATTCTTTTTAAAGACTAGTAGATTTGTGCGCTTATTAAAATATGGCTAAATTAAAATATAGTGAAGCGTGTGAAAAAGAACCTGCCTATGACGAAATCCTGTCTTAAACGGAAAAATGTGTTGATCAATCCAAAATGAATATATTAATACGCATCTTTTTCTTCCCTATGCAATTGCGTCTTTGAAGATTTTACTGTATAGCATTTTTCTGATTTTTAATACATGGAATATGAATTAACACTATTAATGATAACTGAAACACTTACATACAACAAATAGTGATTTATTAAAAAAATAAATATCATAGGCTACGGCACTTCTATAAAAATTAAGATTATACACATAAAAAAGAAGAAAAAGCTAAGATAAGAATTTTTGGTTAGATCTTCTCGTAAGATGCAATTTTTTGAACAAATCGACGTAAAAAATCAATGTTTTGCAGAAATTTACTCGGTTCGGGCCGGGCTCTGGCCGAGACTTTAACTTCTTTTCGGTCCCGGCGGGGTTGGGGCAAACTGTTACTTTTATACCGAGTCGGGCTGCTTATAACTTTTAAATCGGTCCGGTCTCAGGCCTAACTTTTAATTTTAACCGGGCCGAATTTTTTCACAATAAAATCGTATATTTTCCCGACTATTCATGGTAATACCAGAAATTGGATTTTCAAACGCATTATGCTTTTTCTAAATTGTTCATTTAAACATTATCTTTCACCTTAGTAAGCTGTGGAGTTTTGCCATAGTATACTGAATGTGTTGGAAAGTGTTTCATAATATATGTCAAACGCATGATTTTTCATTTTTGCTTTTTTATGCAGTTATTTTCACTTTCAAATCCAGCTCATAAATAGAGTTGACCTCATACAAAAAAATAAATCTCCAACCAAAATTAAAACACTAAGAAAGATTGATGCAGAGATCGGCCTCAGATATCCAACGCACACACACACAATAATCATAGGTATCCGCACACATTCGGAAGTGATTTTTTGAAATTTTTGTCTTGTTATCCATTTTTTATAATGACATTTACTTTAAAATTTTGAAAAAAATATAAAAATTTTAGTATTTGCCCACAAATAATTTTTTAAAGAGAAAAACAGTCAAAATTATGTCAAAAATTGTTATTTCTGCAAAACGTGATAGCTCAAAAATAAAACAATGTATTGACATTTTGTAAATTGCATAATAAACAGAATAACTTCCTCTAGGACTTGGACTACGTACATTATAATCTCATCTCTATCTCAGATGCTATGACAGTTAAACTACTAATGTAATGAAAAATTCGCAAAATTTGTCTCAAGTTTGTCATTTACACCAGTGTAAATATAAACTATTTAGTATAGTACCATGAGTGTAGTCTATTCCCTCAAAAGACATTTGTAAAAGAGGTAGAGCAAATTTCGTGGCATTTCATGCATAATTTTTTGTTTTAGGAAGTTTTGCGTATGGTAAAAATCTGAAAAACTTCATTTTGAGAAAAACCTAAAAATGACTTTTAGGATAGATGTAAGATAATATAAATAACGTAACAGATATAGATGATGTCTCGGGTTCTATTTTAGATACTGAAAAAATTTAAGCAGATTTCGATAGATAAAAGATTTTGTTTTAATATTATCGCAAAAAATGAAAAATCGATATTTTGATAGAAAATGACGTTTTAAAGGTGTTCGGAACCTTAAAATTACTGAAATGCGAAAGAAATTTTTCAAAAGAACGCTGTTATTGGTTTAACATAAGCTTCAGATGTCTTCGCTTGACTAGTGTCGGTTCTTAACCCCTAATTCTCACTCCCGTCATATTCTCGGGCTGCGTCTTTTACTCAGATTGTTTGATTCCCACCAGTTTTATAAAACAGTGAAATTGGGATATATTTTAGTATCGATTTACCTGTCATTAAAAAAGGAAAATATTTCTTTTTCATAAAAGTGGTGCCAATAAGCAATTTGAATTTTTTAATCGCAATTTAATTCGAGCGTGAAGGGGTTAAACAATTTGTATTTACATCAACAAATACAATAACATACATTTATTTTTTAAAAACGTCATCACCCTTCCTGTACATTTATCCTCTAAAGTAGCCATACTCATCCTGCGGCCCAGCCACATTTTAAATGCGGTCCAAGACACATAAGCATTAATCATATTTATAAATTTCAATTGAGATGCGCATAAAAGTAATTAAGACCTTCACTGCTGTTTTAAAAATTTTCATGGAAAGACAACATTTGTCTCATTATTTATAATTCCTTTAAAATTATGTTAAAACATCTTAAATGCGGTTTTCTCTGTCAAAATATTTCTTTATTAATATTTGGTGCCATTTGTGCTACAATGTTACATTTCTCAATCTACAAGACTAAACAAACATTATTCCAAAATATTTAAATTTGTAATTTGCACTATATATTTCTACAAATAAGTTTAAGTAAAATTTTTGCATTGAGCAAAAGATTGATTTATTAGGGAAAATCTGATGATTTTTTTCTTTAGAACTTTGAAATTCTTCATTGTTATATTGTAACGTTTTATACTTATTATATAGCTGTTACTGTTTTTTCGGGTTGAACGTTTTTCGTGAAAAAAATTAGCACAAAAAAATGTGTACCTTACTGTTTCCAAACAGCAAAATTCGTAACCCATTTTGACATTTGCAATAGAAATTTACGACAAACTTCTTTGTTTGGAAAGAGTAGTGATAAAAAAAAAAATTGTAACATTTTTTCTGCGCAAACTTTCAATCCTACCCATAATATTAAATTTGTTATATAGTTTTGTTATACTTCTATTGTTATCTTACTATTTTTTTTACCCTTTTTAAAGTGTATTGTTGCCCGTCTAACCTCACAAATATATATCTGCGGCCCGCGAGAAAAAAAAAAAAAAAAAAGAAAAAGGTTGATTATGATTGCCTATAAAGTTTTGAATTTAAAATGTAAGAGAAAATATAAATTCTAAGGGATAAAGAAGAATATCTTAAATGCGTACACTGAAGAATAACTTTTATCTTCCTAGTCTTAACACGTCTAGAAATAATAGAAGAAATCAATACTGTATCTTATCTGCTACTTTTTTTCCTCACTTGTTACTCCAGCCAATCAAAATATCATAGCAGGGCATGTCCCTAAAGATTTAAACACATAACTCTTTTTCTAAAAAGATTTGAAGAAGGAAAATTTCTGCCATTAATAACAAGCCAGTGATTCTCTGTATAAAAATCTTTTGATTTTATTTTGACGTATAAGAAAATGTTTTTAAAGTTTCTAGTTAGTTTTTAAGCTAGCTTTAAATTAATTTAATACGCAAATCCCTTGTGTAATATTGCTTTACCGGGAATAGATAAATATTTTTGTCTAATTATGATCTTCTTCACAACTTTTTCTAATTAAGACATGAAAGCAATTCTCATACGAAAAGTGAATTTTCATTAGAGAATTTTCATTTCTAAATGAAATGCATTTTAAAATAAATACTTTTGGACTAAAAAAATCTTTCAAATACTGCTTCACGTCATAAAAAGTAAGAGGAAATCGAATCCGCTAGTTTCCTGCTACTTCTTTTACCACACTTGTTAAAGATATGATATCAAGGCATGTTACTAAAGGTCTAAATCCATTACTTTTATAACTTGTATGTTGTGGCCATCACAAAACTTTCTTCTATATAAATCGCATCACTTAAATCATTTAAATAGTACAAGGAATTATATTAATTTAGCACCAATTCATATCAAAGTATATCTGAATTTGAAGTTTGATGAAAATTCGTGCATTTGTAATTGAGATAGAGCTATAGCGGAAATTTTGAAAAATGCAGCATTTTATGCGCCACCTCTTGAGCAATTTATACTAAAACATAAACAGCGCTAACTGATATCAAAGTATACCTGAATCTGAAGTTTGATCAAAATTCGTGCATTAGTTATTGAGAAAGAGCTATGATTGAAATTCTGAAAAATTCAGCACAGCACCGCCACCTGTTGAGCGATTTGCACCAAAACATAAACAGCACTAATTCACATCAAGGTATACCTGAATCTGAAGTTTGTTGAAAATCCAAGTAATAGTTCTTGAGATAGAGCTATTGCGGAAATTTCAAAAATGCAGCATAGCAGCGACACCTGTTGAGCGATTTACACCAAAATCTATAACACATCAATTCATGACAAGGACTAACTGAATCTGAAGTTTGATGAAAATCCCTACATAAGTTCTGGAGATTGCGCTATTGTGGAAATCGCGAAAATGCTGCATAGCAGAGCCACCTGTTGGGCGATTTACACCAAAAACTAAACAGCACTAATTCATATCCAGGTATATCTGAATCTGAAGTTTCTTGAAAATCTGAGCTTTAGTTCTTGAGATAGGGCTATTGCGAAAATCACAAAAATGCAGCATAGCAGCACCACCTGTTGCGTGATTTACACCAAATTGTATAGAACTTTGATTCACATCAAGAACTAACTGAATCTGAAGTTTGATGATAATACGTGCGTTAATTTTGGAGATTGAGCTATTGTGAAAATCGTGAAAATTGGTGCATGACAGCGCCACCTGTTGAACGATTTACACCAAAAACTAATCAGCACCAATTTATACCAGGGACTAACTGCATATAAATTTTTATTAAATTCCGTGCATTAGTTTTTGAGATAGAACGCCAACAAAATGTATGTCACATACAGACAGACAGACATTTTGTAAAAACATGTTTTTCGGAATCTCTGACCGCTAAAACGTGTGCATCCGTCGAAAAACGACAGTCGAAAATTTTCACGAATCCATTACTTTCTTCTTGTAAAGATAGAATGAAGTAAAACTATTGTGTAAAAAATTTTTCTAAGATCAATCACGATTCGTGATTCGTCATACTCAAACTTGTGATTACATTTTTTCATTAAAGAAATTATTTTAAAAATTTATGCATTTCTTAAAGTTAGTGTATGAATAATTTTATGTACAAATTTATCATGCAACGTTCCAAATTCATTGCCTTTTCGTTGTATTTAATAAGCTCGCAAACCTGCTATAAATTGAATAATAATTCCCTGAAGATGTTTATAACTTTAATATACAAATAAATAATCGTATGTTTTCAAAACCCGCTAGAAGCCCCCTTTTCATTAGAAAATTTTCATATCTTTATTCGAATTTAAACTTGCCAAAGGACCCAATCCCAAAACTTTCTTCTATCTCATACATGCAAGTATTTCGAAATTCACTAACGAAAAAAATGAAATCAAAAGTTTCTGTACAACGAATCACGAATTGTGATTGATCTTAGAAATTTTTCATCGACAATATTTTTATAAAAGTAATGGATTTAGACCTTTAGGGATATGCCAAATTTAAATGACTATCCAAGCCCATCATGAGGATTCTAAAAATATGAGAATTCCGTGCATTAGTTTTTGAGATATGACTGCTGCTAAAATCGTGTAAATCATGAAAAATGTAGCATAATAGCGCCACCTGTTGGGTGATTTCCACCAAAACCTAACCAGCAATAATTTGTGTCAAAGACTAACTGAATCCGAAGTTTGGTGAAAGCTCGTACATTAGTTTTGAGATTGTACCATTGCGGAAAACGTGAAAAATGCAGCATAGCAGCGAAACCTGTTAGGTGATTTACACCAAAGTATAATCAGCACCAATATTTATCACTGTCTACCTGAATATGAAGTTTATTGAAAATTCATGCATTAGTTCTTAAGATGGAGTTATTTCGGTGATCGTGAAAAATGTAGCATAGCAGCGCCACCTGCTAAGAGATTTACACCAAAAACTAATCAGCATGAATATACATTAGGCATTAACTGAATATAATTTTTTATTAAATTCCGCGCATTAGTTCTTGAGATAGAGCACCCGCAATATTTGTGTCACATACAGATAGAGTCAATATCAATTGCAGACAGAGTCACAGACAGACATATTGAAAATTCATGTTTTTTGGAATCTCTGATCTCTAAAATGTGTAAATCCGTCGAAAACCGTAAGTGGGAAATTTTCACGAATCCAATAGTCATTCAGGGTAACTTTGATCCGCATTTTTTCTATTTTCATATGCCTCACTCTTATTTTAAGAATATTGTTGCAAATAGGGGCATAAAAGAGAAGAAATGATCCTAAATTATTGTATGACTATAAAAAATTAAGGATTAATAATGATAAAAGCTATAAAAAATGAATTTTTATCCTGGTTCAAAGTTACCCAGCCATTTAGGGTAATTTTGCCCCATTTGATAAATATTATCTAAAATAATTCATTATAAAAAAAGTATTATAGTTAGGACAACTGTGAACCCCCAAAAATGTTTTCAGATATGTAAAGACTCCGAATTTACATTTCCACCATCACAAGATTGGTATAATTTATGATTTTACAACAAATATCAGGCATAAGAAAAGTAGAAGAAAACCATGAACATTTAGAAAAAAAAATGTTTATTGTTCATATAAAACATAAACATGCAGTGGAAAACAATTTTCAATGTTTTATCTCAATAATATATCCACAGTTACAGTAATACATACTAGTACTATTCAAACAAGATTAAAAAATATCGAATGTATGAAATGTCAAATTTGAGTAGTTCCGCCCCGAAAAACGCCTTTCAATGAACTGTATGTATTTTACACATATTTGTGAAAATATTTACATGTTATATATAATGTTCATTTTCGGCATTTATATAAAATATACGTGGAAATATGGGAAATTTTTGACAGTAGCACCTATAATTTGTAAATTATAAACATCAGTATAACTTTGAGCCGGCTCAAAGTTACCCTGAAAATGTGGTAAAATATTAGTGCCTTCTTATTTTACATTTGGGTAAAACCAATTTTCTTTGTGCTTTTAAAGATTTTTTTTTCGTCATTTTTTATTATCTAGATTTTACTAAATAACAATAATATTGTTTAAATATGTATTTAAGCTGCACAAAATTAGCATCCGCACAGAAAAAAATCAATTTTACACTTAAAATATAACCTTGCAAAGTCATATCTAGCTTGAAAAATGTAACCTCTGTTACTGGACAGTATTTGCTTAATTTATGATACAAATATTTCAGCAAAAAATATAACTTTTATATATTACTTTAGAAAAAATGTCCTTTAGTTCAAAATAATAGTTTTAGAAAGATGAATAATAAATAATAAAATTTAATTATCATTACATGTGTAATTTTATCTCTTTTAGAAAAAAAAAAAAAAAAAAAAAAAAAAAAAAAACTAAGTTAAAGTTCATAATTACACTTATTTTAGTTTTTAAGAAAATATTTTTCTAATTGTATTTAAAGTACATAACATATTCTTTGTTTTAAATACATTTGGTTTATTATCAGTTTACAATTATTAAAAAGAAATAGAAAACTTCTTCAATTAACAGAGGTTACATCCAGTAACAGAGGCTAAATCCAGTAACAGAGGTTACAAAAATTTACAAGATGTAAACAAACTGACTTTTTAGCAACTAACAAAGACACACTGAATAAATCAGACGTAATTTTATTTTCCAAAGAAATTTCCACAAATTTTTAACACTGCAATTATTTTTCAAATGCGTCAACAAGGTGGAGAAACTTGTAAAATAATTTGCCCCCTTTCTGTACTACAGTTGGCATGGGCAAACATTTTTGGATCTGTTCGAACTGTATGTATGCAATATCATTGTCATCTAATTTAAAAATAGATAATGCATCATCACAAGCTTTCAAAAACATAACTTGCACTTCACCATCTTCTAATCATCTTGTGTAACAGCTATGTAGTAATACTTCATTTTTCTCTTTTTTTTTCAGTTACAAATTCTACTAGTATGTATGTTCCTTTAATTTATTTATCTAGCGTTATTTTTTTAATTTAATTTTCTTTAGCAGTAGATTCAAGAACTTGAAAACTTGTTTTCTTAGGAGACATTTTTAGATCTGGAAAATACCACAAATAAATAATACATGCTACTGCAAAAATAAATATAAATAAGTAATAAGAATGACAATAAGTACCACAAAAAATGTATATTCTGGGATAAAATGTAACCTCTGTTATTTGTATGTAACATCTTTTGCCAAAAGTTGTAACAGAGGTTACTTGTAACAGAGGTTACATTTAAGCAAAAACATTTTTTTTTTCTTAAATAATAATATTCTAAGAAGTAACTATGTTACTTATATAAACTTATTTTACTTAGTGTTTTGTGATTTAAAGAGAAATTTTATTTTTTAAACAATATTTAAACCTAAAATTGGAGTAACAGAAGTTACAAAGAGAAAACACACTCACCTTAGAACTTCATAATACTGCTCTATACTCTAAACATGTGCAGACAAAGTGAAAATGGCACTTGACTTCTATTCTAGAAAGTTCTTTGAGCAATACAGATTAGTAGCGCTATTTGTTGGAGAAAATTTTTATTATTTATTCTGCCAAATGTAAATAAAGTAACAGAGGTTTCATTTTCATGGACAAATGTTAAATTAAACTTATTCAGTTATAAAATACACATCTTAATTCATTAGTACAAATTTATTAAACTACTATATCTGTTATTTAAATAAAAACAGATAAGTATTGTGTTGTTCATAATATTTAGAATTGTAGTCTGTTTAAAGTTGTATCTCTAGTCATTTGGACAGCTAATTTTCATGGCTAAGGATGGATAAATTGCATAAATTGTGCAATAAATACAATAAAATTGACTAGAACAAACGTTAGACCAGTTAAGAATAGTTTTTTCTATAAGATGGCATAAAAAATTTGGAATTTCTCTGTATATTAAATGAGAAAAAAATATTAAAGTTTTGGACATGAAAAGCACAAGTATTTTTGGTTTCACCCATTTTATTAACTATTAATAAATGAATAATCACAAAATATTATCACATTTACAACATTTAGCCTATAATATGTCTGATAAATCAGTATATTGTCACTTACTATGAAAATTTAATTGGATTACAACAACTTCAAAACAGCATTCAAAATTACCTTGAAAACAGTACTTCAGAAAAATAGATGATGCATTTAATTGCGTATAATGTTGGTAATTTATTTTCTAAAATAAAGAGTAGAAATCACAGTTTAGAACTTTACCAACAGAGCACAGTTCTGGAGCGAAAAATATTGAAAATTAGGAGGTGGTGCAAAGTTACACGCCATGGTTCAAAGTTATCCTGAATGACTGTACAATCGTCTTGTAAAGTTAGAAGAAAGTAAAAAGCGAAAATCAAAACTGAAGGAGATGAAAAAGCGGTCTATAATTCTTATCTTCATAGTAATATCACGTGAAAAAAAAAAAAAAAAAAAAAAAAAAAAAAAAAAAAAAGGAATTACATGCTACTTCTTCTTGCACACTTGTTACTTCAATAAAGATATGATAGTAGGGCATGTCGCTAAAGGTTTAAAACCATCACTTTTGCCAAACGGTTTGTGGATGTAAAATCTCTAAGATTAATCACAAGTTTGTGATTCGTTGTGCTGAAATATTTTTATTTCACTTTTGCCATTAACGAAAAAAAAAATCTCATTACTAAATTTAGCGTATGAATAATTTTGTATCCAAATTTGTCATACAATCTTCCAAATACACTGCATGTTCGGGGTATTTAACCTTTAACCCTCTCGCTGCGCAACCCGAGATATCCTCAGGCATGCATTTTCCCGTTTAATTAATACTACATGGTTATTCCCACCAGTTATTTTTTAGCGAAAACTTTGTCTGATTTAATCAGGACATTTTCCTCGATTGCGATAGTAAAAAATTTCTGCTCTAAAGAACCGGTGATAAAAGATTAAAAATTCTGTAAAAGACGCTCATCGCGAAGAATTACTTACACAGCGAGAAGATTAACCCTTTCCGGCGTGGAGTAATTCTGCTTGTAAAATGATGAAATCATGGACTAGCACCAGAATTTACAATGGATGTTATTATAAAATAGAAACTTGCTTATTTTCCCATATTTTATAATAGGAAGATTTTAATTAAATATTCTGGGTGCCAGTGCTGTTAAAATTAGGTGTCCTTTTTGTGGACACCGCCAGCTAAAGGGTTAACGGGCGGTAGCATTAAATACATTATGCTATTTTTATATTCTAGTACCACTATATTTTAAGAGTTAATTTTTTAGTAAATTTTTCGTGTACATGTCTTCAAAGTGCAAGTAAAAGTTTTTCTTTCAAATAAAAAGCGGTGGCCAACGCCAAGCGAATAAATTTTGTTAAAGGTGCGACTGCTGCTTATATCGTGGCATTGGTCCGTTAAGGGTCAATAAACCCGCAAACTTGTTTTACATAAGTTGAGTCATTATCAACTGAAAATGTTTACAACTGTAATTTACAAATAAATAATGTTTTTTTTTTTTTTTTTTTTTTTTTTCCTCTTGCAAAACCCGTTTATTTTTTTTTTATTTGCATAATTTTTCTAAAAATCTCTAAAATATAATATGTAATATTCGAAATTATAAAAGCGAAAATCAAAACTGAAGGAGATGAAAAAGTAATCTATATCTCTTATCTTCATAGTAATAACATGTCAAAGAAAGAAAGAGGAAATCGATTCCATAAGTTCCTTGCTACTTCTTCTTCCACACTTGTTACTTTAATAAAGATATGATAGCAGGGCATGTCCCTCAAGGTTTAAAACCATCACTTTAACCAAAAGGTTTGCGGATGAAGAATTTCTAAGATTAATCACACGTCAGTTATTCCCCTTATAAAAATCTTTTGATTTGAAGTTTGTATGAAAGAAATTAGATTTTATAGGTTTTTAAACACGTTAAATTATTTACATATCCAAACTTTTTAAACAATACAGCTTCACACGGAATTAATAAAAATGTTTGTCTATTTTTAAATTTCATTGTAATTTTTAATATTGGAGAAATCCGTACATCCAAAAAATTAAATTTGTTTATAGTTTTTTTTTATGTTTTATTAATTAAGCTTTAGTGACGTGCATTTATAAAAAAATGCAGATTAGAAATATTATTTGAATTACATTTTCATAAAATAATAAATGTAAAAGTAAACCAAATTTTCAATGAAACTAAGTAAAATTAAAAAATACATATACATTAAAATTAAATTTATTTAAAAGTAGTATGTAATCAATAAACTTCACGGTTTTTTTTTAAATTAGACATTACTTGCTGTTTTAATTTAAAAATATGTGTACGTTTTTTAATTAATAATAAAATTAATGTTTTATTAAATTCATACTAATGTAAAGATTATGTTTCTTCAGTTTTTATTTTCTTTTTAATTTTTAAAAATAAATATTTGATATAGCAAATTTTATAGAATTGAAGTTTTGCACTAACATAGTACATATAAATTTTAGAATTTGAAATATCTGCAAAGTTTAGTCAATTAACAGTTTCTTTTTACATCCAAATTGTGTCCCGAAAAAAGTCACATATTGGATAAACAATTTTGGTACTTCTTAGTTATCCCGTCGACCAAATTACTGTCGCCAAATTGTAAGATTAATTGTCAATAATGGTTGACATTAATTAATTAATTGTAAGATTAAATGCCAATAATGACTAATAAAACCATTAATTCGACGTTTTATTTGTATTTTTATTAATTTTTTACTAATTTATTTGTTCTTTCGTTATTTAAAATAAAAAAATATGTCAATTTGTATAATTTGGCGAGTGGTTTGGCGATTTATATAATTTGGCGAAATTGGTCGACGGGATAACTAAGAAGTACCACAATTTTATATTCAAATCGATTATACAACGTGTTATGATACTAAGGTGTGGATAATTTATAAACTTGAAATTCTTGAATTAATCAAACTGTAAAACAAAATTCTGTATTTTACAACAAAAAGTGCTGGCATCCCAGCTGCCAACGTAAGATTTGCAAGTGCTGTAAAATTTCCAAAGTCTGGAGAAATTCGTGTTGCTATTGACTGCATGGTGCACGTGACAAAATACTTCGATTTTTACTTCAGTTGTTGCTTGAATTTGCTTTCACAGCATCGGTGCTTGAATTCGATTTCACAGCTCCGATGCTTGAAATATGACAACATAAATTTGCAAAAAAATCACTATATGTTAGAACAAAACGTGCTGGCACAACAGCTTCTACCGCAGGTAGTGTAAAATTTAGAAGCTCCTGTTTTTAACCCTTTAAGCCCTGGTGAGTAAATTTCTTCCCACTTAATTTTAATCTCCAAATGTCACATTATTTGAAAATAGATTAATGCATTTTTTCGTGAATATTAACACTAGAAAGACGGGGAATTTTACTCAAATTTTATAAAAAAATATTTCTCACCAGAATTTTTATTTTAAATTATTAACTTATTTATTTAACTAGTTTTTTTTCTTTTTATCTTTTAAACTAGATTTATAAAAAAAAAATTCTGGTTCAAACCGCAATATATTCATTTGGTAGCGGTCAAAATGACCGCTCGCCGTCTTTCTACTGTTAAAAGCCGAATCTTGCTTACAAAATACTGGTGCCAATGTGACATTTGGGCATTTTGAAGAAATTCACCCACAGAGCTCAAAGGGTTTAAGGGGGATCCTGGACACATTTTAAAATATTTTTTATTTATTGATTTAAAATTTTGAATTATTTTGTGATGGCTAACCATATCATTTGTAAACAAAATCACATGATAAAACTTCTCATAATTTTTTTAAAAATTAACATATTTTTTTTTTTTTTTTAAAGTGGGATAATTTAAAATCTTTCTAACTCGAAATATTATTAGTAGAATTTCAATACTTTTTTTTTATTTCCATAAACAGAAATATATAACTTTTAAATTTGATTCAGCATTTTTTAAAATATTAATTTAAATAAAAATTAAAAATATTTAAAGTAAAAAAAAAAAAAAAATATGTAACTTTAAAAAATATATTTTTTTATTTTCAAAAGTAAATATTTTTTCAAATTTTCTGAATCAAGCTTGCAGTAACACATTTGATTGGGAGAAAACTACCCAACCGAATGGTTTGACATTTATTATATACAATCGTTGCAGAATTTTATCGAGTCATTTCAAATTTTATGAAAATTGAATCAAAACTTAAAAAGATATTTATAAAAGATTTCTTCATTCTACTAAATCCTATCATACGTAATAAGTTCAATGATATCTGTGATTCTAGGTTCCTAGGTGATTACGTCATATTTAAGATGGAGTCCTATTATTTCCATATTACTGAATTTAATATATATTTTTAATCATAAATTTTGTATATGCATATTTTCAGAGGAGTGCAACAGCAATTGCATCAAGATCTGAATATTTATAAAATTAGTTATAGTACGGACGCACCTAATTTGCCACGTTTGACGTTACGATTTTCGACTGCTTTATTAATGTTCTGGCAAATATCGCTTCTTCGGATGCATAGCGATTCTTTTTTACGTTCTCCTCTATTCTCTATTATAACAATAAACTAAAGCACTACAACTATTTAACTGCTGTGACATTAAAAAGAATGCCCTATAAATTTGTTCTAAAAAAAGGATGCTATCTCGAAAATCTATTTTTATTACAAATAAAACTTTTTTTTTTAACTTTCGAAAGAATTTTTATGTTCTTGTATAAAATTTAGTAAATTTAGAAGGTATTTTTTTCTATTTTCAGTTTTTAAAATTTAAAGCGCGATGCATTCCATTTCTCTCTCTTCTCCCTTCCCCAACTTCTTCCTCTGATAGAATCTATTTTTAGTCTGCTTTTTGTTTCATTTTATTTTTGAAGTAGTATTTTTTGAAAGGAATACAATATATATTTCTTACTGAATTATAACTTTTTTTAAAAACTCACAAAACATCGCTTTGTTATGTTTCTATACAACAAACACGGGCTCTTTTTCGAATGCAATTCTTTACTTTGACAGTTTTTTGGTATTTCTTTAAAACAATATTAAATTATCATTTGGGATTTAGTGTTTCTTTTATAACCCAATATTTTTTGAGATGTTCCCTCTCTTTTTAGAAAAAAAAAAGTATTTATATAAACAAGAAATTTTATTTTATAAAACTATGTAAAAAAAATTAGTTATTATCCTTAAACTAAAGTTATAACATTTTAAAATTAAAAATAATTACTTTTAAAAACATATAAATACCATTTAATAACCTGATCCGCATCAGTCGTAAGCACAATCGGCTACTTTATTACGATCAACATTGATAAAATGTATTTTCACAAAATTTTAAACTAGTTGGATGTGCCCATCCCAAAACTTTTTCTATCTCATACATCTTAATATCTTAATATTTAAAAAAGTAGTTACACATGTTAACACTTTAATATTATTAGTTCAATACTACACCAACTTTGATTTTCGTCTTAATTTTTTGTTTCAGTCAATTAATCGGTGTAAAACGAGCTAATCTAGATCATGATATTTATTAATATCAATAGTTTTTCTTTATTCTGTTGTCATCAGCTGTTTGCGAATTACCTTCTTAGTAGGATGCGAAATTCCCGTCGCTGCACGAGTCGCCGATGGACAATAGAGCTACGAAAAATCAAGATAATTAGACAAAAATCGCTATCACAGCGCCCCTTTTCTGCGGAATACTTCAAAATTCAGGGAGAACCCGCTGGCCACAGCCAAAAGCATGCACAAAAAATTGGTTCTATTGTATGCATATCTTTATAAAGTTTTCGATGGTACAATATTGAAAATAGAACAAAAATCGGTATTACAGCACCTCCTTCCGGCAGATTTTATTTCAAATTTAGAGAGGACTTGCTTGCCATATTGGTAGCAGTAAATTATGTGTTTGAGGGCCAAAACTAGCCTTTTTTTTGGGGGGGGGGCAAAATTCATGCATATTTTGCCCCACCCCTCGTTAATTATTTTAATAAATCTCTAATAGCCAGATTTTGAAAATTTTAAGTGTGTAATCATTAAATACGTAATCAGATTTTTCAAATATGGGTTCATTAAAACCTTGAAAACAAAACCGAAATATATTCCGCTTTAAAGAGGTTTCCATCTTAGGAGGTATAACTGATCATATTCTTTCTCTTAAAAATATATAATTTTTTCTTTAAGGACCGGATTCCGTATATGAAGATTTTATTTTCAAAAAATTTATGATTAGTTGTAGTATTGAGGCGTTTGATGTCATAGTTATATGAATTATGAGATGAGACTAAATTAGTCATACAAAGACATCGTTAGATATCGACCTCGGTATCATATGAAAAAATAAATAAATATTAAAATTCAAGCAAGAATTCTGAAAAGAACACTTTTGTAGGTTTAACATGAGCGTGCAAATGTTTTCGCGTGAGACTTCACTACTCACGCGAAGAAACTGGAATGCTAAGGTTAAACATATGGAAGCGTTCCTTTTACAATTTCTCGTTTGCAATTTAATAGTTTTAAATGATTTTTTTTTTGAGGGGCTTAGAAGTGCTGACGTTGAATTCCAACCGTACTAGTGTTTACTTTTTTATATTTTGATTACAATTTTTATTATTTTTTATTTTTGGTCAGTTTTCCGGCTGCGAGACTTTTTTATCCAAATTTCATATATATATATATATATATATATATATCAGGGCCGAAACTAGAGGGGACAGAGGGAGCTTGTGCCCCGGGTGCCAGAGTGGAAGGCAAAGGGGCGACAAATGAAGATTTTTTTGTCGTTTGATACCAAAAAATATATAGTATGAAATTTGGCTAAAATTGTCTCACAGCCGGAAAATCCAAAATGCAAATTGAACCAAATGCATTAAAACTGGATAACAGAATCCTGTTTTAAATGAAAAAATTACATGTTAATCCAAAAGAAAATTTGAAACAAATGCATTAAAATAGGATAACGGAATCCTGTCTTAAATGAAAAAAGTATAGAAAGAATACAAGCAATTGCAACTGCTGAGAGGGAAACCTGTATAAAGCGGAATATTTTGGGTTCCCTTTTAAAGGTTTTAATGAATCAATATTAGACAAAGTTGGTTACGCAGTTCAGCATTACGTATTTCATGATTACATTTAAATTTTAAAATATTTCGGCTATTAGAAAAATCCCTGCCGGCTCGGGCCTACAGGCGGAGGTAGATTTCGAAGTTAAGTACTAAATTCAACAACAAAACTTAAATCAGGATTAGAGATAAACCCAGTTCCTTCACTAAGAATGAGCTGTAGGGAGCTAAACATTTTGTGAAAATTCTAATATACACGAATACACACACGCATGCATATGGAATAGGTTTAAAAAAATAGCTAAAGCAAATTCAGAGAACCTCAAAGTGATAAATAAGTTAATATTTCCATAGTCGGGTTTTTATCATGTTTTAATACATTTCTTCAAACTCACATGACGTTATATATTCACCTGCTGAGGTCCATTTTGTTTCCAATATGACGCAATATTTTGTTGTTTTTTAATTCGTCAAACTATTTATTTAATTTTGAGTTTTCATGCGGAAATCTTGCTCTAGGAAACTTATGACGTAATATTCAATTTGTTTTCAATTCGTCAAACTATTTATTTGATTTAATTTTTCACGTGAAATTCTCGCAAAAGAAAATCAATTGTTGTGGTGAGAATTTTATTGCTTTTTTTTAATTGTTGGCAACTGCAATAATGAAAAATATTTATTTTTTTTTCTGTCATTGTTGTGTAAGAGCTGATTTTATCGCAATCGTGTTAAGACGGTATTCAAAATTTTGAACCCTCCCCATTTCCATTCCCTTGGTCCGATTTTACCCATTTTCAATCCCCGCCGAGATATTAGCCATCTCAAAGTTGTTGGCGAGTTTGAAGACGATCCGTGCATAATTGCGACTTTTATCGTGCGGACAAAATTTAGTACATACATACATACATAATATATATATATATATATATATATATAAACTTTTTAGGTGGGGGTGGTTTTGGGTTCCTGGGGTCCTATAATGAAAAGTTATGAAGGAATTTTTCAAAAGTCGCACCATGGTAACGACTGCAATAGGTAGTATTTCTTACGAAATCTACCTAATTAGTAAAATTCTTTTTGTAAATTTCTTTTGCGGAGGTTTGTGAGGGGGGGGGGGGAGCTATATTCTTTTGAAACGGGACGCTAATGATCCTACAACAGTGTCATCAAAGAGAAAAAAATATTGTTAAATAGCCTGTAAAAAATTATTATTATTAAAATATATTTTTTCATTTAGCTTATTAAGTTATATTTCGTACCTTACTTTATTATTGTGTAGGAAAAGTTGAGTTGAATGCGACAGTGGATCAGTGCCAAAATAAAAATGTTTATATGGTCTGCAATCATAAATAAATTGGTATTTCATGTGATAAATGCTATCACGGAGATCATTAAACAGACATAGTTTCAAACCAGTGCATAATACAGAAAATTAGAATATTCCACAAAGTGTATTTTTCAACAATCGAAGTAAGTTTTTCTGTTTAAGCTTTAAAGCAATTAATAGATAATCTTAAAGTTTTATATATTTTTGCATGCTAAAGTGATATAATCTCTTGTTCTATTTATTGATATCAGTAGGAATAAACTGACAGTATTTATTAAAACTAATCTTTTAAATATTTTTATAGTGATCTCAAATATGTTATTGACAAAATTTTTAAATTTTACAGGTGATAAATATATAACACCAGTTAGTGAAATAACCTGTTGTCATTTTTATTCTAGCTATTTTATAAGGTAAAAGCATTTCTTACATAAAATATATTTATTTTCTGAGTGCCTCCCCTCCCCCATTTTATATGGAAGTATAATCCAATGTTTACTATCTTTATAAAATAAAGCATTAAAATATATGTTATCAATAATTGGTAAATAAAATATACCATTGTATGTTAAGTGTGTAATATGTGGAATAAAGTATGTTTTTCGCAAATTTTCATATCTATCCCATTGTTTCCTGGAAAAATATGCATGCATTATAAAAATTATTACAATTACAAAATTATTAAAATTAAACAAAAATTCTTTCTTAATTGAAACTTTAGTACCAATAAGTTATTAAATACTAAAGTATTCTTTTAAATTAACATTATACACACTTAAAATTACTGTCGATACGGAAATTGTTTTATTCATCTACACACTATCCTATTTTTAAAATTATATAATTTTATTGAATATAAAATGTATGTTGTGATGAAAATAAAGACGTGGGTGTGCAAATAATATTTAATTTACTGCTACCAATTTTTAGAAGTTGACATACGTGATTAAATCCGTGGGAAACATATGAATAACCGGGGCAGAACTACGTTTTCACGGTTTTTAAGAAAATTGAAAAAATTGTCTTATTTTTGAAACGGCATATCGCGCTTGCTGTTGAGTGTATAGAAAAGTTGTAAATATAAAAGTTGTAGAAAATTTTGTCCTCTTTAATATTGTAATTGACAAAAATCATGCTACTGCAACAGGTATCGAGATATTTAAAAAAAAATCAAAAGAAGTCCCAAAATTTTGTTGTTTTTTGGCCACAGAAAATTTAGCCTTAAAAAATTTTGTTGGAAAACTTGGTTTTTCCATGTTGGCATCATTATAAACAAGTCAGAAAAAAAAATCTTCTACCCGATTTTTTGCAAGGTAAAATGTACATTTCCCCTGGACTAAATGTACTTGTTTTAACTTGTAGTGTGTTATAACTTTAGTTTAAATTTCATTTTGCTGAGAAATATTATGAAAATAAAAATAAACTAAATATAAATATAAATTAAAAATAATAATTGATTAATTTTCATAGTTTTTTACAGAACGTCTTATTTTGTCTGAAAAGATATTTTAAAGTGACTAAGATGTAAAGTGCCTCTCAAAACTGGCAAATGCTTATATTTTAAAAAGAAGAGAAAATCTGTTTTCTACATGCTTGTTTCGATATTGATAAAGTCACCGATTGTGCGTATGAAATATACAAATCAGGTTTCTAAAAGATATTTTTATGCCAAATAAGCAATATGAATATTTAATTCACAGTATATATCATTACTAAATAGGTGCTAATATACATGAATGTTGAAACATTTAAAACAATCAAGATGTTAAAACATTGCAGTTTTCCCCTGATGACGACTAATGTTTTATTTGAAAGTGCTCGGGTTTTAACATTGTCTGACTCCAATGTTTTAACATCTTGATTGTTTTAAATGTTTTGACATTTATTTATATTAGCACCTATTTAGTAAAGATATATATTGTGAATTAAATATTCATATTGCTTATTTAGTTTATTAAGGTGAATTTGTCGTTTCAACTTGAAATATAGAGCTTCTATATTTATTTTATTTATATGCCCTTAAATGTAAGGTTAGTTGGGGCAACTGGAACATGATTTTATAATGTGACTCTGGAGCTTCTGCCAATTCAGCTTCAAAAAGCTAATGTTCATTTCAATTAAAGTCTGAACTTTTGTAAATACGTTCAGTTAGGTTCCCTCTATCAGACAGAAATGCTCAAAATTACATTTTAATATTTAAAAATATAAAAATATGCATATTTCATCTTTCTTTCCTCATGGGTCCAGTTGCCCCCCAAAATGGGGTAACAGGACCAGGGGGGTCTATGTTCCACGCGTTTATATTTTTTCATATCGGATATCAGGTCCTGTTTGAAAAAGTGTAAACAACTTAAAAAATTTAAAACGGGCAGATCATGTAGGTTATGTGTGAATAAAGAGCGTTGTAAGGGAAACCTTTGCGGGCAATGTGCATAATAAAAGCACAAAAAGTGAAAATATTAGATTTATTTATATCAAAAATATAAAACTTAAGTAAGTACTTATGTACTTTAGTATAGATAATAAGTATAAAAGTCATATGGGTATTTTAAGGAAAGAATAGCAGGGTAAATCTCTGAACAAAAGGCTACGTAAGTACTTAAGTACTTTATCTTTATCCAGGGTTCGCATTATATAGGGAAAATTTTATTGTTCCTTAAAGAAAGGTGCGATGAAGATATTATTTTCAAAATAGTGGTAGGGACGATAAAAGATTTCCTATAGCATAGCTGCCAACTTTTACGCTTTCCTTTTACCGCTAAAATATTATAGTAAATGTTGTCTTATTTAATCGTCGAAATCTTATGATTATACAAAAAGAAAATCTATTAAATTTTAGTGGTAGCAATGCCTATAGAATGCGACACCTGTGTATAGTACAATTTCAAGGTCTGGCTATCTGGCTTTCAGGGGCAAGGTACTTGCATTCGTAAAATGTTGAAATAATTTAATGACACCAATATTTACAAGAGAATCTATCTGAAAACATGTAAAAGTCTATTTTCGCGTACATAATAAAGGTTAAATTTTAATTATAAAATTCAGGTTCCAATGTGGCAATTAGGAATTAAAATTAAGTGATGCCGTAACGGCATCACCGCCTCTCAAGGGATCAAGAAATTTGGTTTGGTACCACTCAATATGCTTTTTTTAAATTTCATTACGTTATTTTAATAAGGTATTCTATCATTTTCTTTATTGTGAGCAAAAACCAATGGAGAAATTTACTTCCCGTAGTAATAGAAACACAAAAAAAATATTTATAACTATTGGGTTAACTGGATCCAGCATGGCCCAGTTACCCCGGATACATGCCCCAGTTACCCCATTCTTGAAACTTTTATGGTGTAACTGGGACCGGGCTTACATTTAAAACATGAAGTAAATATGTATAGATACCTAATAATATCAATGTAGTTATATGTCTAATCTTAAAAAAAAAAGATTGTTTAATAAAAGTACTTACAATATTTTAATAAAAATCCGAGGAAGTTCAACCATATTCATGTTGTTTTTAAAAAAAGAAACGTAAATTTTTGACAACCTACCACAGCAAAGTGAGAGTTATAATTGAGTTGATACACGTTGTTTTAGGAAGTAGAGATAAAGGGGCATTGCTCACAAAAGCTAAAACTTAAAAAACACCAACAGTTTTTGATAAAATAGCCTTATGGCCCAGTTACCTCGTGGTTCCAGTTACCCCAACAAACCTTACTTGTTTTCACTTTACTTTGATATAACTTTGATTTAAATTTCCTTTTGCTGAAAAATATAATGAAAATAAAAATAAATGAAATATAAATATAAATAAAAAATAAAAATAAAAATAAACACAATATAAATATAAATATAAAATAAAAATAAACACAATATAAATATAAATATAAAATAAAAATAATAATTGATTAATTTTCATAGCTTTTTACCGAGTGTCTTATTTTTTGTGAAAATATATTTTAAAGTGAGTCAGATATAAAGCGCCTCTCAAAATCTGGCAAACGTCTATATTTTATAAAGAAGATAAAAAAAAAACTGTTTACCTCGTTTCTACTTGACAGGTGTTTCATTTTTCGTGGCAAGTACCTTAAAAAAGACTTTGTAAATATGCTCAGAAAAGTAGTCTTAAAAACTTACAAAGTGCATTAATCTTTATAATTAGCACATTATCTTGCATTTGTTTTATTAATTTTTCCCTAGTTTTCAAATATTTTATGTTTGTCTTTACAATATAGTTAACTACACCTCATGAAAGAAAAATTTTACTAATAAATATTTGTTGCTTAAAACTGTCTTCTTTCATTAAAAAATCGTTTCTCAAAAATAAACATATGCAAGTACAGATTTTTACTTTGTTCTATCTTCAATAGAAGAAAGTATTGTAATAGAAATTTTTTTCGACTTCCGGATATCGACGGATTTACACGTTTTAGGGGTCAGAGATCCTAAAAAAACTGTTTATAGAAAATGTCTGTCTGTCCGTGCGTCCGTATGTCGCTATTGTACCATCAAAAAGTGTATGAAGTTATGCATAGAATTGAACCTATTTTTTGAATTTTTTGGCTACGGCAAGCTGGTCTTCCATTAATTTGAAAAAAAAAAAATCCGCCGAAAGGGGGCGCTGTAGTAGCGAGATTTTTGTGCCTTTTTGAGTATTGTACCATCGGAAAGTGTAAGAAGTTATGCATAGAATTGTATAAAATTTTTTGTGTAGGTTTTTGGTCATAGAAAGAAGGTCCTCCTTGAATTTGGAAAAATTCGGCCGGTATGGGGTACTGTAATAGCAATTGCCAGAAGGGCGCGCTGTAATGTCGATTTTTGTGCCATTTTCAATATTGTACCATAAAAAAGTGTATGAAGTTATGCATAGAATTGAACCAAATTTTTTATGTATGCATTTGGCCATGGCAAGAATGTTCTCCCTGAATTTAGAAATATTCTGCTTAAAGGGGCACTATAATAGTGATTTTTGTGTAGTTTTCTTGATTTTTCGTAGTTCGATGGAGCGACGGGAACTTCCCATCCTGATAAGCCGACTATTTCTGAACAGCCGATAGCCGATATACAACAGAATAACGGAAAACTATTGATTTTAATAAATATCATGATCGAAATTAACTAGTTTTTACTCCGACTAGTTGACTGAAGCAGAAATTTAAGATGAAAGTCAAAGTTGATATAGTATTGAAGTAATAAAATTGAAATATTGACATTTGTAACAACGTTTTGAAATATTAAAATATAAGAGATAGAAGAAAGTTTTGGGATTGGCACATCCAACTAGTTTTTTATTCGATACAAAGATTATGACAAAAAAAAATTTTTAATGAAGTGAATATTCAATGACGCTTATTAAGTAGTTTTTAACTATTTTATCTTAAGTTCTAAAACATTATAACTTGCATTGTTATATAAAAAGATTACCCGATTACGGAAGTTGGAATTTTATTATCACGACATGTCGCGATCTTTTGTGATCGGGTTACCATTCATTTCGATTTATCTGAGAGATTCCACTGCTGTCGTGAGGGCAGATGGCATTTTTCTTGATTTATAAAGTAACATCCAACATACATTTGAAAATAAGCTTGTACAAAGTGTTTAAAAAAATGTCGCTGATTCCGGACTTTTATTATGACGTCTAGAAGAAAAGTTTTCTTTTAGACATTAAAAGAAAATCATTTTAAATATGAAGTTTTACATACGTTAACGAAAAATAAGATTTTTCTTTAAATATTGAATGGAAAATATCCTATATCCTTCTTTATTTCTTTTCAACATTTTTTATTAAAATAAAATAAACTTTAGGACACACTGTATATTTATATTTAATATAATTAATTATCTTTAAAACTTATTTACATATAGCAGCAATGAAATTCTTTAATTGATAACTTTTACTCAGAAGGAAGGTCTCCTTACTGGGCGTACTCAGAATATTTTGAAAAAAATACCAATTAAACTCCTTATGTATGCAATAAAGGATCAGTCAAGTTTATCGGCGGTATTACAGTAGAAAGTCTGTAAAAAAATAAAATACTTTCGAGTATTTGGCGCGAAAAGACGAAAGCGTCATGCGATTTGGCGAGCAGTACTTTTCCTCACCAAAAGCAAACGATTTTAATGCATCTGAAAATTGTTTGTTAATTGCTTTTTAGAATGTGTGTAAAAAGTATTTGATGAATTTAAACACAAACAATGAGAAAGTTTAATAAATGCATTTTTTCGTATTACATATCTATGTTGCTTGTTATTTAACTTAATTACTATAAAAACAAATTCATATATAAAAAATACTGTCATATATTTAAGCGTATTCCAAAATAAAGGCAAGATTCATTTATCAGTTATTCATTTCAATATCAAAGAATTCTTCGTTTCCATAGCAACAAAATTGATTCGACAGCGCTCAATTGGACTTAATTTTGAGATATTGAAACAATTTTAATTTATTTTAATTTTGTTTTAATTCATAAAATTTGATATTTAACTTTCATTATAAATAAATATATATATATGGCAAAACTATAATTAAATCAAACTAAAAATGACAAAACTAAAGTTATTTACGTTAAATTTATTTAAACAAGTTCAATATGAAACATTTTTATCTTAAAGAATATTCGACATAAAAAGGTATTTTTCGAAATTTCATTTCATCGCCAATCGATGATAAATCGCGAAATAAAAAATTTTCAGTATTTTTTTACGAACGTTCTGAGGAGGTTCCGCCAAATTTTTTTTTATAAACATATATATCCACATGAGAAGAACACTCTGTATTTTTTTTCAGATTTTTCTGAATATGCCCGTATGGAGACCTTCCTTGTCAGTAAATATTGCAGAACACCACTAAAAATCACAACAGTTTTTGGTGTCCTATTACTTTTCTGGATACTTAAATAAACTAGTCGGATGTGGCAATCCCAAAGCTTTCTTCTATCTCATACATGTTAATACATCCTGAAAAAGGTAGCATAGCAGCCCCACCGGTTAGGTGATTTACACCAAAATCTAATCAGCAACAACTTATGTCAAGTTGTAGCTGAATCCGAAGTTCCATGAAAATCCGTGCATTTGTTTTTGAGATAGAGCTATTGCAGAAATCATGAAAAGTTCTGCATAGCAGTGGCACCTGTTGGGCAATTTACACCAAAAAGTATCAGGATCACTTTATATCAGGTATTAACTGAATCTAAAATTTGATGAAAATTCCTGCATTAGTTCTTGAAATACAGCTATTGCGGAAATCGTGAATACTGCAGCATAGTAGAAGCTCCACATGTGGGGCGATTTACACCAACATCTAAACATTTATATCAGGGACTAACTGAATCTGAAGTTTGGGGTAAATTCGTGGATTAGTTATTGAGATACAGCTATTGCGATAATCACGAATATTGCAGTATACGAGCTCTACCAATTGCGAGATTTATACCAAAAAGTTATCAGCACCAAATTCACTCTATCAAGGACTAACTGAATCTGAAGTTTTCTGAAAATCAGTGCTTTAGTTTTTGAGATATGGCTATTGTGGAAATCATGAATAAGGCAACATAGCAGCGCCACCTTTTGGGCGATTTACACCGAAAAGTAATCAGCTATAATTTATATCAGAGACTAACTGAAACTAAAGTTTTATTAAATTGCGTTCATTAGTTCTTGAGATAGAGCGCCCAAAATATTTGTATCACACACAGACAGACTCGCAGACAGACATTTTGTAAAAACATGTTTTTCGGCATCTCTGACCCCTAAAACGTGTTAATACGTCGAAAACCGGAATTCGAAAATTTTCATGTATCCAATATTTTCTTCTTGTAAAAATAGAAGAAAGTAATAATTAAAAATGTATTGTTAATCGTATTTTATTTCAAAAAATTATCTTCTGCCTTAAATTTGGCGGCAAAAAAGCATTTCTAAAAGAAAATAGATAAAAAATATCCTAACTTTTAATTAAGAAATACTGCTTTATATATTTGCTACTTTTCACCTAATGCACAACATCGGAACGCATCTAGACAATCGCAAAATCTAAATGAAAAACGACATGATAAAAACTATTAAAAACACTTTTTACCTTATAATTATAAATTTTTTTTTCAGCATTAGCTTTGTATCTGAAACGACCAAATGTTTTTTTCAGTAAATGTAACGGAATCCTTTTCTTATTTAACTTAAAAAAAAAAAAATCACCATATCACATAACACCATAAAATTTTTTCAAAGAAAAAAAAAAATAGAAGAAAACATTGCTATAGCATTTTATTTGCTGTTTTTTAGTATAAAATATAATCCATTCTCTCGAATTACAAGATAACTTATTTTACTGTAAATTAATTCCTTTGATTAGAAAAATTTATTTTGCAAAAAATAACATAATTTTCCATTATTTTTTTTTCTTTTTGTTTCTTTTATTTATTTATTTATTTATTTATTTTGTAACATGCAAATCTTTAATATGAACACAACCTTAGTAAATTCCAATATATGCCTCCTTTTTTTTTGCTCAGAGAATATCATATACGAAGGATGTAAACATTATGTAAATTATAACAATGCACTTTAGAACAATAGATGAGCATTAAGTATGTCCTTGATTACAAAAAAGTTAGTACGCAATAGCTTTTGTATTTGACGTACACTTATTTTTGCAAATTGTAAATAAGATAATCGAGTTTTTAATAAGAGCAATACCTTAATAATTGCAATGTAGCTTTCTTTGTAATTCCTAGGGTATAAATATTGTAAAATTATAAACGTGTACTTCGAAACTACAGGGTAAGCATAAACTATTTCTTTATTAATACGTGGAAAATTTTCCAGAGAGAGAAACATTACCTTTCCGTCCGCGGTCCTTTATTCTTCTCGTATTCAGACTCTTTTGCGGGAGCCGGGTTCATAGATCCCTAGCCACGTCCGAGTATAAGCATTACCGTCTCAATACTCAAGGTCTTCGGACTGATTTGGTGACGTACCAAATGAAGATTAATCCCTTGAAGAGCAAGCAATTGCGTTTCTGAAATGTTTAATTCCCACCGGGAATTTAGAAAAATTTTATTTTAAAATAAGGAAAAGCAATTTTACGACTTTTCTCCACTAAAGTCAGGAAACTAAAATTTCCTAAGATTTTTCTGGTGCAAATCCTGATTAATCGTAGGTGGGATAAAATATATCCCACCACCCCTCAAGGGGTTAAGGGGCGGCGGTATATATTATATACCACCTACGATTAATCAGGATTTGCACCAGAAAAATTTTAGGAAATTTTTGTTTTCTGACTTTAGTGGAGAAAAGTCGTAAAATTGCTTTTCCTTATTTTGAAATAAAATTTTTCTAAATTTCCGGTGGGAATTAAGCATTACACAAACGCAATTGCTTGCCCTTCAAGGGGTTAATCTTCATTTGGTACGTCACGAAATCAGTCCGGAGTCCGGAGGCCTTGAGTATTGAGACGTTAATGGTATAAGAGACTCTATCGGAAGCCAGGTTGAGAAAAAAAAAATGAAAAATGAAAACCGGACAAATTTAAAAGGGAAATTAGACCAATTAAAGACACCGAAAAGTAGGAAAGCAGGGCTAGGGGCCCCGAAGCTACCAAACGACCGCTGCTGCATCCAGCTAATTACTAGTTAATAATTAATTTTCATTTGAAATATAGTATTTCTTTAGTTACAAAAATTTA
Organism: Maratus speciosus; assembly: GCA_963932465.1. Taxonomy (NCBI): domain Eukaryota; kingdom Metazoa; phylum Arthropoda; class Arachnida; order Araneae; family Salticidae; genus Maratus; species Maratus speciosus. The sequence continues at coordinate 475,533,515 of OZ010797.1, forward strand.
TTACGCGAAAACTATTATACTTAGGCGTAAGATTATTTTTGTAAATTGTAAATAAGGTAATTGAGTTTGCTATAAGTAGGATACTTTAATAAATTGTAAATAGTGTAATCGAGTTTGTAATAAAAACACTACCTTAAAAAATTCCAATCTATTCCCCCTTTTTTAGCTCAGATGATATCATATACGAAAGATGTAAATAATATAGTATAAATTAGAACCTCGCGCTTTAGAATTATAGGATTAGACTAAAGTCTGTCCTTGATTACAAAAAATATTACGGAAAAGCTATTATACTTAGGCATAAATTTATTGTTGATGAATTGTTAATACAGTAATCGATTTTGTAATAAAAACAATACCTTAATTTTTTTTTTTTTTTTGTGTAGCAATTTTTGTAGGTCGGAAGATCTAAATACTGTTCGAACTAAAGCCGTGCTTCCGAATGGAGCATAAAGTATTTTTTTAATTACCATATTTTATTACACTAAAACTATTATTCTTTGACATAAGTTTATTTTTATAACAGTAATTGTGTAATAAGAACAATTACCTTAGAAAATTCCATTGTATGTATATTTGTAGCTCGCAGTTTCCCATATACCGCCGATGTAAATAATGTGAAAATTATCACCGAGTTACAAAGATTAAAAGTGTTTATGAATTCAGTTTTTCGGCTATTTGCCGCGTGACTGTTCGTGCTATAACTCATGTAAATGTATTAGGATTATCATGAGATTAATATATTTTATTGAGGTTTATTATCGCATGTTGGGTATTGAAAAGGAAGTGTGTAGAATATGTAGTTCGTTTACAGTGACACCCAAAATAATTCCGTTACATTATGGTCTATAGAGGAAAATTTTTTGCAGCGTATTTTAATGGTGTTACGCTGTTTCAAATATACTGAAATGGATATAGGTCACTTAAGGACACTACAAGATGCTTAGGATAGAATATGGCGTGCGTGACATTTATCGTTCATTTACAGGGGCACACAAAACATTTCGGATACGGTTCTGCCTCTTAACGATAATTGCTGGAAGAGTATTATCTGTTGTAGTACATGTTTGTAGGTATCGTTCGTAATTATATAAATACGTAGCACCAATACTCATCGTTCGGTCCGTCTGGCCGTCCGCATATAACAGAGCACAAACTGCCCAAATGCATGATTTAAAATTTTAAATATATAATTGTTGCAAAATTTTGTCGAGTCATTTCAAGTTTTATGAATATCGTATGTATAGTTTAATGACAGGGACAGTCAAAAGTTTTCCATTGCAATACGGCCAATGGGAAAAAATAGTTTCAGGTGTATTTTAATGATGTTACAGCCTTTCGAACAGAATGAAATTGATATGAACTTATGAAGTGCACTAAAATATACATTCAGTAGAATACGCGGTGCAAAAAAATTTATAAAACTAGCCACAGTACGAACGCACCTCATTTGCCACATTTGACGTGCAATTTCCAACTTGCTCGCAGACAAAAAATTCTTTTTTAAGACCTTATGGCTCAATATAATTTAAGATCTGCATTTACTGAATGTTATAGGCTGTACTAGACTGCTAATGAAAAACATAATATTTAATTTTTAAATATTAAAAACTATTAATATTACTTAATTATTACATACAAAATATTGAATATTTAAAAATATTATCTCGCATTTTTTAGACTAATCAAAATCTTAATATTTTATATTTACCATATGATAGATTTCCTCAGAGCAACTTCATTCGTTTCTTCCCACTGCGAACTGGTATATCCGTTCACTAAGCTGTAGGTTTGCTGCAATAAAAGCATTATTTAAATTATTTTAAATTCTATGTCAGGGTTGGCGAACCTTTTACTTGCCGTGTGCCAAATTTGATAAAAAAATATTTTTCGTGGCCATGGCGTGCCAACTAACAAACAAATTTAGCAGGTGGAAAAATAATGCATTAAAATTCATAAAATTTTCTATTAATATTTTACAAATATGAGGAACATCATGTAGGTATTACACTATAATAGTTACGAAAACAAATATATTTTATGAATTAATAAAAAAAAAAAAAAATAATGCGATATAATTTGATTTCTGTTATTGCATCTTAACATCAGGTTAATTTTAATGCAAGCTGAACCGGATTTATCTGATAAGTGCTTGCAGTTTGAGCTTTGATATTATTTATTTGTGAAAACAGTGACTGGAAAGCATAAATAGGCAGAAAAACTATTAAAATGACAGTTTCTTTCAATTGCTCTGAAATAAATTCAAAGTTGTCATAACTTTGCCATCAAAATTTAGTATTCTCTAAGAACTAATTCTTGTCGATATTTTTCAAATATAGTATTTGTTTGGAAAGTTTTTGAGACCATAATTAATTAGATTGGAATATAATATGCCGCAATTAAAATTTTTCCATTTAATCAAATTTAGAAAAGATCAGTCGCGGTTTTGTGCCATTTCACTTTATTTTTATTTAGAGCCACAAGCAATGCCGTGCCAAAAGTGGCACGAGTGCCATATGTTCGTTGTCCCTGTTCTATATTATTGTTATAATGTAGTATATGTTTTTAACTTTAACTAACTTTTTAAATATTCCTTGGAACGTATAAATTCTACAAATAATAATCAGAGCGACGCCAAAGATCTGGAGTATATCTATTCTATTAATATTTTACAAATATGAGGAACATCATGTAGGTATTACACTATAATAATTACGAAAACAAATATATTTTATGAATTAATAAAAAAAAATAATGCGATATAATTTGATTTCTGTTATTCCATCTTAACATTAGGTTAATTTTAATGCAAGCTGAACCGGATTTATCTGATAAGTGCTTGCAGTTTGAGCTTTGATATTATTTATTTGTGAAAACAGTGGCTCCAAAGCATAAATAGGCAGAAAAACTATTAAAATGACAGTTTATTTTAATTGCTCTGAAATAAATTCAAAGTTGTCATAACTTTGCCATCAAAATTTAGTATTGTCTAACAACTTATTCTTGTCGATATTTTTCAAATATAGTATTTGTTTGGAAAGTTTTTGAGACCACAATTAATTAGATTGGAATATAATATGCCGGAATTAAAATTTTTCCATTTAATCAAATTTAGAAAAGATCAGTCGCGGTTTTGTGCCATTTCACTTTATTTTTATTTAGAGCCACAAGCAATGCCGTGCCAAAATTATTCTTTCGCGTGCCAAAAGTGGCACGAGTGCCATAGGTTCGCTGTCCCTGTTTTATTATTGTTATAATGTAGTATATGTTTTTAACTTTAACTAACTTTTTAAATATTCCTTGGAACGTATAAATTCTACAAATAATAATCAGAGCGACGCCAAAGATCTGGAGTATATCTATTCTATTAATATTTTACAAATATGAGGAACATCATGTAGGTATTACACTATAATAATTACGAAAACAAATATATTTTATGAATTAATAAAAAAAAATAATGCGATATAATTTGATTTCTGTTATTCCATCTTAACATCAGGTTAATTTTAATGCAAGCTGAACCAGATTTATCTGATAAGTGCTTGCAGTTTGAGCTTTTATATTATTTATTTGTGAAAACAGTGGTTCCAAAGCATAAATAGGCCGAAAAACTATTAAAATGACAGTTTATTTCAATTGCTCTGAAATAAATTCAAAGTTGTCATAACTTTGCCATCAAAATTTAGTATTGTCTAACAACTTATTCTTGTCGATATTTTTCAAATATAGTATTTCTTTGGAAAGTTTTTGAGACCACAATTAATTAGATTGGAATATAATATGCCGGAATTAAAATTTTTCCATATAATCAAATTTAGAAAAGATCAGTCGCGGTTTTGTGCCATTTCACTTTATTTTTATTTAGAGCCACAAGCAATGCCGTGCCAAAATTATTCTTTCGCGTGCCAAAAGTGGCACGAGTGCCATATATTCGCTGTCCCTGTTCTATATTATTGTTATAATGTAGTATATGTTTTTAACTTTAACTAACTTTTTAAATATTCCTTGGAACGTATAAATTCTACAAATAATAATCAGAGCGACGCCAAAGATCTGGAGTATATCTATTCTATTAATATTTTACAAATATGAGGAACATCATGTAGGTATTACACTATAATAATTACGAAAACAAATATATTTTATGAATTAATAAAAAAAATAATGCGATATAATTTGATTTCTGTTATTCCATCTTAACATCAGGTTAATTTTAATGCAAGCTGAACCGGATTTATCTGATAAGTGCTTGCAGTTTGAGCTTTGATATTATTTATTTGTGAAAACAGTGGCTCCAAAGCATAAATAGGCAGAAAAACTATTAAAATGACAGTTTCTTTCAATTGCTCTGAAATAAATTCAAAGTTTTCATAACTTTGCCATCAAAATTTAGTATTGTCTAACAACTTATTCTTGTCGATATTTTTCAAATATAGTATTTGTTTGGAAAGTTTTTGAGACCATAATTAACCCATTAACCGCCAAAACTATTACGATAGAAAATTTCAAATTTCTTGTTGAAAGTAGTTTCCCCCCACAAATTCAGTAAGGTAAATTTCGCTTTACTAAAATAGCAAAATTCCTGCCAATAAATAAGACATTTTTATAAATTCTAAATAGTGGTGCCAATGTAATTAATTCATTGGATGAGCAATTACTTTGACTGTTGCGTGAACGCAACGTCAGCGGTTAATGGGTTAATTAGATTGGAATATAATATGCCGCAATTAAAATTTTTCCATTTAATCAAATTTAGAAAAGATCAGTCGCGGTTTTGTGCCATTTCACTTTATTTTTATTTAGAGCCACAAGCAATGCCGTGCCAAAATTATTCTTTCGCGTGCCAAAAGTGGCACGAGTGCCATAGGTTCGCCGTCCCTGTTCTATATTATTGTTATAATGTAGTATATGTTTTTAACTTTAACTAACTTTTTAAATATTCCTTGGAACGTATAAATTCTACAAATAATAATCAGAGCGACGCCAAAGATCTGGAGTATATCTATTCTATTAATATTTTACAAATATGAGGAACATCATGTAGGTATTACACTATAATAATTACGAAAACAAATATATTTTAGGAATTAATAAAAAAAAATAATGCGATATAATTTGATTTCTGTTATTGCATCTTAACATCAGGTTAATTTTAATGCAAGCTGAACCGGATTTATCTGATAAGTGCTTGCAGTTTGAGCTTTGATATTATTTATATGTGAAAACAGTGATTCGAAAGCATAAATAGACAGAAAATCTATTAAAATGACAGTTTCTTTCAATTGCTTTGAAATAAATTCAAAGTTGTCATAACTTTGCCATCAAAATTTAGTATTGTCTAACAACTAATTCTTGTCGATAATTTTCAAATATAGTATTTGTTTGGAAAGTTTTTGAGACCATAATTAATTAGATTGGAATAAAATATGCCGCAATTAAAATTTTTCCATTTAATCAAATTTAGAAAAGATCAGTCGCGGTTTTGTGCCATTTCACTTTATTTTTATTTAGAGCCACAAGCAATGCCGTGCCAAAATTATTCTTTCGCGTGCCAAAAGTGGCACGAGTGCCATAGGTTCGCTGTCCCTGTTCTATATTATTGTTATAATGTAGTATATGTTTTTAACTTTAACTAACTTTTTAAATATTCCTTGGAACGTATAAATTCTACAAATAATAGTCAGAGCGACGCCAAAGATCTGGAGTATATCTATTCTATTAATATTTTACAAATATGAGGAACATCATGTAGGTATTACACTATAATAATTACGAAAACAAATATATTTTAGGAATTAATAAAAAAAAATAATGGGATATAATTTGATTTCTGTTATTGCATCTTAACATCAGGTTAATTTTAATGCAAGCTGAACCGGATTTATCTGATAACTGCTTGTAGTTTGAGCTTTGATATTATTTATTTGTGAAAACAGTGACTCGAAAGCATAAATAGACAGAAAAACTATTTAAAATGACAGTTTCTTTCAATTGCTCTGAAATAAATTCAAAGTTGTCATAACTTTGCCATCAAAATTTAGTATTCTCAAACAACTAATTCTTGTCGATATTTTTCAAATATAGTATTTGTTTGGAAAGTTTTTGAGACCATAATTAATTAGATTGGAATATAATATGCCGCAATTAAAATTTTTCCATTTAATCAAATTTAGAAAAGATCAGTCGCGGTTTTGCCATTTCACTTTATTTTTATTTAGAGCCACAAGCAATGCCGTGCCAAAATTATTCTTTCGCGTGCCAAAAGGGGCACGAGTGCCATAGGTTCGCCGTCCCAGTTCTATAGTATTGTTATAATGTAGTATATGTTTTTAACTTTAACTAACTTTTTAAATATTCCTTGGAACGCATAAATTCTGCAAATAATAATCAGAGCGACACCAAAGATCTGGAGTATATCTTCCATTATTGACGAAAATTGTTGTAAAGGACTGTGCTAATGCGCTTCCTCACTGAACTATAGTTTTAGCATTGTGTGTATTATACATTAAAATATATATATATCATATATACAGTGCTGCACAAAAGTATTCAAATACATTTTCCTAATTAATGATGGCAATAGCTGAAATTGAGTTTTCAAATGCGTTATGTATTTTCCGATTTCAGTACTTATATATAATTTTTATCTTATTAATCGGTGAAATTTTGTTTCAGTATTTTGATTGTGTTGGAAGGGTTTTATAAACTATGCTTCAAGCATGATTTTTCGTTCTTGTTATGCCCGTGGGAATCGCCCGTGTACTTAAGGGTTTTTTTTTTTCTCAAATCCCTTTTAGATCATTTCTGACACATTTTCTAATTTATTTTTGTTTTTATATGCATGAAATTAGCATGCGCTCTGGCTCAAAAACTATGAAATACAACTGTTTTTTTTTTGGCTTTCGGTAAAAGCAGATTTTTCTGTGGATGTAAAGTCAACTGAAAGAACTGTTTATAGAGAACTGTATTAGCAATTTCGGATCATTAGAGGTACAAAGCCGCCAATTGAAGCGAAGCTAAAAACCTCATAAACTAATGTAGGCTCCGATAATCAATCAATCAATCAATCAATCAAAATACATTTTTCAGAAAACTTGTCAAAAGGGAGCGTTTTGAACCGAACATATGTTCATGACAGCGCCAGAGAGCGAAGAAATAGTTGTTATAAAACAACAATCGCTTATAACTCAAGATGTAATTCATTTAGATTAATTATTAATACAACTATTGAATTGGTAAATAAATCATAACAATTGTAAATTTCCAAGTGGGTGAAAAAAGTCCGTGCCTGGATTTGAACCAGGGACGTCTTGGCTGAAGCCGCCAATTTTCTACCAACTGAGTCATTCCGGACGAATCTGGAGCACAAATGCACCCAATAAATCTTTACCGAGAACAACATCTGGTCTGATATCTGAATCAGCTCAACAGAATAAACCAAAGGTTATTTTTTTTGGAACTGCAGTAAACGCTGCAGCGTTTAAGCCGTAAAGCATTGGTGGCTTCAGCCAGAACATCCCTGCTTCGAACAATGGCCCAGACTTTTTTCACGCACTTGGAAATTTACAACTGTTATGCAATTAATTTATCTAAAAATAAAAAATAAAAACTTTTTGATGAAAAATCACGTTAGCAATCATGTTGCGAAGTCATATGCTTTTTGTGAAAAAATTAGTCAAAAATTGTACAAGAAAGTATTGCATTGTTTGAAAAAAACATAATTCATATTTCCTCCACATAATTCATATGTTCTTCAAAACCAGAAAAAAGTTAAAGTAATAAATATAAATAACTAAACTTTACAATAAATATGTTAACGAATATCAAATTTATTTACGCGTCCTATAACGTTAGTGAACACTCGAGCTTTATTTCGTAAAATTCTCGATTAACTCACCAGTGCTTACTCAAGCGTAGCATACGTAACCCTGAATTCAATTATGCCACTTGAAGCTAATTTAAAATTCCTTCTTTCTTGCGTCCTCAAAGGTTTAAACTCTCAAAGTTTAAGAAATATCTAATATGTAACAGCGAAATTTTGATGTTTTTCCACCCTAAATTTCATTAATTTATGCAGGTATGTGGTCTTAATGCTGAACTTCACACTTTCCTATTGTGTATAAAATTAAGGAAGATTTCATAGTAATTGAATAGGGAATTTGAAATCAAGGGTATTTTCGAAGTCTGGTGCAATTTTAGAATAATGCTGTTGCATTTCACCTGTCTATTTATTTAGTGAATTTTTGCAAGTAGATAGCTTTTCAAAATATTTCCAAAGCATTCAAGTTTTGTAGGTTTTGTTCTTTAGATTTCGGTAAATAATTAACTAATGCATAAATAATTATATTAATGTACTCAAACATCAATTTCTGAATTCATTAATCATTAACACGTTCACGCCGGCGGCGATATTCATAATTTTACTTTCTTCTATCTTTAAAAGAAGAAAGTATTGGATTCATGAAAATTTTCGAATTCCGGTTTTCGACGGATTTACACGTTTTAGGGTATAACCCGAAAAACGTTTTTACAAAATGTATGTCTGTGAGTCTGTGTGTGACACAAATTTTGTGAGCGCTCTATCTCAAGAACAAATGAACTGAATTTAATAAAAATTTATATTCAGTTAGTCCCTGATATAAGATCGAACTTATTAGTTTTTTGTGTAAATCTCTCAACAGGTGGTGCTGCTATGCAGCATTTTTCAAGATTTCCACAATAGCTCAATCTCCAGAACTAATGCATGGATCTTCATCAAATTTCAAATTCAGTTAATTCCTTGACAGGAATTGACGTTTTATACATTTTGATGTAAATCGCTCAACAGGTGGCGTTGCTATGCTGCATTTTTACGATTTCCGCAATAGCTCTATCTTAAGAAATAATGCTTGGATTTTTATCAGTCTTCAGATTCATGTATACCTGGATGTGAATTACTGCTGATTATGTTTTGGTGCAAATCTTTCAACAGATGGCGCTGCTATGCTGCATTTTTTAGAATTTCCACTATAGCTCTATATCAATAACTAATGCACGAATTTTCATCAGACTCCAGATTCAGGTATCCCTTGATATCAATTAGTGCTGTTTATGTTTTGGTACAAATCGCTCCATAGATGGCGCTGCTATGCTACAATTTTCAGAATTCTCGCTGTAGCTCAATCTAAGAACTAATGCACGAATTTTCATCAAACTTCAAATTCAGATACACTTTGATATGAATTGGTGCTGAATTGGTGTAATTTCTTGCATTATTTAAATGATTTAATTGACGTGATTTATATAGAAGAAAGTTTTGTGATGGCCACAACATACTATTTCGATTTGAGACGGCTCCCGACTTCCTATTTCGCTTCATCTAGCGGTACAGAAGTATCGCTTATTCAAACCAGTGATGCCATGGAGCTACGTTTCTAAATTCAGATTTCTTAATTGACCCACTTTTTTTAAATTGTAAAATTCGCCTTATTTAATGACATATTAAATAAGGCGAAAACAAGGAAAATTTTACCATTTCAAAAAAGTGGTGTTAATTAAGAAATTTGAATTAATAAAAAGCTGCCCACTGGCAACACTGATTCAGACACTGTATGTGATGAGATGACTTACCCCTCTCATATTTCTTGAATTAAGCTCAAATATAACTAGCAGAGGTCATTTTGAAAGTTTGAAAGTTCTTAAGGAGTAAGGAAATTATTTGGAGACAGGATTTTATTGATGACATTTAAGATAGCACAATCTCCACATATCATAAACAGTTAGATTAACGTTATCAATTATAAAAACAATTTACAGCAAGAAAGATCGCTAGTTCCAGATATTACATTATGTTGGTCTAAAAGGGACATGTATGAGAACGCGCGCATAAAAAATGCCCTGAAATGTTATCGTTTTTCAGCTATACTTATTTTTTTAAACAGTGTCATCGAAAAATAATGCCTAGATTTTAAATAACTGTCACAAAAAACTATGAAAGGTAATTTATTGGTTTTAGTCTTATAATGTGCGGCAAAAAATAAGGTTTTTTTTTCATAACTTAGTATGTTTCAATGTGAGCACCGTTCGGTGTGCACCAGAAGCAAATGTATGCAATGTGAGCACCAGGAGCAGTTTGACCTGTATAAGGTCTCCGAAAAAGCTGCTGTACACTGACTATTGACTTTGACTCCACATACCAAATCACGCACTGTGCTTTTTGTTGCACGGTCAACATCGTACTGTGATTTTTCTTGCACGGTCAACATCGTACTGAGCAGCTGCAGTCTGGCGCGTCGGCTGACCTTGACGACTGCGCAGGTAATTCGCGCATAACACAGACACGCAAACGAATTCTGGTGAACTAAATCCAAACTTACGTTCACCAGTTATCGTGTAGTGAAAGAATTAATCATTTAACATAAATGATTTTCGATGTTATGATTTTTTTAAATCTAGGCATTATTTTTCGATGACCCCGTATTTTTCCAACAATACCAAAGCCAGATCTGAAGATCAGTTGAACAAAATTCGAAATATTGATGAAGCAACTGTTGAAACTTTTAAAAATGCTGTTAAACCAGGCAAAAACATTGCAATCGACGGCAGCATGGTTCCATGGAGAGCACGTTACGATTTTCGTCAATATATGAGGGAACAGTCGATTGTGGCTCACCGGTAATGCACGTTCGCACACGGAATCGTTGATGCGATTCGTCTTATGGGACAGTCGACCGTGACACACCGGTGATGCACGCCAGCGTGAACGTGCTCACTCATTACATTATCATATGAAAAGTTTTATATTATTTTGTATGTATAAAATGCAAATGGGAATTTTGTTCTGGCTACGTTTCGTCGGCGGCGTTAGTTACTTTATTTTTTAGAAGTGGGAGATTTATTCAACGAAAGGAGTTATTTGACATTATTCAAATGTTTACATTATTTAATGGGGATTTCGGTTAGTGCGGGACAAAAAATGGCCGATCTTAGAAGTGTGCGCTAACGGGAGTTCATCGAAAATTAATTTCATATCCAAAGTTGCTTGTTATATATTTATGATTTCACAAAACTTTTCAGTAAAAGTTTGTTAAAATGGGAGCATTTACCCATGTAAATTTATAACTATAAAAATAATTATAAATTGTACACCTTTATCGTAAGTATATTAACGCATTTAAAATTTATAAGACATTTCAAGTATGTTCCCCAAGCTCCTCGTGAGCACTCAATTTTAATTATTTTGTAAGCTCACCATTAAAACACACACGGTTACTCATGCATTAGTATAACATATGTGGCTCTTGAAAACAAATTGAAGCAAATTTAAAATTCATTCGTTCACATGAATCCACTAGAAAATTATTTGTTCTTCAAGATTCTACGTTATCAACTCTTGAGTAGTACATAATCTAACAGGCAGTTTTTTTATTTCACCCACCCCCTAAGTTTAATTAATATTTCGCAGGCGTATGATGCTTAACTTGACACTTTTTCATTGCAAATAAAATTAAGTAAGATTTATTGGTAACTGGAGGGAAATTTTTATATGGAGGAGAAAGAAAGTTAGCAATATAAAAAAAGTTAGTAATTTTGTTGCTTTTTTAGAATATTACATTATACTTCGCGTGTTCATAAATTAATTTTTAGATATAGATAGTTTTAGAAAATTATTCTTAAGTACAGGGTGTCTGTAAAAGGGTTCCCATTTTATTTAATTATAAAGAATTCGAATAATAATAATAACCATTTGGAAATTGCTCGTCAAACGTAGCAAATGAGGTGCATTTGTATTATAACTAGTTTTATAAATATTTTTTTGCACCGCATATTGTACTTAATGTATATTTTGTACATTAGTGCATTTCATAAGTGCGTATCAATTTCATTCTGTTCGAAAGGCTGTAACGTTATTAAATCCACTCGAAATATTTTTTCTCATTGGCCGTAATGTAACGGAAAACTTTGAACGGCCCTTGTAATTAAACTACGCATCCGATTTTCATAAAATTTGAAATGATTCAATACAATTTTGCAAAAATTATATGTTTAAAATTCCAGACCATTCGCTTGGGTAGTTTTTGCTCTGTTGTATGCGGACGGACGGACAGACGAATGGACTGAACTACGACTATAGGTGCTACATATTTATATAATAACGTACGCACCTAAAAAGAAATGCAAATCATATAACTTCTCCTGCTGAAATAAAATACATGGTTTTCATAAATGAACGTCCCATGTTCAATTGCATACTATAACAGTTTAATTTAGACTATTTACAATAATTCATGCATCAAATTCAAGGTAACCTAAGATAGTTTTTCTTACAAAAGTTCAATAGATGCACATTTATATTCACGACGCGCATTCAACTTAATGTCCAATTCTTCCCGCACTTCGGTTAACATATCCGGAGTAATGGAAGAAATAGTCTCTTCAATTCTGTGTTTTAACTCTGGCAAATAATTAGGTAGCGGCGGAACATGGGCACTATCTTTTATAAAGCCCCCAAGAGAAAAAAAGTCGCATGGCTCTAACGACTTTTAAATCTTCAGCCCAACAATAACACTTTACGCTCAAGAGTCGCCATTTTGCGTAATGTGGCACTGCAAGCGCGTCCATAAAAAAGCAATAGTCGCGCATGCGCTTATCTAAAACTTCTTGAGTTGCTCTTTATTTGTGACCTTGAACCAACACTCTACAACGCTTACAGTTGACACTATTAATCCTTTCAGGGGCAAGTAATTGCGTTTCTGTAATGTCGAATTCACATCGGAATCGTCAAAACTTTTATTGCAAAATAAGGAAAAGCAATTTTACGCCTTTTTTACTTATAGTAATTTTACAACTACAGCTATACCATTTATTAATATTTTTATAATTTAACTTACTTAAGTTTTAACTTAATTTTTAAAGTTAAATATTTCTATATATTTCAGCTTTACATTTTCCTTAACTGTCGTAATTTTTCTTTTAAGTAGTTTTAAACTACACTTATACTTATCCCAATGGCTCACACTTACATAAGACAATTCATTGATAGACTGGGTGTTAAACTCACCTCACAAGGAAGGTCTCCTTACTGGGCATACTCCGAATATTTTGAAAAAAAAATACGAATTAAACTACTTATGTATGTAATAAAGGATCAGTCAAATTTAGCGGCGGAATTACAGTAGAAAGTCTGTAAAAAAATAAAATACTTTCGAGTATTTGGCGCGAAAAGACGACAGTGTCACGCGATTTGGCGAGCAGAACTTTTCCTTGCCAAAAGCAAACGATTTTAATGCAGCTGAAAATTGTTTGTTAATTGATTTTTAGAATGCGTGTAAAAAGTATTTAATGAATTTAAACGTAAACAATGAGAGAGTTCAATAAATACATTTTTTCGCATTACATATTTATGTTGCTTGTTATTTAATTTTATTACTTTAAAAACAATTTCATACATAAAAAATACTTTCATGTATTTAAGCGTATTCCAAATAAAGGCAAGATTCATTTATTAGTTATTCATTTCAATATCAAAGAATTCGTCGTTTCCATAGCAACAAAACTGAATCGACAGTGCTCAATTGGTCTTAATTTTGAGATATTGAAACAATTTTAATTTATTTTAATTTTGTTTTAAATCATAAAATTTGATATTTAATTTTCATTATAAATATATATATATATATTTGACAAAACTATAGTTAAATCAAACTAAAACTGACAAAACTAAAGTTATTTACATTAAATTTATTAAAACAAGTTCAATATAAAACATTTTTATCTTAAATAGTATTCGATATATAAAAGTATTTTTCGAAATTTCATTTCATCGCCAACCGATGATAAATTGCCAAATAAACGAAATTTTCATTATTTTTTTTTATGAAGGTCGAGGTTCTATCTTTCTATCGAGGTTCCGCACAAAAATATTTTTATAAACATATATATCCATATGAGAAGAACACTCTGCAATGTTTTCAGATTTTTCTGAATATGCCCGTATGGAGACTTTCCTTGTCAGCTAGGAAACCCCTCAATGATGCTCAACTGTTCAGCACGCCGTTTTTCTACCAAAGTAAAATTTAATAAAAATTTTCTGGTGCAAATGTTCATTAATCGTAGGTGGGATATAATATGTCCCACCGTCCCTCAAAATGTTAAAATTTATAATTGGAACATTCATGAACACCTTGTATATTAACACATTTAAAATTCCTAAGACATTTCAAGTATGTTCTCAAGTTCATCGTGAGCACTCGATTTTAATTATTTTGTAAACCTACCGTTAAAACATAGACGCTTATTCATGCATTATAGTATAACATACGCTTCTCCAAAAAGAATTGTGTCAATTAAAACTAATTTAAAATTCATTCTTTCACGTGAAACCACTAGAAAGTGTTTGGTTCTTCAAAATTGAACATTATCACCGCTTGAGAAGCACTACATAAAATTAACAGGCAGATTTTGAATTTTTCTCCCTAAATTTAATTAATTTTTCGCAGGCATATGATGTTTAACTTGATACTTTTCCATTGTGTTTAAAATTTAGAAATATTTGTTGGTAACTGAAAGGAAAATTCCATACAGAGGGGATTCTGTAATAAGGAAGTTAGTAAGTTTGTCGCGATTTTAGAATAATGTCATCATAATTAACGTGTTTATATATTAAGTTTTAGATATAAATGGCTTTAATAAGTAATTCTAAAGTATTATGTAACTGCGTAATTTTTCTTCTTTGACGTTTCTGTAAATATAAGCTCATAGAATAATGTGGTCGTCATATGAAATAGACATAGCTAAGCTTATACGAAAAGTAAATTATACGTTATTAAAAAGCAGAAAAAACAACGTTTAAAAATGCACAAATAATACATGAAAAGCAGTAAACAGCTGTTTCGAATCTACTAGCGAGATTCTTCTTCGGTGCAAGATAAGGAAAAAGGAACAGCGTGCAGCGTATGTTTGGCTCAGCCTTGCTGTTTCTAGCACGCTGTTCCTTTTTCCTTATCCTGCACCGAAGAAGAATCTCGCTAGTAGATTTGAAATAGCTGTTTGCTGCTTTTCATGTATTATTTGTGCATTTTTAAACGTTGTCTTTTTTCTGCTTTTTAATATTGTTGCACAAAGGCTTTATTTGCTATTTTTATATACGTTATTATTTAATTAAGCTGTATGATATACGGAGTCACACTCCTTATCTCTACGTGCTTTCCCCCCCCTCCCCCTTAACAGACTACTTCAGTAGCGCGTAAATACCCGCTACCTTATATTAAACCTATGAGAGCGTTATTTTCGAATATCTCGTTTGATTTCCCATGTTTTTATTTATTTATTTATTTATTTATAACCAGCTAAAGTACCCAGCGTTGCCCGGAATGTTAAGAAAGTTTGTTTTCTTACGTATTTTTCACACTTATTAAGTGCGTTCATAATTATATAAATATGTAACACCTATAGTCGTCGTTCAGTCCGTCCGTCTGTCTGTCTGTCCATCTGACTGTCTGTCCGTCCGCATATAACATAACAAAAACTACCCAACCAAATGATCTGGAATTTTAAATATATAATTGTTGTAAACGTTTTAAGAGTCATTTCAAATTTCATGAAAATCGGATGTTTAGTTTAATTACAGGGACAGTCAAAATTTCAAAATTTACTTTACGGCCAATGGGAATAAATTATTGCAAGTGCATTTTAATGCTGTTCCAGCCTTCCGAATGGTCTGAAATTTAAAATATGTAATTGTTGAAAAATTTTGTCGAGTTATTTCAAATTTTATGAAAATCGCATGTATAGTTTAATTACATGGATAGTCAAAAGTTTTCCGTTACATATCGCCAATGGGAAAAATTATTGCAAGTGCATTTTAATGATGTTACAGCCTTTCGAACAGAATGAAATGGATATACACTTATGAAGTGCACTAAAATATATATTTAGTACAATAATCAGTGCAAAAAATATTTATAAAACTAGTTATAGTTCGAACGCACCTCATTTGCCATGTTTGACGAGCAATTTCCAACTTGTTTTCATTTGATTGCTGCTAATAGCAGAAATTGCGCTTTCAAATGCGTTATGCGTTTTTCAAGTTATTTATTTAGACATCAGATTTCACCTTAATGAACTGTGAAGCTTTGTTACAGTATTCCGAATGTGTTGAAAAGTGTTGCATAATCTATGCTGGACGCATGATTTTTCGTTCTTGTTCAATTTTGTTTACAGTTTTTTTATGAGAGTAAATTAATCGTTTCCGTAAGTAAAATTAAAAAGAAATTAAATCGTGATTATTAATCCTTTGCAATTTCTATAGTGAGAAGTATAATTATTTTAATTTCTACGCAAAATGACTTAATAATTTTTCTACTTCAGCGAAATCCAATAACATGGAAAATGTAATTTTAGTACTATGAACGTTATAAAATAAGAAAATAATGTAGTATTATCCTTTATAGAAAATAATCATTCTTCATATGTAAAAAATAATCATTTCTGCATTTATATAAGAGAAACATCACTTTATCTCAAATATAAATCCACAAAATAAAAATACACTTTTCAAGTTTACGTCAAACTATTTAATTTTAAATGTATTTATTATTTAATCTTATTATTATAAATAAATATTAAAAATATAAGATATTTTAAAAATTTATTTTATACGAATTGACAAAAATTAGACTACAAATATATGCGAAAATATTTTGTAAAAATAACATGTTACGTTATATTTCTGTTTGAGCAAAGTTTTAAATTATAACCAAAATTCTAGTTCGCTAAAGATGAAACGAAAATTTTAAATCTTTAATTTATCTGCAAAGATGAAATGCAAATTTACACCCTGTAAAAACATCTGCGTAGAAATATTTTTATATTTTAATACTTACAAATATATTTTGTGAAAAATTGCTTATGATAGTGGATATTTGTTTAGCAGAAATATCTTTAAACTTACTTTTTTTATCTAATACATAAAGATGAATTCCTGATTATCCTTAAGATATCCTTTTATTTTGCATTTTTCTCTGTATTAATTGCAGTGTTATTGACATAACTTTTCAAGTTGTATAGTTATATATTGAAGCACTCAAATGCGTAATTAAAATAAACGGTTAATCATTTAATTCGAAGTCGTCAGGGAATTAAAAAAGTACACATTTTTTTCGAATTCAATTACCGTTTTCTTGAGTTTGAATACGTTTCAACTCGCATTACTTTTGTTTTAAATATATTCTCAATAACTAAAAATGAAGCTGCATACGTTTAATTTTTGTATTTTCCAATAAGTACTTAAACTTTCCACGTGTCCAGATATATTATATTAACAGTATTTTAACTTTGCTAACAGTACATGCGTGAAGTTCATTTTCCTCAAGTGGTAACTAATTTATTTTCTCGATATAAAAACAAAGTATAGGTAAGATAAATTGGGCTTACCTTGCATTTATGTATATCCATATGCTATATGGTATCCGACATTCGGAAGGGTAATTCTATCTTCCATTGTATATCTGTTATAGTTCATATGTGAACATGGGGTATTCCGTGTTATTAAAAACACACATTGTTTTGTGACTTGTAAAAATTTAAATATGGTGGAACTTTTTAAAGAGAAAGAAAAATTAACATTTAATTCAGCGTTAAGAAATACATCTCTCTTATAGAGAGTTTAGTTTACAAGTAAAAGTAGAAAAACATATACAATACATTATTGGCAATAAAAAACAGGAAATTAGTGCCATTTATCTTAATTCTAAATTATTTATATCAATATTTATACTTATAGCAATTTAAAAAGAAATTTATTAATGTTTTTAATGTCTTTAGTTCTTGAATATAATGAAATGTTTATAGTAGAATGTTTACTTACGATTGTGCTATCACTTTTTACTTCCTTCCTTCAGATAATAATCACTTTTCATAATTGCTTTTATAAATCACATTTGGCACATTAAAAAACAATTTACTTAGCTTGATTATTTTAATGTCCTCGATTTGGAGATTATGTTTTCACAATAACTGTCAACATATTAATTGAGCTGCAATGAATGCACTTATCATAAGTAATTTGAAAAAAAAAGTACGTTAAACGTGGTAAATGAGGTGCGTTCGTACTATAACTGTTTTATAAATATCCAGATCTTGGTACAATAGCTGTTACATGAATACAAAGTTAAAAATGCATGAATACAAAATTTATATACGATTCTGTATAGTATTCGTATTCCAATAATACGGAAATAATAGGACTCTATCTTAAATAGGACGTCATCACCATGGCTACCTAGAATCATTACCTATCACAGGATATCATTGCATTAATGGCGTATGATAGGATTTAATAGAATGAAGAAAACTTTTTAAAATATCTTTTTAAGTTTTGATTCGATTTTCAGAAAACTGGAAATGACTCGACAAACTTGGGCAACGATTATATACAGGGTGAACCAAAAGTCTTGCCCTGATGATAATAATTCATTACAAAAATCCGTTTGTATAATAATGTAACTTGTTGTATCATTGGATAGGTCAGTTTTAGTAGTTTTTTCTGAAATTGAACGAAACTTTTTCGGATCGGTGGATTGGATGGGATGGACCAAAACCCTGGGCTCCCCGCTCTCCAGATATTAATCCTCTGGATTTTTTCTATGGGGAGCTATATCAAAAAAAGAATCTTTGCCATAACAATTGCTGACGTCGAAGAAGTGAGGAATAGAATACAAGGTGCTGAGTGTACTGTAACAGAAGACATATTAAAGAACACTTGGCGGGAACTAGAATACCACTTAGACATTCTCCAAGGTACCAAGGGGGGGGGGGGACACGTTGAAATTTACTGAGGTACGTGGTCTTATAAATTTTTTTATAAAAGTACTTATAATGTATCCAAACAAACATATGCCTAATTATAATACAGTGAAATACGTTTAACACAAAACTGATGGGACGGAAAAAAAATTTCGTGTTAAAAGAATTTCGCATTAAAAGATTCGTAAAAAAAGAAGAAAATTCACGAATATTTTCGGCGTCGTAAAATTTTATTTCGATTTCCTGTTAAACTATTAAAAAGTTGGATCCATTAGGATAAAAAGCAAGTAAAAACAAATATTGTTTTTGGGGGAAAAATCATATAGCTTTTATATTGTGTCTTTTTCAGTATTCTGAGATCTAGCTTGTTTGAACCTAATAAGCAAAGCTGTCTCTAAATCTCATTTCTCATACGTTTTCTCTCTGGCTTAAGCATACAGCGCTCAAACATTAACGTAATGGGATCCCTGTTTTTTTATTAAAGTTGCTAATGTAGAATTGGCAATGCTAAACTCTTTGCAGATTTCTGTTTTCGTTCTTTCTTTTTCATCAACTGCATTAATCCTTTCAGGGGCGCCGTTTGCGCTCTGCAAACACTTAATATTAATGCTCAAACTGACAAATGGCATCAGTAATTTTTTAGTACAATTTCGATATCATAATAAACTTTTGTTTATTTTCAAATAAATTAGTTTGTAAATTGCGGTGTGAATTAATTATTTGAACATTTTTGGATCAGAAATGCCTTGCCCCTGAAAGGGTTAAGCAGCTTCATCTTCATTTGAAGCGAAATAGCAGTTTGTTTTTGCACCTATTTCTCAGCCATTGTGCTCATAAAACATAAGCTAATTTATAAAAAAAACACGAAATTCACTGATTTTCCTCCAAAATTCAGTTGTTTTGACACAAAATTCACCAATTTCAACTCAAACTAACTAGATCGAAAGCGAATTTTTTTCGTGTTAAGCGATTTTTGTTTGGTGTTAAAAGAAAAAAAATGTATTAAATTGTATAGTACACTGTCCGAACCGCTATATCATTTCGTGTTAACCGATTTTTCATGTTAAGCGTTTTCGTGTTAAACGTATTTCACTGTAGTTTGAGAACAACAAATATTTATATTCAGGGCAAGACTTTTGGTTAACCCTATATATTAAATTTCAAACCATTCGGTGGGGTAGTCTTTGCGCTGATATGTGCGGACAGACCGACCGACTAAACAACGACTGTAGGTGCTACGTATTTATATAATCACGACGCACCTAAAAATGAAGCTGCATCTCTCTATTCTAAAAAAAAAGTAACTACCGCTGTCACCGCCGCCGCCGCCGCCGGTTTTGATATTTTTGTGACCGGAGGCCTTTCTTCGTTAATATTAACAAAAATAATGCATACAGAAATATGAAAATCGGTGGTTTTATACAGAAATGTTTGATAAATGCGCTGATGCAGGCAGTTTTCAAATCGAAGAATTATTTTAAGAGTTATTTAATGCTAAAGTTGGACAAAATCGTTCCACTAAAAAAGTTTTATAGCAGCAAAAACTACACGTGGCAGTGTAATCATTTTTAGATCATTTTAAGCGTTAGAATTTGCCGGAGTGCAGATTGCATTAATTTTTTTATTTTGACTCATTTTTTCAGGTTTTATTTCTATTTTAAATTCAAATTTTCAGCATTTCTAGAGATATTTTTTACAGATTTCAGAAAATTGTACTAATTTAAACTGTTGCCAACTGTATAGAAAGCGCAAGCAATAATTTTTGCTTCAAATTAAAAATTTATTTACACGTGACTATTATAAACAGGAAAAAAACTTTCAAATTAGAATTAAATAATTACGTATAAAAAGCAGGAACTTATTAAAAATTACGTCATAAAAAGTATACACGTAAATTTTAAAAGAGAAAGGATATTGTAAAATAATAAATTCATTAACATGCGTTAGAAGTCTTAGGAGAAATTACGTCATATTTACGTCACATTATAGTTATTACATAAAATGAACACAAAATAATATTGCAAAAAAGTTTAAATTTAGAAATTACGCTAGGCATTTATTTGAAATTTTGAGAATTAATTTACAATGTCTCATTTAAAAGAACTTTCTTTTCGCTTTGTTAAAAAATACCAGGAGACAAAGACTCTCTTTACTTAATTCCTTTTATATTAGCTTATTTTGAAATGTTGTTACACGTGTATACGTCATCAAGTTATTTTTATTTTGACGTTTTATTTGTGTTTTTATTAATGTTGTACGAATTTATTTGTTCTTTCGTTATTTAAAATAAAAATTATATCAATTTGTATAATTTGGCGAGTGGTTTGGCGATTTATATAATTTGGCGAAATTGGTCGACAGGATAATCAAGTAGTACCGCAGCGGATTTGGCGTTAAAATTCCCCAATCAAAGAGAAATGAATAGAAATTCGTTTATAGGGAGATCGCCACTGTTTTTTAAATTATAATTCAACCTTTCGAAATCTTTTTAAAGCCGATCAAATTAGCGTGCATTTAGAGTCTGCGGTGTCTGGACGGGGGTTGGCGAGCGTAGCTCGTAGGGGGCCGAGCCCCCTAGTATTTTAAAATTTTGTATCTTCTAATAATTATTTAACCTCTTCAGTTCCGAAGCTAAAATAATAATACAAATGATTATTCATTGGTTTTTCCAAACAATATAACATCGTAAATGACAGAAAAAATATCTGTTTACAAATTGATCCTTTAAGCGCTTAGTAATTTAGGTTCAAAAATATGTATCTAAAACTACAAACCCCCATAAAACATCAATTTAATAATCATTAACCTAAATTAACGCAATCACAAATTTAAGAGCTTTAACCCCTTCGGGACGGGAGCCTTTTAAGAGATTTTTAATCTTTTGTCACCGTTTTTTTAAAACAGAAATTTGTGTCTTCTTGAATCGAGAAAATGGACTGAAGGCAAATTTTACAGTAAAATTTTACTGGTGAGGAAAAACAAGGATTCTGAGCGCTTCATGCGGCACGTATACGTGTCGATCGTCTCCAAGGGGTTAAACAGGTAAATAATCTACAAATCCTCAAAATTTTCTATTGAAAAAGATTTAAGTTAAATATGAAAATTTTTCTTTTTCTTGGTCATACTGTCTTTTGGGCATTTTTAGGCATTCTGCAAAAACTCGGATGAAAATAACATTTATTTTATCTGGGAATCAGCTTAGAGGTTGCCATTTATTCGTTTGCTTTGAACGCAAAAAACATTCAGCTGTTAAGAAGTTATGTGAAAATGTAAAAAAATCGGACATTTTAGTTTTTATAAGGAAAAGAACAAAGGCCCCGTTTGGGGACCCAGGGACCAAAGAGGTTAAACTTTCCACGTGTTTAGATATATTAATTTAGTTGTAATTAATGCACTTATGATATGTATTTTGAAAAAAAAAATATTAAGTTATGTATTAAGACCAAAAATATGTAATGTAAATAGATTTATCGTTTTAAATTTTGTTAAAATCGAATCTTAAGTTTTTATGATTGAAGATTTAGCCTAACGTGCAATTACAGGATATTAATATAATTTTTCATGCTAATTTATTTTTTATACAGGGTGTTCGTGAAAGAATTTCCCAGTTATGAATTGTAATAATATCGACTGTAATCGTTGTAGAGTGTTGATTGAAGGTCACAAACAAAGAGTGACTCAAACAGTTTTAGAAAAGCGCATGCTTGAATACTGCTTTGATATTGACTCGCTTGCAGTGCCACATACGCAAAATGGCGACTCCTCAGCGTAAAGCGCAAAGCGATATAAGTAATCGTGCAAACTTAATGCTGGAATAGGGCGTAAAATAACACAGTTGCGCCATCTTGTGGACGGAGTGATAATTCACATACGTGGGCTTTTAGTGCGGGGCGTTTTTTCTAAATTTTTAGTCACTCATGGATATGAATTTTGTTTGCCACATTTATTGCAAAATAATGGCGTAGCGTGAGGGGAATCCAGATGCACTTGACACCACGAAGTTTTTTTCGCCTTATCAGGTACACTTCAGTTATTAATCAAGGTGAAAAAAACTTTACAATTTTAGTGGTGTGAGTAAGAAAACCTGTATTTCGCACTCCATCCGCTACGTGGCGCATGACGTTGATTGATGTGACCTCGCTTTTAATCTTGCGGTTACTTCTTCCATTTAAGATAGGACGCTTACTTATATCGCTTTGGTAAAGCGTTTTGGGTTCTGCAATTTGTTAACACATTGTATGCGGGCAATTTTTCGAAAATGAACACTAAATTTGCGTTCACAAATGCCACTGTAAATTAAAACCTGCTCACAGCAAATAAGAAGCAAGCATGCTTGGATTACACCTTCTTTTTTCGTCCGTACAAAATTTCCGGTACCAGTAATAATTTCTGTCCCCAACCCACAAATACGTACTTCTACGTGTCCCGCATACAATGTGTTAAGAGTGAATGTGTAATTTCAGCTCAACGTGCGTTTCGTTTAAAGTTTAATTGTGGTCTCCACGGACCGAGTATAAGAGACTCTAGCAGAAACCAGGTTGAAAAAAAATCAAAAATTAAAACCGGACAAATTTAAAACGTAAATTGCACAAATTAAAGACACCGAAAAGAGGTAAGGCTGGGATTAGGGAAAGCTACCGAAAGCCCGCTGCTACAGTGAGTTTATTATTAGTCTCGGTCGGCCTCTTTCTGTCCCCAGTCCCAATGCCATTAAAAGCACGGGGCGACCAAAAATGTCTGTACACACTGAGAAAAAATGTGGTTCTGGCATCTAGGGTCTAAATTGTGGCTCTTGATAAAACAGTTCCATGTCATCGCTATAAATTCTATTTCTGTTTGCTAGAGAGTTCTAGAATCCCCATCACTGAAAGAAATGGGTACTGAAAATTGAAAAAAATAGGTACTCAAAACTGAGTAAAAAGTACACAATTTTAAATACGACACATATTCAAAATAGCTCAGATCCAAATATACTCAAAATTGGGAAACACATGTACTCATTTTTAATTTTATGTCTGTGTTCAAATATGAATCGTTATGTACTGCCCCAGAACCTAAAATAAAAGTAAAAATGTACTAACATTTATTTCACGATCACAAATATTAACAAGAATTGTATAATTGATTATTTATTAAGAAAAATAGTAAAATTATTAGCAAGATACCCAAAATCGAATATTTTTATGACAAGAGCATTATTTGCAAGCAATTTTAAATTATTTTAAAATACTGTGAATAACGTAATATTTACATTAATAGCTATCTGTTATGCCACCATAAATGAAATAAACCATTACAGGATACACAATTATCGTTTTGTATGGGTTTGATAACATGTGATGGATCAAAATTGAGAAAGAATAGGTGCATTTTTGATCCAAACATACTCAATTCGATATGAGTACATCGATTTACTCGTTTTTGAGTACTTCATTTTTTCAGTGTACTAGAATTCAAGAGCGTTTTTTTCCTATATTCTTGTGGTGAAACATATTTAACACTACAACTACCGGAAATTTTACTCAAGTTTTATAAAAATATTTTACACCCGAATTTTTAAATAAAACTGTTTACCTTATTTATTTAACTTTTTCTTCTTTGTATTTTTAAACTTATTGTATAAAGAAAATTCTGGTAGGAACCGAAATATTTACAATTGGTAGGGGTCAAAATGACCCTTCACGGTACGTTTAGTGTTAAAAATCTGCAAATATAGATGTGAACACAAGTTTAGTTTTAGGTTAGTTTTAGTAACTATAATTCTAGATTATGAAACCATTCTACGAATCAAGCGATAATTTCTCTCTACTGAAACACTCATTATCGTTTCATCGTTTCGTCACCTAGAACACAAGAGACTAGAAATTCTAGATCATTTCGTCCGTTCAGCTCAGTTGTTTACCCCATTCGCATAGTTCAGAAACCTATATTTCTAGTTTAGGGATGCAGAAAATGACTTATCCATTCTAGGTGAAGGCGGTATTTTTTTTTCTTTCTCAGTGCAGGATATTGATCGTGTTAGAGCATGTTTCCTGCGTAGTCTTAGGAAATCTGTTAGTAAAGCAAGTCTTGAACTTCAGTTGCTAAAGATGACAGTGTGGAAAATTTTAAGAACTCGTTTACACATGTGTCCATACCGGTTACAGTTGGTACGTGAAGAATAATCTTCATATAATCTACGAAATTTCAGGTGATCACAATTTAATTCCAAGGTTGGGAGAGCATAATTCTAAACTTCACGATTCATGTAAAATCACATTAAAATAATAAAATATATTTCACAACTGAAAATGGCGCTGGTGTTTTTCAGTATAAATCCAAGTCAAGCACAGGATAATTAAAAACTTTGTATATTTACACTTATAAATATTTACAGTATTTACAATGAAAACATTTGGATACTATTTCTTTAAAAACATGTAAATATTCCACACTGGGAATTCCAGATAATTTCTTTTATATGTTCATATTTATTTCTCCCTTTTCGGAAGAACAAGAAATACACAGCTAGCATGCTACTTTCGAGATTCACATTTAAACTGAACTATAGACAAGAGAAATGCTTTTAAAACAATTAATACTTCAGAAACTATTTCTTCTAATAGAAGACCACGATAAAAAACCTATACGCAGCTTATTTTATCTGCTGCGTTCAAGATTCACATTCACAAAACCAACTAAACTAAAAAAAGGAACAAGAAAGAAAAAATGTTTTTTAATATCAATTCTCTCGAAGGCCACGTGATCTGGTATCACTGGCGCCTAAGCAGGTCTAGCTGATTGCTCGAGAGATGAAGGGGTTTGCGAAATTTCACAAACTCCCCCCCGATGAACAAGGGTTCATCAAAAATGGGATTCAAAAGCAATTAAAGTAGGAATAAAATTATTCTAAAAAATTATCAGTTACACTATACGTAAATACAATACAAAATCAAAATATATACTTACATACTGGACTTCAAATAAAATAATAAACAATTTAAAAATTTGCCAACAGGTTTCTGCTACTAAAAATAGAAAGAACAATTTAAATCTATACAACCTTTTCTGGAATATTCAATACAAAAAAAAATAATAATAATAAACTAAAAATTAGAAATATTATCAAACAAGAAACTTTTTTTTTTTTTTTTTTTTTTTTTTTTTTTTAAGTGAAAAAAAAATAATTTTTTTTTTAAGTCAATAAACAAAAGAGTTCTTGAGTCTCTAATAATATCAGAGTTTTTTTTTTCAGTTCTATTAATAAAAAAGTTCAGTTTTTTCACCTCTAAATTATACAAGAATCAATAGGTCTTTTAATGATGGAATTATTTGCCTTCAGTTCATAAGACATCATTTTTTTCTAAATATCTGTCCACAAATACCTAACTTCCAGAAAGTTCTTGATACATGTTCATATGCATAAAAATCACATCATATATTTCAAAGTCAGAAGTTTTATTCTGGTCCGTGTAGTGAGCAGATTGTAAGTTGAGAAGATACTCATCTTTCAAGCGCTTCCAAAAATGATTCAGAAGAGTCTCGCGCAAACGGAAGCGTTTCACTAAGGATTCTTTGGTTGCTAGTAAAATCAAATCGTTCACTTTTATGGTAGGTAAACACAAGATATGTTTTAGAGGTGCTCTAACTTGTTCACCAGGGCGTGCGTTAGATTTCTTCCAGATTGCACGTTTGTTTAGGACTGATTTTATGCGCTGTCTAGATTTTGAAATCCAAAACTTTTCACAAGTTTGCACTAATGTTCTGGGCACTTCTGAATAAAAAACTTTTTCATGTGCATCTTTCACGATTAATTCAGTCAATTTATGTTTTGCAGGAATCACATCAGGATGTTTTTCATAAAATGAGGAATCAGACTTTTGTAACCGTCCTCGTAGCAACAGCAAAACATCTGACAACATAGGATTTAACTGTAGAAGATTCGATTCACTAGGGATACTTTTGTTACATTTCAAGTATTTTGTAACTTCAGGGAAACTTTTTTCCTGCACCAGCTTTAACCAAAAATTTTCAGCATGTAACATTTCCTCAGCTGATAATTGTGAAAATGTTCTTTTCTCTACCTTTAATTTTATATTAGAAATAAATCTAAATAGCCAAGCAGTTACTCGATACAGTTTCTTTAGGGAGCTATATTTTTCAAGATTAAAAATAGGAATTTCATCAGCTTTATTTGTTTGAACAACACAAGAAATGGTTGCTGATTTTCGAGACTTCTCTTTAGAAACATCAGGTAATTGTGTAGCAACAATTTTAACACTAGGCCACTGATTTTCAGGCAAGGAAAGAAATTCAGGAACATACACATTAGGGTTAGCACCATGAAAAATATGCAACTGGTGATGCTCCTTTTCCATGATCAGGTTGCTAAAATACTGCCAGGGAATTTTCAAGTGAGCGAGATCAGGGATTTCTGAAAGCCAATTTTGCCAATCATTTTCTAGTTCACCACAAAAACTCTCATCCCATGATATTCCCTTTATCCACAATTGCTGCAAAAGGCATTTGACACGAATAACAAAAGGGGCAATAAATCCGGCTGGATCAAACAACGTAGCTGCAATTTTCAAAACGTTCCGTTTTGTACAAGAATCATTGCTTAAATTTTCTAACAATGGTCGTAATTCTAGTCCTAATTTATCTTCTGTATTGTTCCAGATCAATCCTAAAATTTTCAAGGAAGTATTTGGGGGTTCCAAACTCGAAGCAAGAATGTTTTCATCATCTAAAACATTAGAATTCAAGTTAGGGACATGATACAAACATTCGTTTAATGATAGAGAATCACCATATTTGGAAGAAGCATCATAGACTATGCGCATTTTTGTTGTAGTTTTGTCGTCATGGATAACAGGTCTGTGTGGAATGTAATAGGAATTATTAGAATGTTCCTCGGTGCACAATTCTATTACACCCTCATTAAACTGCTCTAGCAAAATGGAGTTATATTCTTTAAATAAAGAATCGTTTTTCAAGAATTTATTTTCTAAACTAGAAAACCGCTTCTTTGCTACTTCAAGATTATTTCTAAGCAATTCACGAGAATTTTTCCGCAATTTTTTTCCTTCATAACGCCCATTTACGAATTTTAAATTTTCTTTAAATTCTTTTATTACCTCATGATCGGTAATGTTCTTTTCATTGCTTTCAGCAATGCCAATTGATTCAAGATCCCAAAATGCTTTCAGCTGAGTATTTATATTTTCAACTGAAACACGCAAACAAGCTACTTCTTTTTTATTCGACTCTATCTGCCCTTGCACCGTATGACCGAAAATAGTTTCTGCAACGTATAATTCTTTTGTCAATTTTCCCTCGATTCCCTTTAATATTTTCCACAAAAAGTCAGACCCTAGCAAAATATTTATTTCCTGCTCAAGACCTGTATCAGCAGGCTTAAAGCCTCTTGTTCTCATTATCTCTAGAAGTTCTGGTTCTAGAGTTTTCACAGAAGCTCCAGTTATATTATCAACCACAAGAGCTTCGATATTTATCGAGTTAATAGGTTGCACAACACTGGATAATTCTAGAGCAACTACTTCATAACAAGATTCATAAGGGCGTCTCCGCCCAAAAGGATAAACTAATAAATTTTCTCTTCGCAATGGCTTCAATTTTAATTTTTGTACTAGCGATCTCTTCACGAAGCATTTTTCTGAACCACTATCACATAAAACGCGAGCCAACAAGCGTTCCTTACCAGCAGACACAGAAACTGTACAAGTCTGCAATAATGTAGATTTATTTTGTTT
Organism: Maratus speciosus; assembly: GCA_963932465.1. Lineage (NCBI taxonomy): Eukaryota > Metazoa > Arthropoda > Arachnida > Araneae > Salticidae > Maratus > Maratus speciosus. The sequence continues at coordinate 475,562,053 of OZ010797.1, forward strand.
ATATTTTTGTTCTGACATCATAGATACAATTGCACCTTTCATTTCTTTTTCAGGATTTTCTTTTGCTGTTTCTTTAAAACAAAACAAAGTACTATGGGTAGTGTTACCACATTTGGAACAAGGGTTAATTTTTGTTCTACAGTTAATTGATAAATGCGACTTCAAAAAGCATTTGTAACAGCGACCTTCTTTCTTTAATTTATATCGTTTCTGTTCATCAGTGAATTTCGAACAATTTAGTCCTACATGATCAGAAGACTTACAAAATATGCAAAACTGTTTTGTAGATGTATTTAAAGCAGCAGCTGAAGGTATATTTTTCTTTTGCGGAAAATTTTGATATTTACTTGAAGGATTTTCATATTTAGTTTTAGAATTTTCATAAGTCTTGGTTTGAGAATTGTTTACTAAATTAGTAGCTTCACGACATCTTAATCCCGTTTTAATAAAATTTATTAACCCTAGATCTACCGGGAATTTTATTCAAGTTTTAATAAAACGTTTTACACCAGAATTTTTATTTAAAACTATTTAACTTATTTATTTACCTTATTTTTGTCTGGTTTATATACTTAGTTTATTTTAAAGAAATTTCTGGTTGGAATGAATATTTTGTATGTACCTGTCGGGTCCAATGGACCCGTCTGGTAGACGGAGGGTTAAATCGGTGACTTCACAGTCCTTATCGGGGTCACGTTTTCGATGAAAATCTAGTATCAAATTTTCGGGTAATAATCTTATTAGTATTGGTAGTAATAAATGGCCGTAAGAGCCTGATGTTACTCCTAACGCATCAAGATTTCTCATACTAGTTTCAATATTATCGTACAGCTTCCTTAAAGAAGTAACATTGTTAGAGGATTTCACTGGTTCAAGATTTAGAATTTTATTCATGTAACAGTTTATGATATTTTCCCGCTTACCATACCTCTCTTCTAACAATTTTAAACAAGTAGAATAATTTTGATCTGTCAGTTCAAAACCAGATACAATATTATATGCAGGACCAGACAACAAGGATTTGAGTATTGGAATTTTTCAATTTTTGATAACGATTCGTTTGAATCTATCGCACTAGTAAATAAATTAAAAAATTCTAAGAACTGGCTTGCATCACCAGAAAATTTTTCTATGTTAAGTTTAGGAAGCTTCACTGCCGAAACTGGCTTACTACCGATTTTTGAACCGTTACTTGATTCTAGTAAAACTTTTGGTTCAGTTTCGATTTTACATTTTTTAAGCCTCATCTTAATTTTAAATTTCAAACTGGATATTTTTTTCAGAATATTCTTCTACCGATTTTAGTTCTTTTTCATATTCAGTTTTTTCCTGAATTAGCTCATCCATTTCGGAATCTAACTCCTTTAGTTGAACTTCCTTTTCATTTACGAGCTCTAACGATTCTATTAAAGAATCGCAATCAGTTTTATCAATATCAACAGATAATAATGTATCACATTTTGTGATTAATTTCGTAATGGCTGCACGAACAGTAGCTCTTTTACTTTTAAGTTTATCTGTCTTATCCATGTTTAAAATTAAATTAAATTTTCAAAATAAATGATCATGAAAAATGCATATTTTAAAGAAATCAACAGTCATGCAGAATAATAAAGGTATTTCTTACCTTTTTCCCGGGTTTCGGCACCAAAACATGAAGAATAATCTTCATATAATCTACGAAATTTCAGGTGATCACAATTTAAATCCCAGGTTGGGAGAGCATAATTCTAAACTTCACGATTCATGTAAAATCACATTAAAATAATAAAATATATTTCACAACTGAAAATGGCGCTGGTGTTTTTCAGTATAAATCCAAGTCAAGCACAGGATAATTAAAAACTTTGTATATTTACACTTATAAATATTTACAGTATTTACAATGAAAACATTTGGATACTATTTCTTTAAAAACATGTAAATATTCCACACTGGGAATTCCAGATAACTTCTTTTATATGTTCAAGAATATTTATTTCTCCCTTTTCGGAAGAACAAGAAATACACAGCCAGCATGCTACTTTCGAGATTCACATTTAAACTGAACTATAGACAAGAGAAATGCTTTTAAAACAATTAATACTTCAGAAACTATTTCTTCTAATAGAAGACCACGATAAAAAACCTATACGCAGCTTATTTTATCTGCTGCGTTCAAGATTCACATTCACAAAACCAACTAAACTAAAAAAAGGAACAAGAAAGAAAAAATGTTTTTTAATATCAATTCTCTCGAAGGCCACGTGATCTGCTATCACTGGCGCCTAAGCAGGTCTAGCTGATTGCTCGAGAGATGAAGGGGTTTGCGAAATTTCACAGTACGTGCTTGTAGGAAGAATTGGACTTTAGGTTGGATGTGTGCCGTATATCTAAAGATGCACCAATTGAACATTTGTAAAAAAAAAAAAAAAAAAAAAAAAAAAAAAAAAAAAAAACTAGGTTAGTTTACCTCCAATTTGATGTATGATTTGTTGTAAATAGTCTAAATGAAACTGTTATAATATACCACTGAAACTAGGACCTTATTTTATGGATACCCTGTATTTCATGTTTCGTTTATAATTTTGTAAAACGGGTATGATTTATAAAATGCGTGAAAATGTTATGGTAAATGTTTTTATGAAAACTTAAAATTGGTCTGGGTATTTAATGCATACCTTTTGAATATAGCTACTGAAGATTATAATACTACTAGGATTACAATTGTAAACTATCCTTAAAATTTTCTCAGAATAAAATCAGAACCTGATTACTAAAGGTCCACTTAAAGGTTACTTCCACCAGTAAATTTTAATAGAAATTATCGTTTAATTTAAACCCCATATTCATGTACACTTCATGTCATTTATAAGGCAAAAATAACTATTTCTTTTTACTGGTGGAAATTTTATTACATCACTCTGTTCTCATACGTCACTTTCCTTCTTAAATGCGCAAATGTAAAACAAATGTAACTGCAGTTAATATTAATAAATATTTTCTCTAATTAAGTTCAATCCAAGAAACTGCAACTCCTACTTTCAACCCTCATAATCTTGGCTCTCTCATTTTCAAAACGTAGTGACGTATTAATAAATATAAATATAAATATATATAATAAGTAATAAATATTGCGTTTCGTCTTATGATATTATTTGTAGCGAAGCAACCTTTTCCTCTCACAGTACAAACTTTTTAATATAATGCCACTTGAAACTGACTAGTCTTTTGAAGAATTTGTGTATTGGTGAAATTAAAATATCTCTTTTTTTTAACTCCGTAAGTAATTTCGCGCATATCTTGAGAACGTATGAATGGATTGTTATGAAATTTGAGACATATAATAACCACATATGTATATTTTAAATGATCTCCTCTTAGGTTAAAAATATTTCATTAACTATGTAAAAAATATATATTCTTGTAAAAAAAAAAAAAAAAAATTACACTTTTTAATGAATAAAAATAGTCATAACTAAAAATAATGTCACTGTAGATACTTAAAAGTAGATCATTTTATTATCTATGCAAAATTTCGTAACAATTCATACATACGTTCTCAAGGTATCACTCGCGCAAGAAAAAAAAGAGCTATTTTAATTTCACTAATACACACATTCTGTAAAAGGCTAATCAAATTTCAACTGGTAGAATTTTATAAAGCAAAATCTGTTTAATTAATATTCAAAATTTCATGTTTATACATAAAAAGGTTTTGAAGATAGACTAATTCAAACTTTGAATTTTTTTCGGTAATTTTCGTCGCGTTTAAATGGTACAAGTCCCCATAAAACGTCGAATCATAGCCGCAACTGAAACTGTAACTGCAAAAATGCTTCAAAGGCCATGGAGGGAGACTGAATATCATCTGGACGTCTATCTAGCGACTAATGGTACACATATCGAAACGCATTGAAATGGATATAACACTTGGTACTTTTTTTAATATTTTAATAGGGTAAAGTACCCACATTTCGTCCCCTTTCCTAATTTCGTCCCCATTTATTTCTGCTCTTCTGCGAAGGGGGCGCACTTATAACGCAAGGCACAGGGGACGGAAGGTAAAAGGGTTCAGTATTGAAAGTTTCGTTCGCCAAGACGCATACATAAATTAAAGACGCCGGATTTCTTATTTTCAGAAGACCTGAGTTCTTATTACGTCGTTTATAGAACGTTATTTACTGTACTGTAAGTATTTATTTCTTATTCATTGCAAGTATTTTACGTAGGTAAAATGCTGACAGTAGCATACAGTGAGTTTTAGAACGCTCAGTTCATCTTACGGGAACTGATACTCTGCCATATAGGGGAGTAGCGTGGTCACAATTTCGCCCCCCCCCCCCTTGCAGTTCTTATTTTCGTCCCGGGAACGAAATTAGGTATGCCTTTTCATGACAATTTTTCCTCATGTTTGGATGGCTAATGTTTCGTTATGTTATTCTTCCACTGATAATTAGTACATTTCTCTGTGCCTTATTTAATGTAAATTAAATTACTCACTCATTTAGATATAAATTTTGATTTAGTTATAAGTTAAGCATCGGCGTATTGGATTTTTTGGGGAAAACGAAATTGGGACCATTTTTTCTTTTGCATTCTTTAGATACTATTGAAAAAAGAATTTTTCGCATTGTTAAAAATGTCTGTACGATATTTGCCAATGCTTCTATGTGCGTGGATAGTTAGTCTATGTAAAATCGAAACTTGGTAGGTTTTCACTGAAAATTACAACATTTAGGGCCTAAAAGTGACTGGGGGGACGAAATATGCGTACTTTACCCAACTAAATGTTCCTATGTCAGTTTTTATTTACATAACACAAATTTGTAATCCTTGCATTCTTTTTTCAAAAATCCTGTATTGCAAGCACACACATTGAGCCAGCTATTTGAAATACCGGTTTTTAGATATTTTTCTAAATTTGAAGGGGGCACAGGGCCTTTGTCAAAACGATCAAAAACATTGCCTTTTTCAAAGTATTAAAACACAAATAATATGCAATTAAATATTTTTTCCCTTTCTGCTTAAAGCATATATATTCTTTACTATATTATCCAAAAAAAAAAAAAGTCGTATATACGAAATTAATATTTAAATTTTAAATTTAAATATTGTTCTCACTAACATGTGAGTTAAAATCAGAGCTACGCGCTAACTTATGCATATAGAAAATAATTTTTGAACAAAATAGATTCATAACACCCCTACTTCTAAAGTAAAATAAAAATACACAATAAAAGTTTTGTTTAAAAATTAATTTTAGCACAAAATTAAAAAAGATCTAAATAAGATTTTTGTTTTCATATTATTCAAATGCTAAAATGTAGATAACCAAATTATGTGAATTTTTTTGGTTTCAGCGTGAAGAATGTAAAAAACACATACTTGGTTAATTTTTTTAAGTCTTAACTTATATACTTTGAAAGTAAAAGTGCGCACTAACTCCAAATTTACTAATCTGAGAAAATGCGTTTTAAAGTTTCAGTATCTACGGAGCTTCAGTTGTACTCACCGTCTATAACTGATTATAACTCAAGAAATAATGCAGATTTTTGAACGAGGTTTTTTGCATATTGTTGAGAAATGTAAAAAATTCAGAATAAAACAAAAACCGAAAACTGATCTTTTGAAATGTTAAAGGTCCTGTACCCCTTAAAAACCGTCTATAATGTCCACATTAACCCTTAAATGCGCGATTTTTTATTTTGTTTCGAAAAAAATATATATGATTCACTGAAAGGTTTATTACACAGGAAAAATAATGAAAAAAAATCATACATACATTTTTACCTGACTGCCAAGAAGGGTTATGTGTTTCACGCGTATCTGGGTATGTAGATTTCTTTATACCCTCGAAACATTCCAACGGCTGGATGGATTTTAATGAATGAGGTCTCTATCGATTCGTCTTGACCGTCCGATGGTTATAGGCTAGGTTTTGTTTTTATAAATTCAAAATGGCGGCCATAAAAGAGAAAATAGCGGTAGAGACGAAAAAAATTTTTTACGCACTTTATTGAGTGGCATATCATTGGATAGGTCTTTCAAAATGAAGGCGATGTTTCGTTGATTATTTTACAGTCAGAAGCTCCGTTTAACTATTACACAACCTTGAAGTTGTGTAGGTACAGGGTGCGTACGTGTACTTGAATTTCCAGACTAAGAAATTCTTCGGTACCAGTATTTTCTTATGAAAAATCTCTGCTTAAATAAGGCGAAATTTCGTCCATTTAAACTAGATTTATTTTTCTATAAAAAAAATTCTGATACTTGGCCTTGAAAATAACGGTACCCGTACGAACCCTGAGGTAGGATTCCTAGCTTTATTGCAACTCAAACCTTCATAGACATCTATAGGTCTTATCAAAGCAGTGTTTTAGGAACTAACAATTAAACACAACTTAAAAGTCATCAACACCAGTAAATAAAAAAAATAAGCAAGTAATATAAAAAATAGTTTCACAACGATGAGAAATAATTAATTAGTCCGCTTTTTACGCAGTCGGGTTTTTGATTTTTTTAAATTTAATTCATTATTCATATAATACTTCAATCTTTTTTTCTGTTGCAGCATCTGCAATACAAGTTAAAACTACTATCGTGTGACTATTTTACGCTAAAATACTGCTGATTAGTGAATATTTTAATAAGTATGTCGCCAAATACCTTATTTTATATAATTATTTATTTTATAAAGCTTAACCTTTAACCCTTTAATTCCCATGCCAGAATACGTCCTAAAAATTATGTAGTTCAGAGAATCTGACTTTACACCAGAAAGTTTCAATGGTTAATTTCGCTTTATTTAAATACGGAATGTGTGTTATTAATTAAAGCAAATACTGCTATTTTAAATTTGTGGAGTGAATCAGGTATATACGAATAAAAAAATCTATGAAATTCAAAACACTGTTGTTTGCCTATATACAAAGCTGCGCACTAAAGGGTTAAGTAAAAATGAAGTTCTTAATCTTACAAAATATTAATAATACAAAATATTAATAATACATAATTATAAATATAAAAGCCTCCACATTCAGATAGCTATTACAACGAGAATGTATACAATTAAAATCTTAATCGATTTTCGTAATTGCTTAGGTGAACCTTCGAAAAGCTAATAAAGGATTTAACTGAAACGCGATTATTTCCTGCCATTCTTTATAATAATAATACGGAAATTTACATGGTCGCTTTATGTTTGAAATTAAATTTAACCCAATCGATTGATTTTATACATTAACGGAATTGATAATAAAACGATTTAATAAATTCTGTTGATAATGGAATCCATTTAATATTATTGAAAGTGATGAATTACTCACGTGGATAACATAATCAATTTTAGTTAATTATTATTGAATAGTAACATGTCTTAGTTCGAGAAAATTTCATGAATAATTAAGTTTGTAAGGCAAATTTTACTTTCTTCTATCTTTACAAGAAGAATTGGATTCGTAAAATTCTTCGAATTCCGGTTTTTGTTACACGTTTTAGGGTTCAGAGATTCCAAAAAACATGCTTTTACAAAATGTATGTCTGTGAGTCTGCGAGTCTGTGACTCTGTCTGCCAGTCACAGTGCTGCCACAGGCGACAATTTTTATATTCTGTTTGCACCACTATTTTTTAAAAATACATTTATAGTATATTTCTCTTGCAAATGTTGCAAAATCCTGTGTAAAAAAATTTTGTTTCGAAAAAGTAGTGCAAAATAGAATTAAAAAATTGTCGCCTGTGGCAGCCTTGCACTCTGTATATGACATAAATTTTGTGGGCGCTCTATTTCAAGAACTAATGCACGGAATGCAATAAAAATTTACATTCAGGTAGTCCCTGATATAAATTCATGCTGATTAGTTTTTAGTGTAAATCGCTCAACAAGTGAAGCTGCTATTCTGTATTTTTGACGATTTCCGCAACGACTCTATCTCAAGAACTAATGCACCGATTTCCATCAAACATCAGATTCGGCTAGTCCTTGACATAAATTGATGCTTTTTACATGTTGGTGTAAATCGCTCAACAGGTGACGCTGCAATGCTGTATTTTCACGATTTCCGCAATAGATCTATCTCGAAAATTAACGCATAGATTTTCATCAAACTTCAGATTTATGATATGAATTGGTTCTACTTACATTTTGGTGTCAATTGTCCAACAGGTGGCGATGCAATACTGAATTTTTTCCGATTCTCCGATCAGAATTTCCACTATAGCTCTATATCAATGCACGAATTTTCATCAAACTTCAGATTCAGGTATACCTTGATAAATATTACAGTACAAAAATCCGGCATCATCGTGACTGAGACTACGCCGGATTTTTGAAGGAATATCCAAAGTAGTCACTAGGAATATCAAAAGTAATTCTAATTTCTTAATGGTGCCTTTAGCCATAATTTAATTCCTTATTAAGTGATAATATGTATGAAAAAAATATAAAAAAACTTACTTAAATTGATATTTTTTGTTACAGAAAAAATCTAATAAAGAGCGAAATTATTTCTTGTCTTGTAATTTCGGAAACATCGATGTCAACTTTGTTTGCTTCAATTTTTTTGGCCGTTCTTCAACAAGTTATTTTTTTATATATACAAATGAAAAATGTCTATTTCAGAATACAGTCTTGTTTCTCTAAAGCATATATTAACTCGCCAAACAAATTTATGCATTTTTTCTAGTGGCACCTTTTCATCTGCCGGTTGTTCATCCTCGTCTTCTGATCTGCTACTAGCATTATCGTCGGTTCCATTTAGCACAGCGTCAGTGATCTCGTTGTCCGTTAAATTGTTCGTTGTTCGAGCCTTTTCATCAATTCTTAGCCAATCGTCTATAGACTTTTTCCGACACTTAATGCATTTTCAGATTTTGCGTGTTCAATCAGCTCATAAATTGAGGTCTTTTCACAGCCTGAAAATTCTTCCCCATCATTGATGTCGCCGTTGCCGAACATTCCTTCCGGCCATATATTGTGCCCTGCATTCGCCAAAGTTGTTCCCGTTACTAACAAGGAAGGTCTCCATACTGGGCATACTCAGAATAGTTTGAAAAAAAATACTAATTAAACTACTTATGTATGTAATAAAGGATCAGTCAAATTTATCGGCGGAATTACAGTAGAAAGTCTGTAAAAAAATAAAATACTTTCGAGTATTTGGCGCGAAAAGGAGAAAGCGTCACGCTATTTGGCGAGCAATACTTTTCCTTGCCAAAAGCAAACGATTTTGGTGCACCTGAAAATTGATTATTAATTGGTTTTTAGAATGCGTGTAAATAGTATTTAATTTAAACTTAAACAATGAGAGAGTTTTATAAATACATTTTTTCGTATTACATATTTATGTTGCTTGTTATTTAATTTTATTACTTTAAAAACAATTTCATGTATAAAAAATACTTTCATATATTTAAGCGTATTCCAAAATATAGGCAAGATTCATTTACCAGTTATTCATTTCAACGAATTCGTCGTTTCCATAGCAACAGAATTGAATCTACAATGCTCAATTGGACTTAATATTGAGACATTGAAACAATTTTAATTTATTTTAATTTTGTTTTAATTCATAAAATTTCATATTTAACTTTCATTATAAATATATATATGACAAAACTATAGTTAAATCAATCTAAAACTGACAAAACTAAAGTCATATACATTAAATTTATTTAAACAAGCTCAACATGAAACATTTTTATCTTAAAGAGTATTCGGCATAAAAAAGTATTTTTTGAAATTTCATTTCATCGCCAACCAATGATAAATCGCCAAATAAACGAAATTTTCATTATTGTTTTACGAACGTTCTATCGCGGTTCCGACAAAAAATTTTTTCATAAACATATATATCTTCATGAGAAGAACACTCTGTAATTCTTTCAGATTTTTCTGAATATGCCCGTATGGAGACCTTCCTTGTAAGCAACAAAGCAGCTCCCAGAAAATTTGTTCAGAAAATAATTGCCTCTGACAAATGAAAAAAAAAAAAAAAAAAGAAAAAGAAAAAAGAAAGTTGAATATTCTTTTTTTGCATTCTTATTTTCGATCTTGAAGTTTTTAAATCATAAGGAATTGCTATTTTTCTTCTCCCATAACTTGAAAGTGTAAAATAAAAAGGAAGGGAAAAGATTTTTTTCATGCCGGATTTTTGAAGTTGCCGGATTTCTGATTATGTTTTAGTGTCAATCGCCCAACAAATTGTGCTTTTATGCTACATTTTTCCCAATATCCGCAATAGTCCTATTTCAAGAAATAATGCACGGTATTTTAATACCTTTAGAATCCTCACGATGGTCATAGATTGTCATATAATTTTATCACTGTGATAGTGAATTTTGAAGCACTAACATGTCTGACAAGGAAGAAAGTTTTGCGATTGCCACATCCGACTAGTTATTATACTAAACACAGTATGGACTCATTGTACCGAGCATCGATACATCGCTCATTGGGATAAATTCCTCTTTTACGTGTTTCGGGAATACAAGTAATAAACTGTCCTATCTTAACTATAATTTTGAAATGACTGTATACCTAGATTAAAAAAGCTAAATGTAATTGTTACTGCAGTATGATAATTTCAATGTGTGAATAAATTAATATTTGGAAAGAAATAAAAAATATATATTCTCTTGAATATTATCATATTTTTTAATTATTTAGGGCTTTTGGTTATTTTGTGCATTTGGATCTATTGAACATTTTTATTTTCTTCTGTCTGCAAGAAGAATGTACTGGATTCGGAAAAAATTTGAACTTCCGGTTTTCGACGAATTTATACATTTAAAAAAATCCTAATCGCGATTTGACTGCTTTTGGAAAATTTTTGTCTATCTGTCTATCCTTCTGTTTTTGACAAAAATTTTGTAGGCTCTCTATCTCAAGAACTAATGCACGGAATTGAATAAAACAGCAGTTAGACCTTGATATAAATTGCCGAAGATTACTTTTTTGTGTAGATCACACAAAAGGTGGTTCTGCCATGCTATATGGTGCAAGATTTCTGGACGATGTTGGGGGTCCAAATATCCAGGAAACTCCTATACCTTCCCGTGTCCCTGATGCTGATTTTTAATTTGGAGTTGTCTGTATAAAATTGTTTCAATAAAAGTAATTCGATGTAATTTTCTTCCGAAATTGGGATTACTGTTTTATATAAATATGTAGCAAAAAATAACCTGCACACATTTTTACGGTTGTTATTATTTTTTTAAACTGTGTCCCTGAGTTTTAGATTCCCTAACGTTCCTCTTCTAAAATTATACAGGAAATGACTTCAGATGCAACCACAGAATTCTTTGCAAGTTTTTTCTCATGCAGAAGTATGCTAGGGAAAGAATGTCTAAAATTCTTTGACAGGAAATTTACTGCAGAATTTAAATCAGCATTTAAATATCAATTTCAAGCATAGTGGCTTTATTGGTGGTCTTACCGTCCTCAAGGTTTTTTGCTGCATTTTTCGAGGTAAATAATTTTTTTTTCTTACTTCTATCTTTACAAGAAGAAAGTATTGGATTCGTGAAATTTTTCGACTTTCGGTTTTTGACGGATTTACACGTTTTAGGGATCAGAAATTCCGAAAAACATGTTTTTACAAAATGTTTGTCTGTGACTCTGTGTCTGTCTGTATGCATGTGACACAAATTTTGTGGGTGTTCTATCTCAAGAACTAATGCACGGAATTTTATAAAAATTTATATCCAGTTAGTCCTTGATATAAATTGGTGTTGATTAGTTTTTATGAAAATCGCTCAACGGATGGCGCACGGATTTTCATTAAACTTAAGATTCAGCTACTCCTTTATATGAATCGAAGTCTTATACATTTTGGTGTAAATCGTAAAACAGGTGGCGCTGCTGTGCTGCATTTTTTGCGATTTCCACAATAGCTCTATCTCCAGAACTAATGCACCGATTTTCATCAAACGTCAGATTCAGTTAGTCCTTGACATGAATTGACGTTTTATTCATTTTGGTGTAAATCGCTCAACAGGTGGCGCAACTATGCTGCATTTTTGAGATTTCGGCAATAGCTCTATCTCAAGAACTAATGCATTGATTTTCATCAAATTTCAGATTCAGGTATACTTTGATATCAATTTGTCTTTTTTATGTTTTGGTGCAAATCACTCAACAGGTGGCGCTGCTATTCTACATTTTTCAGAATTTTCGCTATAGCTCTGTCTCAAGAACTAATCTAGGAATTTTCATCAAACTTCAAATTGAGATATATTTTCATATGAATTGGTGTTAAATTCATGTAATTTCTTGTAGGGTAATTCCGGGATTTATGCCGCACATTTTTTTGAATTTGTGTATAAAGTCCCATGGTGGACATAAAATAAAAAAGAAATCATGCTGTACTGTTTAATGTTAAATATATAACGCGTGTACTGCGACAAAAAAATTCAAAATAAATTATTAATATTTTTTAACAATTTTTTTTCTAAAACATTACACTGCGGCGCGTCACCCTTACTTTCAGGCTGAGACGCCGCACTTGTGCGGTAGTTACGCCGCGCTTGTAATAAGAACAGAATGAAATTATAAATAAAATTATTTAAAAAAATATTCATATCTGGACTATAATTAACGATGTAATAACAAAATGAAACTAAATGAGTACAATGAATCGTATTACTTGATTCAAATTAATAATTGTTGCCTACTTTCACTATTAAAATTATCGACTTATTTTTTTATATTAAATTTTAATTGTTATTTCAGCAACAACGTAACATCAATCTATTAGAAAGGGAAAAGAAAAAAAATAAAATTGTTTTTACATAATTTATTTGTTAACCCTTTCGGGACTGTTGGCTTTTACACAAATTTTATTCGGTTCGTACCACTTTTTTAAAGAAGTTACCTTTACTTAAATAATCATGAAATACTCTAATTAAACAAAGCAAATATTACTTTTCTTTTTTACTGGTGTCAGAAACAAATTTTGTAAGATCTTTATGAAGTTGCTTATATGCACCTATGGTGCCGAATGGGTTAAGAGACCTGTTTTTTCGACTACAATCTACAGAAAAATTGTCGAAAAAGTACAGTCTTTATGTAACTACATTTAAACACATGATACAACCAAGCCAATTACAGTTCCTCTTTTTTTGGAGTAGCTTGCAAAGAACGTCTGCGTTATGCGTAATCCAATTTTTCACTATTATCATCTTGACTTGCATCTTTCTTGCCCTTCTTACTTTTTATTTTCCCCTTTTTCTCTTTTGGTTTTAGTAAACTTGATAACATGCCTAACATGGTTCGTCTGTGCAAAAAGAAACGGAAAAGTTAATAACACTTAATCATCCCGTACAAAAGAAACTGCGGCATGTATACCGGAATAGCAGTGCGGCATGTATCTCATTTTGCATGGTGCAAACTTCGGCCATCACAGTTACCTGCCATCGCTAAGGGGAATGGCGTAACCATGCACACAGTACTCTATACAAGCGCTACAATTAGTTTTGACTTCGAAATCATTCATGCATTTAGTAATTGGTGTATGAAAAGAATTTAAACGTAACGTGTTTAAAAGTTTGGACAGTGAAATTACGTCAAATTAAGGATTGTACTTCTACAAGTATACATCGAAATGGGATTCACGCTATACACTGATTAAAATAATCTCATTGCGCACCTATACTGTGCGTTTGACGACCATCTATCGATAATTACAAGTAATACAAGGGGTGCGGCATCTATCCCGTATGCGGCGACTCTCCCGGAGTTACCCTACTATTTAAATTATTTAATTGACGTGATTTATATAGAAGGAAGTGATGGCTACAACAAACTAGTTTTAATTTAATCCATTGGTCTATCAGATTGAAATGTTATTTTAACAGGTTTAATTTCACCAGATTTTTATTCCTGAAAGTCAAAAGATCGTGAGAATGCACCAGATCCTTATTAGCCTTTGGAGTGTACTGCCCAACAAGTGTCGCTTTTATGGTCTTATGGTTGGGAGTTTTGGTTGCAGACATCGAAGAAGGTTGTTGCCGAAGTTCAATGATTTGTTTGAAAAATATGATATTTCTGTTTAAATGCATACAATTCAACGAATCTATACTTTTATAATATGCAAAATGTAAGTAATATAATGTAATAATTAAATGTAATTATATATGGGCAAAAGTTGTCATATAATTTTGGCTTTTGGATACCGAATTTTAAAGTAGTAACATGTTTGAAATAGAAGAAAATTTTGTGATATTACGACGCATTTATTATTTTTGTATTATTTTGTGTTAGTTTTAAGTTTGTAAAACCAAATTTAGTTTTTAACAATAAAATTAACCCAGTAATTAACCTAAATAACAAAAATAGCAACGCTTTTGTTATTTAAGTTTTTCCTGCTTCTTAGTCTATGAAAGAAAAAAGTCTACATCCAGTAATTATTGTTCAATTTCGATTATTAGGTACTCGGAACCTATGTTTGTGAATTTGTATTTGCGCCGATCGAGCTGTGTAAGCTTTTAAAAGGTAATTCAAACGAGAATATGGATAACTTCAACCATTTATCATTATGGAGAAAACTAACAATAGAATGAAGCAGAAATGTTAAATTTGTGAAGATGAAGTTCATGCTTCTGCTTATAAAAAATATTCTATTAACTTTCTTCATGTTATTGATCGTCGTAAGTCATATGGAGTGTACTTAAGAATATTAATCTCCTATGAATTTAAGTCGTGGAAAAAAAAAGTACTGCTAACTCTGAAACTTTGGAAGAAATTTCCTGGTACCAAACGATTAGAAATAAAGTCTACTTTTAAATTATTTATGTAAAAAAAATTGTTTAGGGGTCATTTACATATCAAAACGAACCCAAACTTTGTTTTTTCAGTAGAAATACCCAACTCTGACACCATAAATAAATTCTACATCCTTCATGTAGTCTAAATACAAATTTACATGAAATTCGTACGATTAGTTTCAGAGCTATTAATTATTTTAAATGAGCTGTATCCACATTGAAGCTCGATACTCTTTTGTTGAAATGCTACGGAATGACTACGTTACTTCTATTAAGGTATTATTTCTTGCCAATATGACCATTTCACTCGCTTAATATCTTCCGACTATTTTTGCCAACACAAATTTTTGAATAAAATGAGTAATATATATATATATATATATATTAAATTATGCTTTTGGTATGCAGGACATAATAAATATAAATCTATCAAAAAAATTGTAAGTTGCAATTCCTATTTTTTTTTTCAAATATTAATTTTATATTTATTAATTCATATTTTGAAATATTTAAATATTATTCTAACCACAAAAAATATCACATTGGGATTATAATTTCAGGAGAAATTAATGAAAATGTGAAAATGTAATTTAACATTTGAAGCTCTAAATTTTAAATGAGCATAATTCATAAACTTATCATCCAAATGAAATTTCGTTTCTAGGCACAGCTTGAGCCAAAGATTTAAAATATATTCTCAAAATTGGATGTTCCATTGAAAAATTAAAGTTTGGTCTAGTTTTGATTTGTAAGTGGCATCATAAGCAAATTTTATAGATATCATTTGAAATTAGACTTTATTTATAATCATTTGATACCAGTAACTGTGATTCCTACAATAAATTGGGTAAAGACGAACTTTTGCGAAAGATTGTTTTGAAGAATTCTTGAGACCTTTCATGTTTTATCCATCGTTCTCTCTTGACCATTTTATGCAGATTTAAATAAACTCCTATTTGGTTTTAAAAGTTTTAATTTTTTGTATTCCACTAAAAACATAAATGGTGAGGATATGAAAAAAAAATAAAGATATTTTATCACTTTTTATAGTATTATTTTACTTAATGCGAGGATATGGTTATTAAAAGTTGTAATTGTTTAATTCGTCTTGAACATTTCAACGTGAAAATGTTAAATTTGAAAGTTGCAAACCTCTGGTATAGAAAATAACTGCCTTAATAATTCCATTTTTTGTTTATATTATATTGATTTTCATGATTATATAAATCTTTTAAATTTATCATTAAAGAAATTTTAAAGAATTTCGAATAATATTATATGTTACAGATGAATTTAATACATCATCTTTCAAATGAATAATTATTACAATTTCATTAAAATCACACAACAAAGACTTTAAACAGTATCGATTACTGTTAACGTCAATCACTCAAAACTTTAATAATTTTTAAACTAAAGTGGGGGTTATCTCCTGTCTACTTTGAAATATAAAACATGAAATTTAGGATGACGTGTAGAAAATTAAGTTTTCCATGAAACCTTTATAAATTTGCGGTACTATTAAGGTGTTGACATAAGTTTGATCAATATTGGAGTTTTTTAATCATTAAATTAGTTAGTCAAGCAAAGATTATATTAAATTCTTGACGTTTACATTATTAGAAACATGCATAAGTTGAGAAATAATAGAACAGAAAAACCTACTATATGCCTTTTATTTCATTTATAAAAATAAATAAAAATAGATTTTATATTTTGTTTCTAGAATTCTTTTTAAAATGACTATAGAAATTAAAGAAAAATTTGAATGTCCAAAATATTCCAGTAATAATAAGTTGCTGGTGATGAAATATCGAATATAACCCATAAATTTCTAACAACAATAAATCTATGGAAATGGAATCATACTATTCCATTTATTCACCATTAGATTAGATTAGATGCAAAAGATATTTCCCATCGAAATACCAGAACAGTTGTACATAATTACAGTGTTCTGGAGCAACGAAACGCCTCAATGGTGCTTTTGAAGGTTGTTTTATCAGTAAATTTTTTCGCTGCCAAAATAATAGTCCAAATTATGTTCTATATATATGAAATATAATCCAAATTCTTAAAATAGGTGATAATATATGGGTGACGGATCTGAGAAATACGGAGGTAGAGGAAGAGTCTCAAAGATTTGCAGGTTTTGGACAGTTGTTCTGGAAATGTGTGGTGTGGAGTATTTATGAAGCAGTAAAACATAATTTATGTTGGTCAATCTATGACTCATAATTCGAAATGTTTTGTGCATTGTTTAAATCTTGGTGCAGTATTTCTCCGCAATTATAGTTTTACAACTTTTCCAATTCAATATTGTGTGGATAACACAACTTGTACATGACTGAACAGACATCATTATTTTCAATTCTTGAATAATCATCGGTTTCGGCATTTGGTTCGGGCCCTCATAGATATTTAGACATTCAACAGATCGCCTTCAAAAACAGAACCTTTCCGTTTCGGGTAACCTTTTTAAAATATGTTCAAAAGACACCAAAGAATTGATATTTGACATTTTTTGAGACAGACTATCTTTGGATTACGAAAGCAGATACCGGGTGTCCTAAAATGGACTGATTGATTACATAATTTAACCCTAGAACTACCGAAAATTTTACTCAAGTTTTATAAAAACATTCTACACCAGAATTTTTACTTAAAACTATTTAATTTGTTTATTTAACTTATTATTGTCTGATTTATAAATTTAGTTTGTTTTGAAGAAATTTCTGGTTTGAATAAATATTTTGAATGTACATGTCGGGTCCATTGGACCCTTCTGGTAGACAGAGGGTTAAAACTTGAAAACGGTGACAGCTGTTAAAGAATATTAATACTTAGGAATTTTTTCAAAGAGATTGATTTTCATTTGAAATGCTATTAAAGAAATTCCTACAGGAGAGTAATGAATCATGATAGGGGTTTTCTTTACTGTGATTCCTGAAGTTAGATGGCGCTGAGAGAAACAAGCGTCCAATCGAGGCAGAAGCAAAATTCGCCCAGCCATGATACAAAAGTAGGAGGTCAAACCTCTGGAGTGGGTCATATTCAATTTTATTCTTAGGCTCCCAATCCTGAACTTAGTCTGTATGACTTAGTATATCATTTTTGAATCCGAATCCGATACCAACAATATCAAACTGATTCCAACTGAATACAAAATCGGGCACTAAAAACCAGATTATAAAGGTGAATGAGACTTACTCCATATTTTTTACCTCCATTATTTGCACTATTGCTGAATGATTTTTATTTCTGCATCGATTTAGCGCCTACTGCTTGCACCACCAGCTATCGCTCATATTTGAAACTTAATTGAGGAATATTAGTAAAAAAACTCCTGACATCATACATTATCCTCATGCAATAATTTCTTTAACAGCTGTTACCGATCAATATGTGGCTTTTCAATGCTAAGAGTTTTTGTCTTGTGTTTAAAATTTCAAAATTTCAAAAGGTCATAGGAGTTATAATGATCTCGAATCCACCGTCGCACAGAGGAGTATTTTACGAAAAATGTGGACAAAATTATTTTATGAGCGGTATCAAGTTGAAATGTTGTAAAAAGCTATTTAGAGTCATTATATACATATTAAAAAATTTTTTTTTTCGAATTTACAACAAATCTTTGATTTTTAATAAGTAAACTACTATTTAACCCCTTAATTCTAGCTCCCGTCATATTCACGGGCTATGTCTTTTACTCAGATTGTTTGATTTCCACCAGTTTTATAAAATAGTGAAATTGGCTATATTTTAGTATCGTTTTACCTGTTATTTAATAAAATGAATATTTCTGTTTCATAAAAGTGGTCCCAATAAGCAATTCGAATTTTTAAACCGTAATTTAATTCGAGCGTTAAGGGGTTAAATCAGTTTAGAATAAACATTTATGCTATTTAATGAAATATTCCCTTTTTTTTTTTTTTTTTTTTTTTTTTTTTTTACATATTTATAACAAGTTCTTTCTATAACTTACTATTCTTATCATATTCATCTTCATTTGTATCGTCTTCATCCTCATCTTCCTCTTATTTTGGATGTTGTCCGTATGGGGTTTCTGGTTGTTTCGCTAGAAAAAGGCTTTTTTTTTTTTTTTTTTTTTTGCTAAAACTTTATGTACTGTTGGTGACATTGGGTGCTACCCATATAATTCGACATAAAGATTTGCAGTTTCTTTGGTGTAATTTTCAAAATTTTTAACATCAATTCTATGTCCACTGGACAGTGCCTCTAAACGTAAAGGAACAAGAGAACTCTGAAATATATTTGCATCACTATCAGAAGTATTTTGAAATATCCGTTTAAATTGCGATTGTTGGGAACCATCGCAACACCATTTAGATATTTGTTCTAAATTGTGGTTTTCTTCTTCTGTATTATGTAGAATAACTTCTTCTAAATATTTACACAGTCTTAAAGAAGTGTGATCAAGAAGATCTGTAGGTTAACTTCTGCGCTTGTTTCTGTCACATTCATCGACTCCTCATTTATATAGCAATCCTTCTTCGCTTTCTTAATCAGAGAATAATAAGTAAATATTCTATTTTACACTATGAATAATTTCCCATTGCTTTCTCGTTAGATCAGCTTCTACAAAAATTGATAAGGCTTCTGATAGTGTATGGTTCTTAATAGTTTTTTTTTTTTTTTTTTTTGCTGAAGTTATAATTTTTCTGTATTTTGTATCTCTTGTTGACTTAGAGTTATATGTTTTATGAGTGTCGAGGCATCAATATTACCAGCAGCTCGTTGATTTGTACTAGCTGCATATGTTAATTGATCAAGAGGAACTTGCTCCCTTAAACCTCTTGTTTTTTGTCAATTGTTTCTGTCACACAATTCGGCGAAATCTTTTGTTGGTCTACCTTTTTTGATATTGTACAGATAGTATATTCTACAGCTAATTTTATGGAACTGTTAAGCCAATGTTCATTTATCTTAAGAAAGCGCCATTTTGCTCGATTGGCAGCCTCCCATTTTTTTTTTTTAATCCGATTTGAAACGGCTTAACGAACGTATTAATGATACTTGTTTCTCTAACGGGCATTTCGTCCTTTTTCTAACGTTACTTTCCATGAAACATAATTTTTCATCTGTTTTCGTATCAGAACAATCCTGTTTAAGGTCAAACAGCAACTTTCTTGAAAGATCTGTTGCTGTCACTGAAGTTTCTAAAAGAAAAATGAATATTTTTCGTTTTCAAAATATCATCATCTTCTGATACCATTTTTTTATAAAACGGTAAAAAATAAAATGGGCAAGTTGGGAAAAGATTTTATTTTATGAATATAATAAGGAATATCTATATTTTATATTCCGACAAAGGGCGACACGTATTTATAAATCACTAAAAATTTAAAAGAGCTAGTAAAAAATACATTTATTTTTAAACATAAAACAATGTGGCTATTTTCATAATTATATTCTTTTATAACTAAAACTAAATACAGTAATTTAAGCTACATACCTCCCACTTCTATGTCCATAAAGGATTTTATTCAGATCTCCACTGTATGCATCAATAATTGCAATTAAATAATGCGCTTCTCACCACAGCGCTGAGAACATAGAAATCTGCGATGCACGACAGCTGTGTTCAAACTGATAACGCGACGGGGAGTGTTACCGAACATTCCTAAGATATTGTTTACCGGAAGCGCTGACAAGTAACCAGTGTTGGGCACGCTCACAAAAAAATCGAACTAATTCAAACTCAAGTTCAATTTCTCAAAAATGAGTCAAGTTCACGTTCAAGTTCGAAATTTTTCAACCGAACTCGTTCAACTCAAACTCATCTATAAAAGTGAACGAAGTTCACTAAAAACTCGTTTTTTTTTTTTTTTTTTTTTTTTTTTTTTTTTTTTTTTAATATATTAGAACTTTATCGTCCAAATTTACAAAAATTTGTGAACTAATCTTTTGGTTATTCAATGTAAGGGTCTTCATGGGCCCGACCCAATTTTCCTTCCTGACACTCGACCCGCGTTTGGTTTGGGATTACTTTTTTCTAGAGGATCGAACCCAGATGGGCCGGGACTGGATTTATTTTCCGGACCACGACAGGGTTGGACTGCATTCTGCTTGAGATCTGAACAGGCAGGAATTTTCAGTCTTAGTCGTATGAAAATCGTTAGACCGGCACGGCTCTTACCTGTCCAATAAAAATAATTGTAATATTTGGCAATTTTTTTTCAAAAAATGCACGTATTTTTAAATTACTATTATTCCACAATTAAAATTGATTGTTTTTTTCCTTTTTTAGGTGCGTTCGTAATTATATAAATACGTAGCACCTATAGTCGTCGTTCAGTCCGTCCGTCTGTCCGTCCGTCTGTCCGTCTGTCCGTCCGTCTGTCCGTCTGTCCGTCCGTCCGTCCGTCTGTCCGCATGTAACAGAGCAAAAACTACCCAACCGAATGGTCTGAAATTTCAAATATATGATTGTTGCAAAATTTTGTCGAGCCATTTCAAATTTTATGAAAATCGAATGTATAGTTTAATTACAGGGACAGTCAAAAGTTTTTCTTTACATTACGGCCAATGGGAAAAATTATTGCAAGTGCATTTTAATGATATTAGAGCCTTCCGAATGATCTGAAATTTTAAAGATATAATTGTTGCAAAATTTTGTCGAGCCATTTCAAATTTTAGGAAAATCGGATGTATAGTTTAATTACAGGGACAGTCAAAAGTTTTTCTTTACATTACGGCCAATGGGAAAAATTATTGCAAGTGGATTTTAATGATATTAGAGCCTTCCGAATGATCTGAAATTTTAAAGATATAATTGTTGCAAAATTTTGTCGAACCATTTCAAATTTTATGAAAATCGGATGTATAGTTTAATTACAGGGACAGTCAAAAGTTTTTCTTTACATTACGGCTAATGGGAAAAATTATTGCAAGTGGATTTTAATGATATTAGAGCCTTCCGAATGATCTGAAATTTTAAAGATATAATTGTTGCAAAATTTTGTTGAGCTATTTCAAATTTTAGGAAAATCGGATGTATAGTTTAATTACAGGGACAGTCAAAAGTTTTTCTTTACATTACGGCCAATGGGAAAAATTATTGCAAGTGGATTTTAATGATATTAGAGCCTTCCGAATGATCTGAAATTTTAAAGATATAATTGTTGCAAAATTTTGTCGCGCCATTTCAAATTTTATGAAAATCGGATGTATAGTTTAATTACAGGGACAGTCAAAAGTTTTTCTTTACATTACGGCTAATGGGAAAAATTATTGCAAGTGGATTTTAATGATATTAGAGCCTTCCGAATGATCTGAAATTTTAAAGATATAATTGTTGCAAAATTTTGTCGAGCCATTTCAAATTTTAGGAAAATCGGATGTATAGTTTAATTACAGGGACAGTCAAAAGTTTTTTTTTACATTACGGCCAATGGGAAAAATTATTGCAAGTGCATTTTAATGGTATTACAGCATTCCGAATGGTCTGAAATTTTAAAGATATAATTGTTGCAAAATTTTGTTGAGCTATTTCAAATTTTAGGAAAATCGGATGTATAGTTTATTTACAGGGACAGTCAAAAGTGTTCCGAAAAAAATATTGGAAGTGCATTTTAATGATGTATCAGACTATGCACTTTACGAAGTGCAAAAAAAAAATATACATTCAGTACAATATGGGGTGCAAAAAATAATTATAAAACTAGTTATAGTACGAACGCACCTCATTTGCCACGTTTGACGTGCAATTTCCAACTTGTTTAAAGATGGATAAATGCACGTCTAGGCACTAAAATTAAAGTACGGTAAAACCTGAGAAAAAGAATCTGCTTATGATGGAATCCCGTGTTTAACAAAACAAAATGTTGATATATTTGAAATGAGGATAAGAGTAATTGTGAAAAGAATGTAATGCATTTACAAATAAACGGTTATGTGCGAGTATTACTCACGCTCAGAGGGTTCCGTACAATATATGTATGAATTATTAACTGTTTTATTAAAAAATCGTTACTAAAAGAAAAATAAGACTTTGTAAAAAACTATAAATCGTAGGGTTTGGTATAGCTGTATATATACTAGAAAAGTATGAAGGAGTACACCGTAAAAGTTCAAAGAGATATGAAGCCTAAATAATATCAAATATTGCTATTTTGTATAACACTTATTTAAATGTTATTCTAACCTGTTTATGATGAACTTAATTCAGCACTGACAATAAAAGTAGCACATATTTAAACTTCATTTGGCATTTCATAAAACTATATTCAGCATCGTAATAATAGTTTTTTTTTACAGTGTAGCTGAAACAATGCCCTTGTTCAAAGTTTAAACTTGGCATTTTGCTAAGCACGCTTCGAAAGGAGGTCGCAAAGTAGCAACGCCGCCTTTTTTCAGATAGGTTTTTAATTAACTTTTAAAGACATGGGAGGCGTATTGAGAGATCTACTCAATGCAAACTAGTCACGAATCCCAAAGTATTTATGTGATTAATTCTAATTACATTAGTCTGTTTTTAGCAATTTGACGTTTATTGCTTTTATACTGCTACTGGGCATTGTATTGCATAAATGTATCATTAAAAGTTGTTATCTAGTCTTTAAAAACCGATGGTACATAGAGTACGCTGCCCCTGTCATTGTGTATGTCCAATTCGTCTATGTCTTTAAGGGTTAATATATCAGCTAATTACATACGATTTTTTTCAAAAATCATTATCAACAATGCTTTTATATTTCTGCTACGATAGGCAGGGCCCGCTTAACACTTAGGAATAGGGGAAGCCCGACGTCACACAGGGGGCCCCCTATTACTCTATAAATTTCTTTTTTATTTACTAAATCTCATTTTCGTATGCTTAAATAATTGGAAATTTTACCACCAAAGTAAATAACATTTTTAATATTAAACTAAAACTACCTATATAAAAGTATTTTATTATATGTTTAATTGTAAATAACCAATTTATTTTGTAAATGACAAACAATGAACTATAGTTGAGAATATGTGAACTTCAAAAAAAGTTTCGTAAGAAAAAAAATGTATTTTTTTACAGTGATTGAGTTTCTTTTTTCTAAAAATTAGTTTTGAAAAGTAAAATTGGGGGCCCTTTTGTATTTCAGTGGGTAAGCACGGGCTTCACGGGCCTATTCCGTAAACAGGCCCTGACGATAGGTACCTCCAGCGCTCCTCAATACCTTTACTGAATGCCCCGCAAATCGAAATTTGTGTGAAACGGAAAAATGCGCTTTTCTCAAAAACTACGTGACCTAGGTTAATCGTCATAATTTTCCTGCAAGGTTTAAATTAACATCTAGTACCTCTAATTTTTTTCATAATTTTAGGCTCAGTAGATTCGGAAATAGATGGGGGGAACATATTTTTGCACTACATTTTCGACGATATCTCTGAAAATACAATGCCTAAAATTAAAAGAAATGTATTTTTGAGTTCAGCGTTACGAAAGCTTTCACACGATATACAAATAACTCACACAATATACAAAGAAAATATACTTTTTTTAAAGTAACTTAATTAGCCACTGTACATTTTTCCTAAAAATATTTGTATATGTTTAATAATACATTACAATACACACACAATATACAAAGAAAAGATTTTTTTTAAGTAACTTAATTAGCAACCATACAATTTTCCTAAAAATATTTGTAAATGTTTAATAATCTGTAAATATGTGGGTCAATAGTCTTTATTACTTCCCCCAATTTGAACTTTCCACGTGCCATAGTTTACGAATAAAATGTCTGTGATAGACAGACAGACAGACACAGGAGTGATCGTAGAATTGTTCCATTTTTACTTTTTAAGTACGGAACCCTAAAAACGATGAACGTGCTCATAGGGGAACTAGCCCATTATGGATTTTTCTTATTTCCTATGCAACTCCGTCTTAGAAGATTTTATTGTATTGAATTTTTGAAATTTTTAAATCTCCAAGCCATAGAATGTGGATTAACGATATTAATGGTAACTGTGATATTTACATATAATCAGATGCATTTAAAAAATATATTCCACAGCTCCGAAAACTTTTTATTTAATGAAGAATATAAACATGATATAAAAAGATAAAATACGCATTTTTAGTTAGGACTTCTTGTAAAAGACAATTTTAACCTTATAGGCGTAAAAATCTATGTTCAGCCCGGTCGAGCCTAGGCGAGCCAATTAATTTTTTGTGCAATGCTGGGCCGAAGTTTTAGTTTTTATACCGGATTTCTTTTTCAATAATTTTTTTGAACGGGCCGAGTTGTTCTCGGAGCAGTTCTGTCCAAACTTAAAACTTTTTTACTGGGCCAAAAGAAAAATTGTGTACGGTTTGTCTCGGTCGCGCTCAGCCTGAAAATTTCCTTCCGTGCATACCTCTAATTCAATGTATTTTTTTTATATATCGCATCTGCACGATAAGTTGGCGTTTTTTTTTTTCTTTACAAATTTATATTTTTTAATGAAATAATTGTATATAAAACGAAAGAAAAATAAAGTTTAAATCTAACGAGCATGGAAGATATATTTTCAATCGTTCAATGGTACTAAAAATTTATTATTTTGTTTTTTATACTTTTTCATTTATACAAAAAGGTGATTGTGTAATAATTAGATATTCGCATCATATATTCATATTAAAAGTTCGTCTCTTTTTAGTTTCATAGGGAAAATGGAATGCATTAAAAATATAATAGTCCTTATTATCCTCCCACCCCTTAAAAATAAAATAAAACTGCTGGCCCCCTTTTATTTTATTAAACAATGACATTGATAAAGATTCGGAACTCACTATAGTAATGTTGGAATTAAATTTAAATATATATATATTTAGAAATATATAATAGTTTAAATTGATATTTGTTTAGAATCGTAATTCATCCTAGTCCCTTTTATACTCAGAGAGGTTGGTTGTATTTATGTCGGCCAATTATCAACACGAGGGATGGAGGCCCTAAGGGGGGGAGTGCCCTTCGTGGGGGTCTTTCTAAGGGAACCTAACCCGTATTAACGCTTAGAGAACCAAGGTTCGAAGAAAACCACGAAAACTCCGAACGATTAGGCCGACGGGCGCGATTGGGATCGAACCCAGCACCTCCCGTCTACCAGCTTCGAGAGCAGAACCTCTCGGTCACTGGTGGGGCTATACTCAGAGAGGATTTCCATGCTTAAGTAATTTAAGCTGCATTGCTAAAAAATAAAAAATATATATTTTAAATCTCTCAAATTTACTGTGAAATATTGGAGATTGTACTTATTAAAAGAAGTTATATATTTTTTTGGAGGAAACTAAAGTATCGTAAGCCAGCATAATATCTTTATAATTATTACACGTGCATCATATCTCATTATCACATACGAAATGCATGATTTTTTATTTATTATTATTGTCTTTTATTCTCAAATAGTAGTGATTAAAGATCAATCAGACAAAACAAAGTTAAAAATTCATTTAATAATACTTTATGTTTTATCAATATATGCATTCACGTCAAATATACAAAATATCTAGGTAAATAATTCTTATTAAAATACCGCAGTATCGAGACAATACAATTCGGCCGTTCACTAATTATTTTATTAAACTGCTGTAAATTGAATATTTAATAGGTAAAAATGAATCAAACCAAACATTTTTCAAGTAGCTTGATTCAGTTATTTATTTCGCTTAAATGAGAAATTTTCATGCGAATGTGAAACATAGCACAATATTTAAAGTTACAAAGCATGATCGTAGTATTTCAAAGTTGTCAGTTCTTGAAATTACGAAGGACATTGCGCCCTAAACTCAGAGCGACGAAACAAGGGCCTATATGGCGCCCTGGTGCGTAAGGCAAAGATTCAGATGGGACCCCCTATAACATGCTTTTAGCCACAATTTCTACTTATTAAAAAAACGATTTTGGGGTTTGAAGTGGGTTGTGGGTATTTTAGAGTTGAGAGCCTGGGCAGCTACCTCTTTTGCCCTTGCGATAATCAGGCTCTGATCGGAACCAATGTTTCTTTCAGGCACATATCGTGGAAGGTAGTGCCTCTCTGGCGCAAGACCCCCAACCCACACCCCCTACTTGGGAAATTTTTCGATCAGCAGTACAATTCTTTTAGTGTTTAATTATTCCAATATTTACCATCTTAAAGGGCGGCCGGAGCTCAATTGACGGAAAGAGATTAAATTATTTCTTTTTTTGTTACAGGCACGCATTTGTTCCAAAATCTTCCCACTTCAGTGATTTCGTTCAGCCCTATGCCATATTCTTTTAATTTACGTACTGCCCAGTTTTCCGAAACATGCTCTGAAAGGAACACTGAGCGGAAGGCCAGTAAAAAATAACGTCATAAAAATATATAATTGCGTTATAATAATGCACTGTATCATTCATCATTAGGGATTGTTTATTAGTGGAATATAAGTATGGTTTATAAGTGGAGTAATTGCAATACTGAAATTAAAATAACGGAAATTTTAAGCAAATATAGTTAATTTAAAAATAAAAATTGCTGGAAATTTAAGTAAAATGAAAAAAAAAAAAAGACTTTTTTCGAATCAGATTATGTATTTGATAGTGAGTCAAAGGTTACCTAAACCGAAAGGGAATTCTATTAAAAATTACAGAGATTATTCATTATTTTGTTAAATAATTTGCATCTTAAGTACTGGAAGGACGAAATATGCTTAGGGGTAAGGTTTCTTTGGGATAATATTGTTCTAAGCCTTTTTATTATATACATAGACTTATGCCCAAGCGCAATTTTTCCCTTAGTGATTTATTATTTAAAATTAAGCAAAAAAAAGTAAATTTTACCCCGTCCCCCTCTTTTTTTTAAATCATCTACAATGACGAATTTTTTTTCAAAAGGGTGGAGCAAAGGCCCTTCCCCTTGCCCCCGCCCTCCCTCTCCCTCCCACCAGCACCCATGACATACACTTTATTATTTGTTAATCTACTAAACAGAAGTTTATAGTAAGGTTACTTTACCTTGATTTCTCATAAACAGGAGAAAAGAGCGCGTTGAATAAATCAATATAAGCTTTACAATGCAAAATTGTAAAACTGGAGTTTATTTTAAAAAAAAAAATAATAATAATAATTTATCTGCATATAAATTTTATTTTGTAATCGTCTTGAAAAAATCTTTCATTTAATACATTTATCGTTAAATAACTTTTTTCCATTTAGTGCCCGATACATCGATTTTTTTATGATGTCCTACACCTATGATTTTATAATGACACTTTCTTTATCCAATTTCAGTGCAGCGCCGAAACGTAAATTTGGAATACTTAAAGATTTTCTTTGGATGGTTTGTTTAATTCTAGTGTTGGCACCAGTAGAACGAAATCCAGGAAACTTTTTTTTTTTTTTGGGGGGGGGGGGATTTTTTGTTAACCGTATTCCTTATTATTATAAATACAACTCTTATTCTCAGTCATAGTTTTTTCTTAGTGTTTAATAATTTAGGTTACTTAAAAAATAAATTTTTAGTAAGTTATTTTTTATTTTTTTCGTAAATATCATCACAGAGATTGAGAACCATTCAAAAAATGAAAAGAAAGAATAAGAATATTTATGTTTCCGGAATTAGCTGAAGAGAAAACAGGGTTTTTCATTGTTTCGAAAGTTTTCACCATGAAAAGTGAGCCCTGTACGAAAATCAATATTTAAATATGACATTTATTCGTACTTTTTATGTACTAAATACTGAGACAAGATTATAGTTTTCATCTTTCATAGTTGCTATTTACTAGTAGTTCCGCTTCTTTATTTTGTAATATTCCAAACAGTATTCTTCTAAAAAAGTTTTTTATTTTAATTCATTAACTTATTATTGTTATTTTCGTCCAATATCATGTGCTGTGTACTTGTGTTTTACATTTGTACCGTAATATGTACATTAAGATTGATAATTACTGTAAAATTGAAATTTCCCTGATTTTACAATTTACCAAATACAAACACAAAGATGGGATTAAATTTAAAATCTTTTACCTGTTTTTAAAATACTTTAAATTAATACCTTAAATAATTAGTAATAGTATATATAAAAAGTACGAATATTTAAAAAAATTAAGACTATGTCAAGCAATTTTTCTTGTGTTTATGGGGGGAGGGGGCGCCCCTATGTGTACTCGCACGGGCGCCTAAATGTCCTTGGGCCGGCCCCGATTACTTATATTCTATTCAACAAAGCACAAAACAAACATCTTTGGCGTCCCTTCCTGTTGTCTTGTAACAATGCCGTATCGAAACGGTATTGCGACGGTATACCTAAGCGAACTTGACTTTTCTTCTATGGATTCATTCAACATGATGTGGGGTCTTTCCTTTGTACGCTTTCTCTATCCTTTTACGATATAGTCTGGTATCTGGGATCTGGGACAAAGATATTATCTCTTCCACAAATTCTCCTGTTTCTTTAAAAGAGACTTTTTCATCCTAAAGATAAGACTATTTTATTTCCTCATGGTGTGTGGGCTGCGAAAATTTTGGAATATCAATTATAAGTGTTCGTGGTTATCGGGCTTTTATATTTTCCCAATTAAAACTTAGAGGGACTCTGAAAAAGAAAAGGGGGGGGGGAGACAATGCAATGAAAAGTGCGTTTTGATTTAATTTTTTAAACATGAAAAATAATAATTAAGATTTAATTTAATTGTTTTGCTTTCTCATTCGTAAAAGATAGAGTTGCCGTTAATTGAATTTCGTTTATCTCTGATTAGAATCCTGCATCGAGTCGGGTTGCCCAACCCGACCAGCGGCTCGGATGGAGTTGGCTCGGCGTGATGTTATTTCGTTCACTTTTACTTTCTTACTGCAGGTCGGGTTTAGGTGGTGTTGACTATCCTTTTTCAGGTTCGGATTGGATTTTGACTCTTGTGATTCGGATTCGGGTTGACCAGATTTTTCAAAAGAATATCCAAAATAGTTTTTCATATTAAAAATCTATATACAATAAGATTTTCATAATGGATACTCTTGAAAGTGCACATCTAGTCAGCGAATATTTTTGAGATGATTGATTTTTTATGAATATTTGAATATTAAACACTTGCCTTTTTTTCTATAAAAACATAAAATTGGTAGTAGAGATATAAATGTAGGTTACTTTTCACAATTGCATTAAAACATAATTTACTTTCCTTTCATTTCGGGTTCTGGTCGAGTTGCTGATCGCCGAAAATTATTTTAGTGCGTTCGAGTCGGGTTGCGGATCGAACTTATTCTTTTTGTCGGGCTTGGGTCGGATTGCGGGTTGATTTCAAATAGAATTTTTGGGTTCAGGTCGAGCTCTCGACCAGCGCAGGGCTCTATGTCTGATATGATCTGAAAAAAAAAAAGAGTAAAATTTACTCGTCCTAAGTGGCGCAAAAAAACACCAAGAAAACTAAGAAAGAGAAATTTGCGCTCTGAACACCCGTGGAAGACAATTTTTAATTATGTTTTTCTTTTTACATTTAGAATAAAATTTTCAATACTAATTTTCCTTTATTTTATTTACGAAATATTTATATTTATAATAATAAAAATAACTTCAAACTTTCTGGGAAGAATTTGGAATTTCTTAAGGCTGTTCTTAACTGCTCTGCTGAACAAGCGCAAAACGTTTTGACATATTTACGAATTCATTTTTAACGGAAAGGTATAAAATTGGAAAGCCTGGCCATGGAAGCCATTTGGAATTGAACTGTGTTTCCATTTTATGATAAATAAATTACCTATTGAGTTATAAGCGAATTCGATCACGTGACAAACACGTTTTTCACCCGCTCTTGAGTGCTCTTTCTCCCTTCGCGCGAAAATTCGGTTCAAAACGCCCACTTTGACTCTATTTTCTGAAAGATCTATTGCGTTTGCAAAAAAATGGAAAAAACAGCTCAATTACATAGTTCCTGAACAACAACACCAGCTAGTTTCATGCATTTTCGAACAAAAATAAATTAAAACTTATGTCAGAATTTTGCCCTTTTGGATTTGAGAACACCCTTAATGATAGTTTTTATAAATGTTGCATAAAATGCATCAGCAGCCCATATAGGGTTCATTCTTCTGTAAAGATATTTATTTTTACGTCCATATGTTTAAAATTTGGTCATGTGCGAAAGCGTTTTGACAGAAAAAACTAGTCGGATGTGGCAATCCCAAAACTTTCTTCTGTCTCATACATGCTAATACAATGCAGCCAGGGCTTAATTTCTAAGAAAAAAAGTATGGGAGTTCTGATATTCTGCGATAACGGTACTAACAGTTGTACCGTTCTCCCTCCCCCCCCCCCCTTGTCACTCCAATCTCCATATTTATATTTCGTACATTATTTGCAAAATTTAAAGCATTTTTTTTTTCCTTTAGCAAAATAAAAATTTTAAGTAGTATATTTATCAGCATATACTCGTACTTAGCTGTTAACAATTCCACTTTTTAGTTATCACTCCTTCTGAATAGTAATATTTGCCTAATTTTAATGTTAATTAATGTCACATTTCTGAGATTAAATATGGTAAGCATTATGATTCGGAAATAGTGGTAACACAAAAAAGGGATAGTTCGCAGCTATGCATTTTTAAGAAAAAAATTAATGAAATTTACAGAAATTAATATTTTTATGGTGAAGAATGGAACAAATATTTCTAGTTTCCTATAAAAGGTGCATATCTTAAACTATAATCGATTCTTTCCGCATAACAATCTTTTGTGCTGAGTCCCTGAAATTAGATTAATTTAAAATTTTGACATCGGAAAGATTCTATGCTTTTGTAGAAAAAGGGGGAACACCGCTCGATTGTATTTCTATCAGAATAACAATGCATGGCAATTATATCTACTTAAAATAAAAGTGACTTCATAAATGTGCAAAGCAGAGACTTAGCATAAGCAGCGTTCATGATACATAATAAATAGAAAAATCAGTAACGTGATTTTAATACTCGTGAGCAATAGATGAGAAACAAACCTCAAACAAAAAAAAAAACCCCTCAAGCTGATGCTCGTAGGCTAAAAACAGAAAATATTCTTTTCAGGTTAGATATCTAAATAATAATAAAATAAAAAACAGCCAATTAAAAATTATCCTACTGTCACAAAAGAAAATAGAACTGAAAGCAAATTCATTGTTCAGTCTCTTTAGTGGCACTATATCAACAAGTCGCCAACATAAATTTGAAATAGAAAAACACGATTTCTGTTTTCCCTTCATTCTGATCAAAATAGCATTAAAATTAAAATTTTGAATGTAAGACAGATTGAGCTCGAGTCAGTCCAAGCCCCAAAACTGATATAAAAATTGAGTCCGTTTTATCTCCATCTCCTGCGTGTGCGACACATTACGTCCAATATAAGTGTTTTGATAAAAACGAATGGAAAAGCTTGGAGATGGGAAGGGAGGGGAAGGGAAGGATAATTTAGGCTTTGGTTTTTCGGAAGCACTATTGCATTGGGCTCCGGAGCCCTGTATTTATGAGCTCCGGTGAATGCCGACCAATATTTAAAAAATTACTAAAACCAGAAAAGTACCGCAGCTGGGCTCCGGCGCAAATTAAGCCCTGAATGCAGCACAGCACCGCACTGGTTAGGTGATTTACACCAACAACTTACGTGAACTTCTAACTGAATTTGCAGTTTGATGAAAATCCGTGCATTAGTTTTTGAGATAGAGCTATTGCGGAAATTGTGAAAAGTTCTGTTTAGCAGTGGCACCAGTTCGGCAATTTACACGAAAAACTTGTCAAGATGTCAAGATCAATTTATATCAGGAACTAACTGAATCTAAAGTTTGATAAAACTTCATGCATTAGTCCTGGAGATACAGCAATTGCGGAAATCGGGAAAAATGCAGCATAGTAGCGCCACTTGTTGGGCGATTTACACCAAAAAGTAATCAGCACCAATTTATATCAGAGACTAACAGAATCTAAAGTTTCATTAAATTCCGTTCGTTAATTCTTGAGATAGAACGCTCACAAAATTTGTGTCACACACAGACAGACTCACAGACAGCCATTTTGTAAAAACATGTTTTGCGTGATCTTTGACCCCTAAAACGTATAAATCCGTCGAAAACTGGATTCGAAAGTTTTCACGAATCCAATACTTTCTTCTTGTAAAGATAGAAGAAAGTAAAAATAATTATTTCAGTCTCTTTTTCATGTTTATACTGTTCATTTTAAATAAAAGTGCCATAGTCCAGAGATCTGCACGGGCTTATTTTCATTCACAGCAAACGGGCCGGGTCCGGGTCATACTTTTTTCTGAAGGTTGGGGCCGGGAGGGGCCTAGTCACTGCACTTTTTGGGCCGGGCTCGGGCCTTTTTTCCTGAAGGACTGGGCAGGGCGTCTCTTTATTTTCTCCGTACCGAACCGAGACTGGTATGGTACCATTCTTCCTAGTCTTCACGGACCTAAATTTTCAGTCCTGGTTTTGACCTAGCCTCGTATGAAAATTATTGTCTCGGCGTAGCATGGTCCATTCAAAAACCAGTAAAATTTGGCCAGGCAGAAAATTTTTTGGAAAAAGTGCATATATTTTTAAATCGCCATTGTTCTACAAATAAACATTTAATTTTATTCTTTATAAAGAATAGTAGATTTCTAGGCTTATTAAAATGTAGTAATTGTTAAAATTAAAATATAGTAAAACGTGTGAAAAAGAACCTGCCTATGGCGATATCCTCTCTTAACGTGAAAAATATGTTGGCCCATGCAAAATGAACGTACTAATACATAAGAAAAGAATATATAATACATTTACACCTCCTAAAAAGGGAACTTGTCTAAAACGCATTTTTTCTCCTTCCCTATGCAATTCCATCTTATTAGATTTTACTATATTACATTTTTCAGATTTTTAAATCTCTAATATTTTGAATGTGGATTAACTATATTAATTATAACTGAAACATTTACATACCACAAATAGCGATTCATTAAAATAATAAATATCGCAATAACTTCTATAAAAATGAAATCTATAAACATAACAATAAAAAGTAATTATAAGTATTTTTGGTCAGAACTTCCAGATTTTTAACCAAATCGACGTAAAAATCAATGTTTTGTAGAAATTCATTCGGGCCGGGCCGGTCTCGGTCCGAACTTTTAGCTGATACCTGGCCGGGTCGGGCCAATATTTTTTTCTCTACGGGACGGGCCCGCACGAACTGTTAATGTTTATACCGACCCGGGCCGAATTTCTCTTCTATGGATCGGGCCAGGCCTTGAAATTTCGGCCCGTGCAGACCTCTGTCTTAGATTGCATAGTACTGGGAACTGGGACATCCGCTCCAAAATACTGTTTCTACTACATTTCTTTCTACATATCCTATTGTAAGCTATATTGATTTTTTAATCGACCTCTATTTGTAAGTAAATATCTGCATTATTATTAATACCATTAATCTAATTACACGGCTTAAAAACTTAAAAATGTGAAAAATTCTATATCGAAAAACCTTCTAAGACGGAATCATATAGGAGAGAAAAAAAATCGTTATAGCTTAGTTCCTTTTTTACCAAGTATGTTGTCTCTTGCAAATGTAGTATTTATTTTCAAGCGGATTATTATATCCATTTTGAAGATTCAGATCCAC
This sequence comes from Maratus speciosus, assembly GCA_963932465.1. Classification (NCBI taxonomy): domain Eukaryota; kingdom Metazoa; phylum Arthropoda; class Arachnida; order Araneae; family Salticidae; genus Maratus; species Maratus speciosus. Next base: position 475,596,363 of record OZ010797.1, read on the forward strand.
CTATCAAGAAATTTTTCCGTTTAAAACAGGATCTCGTCAGACACAGATTCTTATAACAGGTTTTAAAGTACTGTATCTCCTGCCTCCTAGAAATGTATATGTAGTACTATTCTGTATTGAGAATTTTAATTGTAGAACAATGGTAATTTTAAAAAATATATTTTTTCGGAAAAAATTATTGACCCAAGGTAGGTTGTTCCTTAAACAGATTTTTCCACGAGTCAGACTGGGACGGTGCAATAATTTTCATACAAGCAGGGGCGACCGGGCCAGAAAATTTCTGTCGGTGCAGACTTCTAGGAAGAATAAAGCACAGGTCCAGAAATAAGTTCGATTCGGCCCAGCCCAAGCCTCCAGAGAAAGCAAGGTCCGGGCACGACCCAGAAAAACTGATGATCAGACTCGACCCGTCCCGAGTCGGTTTAGGCCTCTAAATGGCATTTGAATGGGAAAAACGTGTTCTTAACGGCTGGAAAAATTTAAAAATACGTTATGAAAAAAATTGAGTTTGAGTTGTAAATTTCGTTCAAACTCGCGGATTTTTTGAGCTTTCGCTCAGTTCACGTTCGTTTATCAAAGAGTGAATCAAGTTCAACTCAACGTTCACAGAAAGTGAGCTAAGTTCGTGAACTTTCGTTCAATGAACGCGTTCATACCCAACACTGCAAGTAACCTATACAAACACATAAAATATTGCGGTTTTTAACGAAGTTCATTTTTCTACTTTTGTCCAGCTTTTTTTAGAAATACTCCACTGTGCGTCGGTTATAGTCCACCCTACCGAAACCCACTCGTCGGTGGCTTAAACATGTCGAATTCGGCTTATAGTTTTTTACAATACGACACACTGCATATGTTTGACCTCCTACGCTTGTACCATGGCTGGGCGAATTCTGGATAGGGCATGCCACTACTGTTCCGTGGTAGTGTTGAAGGGCAAGGGACCTTCGATGGACGCTATAATGATCTCGAAGCCGCAACGGTCATCCAACGTATTTAATGTCACATTCATGCCCAACCCGCTGGTCGATGTCTTACACTTGTGTAATTTAGCTTTTAAATTTTTGGTGCAAAATTCTCCGTGATCAGACCAACCGCTACTGTTCCGGTAAAGTGTTTAAAGGTATAGGGATATCAGATGGATGCGCGACCGTCTTTTCTGCAAAGTAGCAGCGAAAAGTGCAAAATTTCAGTGGAATTCTCAGGTTTCATCCAGCGAGTTGACGAGAAACATGATTATACAGTTTAATTTACATCAACAAATGCGTGGAGAGAAAATGTCTAATAGCTCATGTCTAATTACTCTGTCATGTCCCCTACAGTTTCACGAGCATTAAACGCATCTAATGTTCGCACATTCGATGGCTAATGCTGCGGGTACACGCGGCCCATTTTTGACACTCATATCGCCGGGCCAGAATTTTTGGAACGATCGTTGTAGGATTTGCTGTTTGCTGAAACATCTCGAAATGCTTTTTAGCTCACAGGCTATCAAAGCCTGAGAGTTAATGTGCCCGCTGGTTCTGTATGTATGTATGTATGTATGTAGTACGTACGAAATGCGATAACTCTTGATAGAAATATTCGATTTGCTTCAAATTTTTCGATAAGGCGCTTCCCTGATTAGTTTTGGAGTTCATTGGTTAAGTATAAAGGGGGGAAAGGGGGCTATTCAACCCCCTTAATTTAGATAAATGAGTTTTTCATGCAGAATTATTCAATTTGCTCCAAATTTGGTATATCGGTTTATTATGTTAATGAGCTTCCCTGATTAGATTTGGAGGTTCATTAGTTAAGTATAAAGGGGGGAAAGGGAGGCTATCCCTCCCCTTAATTTAGATAAATGTGTTTTTCATGCAGAATTATTTAATTTGCTCCAAATTTGGTATGTCGGTTTATTATGTTAAGGAGCTTTCCTGATTAGATTTGGAGGTTCATTAGTTAAGTATAAAGGGGGTAAAGGGGGGCAAGCTTCCCCCACTTAATTTAGATAAATGTGTTTTTCATGCAGAATTATTCGATTTGCTCCAAATTTTGTATACCGGTTTTTTATGTTAAGAAACTGCCATGATTAGATTTTGAGTTTTATTAGTTAAGTAAAGGGGGAAAGGGGGTTAGATCCCCCCCCCCTTAATTTAGATAAATGGGATGCAGAGTTATTCGATTTCCTCCAAATTTGGTACACCGGTTTATTATGTTAAGGAGCTGCCTTGATTAATTTTGTAGGTTTATTGGTTAAGTTTAAAGGGGGGAGGCTAGGCTAGACCCCCCCTTAATTTAGATAAATGGGTTTTTCATGCAGAATTAATCGATTTGCTTCAAATTTGATATGCCGGTTTATTCCGATATGGTGCTTCCTTTATTAGATTTGGAGGTTCATTGGTTAAGTATAAAAAGGGGAGCAATACCCATCCCCTTAATTTAGATAAATGGACTTTCATGCAGAATTATCCAATTATCTTTAATTTTTTTTCTATGTTCATTTAGGGCTTTCCTAATTAGATTTGGATGTTCATTAGTTAAATATAAAGGAGGGAAAGGTGGTTAAACACCCCTTAATTTAGCGAAATGGTTTTTTCATGCAGGATTATCTGATTTGCTGCACATTTGGTATGCCGGTTTATTATGTTAAGGTGTTTCCCTGATTAGTCTTGGAGGATCATTGGTTAAGTTTAAAGAAGGGGAACGGGGGTTAATCCCCCTTCATTTATTTTTTGTGGGCATTATTCTTTGAAATAAGATTATAATATACAATTAGTGTGAATAGCCTGTGAGCTCAATGCCATCAGTTTAACTGGGCACTTTTCTTTTTATTCACTTTCTTTTCTATCCCTACTGTGTTGTTATCCAGTTTGGATTCATACATGAAAAAAATAAATCTGTGTGTGATTTACATCCATGTTGCCTCTATGCCTTAGCATTCCTAGCTAGCATTGAGATTCCTTACTCGCATGTAGGAATATTTAACTTTTATAGTGGTCACTTGAATCCTCTGGTGATGTTTATAAGTATGGAAATTACTTCATTCGGAAATACAACATTTCATCTGCAACAACCTAATAATTTACTTAACTATCATCTTTTTAACAGGCAGGCATGCGAGTTTTCGCAAGTTAAGAATATCTTAACGTATTTTTAATCCTCCTGCCAATACTTCGTTCCGAGCTACGAGCAAAAGTCGTTTGCATCCACACATTGCCGGTTTTTCCGCAATTTTATTCAGTCACTTCGCATTCTATGCAGTTTTCGCGTACGGCGGAATGCAGAGAGTTTTTCTTCTGTTACTGATTATTTCCAGCATCTTGCTTTATGCAAATTTTTTGGCAAATGGCAAATGTGTGGTGTGATATAATGCTTTAACTCTGTGTATGTATTGTGTGGTTGTGATAAAGGAGGCGGCTTTGTTTTTCATTAGGAAATAATGTAATTTTTCAACGTTTAGCAACATATTGTTACTATTTGAGAGTATGTCTATCTTAGTTACCCTGTTTTTAAATATTTAATGACTTTTAAGTTTTTCGACATCGAAGCAGCGATATCTGCTTTTGTGATTTTAAATCAAAGTATGAAAAGTTCAACGTGTCTTCAGTTTTTAATAAGCTGGTAATAGTTTCTTACACTGCGTTTTTACACTGCTCTGGCCTGAATTTAAGATGTTTAACCTCGACGAATTTTTCACTTTTCACGTTTGCTTTCACTTTAATTATTTAGAAGAAAAATGCGAGACTGAAAGTTTTATTTCTAGAAACAGTAAGTGGTAATGCACAAAATAAAATAGTTTGTCTTACCCTTGTTTAGTGCAATACTTTCCAATTAATGGCATGCTCTCAACTTTTTGTGTTTCGATTTTAATTCAAAATCTATCACCAGATTCATTTTCCAATTGAAATCCACATTTGTAGAATTTTGTTAAACAAAACTAACAAAAGCGAGCATTTATTTTCGATCCCAATATGTTTATAAATAACTTCTTGTTTTACATAATGAGTTCCTAAAATCATTTAAGCATAATTTAACAATACCTCAATCAGCATTCTCAAATATTCACTGAATTTTGGAGAAAGCAATACAAAATTAGATGGAAACAGATGTCATCTACTCTCATAAAATAGGATAGAGTGCATTAAATATTACCAGATCATTTTGCTATGTTGAAATAAAATTTCACACAATAAAATTGATGCTATATGCGATGAAATTTTAGAGGATTAAAAAGAAATTTCATGCAATATAGGGAAAAGTATTTATTCATATACACTATGACGCAAAAGTTTAGACAATGACGTCATTCAGCTTTAAAATGTAGAATTATGACGTTAGAATTACAAAAACCTGTAAATATATTCAAAAACTGATTTAAAATGCTACGTACAAAAGACAGTCGTTTTATTTGCTATAATACTAATTTTTTTCATAAAAATTCAAATGTGCTTGTCGCAAAAGTTTAGACACTATTCTAAATTTCTTTGAATATTCGCTGGCATATGCAAATTTAGAATCGATGATGTCACAGATTTGGAGTACTTAAGTTCTGCAAACGATTGCACTTCATAGTCGACATGCCGAGAGCTAAAGAAATTCAAGTGAATGAGGTTTCAAGGATTTGGCAGTTGAAAGGTGAAGGGAAGAGCGTTTCTGAAATTTCTGCTATTATTAATAGGTCAAAAAAATCTATTTATCGAGTTTTATTGAGTGGTTCCGAATATAAAGCAAAATGTCGGTCTGGGAGGCCACGTGTGACAAATGTACGAGAGGATCGCCTGATACAAAGACTAGCGAGTACTCAACAAATGAGCGTACGTGGAGTTCAAAGCTCATCGGGACTCTCTGTATCAAAGGATACGATTCGTAGACGAATTTTGGAAAAAGGAACAATCGTTTATAGCAAAATGCAGAAGAAACCAGCTCTGAAAGCACATCATAAGTTACAAAGACTTATGTGGGCTCGAAAGCATATGTCATATGGAGAGAAATGGCAGTCAGTCATATTTAGCGATGAAAGAAAGTGGAATCTGGATGGTCCAGATGGTTGTTTATCGTATTGGCATGACTTGCGGAAGGAACCTCGACGTTTATTTAGTCGCAGACAAGGAGGGGGCTCGGTGATGGTTTGGGCAGCCTTTTGCTATAATGGACAAGTATCTCTGACCTTCACCAGTGGTCGTCAAACTTCACAGCATTATACACAGACATTAGAAGAAAACCTACTGCCATTTGCTGAGCTTCTAGGGGGTCCTCAGTGGGAATTTCAGCAAGACAATGCTTCAATTCACACTGCAAAACATTCAAAATCTTGGTTTAATTCCCACAATATAAGAGTTCTCGACTGGCCAGCATGTAGCCCAGATCTTAACCCTATAGAAAACCTTTGGAGCATCATGTGTCGCAAAGTTTATAGCAACGCTAGACAATACTCTTCTGAAAATGAACTTAAGACATCTATTGAGAATGCATGGTACGATATCGATCCACAAACTATGCAAGATTTAGTTTGTTCCATGCAATCTCGTGTATATGACGTAATACATAAGCATGGATGCGCAACCAGGTTTTAAAAATTGTTTATTTCGATTTTATTTAATTTGTGTCTAAACTTTTGAGACAGCAGTTTATTTTTGTTACCATTTAATTTATTGCAATATGCACAATTCCACTTTTCTTTGTTATAAATATTGCTTATATGTACAGCACATTAATTTCAAGCAGTGATTTGAAAATTGAATAAATATTTTTCAAAGTATGTAAGAATTTCTTCATTGTCTAAACTTTTGCGTCATAGTGTATTCCGGTTATTTCTTATAGATAGCGCCAGCTATCTATAAATTCGTAATTAGAGAGAGACTTTATCATTAATGAGCGAACTGAACGATGAATCATGTAGAAAATATTTTTAATATTGGATGTTTAATACGAACTGTGGAGGTTTAATACGAACCGTAGAACATGTTGCTTTATACTAAAATTTTGAAGTATTTTACATTGAAAATAAAGACAAATGTTGCTTAGGCTAATGTCAGACGAACTTCTTTTTGCACGCTTTTTTACCAACATATCATCCCTACATAATGCCACTAGCATTTTGTAGGATAACCTATTCTAAGTAATTCAATTTATACATACGATAGTAACAAAATATTTACAATTTTAACACTAAAACAACCGGAAATTTTATTCAAGTTTTAAAACAATATTTTACACCGAAATTTTTATTTAAATTTGTTTAACATATTTATTTAACATTTTTCTTCTTTGTGTCTTTTAAATTTATTTTACAAAGAAATTTCTGGTTCAAACCGAAGTATATTCATATTGTAGGGGCCAAAATGACCCCTCACTTTGGCAGTAAGATGTGTTTGTTAAATATGAAAATATTTACTTGGCAATTGATAGCAAAAAAAAAAAAAAAAAAAAAATCTATATTTTTTGTTGCGAAAACTCACCAATACACTCTAAATACTACTTGGAAGCGTTTCCGAAAATAAGTGGTAGCGAAAGAAACATTGCTTTTTGAGGATAAAGGACTATTTTCTGAATCATGGGTAACACGGATTAGGTTATTGTATATTTTGATCATGGTTACATTATACTTTCCAAAATTAAAGAACCTCTGTTATTGAAACGTATACTATCCAAAGTTTAATATAAAATACTTATTATTTATAATATGACTAATATCATATGATTAATATAATGTTAAATAGTTAATATGAATAGTATGATTAAAATTATATACTTAATATATACAGGATGTCCATAATTAAACGACCGTACTTTAAAGTTTTCTACAGACAAAAAAAAAAAAAAAAAAAAAAAAAAAAAAACTATTATTCATGAAATTTTGTGAAAGACATAATAAAGGGACGGAAATTTGTTTAAGCAAAATAAATAAATAAATAAATAAAAATGGTTCAAAATTTCGGCACCAGAGGGTGATTTTTAATAAATTACACATTTAGCATTACGATAGTTTAGAAATTTTATTTACAGGATGTTCATAATTAATCCTACCCCTTTTAAAGTTGTTCAGAGACGAAACTATTGTTCAGAATGTTGTAAAATTTTTTGGAGGACATAATAAAAGTACGGGAATTTGTTTGAGCGAAAACAAAAATTAGGAGGCCGTTTTTTAACGAATTGCACATTTAGCATACATTTACGATAGTTTAACAAATTTTGTTATAACCAAACATGTTCTGCATGATTTTCATTATTTTCAAATACCATCTGGAATCGTAAGATAGCATGTTCAACAATTAACCGCCGTGTGTTCTGGGAAATGCCAGGAACATGTCATGAAAAGCTGTCTTTAGAATAAGGTTAATTTAATAAATAAAATTTCTAAACTATCGTAATGCTAAATGTTTAATTTTGTAAAAATCGCCCTCTGGTGGCGAAATTTTGAACTTTTTTAAATTTTTCTTTTAGCTTAAACAAATTCTCATCCCTTTATTACGTCTTTCACAAAATTTCACAACTTTATGAACAATAGTTTTGTCTGTAGATAACTTTAACCCCTTAACCCTAGATCTACCGGGAATTTTATTCAAGTTTTAATAAAACGTTCTACACCAGAATTTTTATTTAAAACTATTTAACTTATTTATTTACCTTATTTTTGTCTGGTTTATATACTTAGTTTATTTTAAAGAAATTTCTGGTTTGAATGAATATTTTGTATGTACCTGTCGGGTCCAATGGACCCGTCTGGTAGACGGAGGGTTAACGCTCGAATTAAATTATGGTTGAATAATTCAAATTGCTTATTGCACCACTTTTATGAAAAAGAAATATTCACCTTATTTAATGACAGGTAAAACGATACTAAAATATAGCCAATTTCACTATTTTATAAAACTGGTGGGAATCAAACAATTTGAGTAAAAGACACAGCCCGAGAATATCTCGGGAGCGAGAATTAAGGGGTTAAAGTAGGTTCGCTTAATTATGGACACCCTTTATATTATTTATGAATAACATCTTCTTTTACTTAAAATGCTTCTAAAATCATTTAAAAGTAATTTAACAATATCTTAATCTGTATGACCAAATATTACTATATTTCTAAGAAAGCAATAAATTATTAAATGGAAAGGCAGATCATCTACTCTCATACTTTGAGATATAGTGCATTTATACATGGTATTTCGCTAGTCCGAAATTAAATTTCACACCATAAAATGAATGGATGCAATAAGCATTGATATTTTACCAGATTGGAATGAAATATCATGCAATTTAGGGAAAAGCATTTATTCATATAATTGGTGTGTTTCTTATAGATTTCTGCGCTAAATGTTGTAATTAGAGGAGAACATTTATCACAAATGAGCAAATTGAAGGTTGAGTCATCTAGAAAAAATTTTGTATTGTGGATATTTAACAAGAAGTTTAGAACGTACTAAATCAAATTAGACATTTGAAGTATTGTACACTGAAATACGAAATTTTTTCCTTAATCTACGTAAATATAACATAACAACGAACGAAAAATAAAGAATAAGATCTTTTAAGTTACCCGTGATTTCAAAAAGTGCTCTTTATCATTAGAAACATAAAAAATCAATTTATTTTAAAGATATAAAGAATGTACTTAAAATATAATGTTTCTTTTCTTGCCATTGATTTTTAGATACGTTTCCAAATTAATTTTATGATTTATAGATCAGTTTTCTCAAACTGAAATAAACCGAAATATTTTTAGGATGCTAACTTTTTTTTTCTTTTTTAGTTGAGTAATTGAATTTCTGCACGCAACTAAATATTTATAATTTTAATGCTGTTAATTTATCACATTTGTCTGTAAAATATGTTTTTTGAACATGAAAACAGGGTTCGTACGGCTCAGGAAATTTTTCCTGTAATTTTTTATAGAAATGAAATCTATGTCAAACGCATCAAATTTCGTCTTCTTTTAAGGAATGATTTTCATTAAGAAAATGCTGGTGCCGCTGAATTTTCTTGACTGTCGAATTCCAGGAGAAAATCCTTGCTTGAGAATTCTGAAAAACGTTATATTCCCGCTTGAGGAAACTGATTAATAAATTCTAACAACTAATCGGAAATGTTTCCGAATATCATTGGCAGTGAAAGAGACTTTGCTTTTTGAGGATAAAGGTTGCAATATGTTTTCCTTCATTAACAAATATCTGTTTTTTTATAGTATACTATTCGAAGTTAAATATAAAATATTTATTATTTACAATATTTAAAAGTAACTTCTGCTTTTAAATGAAATGTTTCTAAAATCATTTAATAATAAAATAATTGAATAATATCTCAATGAGTATTATAATATTTACTTCATTCTTAGTAAACCAATAAACTATATTAAAGGGAAATATAGATAATCTATTCTTATACTTTGGGATATATTTCATTAAATATACAAAGTCATTTTGTAAGGCTGAAATTAAATTTCACACAATAAAACGAATGGATGCAATATACAGTGACATTTTACCAGATTGAATTGAAATTTCATGCAATTTAGTGAAAAGCATTTCATATTCATTGGAAAGCATTTTATATAGAATTCGTATATTTGCGGGATTTCTTGTAGATTGCTGGGGTTAAATGTTGTAATTGGAGGAGATCCTTTATCATTAATAAGCAAATTGCACGTTGAAACATGCAGAAAACATTTTGAATTATGGATGTTTAACGCAACGGACGTTTAGAACCTGATACATCAAAATAGAAATTTGAAGTTTTTAGACTTTAAAGAAGACAAATGCTTCTTAACCCCTTGTGAGCACACTTGTTCTTGGGCTGCCACTGACGTTTTTTTTTTTTTTTTTTTTTTTTTTTTTTTTTAATTCTATCTCCTTTCACTTTCTCAAAAGAAAAATCTTTCATATACAAATTGAGGACATGTGCAAGAGAAATATATTACAAATTATTTTTTCTTTCAATAGTGGTGTGAATAGAATATAAAAATAGACACCAGTGGACTAATGCATGAAGTGTCTCAGTCGTCAAACGTACCCAAAGGGTTAATCTACAAAAATATAATAAAAACACGAACGAAAATACACAATAAAATCTTCGAAGTTACCCATTATTCCGAAAAGTGATCTCTGGCTCATTTTCAAAATCTGTCCATATTTTGGAATAGCAGATTAAGAAATAAAAGTTCATTTAATTATCAATTAGAAGTGGGTACGGTAATGACGTACACAAAAATACTCACCAAAACATTCAGAGTCTTTGCTTGTTTTATTGAAACTATAAAACTATTTACTCTATTCACCTAAACCTGATAACAAGTTGACTTTACAGGAATATTTTTGCCGTGATGAAAAGGCATAGGCTGCCTTCTAAAAAATTCCAGATGAACTTTTTGTCAGAAGCATGGCAATGAAACTCTTTCTTGGGACACGGTTTAAAATAGTTATTAAGAATTATAGATACGTTTAACAGGGCTCCCAAATGGTCCGCCAACTGAATACTAATAAATTTTAACAGAAAATTGTATGGTAGGTTTGCGCTAGAATTAAATTTCAAAGGTGATTCCGGGGCGGTTTGTAAGAAAAATCTAAAAAGAAAATTTTTCGAAAATAATATTGGTATTCAGTTGGCGGACCATTTGGGAATCCTAGTTTGATGAATGAAAAAAAAAATTTTTTAATTAGTCGCATCTTAATAAATAAAAATGTATTAAAAGAATTATAACCATCTGTTTTAAATAGAACTTAGTCAAATCTTTCCCTAATAAATCGCTTGTTGGGACAAACAACGGTAATGACATTTTGGATACAAAAGAATATAATATTTCCTATTTTAAAAATTTTTATAAATAATAAGATATCTGTAAATTATCATTAAAAAACATGACAGTTGAAATACAATAATTAAAATTATGATATTTAACTTTTTTTTTGTGTGCAAATGTGAAAGGACAGTAAAACACGACACTTTTTGAAAATGACCCCTTTTTCCCCAAAAACTTAAAAATCAATATATTTTTGAGATATAAATAATATATTTATAAAAAAAAAGTTTCTTTTGCTACCACGCATTTCCAGATGCGTTTCGAAGTATTTTTTATGCTGCATTAATCAGTTTTCTGAAACCGAAATATCTATTTTTAGGATGCTGTCATTTCAAAACTTTAAAAAAATTAGTTGAGTAACCGAAATGCTACATGCAAGAGTAATAAATTATTTATATAACAAATATATATAATTTTAATGCTAGACTTAATGCTGTTAATTTATCACATTTGTCTGTAAAATACGTTTGTTGAACATGAAAATGTTTACTTGAGAATTGATAACATCCGAAAAATCTATGTTCCGGGTAGAGAAACCTAATTAGTAAACTGTAAAATCTACTCGGAAACCTTTCCGAAAATCCGTGGCAGCGAAAGAAACTTTACTTTCTGTGAATAAAGGACGCATTTCGGAATTATAAGTAACTGAGATGAGGTAATTATATATTTTGATCGTGGTTAGATTATGTTTTACTAAATTAAGAATCATCTGTCTTTTTTACATTGTACTATATAAGTTTAATATCAAATATTTCATATTTATAATATAATAAATGTCATATGATTAATATCAATAACATGAATAATATCAAATGAATAATACTTATGATATTTCTAAACAATTTCTTCTTCACAAAATACACAATCTGAACTTTAAAAAGCTCATCGTTTTACTTAAAAGGCGGGAAAGATTATAATAATATAAATGTTATAAGTTAAAAATAGACATTTTCTTTAAATTCCCAAGTACTTTCGGCCCGCAATCCCGCGGTCATTGTCAGGGAATGTTTTTATTAATTGCTGTTCCATGCATTGAAATACATCACTTCGTTAGAAATAGGAGAGTCTATAATTATTAGGGCAGCTGGAAGTAGGAGTAGCTATGCCTTGGATTGATCTTTTGTAGAGAAAAATATTTAATTGCCGTTCCATTTATTCCATTATATTCATATATACGTGATTTCCCTGTAAAACAAAATTTCGAAATTGTCCCGGCAATCGAGAGGGCAGTACTATTTCCGTATTTTAACGGAATTTTTTCCGTAAAGTTTGTGAAAAAACGTATTTTTTTTCTGGAATCTACGGAAAAACATTCAGTTAAATTACGGAAATAGTACTGGCGTCCCGATTACCAGTACAATTTCCGCATTTTAACGGGATTCTTTTATACAGTGTTTGTTTGCATAAATCCGTTCTATTTATTTTAATGCGTCACTATGTTCATATCCGGGAGTCTTATGATTTATTTTAATTTACTTCTTTTTCTTTTACATAAAATATTTCTAAAATCATTTAAAAATAATTTAAGAATATCTAAATCAGTAATATCAATTATTTATTTCATTCTTAGTAAAGCAATAAACAATTAAATGGAAAGGGAGATAATCTAATACTCTCATATTTTGGATATAATGCATTAAATATACAACGCCGCTTACCTTGGCTGAAATTTAATTTCACACATTAAAACGAATGGGTGCAACATACAGTGACATTTTACCAGATTGAATTGAAGTCTCATTCAATTTAGTGAAAAGCATTTATTCTTATGTTTGCGTTATTTCTTATAGATTGCTGGGGGTAAATGTTGTAATTAGAGGTGAGTCTTTGTCATTAATAAGCAAATTGAGCGACGAGACATGTGGAAAATATTTTGAATTGTGGATATTTAAGAAGAAGTGTAGAACATGGTACATTAAAACATAAATTTAAAGTACTTCATTATCCAAAGTTTAATATCAAATGTATAATATTTATAATATAATATTGAAGCGTATAACAGAAGCAAATGTATTAAATTAATGATGATATGTTTTCAATATTATATGGATTGTCAAACCATTGTTTGTATATGAGATTTTGGCATACAGTGTCGGCTAAAATTGTGGACAGTTTTAGGAAGCTACCTAATGCAGCCGTTCTAAGGAAAACATTTCGGGAAATTTTGCTATATTTGCGCCGATCATGATCCCCAAATACCTAAACCATCCTCCGTAGAAATTCTGACTTATATATATATCTGAATTCTGTCATGCTGTAACACTCGAATTTTTTAACCGATTTAGATGAAATTTTTCACGTGCATAGTACATACTAATGTCTCGATCGAGTTTGTTGGGCAGCTTCATCCGCCATCTTGTTTCAAAATAGCGGCCACTTGAATTTTTGAAAAATTTTTATGTTTTCTACCATTGTTACTTATAGAAAATGTTACGTTTCACAAAATGCAAACTCTTATGTACCCTTTTAAACAGGATGTTAGAACCAGTAAAATATATTTTAAAGAGTCACACAGTGTAAGTCAACAACATAGTTCCTTTTAAAGAGAAAGTTAGGAAACATAAAAATTTCCAAAAGTGTCCACAAAATTCAAATGGCCGCCGTTTTTAAAGAAGAGGGTGGATGAAGCTGTCCAACAAACTCTGTCGAGACATTAGTATAAACTATGCATACGAAAAATTTCATCCAAATCGGTTAAAAAATTCGAGAGTTACAGCATGACAAATTTCAGATATATATATATACACTTCTTAGAAGCGATAAAAATAGTTTTACGAGGAAAATAAATACCTTTATTTATTCAGATAGACATGTTTCCTCGCTCTCACGACGACATTCTCAAGATCTATAATGATACAAATATTTTCGGAAAAAAAAATTGAAATTGAAAGCTAGTAAACAAAAATCACACGATTTCATGTATAATGAAATTCAGTGCAATAAATAATATGGATATTTGTGAAAGTGGGATTATTTATACCGTGGATTTCTATAATTTTTTTGTATTAGGAAACAAATTGTGGAATCAAGAAAAAAAATGTATTGAATTAGTATGCTTTACATAGCTGCCAACTTTTCCTCTTTTTAGTACCGCAAAAATTTTATAGAAATTTGTGACTTATTCAATTCGCAGATTACTTTAAGTAGTGCTCTTGCTGCCTTCCTTTACCGCTTTTCCTGCTCAAGCTTCGCGAGTGTTAACTTTGAACTAGTGCTAACTTTTAATTTGTTTTTCACAATTTTTATTCCTCATTATAATAGTTCTTATAACTACAGCTATACCTATATTTAAATGTAACTCTAACTTCTTTTTCAAGTTTTTAAACTTAACTTTAACTTTTTTATCTCTAATTGAAGCACTTATTTTAGTACTTATCTTTAATATTTTTTTCTTTTATAATGTAGTTGTAAACAACTACACCTTTCCTTTTTCCCAATGGCTCATTAATTTGTAAGACATCATATCTACAGCCTGGGTGTTAAGTTTCCTGACAACTAGGAAACCCTTCAGCGCTGTTCCACTGTTGAGCACTGTTCAGCCGATTTAAAAAGGTAAACATTACTATAACAAATAAAATCATAAGACGAAACGCAACTTTTCTCCTTGATTCAACATAAAATATATAATGTGAACTTTAAAAAGACTTTCCGCAGTCTTACTTAAAAGTTTTAAATAAAATGTATCTAATCAAAAACAACTCGTTGTAAATGATCCCGCCAAGCCACAAACCTAAAACGTCAGTCATAAAAAGAAGTGATATCACATAAAAAGAAGCGATATAGAAGTGCTTACTACGAGTGCCGTGTAAAAATCTATCACTACTCATAATGTTTCCAAATGACTCGGAGTGAGGTACAGTATGTGAAAACTGCTTGGTGACCTGCAGGCTTTTACAATGTTTGTTCTTCCTGCACTTACATATGACTATTTGTTTAATAATTTTCTTCTTGAATTACTGATCCCATTAAACTGTGAAAAGTTGAAGCTTTTGGTGTTTACATGCTCATTCTTATTTAACATCATGGGATCGATTTGTTGATTTTATTTACCATCATTTGAAAAGAAAGACCACTTTTACGCGGAGGATTTTCTAAGTAAACATGTAATAAACATTTTGAGTTTGTGAAATAATAATAAAAAATAATGATCATATGAATATTACTAACAATGCACCTAATAGACGTTAACTGAACTAAGATATATTGCAGTAAAGCTTGCGTTAACGGAATTGCACATGACAGGGGAAAAATCTGTTCTAGTATATTAGGCTTTGTTACAATAGTATTTTATAATATTCCTTATGTCGGAAACATGACATTGTACGTTTAAGATTTAATTCTGTCACAAAGATTCATTTTACCAGTTTTCCCTTTAATTTTGAAACAGTGTATTATTAAACGTATTTATGTAATTAAACATTATGTTTAAAATATTGAAAAGTATAATTGTAAAAATCGATGATTACCACAATTACATACTATTTTCTGCTTGCCTTACAAATCTTTCTGATTTATTACAGATCTTCCTCCTACAAATATTTATAAGACTTATATAATGAGAATTTAGAATTAATTTTTTCGACTTTCACAATTTTTCGAAATTGATGTAGGTACCTACTGCATATATTAAATATACGCCTGCAGGTCGCCAAGCAGTTTTCACATACTGTACCTCACTCCGAGTCCTTTGGAAACATTATGAGTAGTGATAGATTTTTACACGGCACTCGTAGTATGCACTTCTATATCGCTTCTTTTTATGTGATATCACTTCTTTTTATGACTGACGTTTTAGGTTTGTGGCTTGGCGGGATCATTTACAACGAGTTGTTTTTGATTAGATATCACTTCTTTTTGTAAGGTATTTCATTTGCATTATACATATTCCATTTAATTCAGAAAAGAAAAGATAAATGAAAGATGATAGAAGTAAAAAAAAAAAAAAAAAAAAAAAAAAAATTAATAGTGATGCTATAAACTTTTCAAAAGTGTAATATATCTAGTAAGACACAATGTTAGACTTTTTAAAAAATAATTCAGAACTATTTTATCGATCCTTACAAATCTCAGAAGAAATAATTTATTTTTTAAAAATGATAAAATCTGTCGAACTAACCAGGAATATTTATTGCTGTTGTTCAATAAGCTATATGGTGATTCATTAATTAACTCAGCAAGGATTTTATCCTAATAACTTTTCAAAAACTGCCTTTACATTCTCAAAATTCACATCATTTTACACAAAATATGTAAAGATTTAAAAACAGACTGAATAATGATCATTTGTTTTATGACCGGGCGTGTTTCAAGTAATTTTTAAATAAAATTAGTTTTTTTTTTACTTCAGGAAATCCAACGTCTCTCCTAAAAGCGTGACAGAAACTCAGATTATCTGATTAAGATTTTATTTTTTTTTATTTTTTTTATTTTTAAATATTTTCATAAGCTCTAACATATGTTGAATTTTCTGAATTTTCAATGCATGTACTTTCTAAATTCCTAATTGTTTTTTACGTGACTAACAAGACATACTAAGTCGCCTGCTTTCCATGTATTTTCTCATGTATTTCGGATAATTCATCCGATAAATTACATTCATTTCAATAAAAGTTCAGAATTCGATATTTCATCATTATGAAATGACTTTCCCTAATTTCTGTCATATTTGTAAATTTTTAAGTAGCTCTATAATCTGATTAAAAATTAACTAAAAGCTATTGGCATATTGATAGTATTCTTTAATTACCAAGTCCAATATAAGAGTCGATTAGTTTAATAAATCCCCTTATTAATCCTTTTAAATGAAAAGTAAAACGAAAAATTTCAATAAAAATGCCAAAAATTTATTTGATGTAAAAAGATTAAAAAAAAATGAAGAAAAATTGCGTAATAAAAAACAAGACTGATTGTATTACCTTTGTAAAATGGTTTAAATTGAATAAATTGCAAAGTTTGGAATGTTGAAAAAAATATTTGAGTATATGTGCGTTTTAATATAAAAGCAATACAGAAGAGAACATTTATCCGCTTATTTCAATATGATAGACACTAGACAGTATTCCTAAAGTTTTGTCGATTTATTTTTTTAACCAATTGGAAATGGTTGTTGTTTTCGGTCGAGGATGGGGCCAAATGATGCTCGCATTTTATTTTTTTAACGAAATTCAACGATGTTCTTTACTTTTAGAAGAATTTCTATTTGAATAGGTAATCGAAAGGCATAAAATCGTTATAAATTGTTTGAATAAGTAATCGAAAGGCACAAAAACGTTAAAAATTGAAAAAGTTACAAAATGGATAGGCGCAAATTATCAGTTATGGAAAAATCCAAATCCAAAGAGCGATGCCGAAATGAAAATCGTCTTGCAAAGCAAAAATTGAGGTCTGCAACTGATTATGTAGCCCATGAAAATCGAGATCTTCAACTGATTATGTAGCCCATGAAAATCGAGGTCTTCAACTGATTATGTAGCCCATGAAAACCGATTGCAGAATAAAAGACGAACGCGATAAAGGAGACAATCTAATGTTTAATCTATTGATAGTAAAAGGCCATGTCTCGAGGGGCGCCAATACACTAGCCACGGCGTTTTAAAATCGGTCGATTCTAACCGGGAAAAATTGGGCTCAACGTAGGTAATTTGTCGCAATCTGTGGATGATTCGGTGGAACTGCTTTCGATTTGTAAACTGTTCTTCTCGAAACGGGACTTGGAGAGTTTATCGATGAAAGTTTTAGTCTTCTGAAGTTTACCTTTGCAATCTGTTGTTGAAGAAGATGCGACGGAATTTGGTGGACGAAATTTAGATTTTTCGTTTAAATTTTGTTACGAAGGTGATTTGTCGCGATCTGTGGATGATTCGGTGGAACTGCTTTCGATTTTTAACCTCTTATCTTTCTCGGCTTCTCTTGTCGAAATGCGCCAAAATTAAAACTAAGTAAATATTAAGTAAAAAAAAAAAAAAAAAAAAAAGAAATTCCAAATGGTCGCTGTAATCTATTAAATTACAATTTTATTTTTATTTTATTTTATTTTATTTTATTTTTGGCCGGGAACAAATAATGACGATTTCATTAATTTATCTATTTCTTTGAGAGTTTCCTGGCAGAATAGGGCAGGGGAGTTTATTAACCGTCATTCTTAATTTGTCATCAGAGTTAAATTCATTGCCTAAAAAGGCACAAAGGTGTTTAAACACTTAAAAGTTATTGGAATAAAAAAAAAATCTAAACTTAGTTTAGAAGTTTGATGAATAATCCGCTCTCCGGGATTATTTTTCTAATAAAACCTTCTTCAAGCGACCAGGAAAAAACGGAATTAGTTTTATTTTCTTCAAAGAAATGGGTTGCAGATGGAGGGAGTTCTACTGGGGTGGTCTCTAAATGGAGGTAAAATTAGTATTGAGCCTATGGGAATAAATTTCGTTCCATGAAAAATGGTCGTTCAGGGAGGTGGTCTCACAGAGAGGTTTCACTGTATACCCTAAAAGCGACAAAACTATGGGGAATTGCGTCTCATTTAGGCACAATGACCTTACATATTACGTACGCCATGCTGAGCTCACATGGAAATATAAGTAGAGATATTATTACGTACGCCACGCTGAAATATAGGAGTAAATTACTTTAAACTGGTGTAAATCAAAAACTAATTAATATTTTTACATGAAACTTTCAAAGGTTTGAACTACTCATAAAAACAGTTCAAATGCCGTAAAGCGCGTAAAAATCCGATAATTACACATTGCTGTAGCCCTGTCAACAGATTTGGTCGGAACAAGAATTTAAAAAGTGCAAAAAACAGCACTTTTAAAATCGCATTTACTAAAAACTTATTCCCCGGATTCCACTTTACTTTCGTTTTCTGAGTCACGTGGCACGCCCCATTCCATAGGAACAAGAATTTTGTTTCTATCATAAATAGTTCTCGAGCTATAGATGCGTCAAAATCCCGTTTCGTTCAGTCCGGAAAATATAAACTAGACCGAGTACTAAAAAAATTTTACAAAATCGTTTGGCATTAATTGGCGGAAATTCCTTTCATTTACGGTTCATTGCACTGTTGTTTCTTTTGCTTGGCGAGTAACTCTGTCGAGTTTCTATGATATTTTAAACTTGTAACATCTTTTTCATTACTTTACGCGGTCTTACTTAAAAGTTTTAAATAAAATGTATATTTTAAACTTGTAACATCTTTTTCTTTACTTTAGTCGCCTTTTAAGTAAGACTGTGGACATTTTAAATGCTCACATTATATATTTTATTGGTATAGCATTTTGTGGTACAAAAAGTGTAAATTGTGGACATCTACGGTTTTACACAAAATTAAAATTATGTCGTAATTTAAAGAAAAACTTAAAGTATTCTTCAATCCAAATATAAATTCTAAGATTTTAACATGGAAATTATGACTATTTAATGTGCAAATAAAATTAATAAATGAAATATCTTACGTAAAAGAAATATGTTAAGTAAATGTTGATGTATCGTATTTTAGATATTTTCTTTTCATCAAAATATTGTTAACTCAGTTATTTATTTTAAACAGACTACTGTGAAAAATTCTGTTGTTGTTCGAGACGATTAATGATGAGTATACATATTTATCAACGAATAAAATCAAAGGTATTATGAAGTTTAAATTATGTCGTAATTTAAAACAAAACTTAAAGTGTTCTTCAATCCAAATATAAATTCTAAGATTTTAACATGGAAATTATGACTATTTAATAAGCAAATAAAATTAAAAAATGAAATATCTTAAGTAAAAGAAACATTTTAAGTAAATGTTCATGTACCAAATTTTAGAGATTGTCTTTCCATCAAAACATTGTTAACTCAGTAATTTATTTTAAACAGACTGCTGTGAAAAATTCTATTATTGTTCGAGATTATTAGTCTTTTGTATACCCATCAATAAATGAATAAAGTCAAACATATTGCAAATTATTAAACAATATGTTTGTCAAATAATATTCTTAAAATTAATAGATATTCTTCAGGACAAACGATTATTGCGTCTAAATTAAAATATGATAGCAAGGACCTTATTCAGTCTTTAATACAATGTTTACATCAAACGTTCAAGACTTAAAGAAGGATTTTACTGAAATGAGATTGTAAATTGGCTGAAATTCAAAATGACGCTTTAGGAAATTAATTTCTACATGGAAAATCAAAGAGATGGTTTCTAAATTTGCGGTATTAAACAATATTCACTGCAATCTATTTCCAATGAAGATCTTTATCGCTGACATAATCAAAATATATTTAATTATTGGTGGTTAAATTAACATGAAAGAGATAAGTGGCGGAAATTCAGACTAGATATATGTTTTATATTTATCAGTTCAATTTTAAAATATAAACTGAACATTTATAACGAGAACTGTGATATGTTAAGAGACAATTTTTTTTAAACTGAATTAAAAAATAAAGAAAAATTTTGAATGTAAAATAATAATCGACTATTTTCTATAAATATTACCTTTTCGGGATTGTTTTAGAATAAATTACGAACATATTTATTATAAAACTTCAAGAATGAAAGCATATTTGCTGCTTGATTGATGAAAGCTTGTTTGATATATACCAGGTCATCAAATATAAAACTTGAAAAAGGGCCAGATTACCAACTGGCAATCTTCCACCAGTAAATTTTAATATAAATTTTCATCTTATATAAATGTCATAATCATCAAAAATGACTGTCATGAATAACCCAAAAATTTCTATTCTTTTTTTACTGGTTAATGTTGACCAGTTGGTAATCTGGCACTTTTGTAAGTTTCATACTTGAAGACTTTTAACAGTACCAAATATATTGTTTTATTATTCCATAGTATTGTATACTACCGGATGTCCCATAATTCGTTAATACTTTAAAAATTCATAAAAAGTTGAAACATTGATTTATTTGGATGCGGTTTGAGGCAAAATTATTCCCATGCGGTAAAAAGTTTTTTTTTTTTTTTTTTTTTTTTTTTTTTCAAAGAAAAAAAGTTTAGTGAAATTTCTTGTCAATAGAGGGCGCTTCAACATCCATATCCCAAAATGGAAAATTACGTTTGTTATGGAGGATACAGAATACCGATGCCTTTGGCATGGCAATTATTTCATGTGCTTCTATTGCGCCACTTACTCCACTCGCGGACTGTTTACTTTAAACGTCCTTTTGTGAAGCTGCAGCAGAGATTTCTGATAAATGTGGGCGCCGCTGCGAGGTCGATCACATAAACTCTTCGTTTCCCGTTTCTAAGAAATGCTGAACGAGGAAGAGCAGTCCAGAAGACGTTATTGGACCTTTTACCTTCTTCATTACTTTCTGTGCCCGAAACCGTCATATAAAGTTTCGACCGGTTGCTCTTGTCTTGACTAAAACAAATTCACCAACAATGCCTTATCCACCAACGTCAACATTGCATGGAAAAACGTATGCCTGCGTTAGTATTTGGGATATTTGAAATAAGCTGTTACACGTGCACCCTGTATTTTATAGGAATCTAGTTTAGATACTTCTTGCAAATGAAATGCGTGAACCGTCATCTATTGACAAAAATTTTCATTATTTTTTTATTTATTAAAAAAAAAAAAAAAAAAATCCCTCCCCCCCCTTTCCCCCCGCTTGAGGATCATTTTGCGAATCCCGTATTCAAATAAACCAATTTTTCAACTTTTTATGAATTTTAAAAGTATTGATACATTTATAGGGCATCCAATATTGATACAATACGTTTATCTCCAAATCTTTCGGTAGAATTATTTTACAGAATGTGTCATCCGCGCTGTGAGGAAAATATTGTCAAAGTTAATTTCGACCCATAAAGGCAATATTACTTGCACCAATTTGACTTTACCCTATTAGATAGCATTGACTTTTGCCTAAGTTTTGATTCAAAATTTCCATATTAGCATAATATTTCTTAAAAAAAAAAAAAAAAAAAAAAAAAAAAGGTAAATTGTTTTTTGAATGGGAGAAATGACATAAAACGCTCATGAAACCAATAATGCTGTATAGGTATACGCTTTAAAACACGAAGGAACGTGCCTTGCACGATATCAATAGTTAAGCATAACAGCTGTCTAGGCCTTTTTTAGGGCCTGATATATTTTGAATAGCAATACGAATAGCAATACGAAGAGAAAAATCTTATTTCCTTGTTAAACTGCTACATAATCAAGTGAGTAAAAACAATGTCTCATCCGTGTTAAATTAAAGAAATTGCACCTGAAAATTGGAGATGATAAATACAGGGCTACCACCGGCGACTATTTTTTAATTCTATTTCGCACCACTTTTTAAAAACAAAAAACTTTTACATATGCTTTGACAACATTTGCAAGTAAATCTTTTGCATACTACAAAATGTATCTTTTAAAAATAGTGGTGCAACAGAATATAAAAATAGTCGCCTGTGGTAACCATGTAAATACAAAATAAAGTGTGAAGAATATTAAAAAGAGCCTGGTTGCCTAATAAAAAATGTACGAAACAACTGGGATTGTAAGTCAAATGACGCTTAAGTAAAAGTACTTTAAATTCAATTTCCTCTAGTAAAAAGACTTAACTATCTATAAAAATTCTTTAAGTTTGAATTATAATTTTGCTATTACAATATTTTCCTTTAAAAATTGGGGGAAAAGAGGCTACCTCAAAAAGAGACTTTATGATATTAATTTTACTTAAAATTTATTGACGCTTCTTTTATATTTTTTCGTGTTTTTTCATATATTTTAAACGTATGTTTTTCTCATCGAGGACTATCTGAAGAAATATTAATAAAATCAACAGGTGCATTCCCCATGGGCTGGACTTTTGTGTGTTAGCATGTAAGACATACGTTATACATGAGTATTGAAAGGAATTTTAAGAAGAGTCGGAGAAAATTGATACGACTATATATTTATATATATGCATATATAATCAAATATCACTATAATTCAAGCAAGAGTCTATATACAAGAGTCAAAAGTATCCAATAAAGTCAAAATGTTGCAAAAAATACAGAATTGATGCATAACTATTAAATACGAAAATCGTTTTCCTTAAGTGTGAACAACTTTCTATACACATTTCATTCTATTTTTATCGTCAAAATTTAAATACGATTTAAATGTTATACTTTTTTGCATTATAATGTTTTTATGAAAAATAGTCTTTTTGTTTTAAAAAGTCACTAAAATACATTATAAAATTATTTAACACCATCTAAACCATTATTCATAACTATTTGACATTCACTTTTCCAAATCCTAAAAAAATATCGAACTGAAATTGAAATATCTACCCTCGTCCTTTGGGATATAATTCATAAAATATACAACAGCAGTTTGCAAATTGAAATTAAATTTTGCATAATTGAATGGCAATAATGGCAATTTACCAGATTGAAATTAAGTTTCATACAATTTAGTGAAAATAATTAATTTATTAGCGGAATTTACTATTGGTGACTTGAATAAGCATAATCACTGGGGACAGTTTATCATTTATGAGCAAATCGAGGAATATATTATGTAGGTTTTAAATGTGTATACTTTTCTACATTATAATATTTTTTAGTAATAATCCCTGTTTTTTATTTCAAAAAGTCAATAAAATACATTTTAAAATTATTTAACAACACCTCAATCGGTATTCATAACTTTTTGTCATTCATTCTTGAAAATGACAATAAAGTATCAAACTGAAATATCAATATGTACGTTTGTCCTTTGGGATATAATGCATGAAATATGCAATAGCAATTATCCAAATTGAAATTAAATTTTACATAATGGAATGAACATAATAGCAATTTACGAGATTGAACTTAAGTTACATACAATTTAGTGAAAATCATTAATTTGTATATTTGGGGAATTCATCATAGATGACAGAGACTAATGTAATTACTACAGAAACTTTATCATTAATGAACAATCGAAGTCTGTAAAATATAGAAAACATTTTGAACTCTGGACATATATAATAGGTAGCATAAGCCTGCATGGTTTTGGGGTTTAACTTTTGATAATTCATTTTTATGTAATTTTTAGCTCTGAATCCCAATACGACCTTCATTTTTTACCATCACGTCAGGATTTTTTGCCAATCGTAAATTTCAATGGTAAACAGACAAAAAATAGAGAACATCTGATACTGAGAGATACAGGAAATGTTTGTGTTTTTTTATCTTTTGATAACTGATTTTTATGTATTTTTTAGCACCGAACTCGAAAATGACCTTCATTTTTAACCATCAGGTAAGGGTTTTTTGAAAATCATAAATTTCAAAGTCAAAAAATAGCAAAACTCTGATACTATAAAATATCTGTGATGGTTGTGCTTTTTAAATTTTGATAATTGATTTTTATGTACTTTTTAGCACTAAATCTGAAAATAACCTTCATTTTTAACCATCACTTCAACATTTTTCGAGAATCGTAAATTTCAAACTTAAAAAGTAAAAGAGTTGCAAAAAATCCTGACGTGATGGTAAAAAATGGAGGCCATTTTCGGATTCAGCGCTACAAAATACGTAAGAATCAATTATCAAAAGCTAGGTAATTTGACACAATCCAAATTTTGTAGGCTTGTGTAATTTATTACCTAATAATTTATTAAAAACGCAGTACATAACTGTCGAACATTAAATAAGAAATAGTTTGTGTGCACTCTGTTCCAGTTTAATATGGTACAAAAAAATATTTTAAATAAATGTTCACTGCGCACCGTTTAAGATATTTTGTTTTCAGAAATCTTTTCAAACACAGTGTATCCATAAAAAAAAGTCCCAGTTATAAATTTTAATAGTATCAATTTTAAGCGTTGTAGAGTGTTGTTTCAAAAGGTCACAAATAAAGAGTAACTCAAAGAGTTTTAGATAAGCGCATGCGCGAGTACTGCTTTGTTATTGTCTCGCTGGCAGTGCCACGTACGCAAAATGGCGACTCCTGAGAATAAAGCGTTTTATATTCTACAATTTGCTAAGAGTGACTGTATAATTTCAGTTCAACTCGCGTTTCGTTTAAAGTTTTATGGTGATCTCCCATGTGACAAAAGCACACAGAATTGAAAAGGTTATTGCTTCCATTACTCCGGTCATGTTAAAACCAGTGTGGGACGAATTGGATTTGATGTTGGATGTGTATCATATAACTAAAAGTGCACATATTGAACATTTATAAGGAAAACTAGCCTAGTTTACCTCCAATTTGATGCATGATTTGTTGTAAATAGGCTAAATTAAACGGTTATAATAAACCATTGAAACTGGGACATTCTTTCATAGAGATCCTATATAATATGTAATTTAATACGTAATAATTTATTAAAAACGTTATATTTAAGTATCGAACATTAAATAATAAATGTCGTACGTGTACATTATTTCAGTTTAATGTGGTATGAAAAAAAGATTTAAAAAAATGTTCACCGCGCACTTTTTAAGATAATTTGTTTCCAGAAATCTTTTAACAGATTAAGTAGAATTTGATGAAAAATTTTCTATTATTACGTTAATGTTTTTATTAGTAGTATTTAAAGAGGTGAAGGAATCTGAAAACAATACTTTAATTTATGAAATAAGAGAAATTATTTAAGTAATGTATTGGACATAACCGAACACGCAAATGAAAACAGCTGGGCACTTCGTTTACATTCTTTAGCATATTCGATTTCTGATATAATTATTTATTATAGAATTAGCAGGACTACTACAGATGACTAATTTTATGTTTTGTTGGCACCACTATTTTTAAAGTATATTTTCTTGTATATTTCTCCTGAAAATGTTGTCAAAGTGTACGTCAAAACTTTTGTTTTGAAAATGTGGTGTAAAATGGAATAGTCGCCTGTAGCAGCCCTGAAATAGTTGGCGTTTTAAACAGAGATCGACCGAAAATTGGGCTTCGTTTTCGGTCCAAAATTATTTTTTATTTGATTTGAAATCCACCGTAGTGGAGATTGCTCTTGAGGCCTATAGCAACAATGGCTTTTGCCTCGAATGATCCATATTTATACACAGAAATTGTAACACAAACCAGACATAACAATTTTATTCCTCTACATTACATATATATATATTACTTTTGAAAACACAATCACAATTACATCTATGTCTTAACCAGGGACTCGAGCCCGGGCCCTCAGCGTGACAGGACCCTCTGCTTATTGACCACGCCACCGGGCGACGTCCAAAATGATTGTCGCGAATTACGTGGTAGCTGCATGTCAAAAACTAATGCAAGGAATTAAATGAAACTTCACATTTTGTTTCACTTTAGCATAAGTAGATACTTATTTGACTTGTGTGTATACTGTCCAAAGTTGTCGCTTTTATGCTCTTTGGGTTGTGAATTTTAGTTGCAGGCATCTAAGAGAGTGAGAGCCAAAATTCAATGATTTGAAAAATGATACGTTTGTATCTCCTTTTCAAATGCACACAATTCAATGAACCTATACCTTTAGAATCATTATGATGAATATAGATTGTCTTTTAATTATGCACTGCATTAGAGAATTTCGAAGTATTAACATGTATGAGATAGTAAAAGAAAATTTTGGGATTGGCACATCCAACGAGTTATTTGTTGGTTTCTTTTTTCTCATTTGCAATGCACCATAAAAGATTTACTGCATATAAATCGTGTATGGTTTAAGTATTGTGAAAATATTAGACCCGAGAGTATAAAACGTCTCTGTCGTCTGAGGCAGTGCCAAGTTCAACACTCGATGGTTCCATTGCACACACAGTGTGGAGTTCCCGGCTATAATCGTGCACTCTTGTGGATAGTTTGTAAACAATGTCTATGGAAAAATGAATAGGAATTTTGCTGATGAGGGATTCTGTGGAATCCAAAATATCCTTTTTAAATTGTTCTTAGCTATTTTAACATTTAATGTAATTGTAGTGTATTGTCTGTAATCTTTATGATATTTTGTAATAATGAATAGGAAGGTATATAGTATATATATATATATATATATATACATACTAGCAAACCCCGCGGCTTTGCTCGCGTAATATTTGAAATATGCCAAGTGATATTTATATGTCCAACTTTTATTAAAAGGTACTAACTAAATTTTTACTTATTACTTTTAAGAATAATTCAGAAATTACTATTTAATACACAGTTTGATTAAACCTCATTATTACACTGCATTAGGCAGAAAAGAGACTTAAATTAATAAAACTAAATAAATGATAATTTAGAAAATATTTTGAAACCTTTATGCTCATTTAATACGCACATTTTAGTATTCATTTGAAGTTTTGAATTTTTTAGAAACCATCTTCTTACATCTTAAAATTAACTATCATGTCAAATTCCAACTCCTACCATCTCTCTCAACAGAAAGGGCTATGTTGAATCAGGAACTATCACCATTAATTTGCCAACATTAATTTTGAAATCGGTTTGTTATTTTTAATATTCCACAGAAACGTAATTTAGAAAGCTTTTAAAGGCCTTTTATAGAACGTTTGTTGTTCCTGTGAACCCCAGGTGGTAGAATCATCTGCCTGTGTAGGATTGATTGTGTTACCATTGATTCGCAGCTATTACTTTTATAATCGGTTTATATTTCCTGAAATTGCATAGATATTGTAATTTAGGACTTTTTCAGAATGCTATTCACACCTCCCCTTCGCT
Source organism: Maratus speciosus (assembly GCA_963932465.1). NCBI lineage: Eukaryota > Metazoa > Arthropoda > Arachnida > Araneae > Salticidae > Maratus > Maratus speciosus. The sequence continues at coordinate 475,623,772 of OZ010797.1, forward strand.
TCAAACTCTTTTTTAATTCGAATTTATTTTCGACAGTCCTTCGAGGGCATTTATATTTTATAAGTAACTACCATGCCATATTTAAAGTTTCTAGCCTTTTCAGTATCACAGAAATCGCAATTTAGAAAGTTTTTAGCTCCTGCAACCCTCTGGTGGTAGTGGCACAGATATAAAATATAGCTTATGTTTGAGCAGGTTCTAACACCAACAATTTGTCATCATTATTTTTTTAATCGGTTTAGTATTTGATAAGATTGCATAAAAATTGTAATTTATAACGCTTTTCGCTTACTTCATATTTTTAAATTCGGAATTTTCTTTCGACTCTTCTTAGAAAGCAGTTGCATCTTGTAAGTAAATACCATGCCATACTTCAAAGTGTTAGACCCCTCAGTTGTGCAAAAAACGCAAATTAGAACATGTTTTGCTTTTGCAACCCTCAGATGGTAGTAACAGCAACATAAAATGTAACCAATGTTATAGCTGGGACTATCACCATTGATTTTCAACCATTACTTTTGAAATAGCTTTGGTATTTCCTGAGATTGAGTATAAATCGCAATTTAGAACGTTTTTAGAACGCTTTTCGCGCAGTTTCACCCCTTTTTAAATTTCTAATTTTTTCGAAACTGTTCTTAAAGATCATTTATATCTAATAAATATGTACCTTGCCTAATTTTAAGTTGCTTGCCCGTACCGATCACAAAAATTGAAATTTAGAACGCTTTTTTGCTCCTGCAACGTCTATGTGATAGTGATACCGACATAAAATAGCGTCTATGTTAGAGCAGAGTCTATCAGCATCAATTTCCTACCATTTCTTTTGAAATCAGTTTGATTCTTCCTGAGATATCGCTGACAAATCGGCATTTAGAACGTCTTTAGAATGCTTTCGCGCATTTTGCTCCTGCATCTCCTCTGGGGTAGTGGAAACAGATATAAAATATAGCCTAACTTGGAGCGAGATCTGTCAGCATAATTTTTACACCATTATATTTGAAATCGGTTCAGTACTTTCTAGAATTGCATAGAAATCGCAATTTAGAACGTTTTTTACAATGCTTTTTGCTCATTTTGACTCCCTTTTAAATTTCGATTTTTTTAGGAAATGCCCTTAGAGATCATTGATATCTTATAACTAACTACCATTCCAAATTTCACTATTCTAGGAACTTCCGTAACGCAAAAACCGCAATTTAGAACGTTTTTCCCCTGCACCCCCTTTGGGGTAGTGTCACCGACATAAAACATAGCCTATGCTGGAGCAAGGGTTGTCACCGTCATTTTGACACCATTATTTTTTAAATCGGTTTGATATTTCCTGAGATTGTGTAGAAACCACCATTTAGAACGTTTTTTAGAACGCTTTTCGAGCATTTTCACCCCTTTTAAATATCGAATTGTTTAAGAACTGTTCTTAGAAATCCTTTATACCTAATAAGTAGCTAATATTTCAAATTTCATATTTCTAGGCCCTTCAGTAACACGTAAATTGCATTTTTTGAATGTTTTTTGATCCTGCACCCCCTTTGGGGTAGTGGCACCGGCATAAAACATAGCCTATCTTGGAACAAGCGTTATCACCATCATTTTGACACCAATATTTTTTAAATCGGTTTGGTATTTCCAGAGATTATGTAAAAACTACCATTTAGAATGTTTTTTAGAACGCTTTCTGTGCATTTTCACCCCTTTTAAATTTCGAATTGCTTAAGAACTGTACTTAGACATCATTTATATCTTATAAGTAATTAATATTCCAAATTTCATATTTCTAGGCCCTTCAGTAACGAAAAAATGGCGTTTTTAGAACTTTTTTTGCTCCTGCACCCCCTTTGGGATAGTGGCACCGACATAAAATGTAGCCTATGTTCTAAGTTGGACTAACACAATCATTTTGACACCATTACTTTTGGAATCGGTTTGGTATTTCCAGAGATTATGTAGAAACTACCATTTAGAACGTTTTTTAGAACGCTTTCTGTGCATTTTTACCCCTTTTAAATTTCGAATTGTTTAAGAACTGTTCTTAGACATCATTTATATCTTATAAGTAATTAATATTCCAAATTTCATATTTCTAGGCCCTTCAGTAACGAAAAAAATCGTGTTTTTAGAACGTTTTTTGCTCCTGCACCCCCTTTGGGGTAGTGGCATCGACATAAAATATAGCCTATGTTCTAAGTTGGAGTAACACCATCATTTTGACACCATTACTTTTGGAATCGGTTTGGTATTTCCAGAGATTATGTAGAAACTACCATTTAGAACGTTTTTTAGAACGCTTTTTAGAACGCTTTTTGTGCATTTTTTCCCCTTTTAAATTTTGAATTGTTTAAGAACTGTTCTTAGACATCATTTATATCTTATAAGTAATTAATATTCCAAATTTCATATTTCTAGGCCCTTCAGTAACGCAAAAATCGTGTTTTTAGAACTTTTTTTGCTCATGCACCCCCTTTGGGGTAGTGGCACCGACATATATATAGCCTATGTTCTAAGTTGGACTAACACCATCATTTTGATACCATTACTTTTGGAATCGGTTCGGTAGTTCCAGAGCTTACCTTCTACAAATAAACAATTTTTACCTCTTTTAATATGATGAAGTATAGACTAGCAAACCCCGCGGCTTTGCTCGCGTAATATTTGAAATATGCCAAGTGATATTTATATTTCTAATTTTTATTAAAAGGTACTAACTAAATTTTTACTTATTACTTTTAAGAATAATTCAAAAATTACTATTTAAAACACAGTTTGACTAAACATCATTATTATACTGAATTAGGCAGAAATGAGACTTAAATTAATAAAACTAAATAAATGATCATTTAGAAAATATTTTGAAACCTTTATGCTCATTTAATACGCTCATTTCAGTATTCATTTGAAGTTTTGAATTTTTTAGAAACCATCTTCTTACATCTTAAAATTAACTATCATGTCAAATTCCAAGTCCTACCATCTTTCTCAACAGAAAGAGCTATGTTGAATTAGGAACTATCACCATTAATTTGCCAACATTAATTTTGAAATCGGTTTGTTATTTTTAATATTCCACAGAAACGTAATTTAGAAAGCTTTTAAAGGCCTTTTATAGAACGTTTGTTGTTCCTGTGAACCCCAGGTGGTAGAATCATCTGCCTGTGTAGGATTGATTGTGTTACCATTGATTCGCAGCTATTACTTTTGTAATCGGTTTATATTTCCTGAAATTGCATAGATATTGTAATTTAGGACTTTTTCAGAATGCTATTCACACCTCCCCTTCGCTTCAAACTCTTTTTTAATTCGAATTTATTTTCGACAGTCCTTCGAGGGCATTTATATTTTATAAGTAACTACCATGCCATATTTAAAGTTTCTAGCCTTTTCAGTATCACAGAAATCGCAATTTAGAAAGTTTTTAGCTCCTGCAACCCTCTGGTGGTAGTGGCACAGATATAAAATATAGCTTATGTTTGAGCAGGTTCTAACACCAACAATTTGTCATCATTATTTTTTTAATCGGTTTAGTATTTGATAAGATTGCATAAAAATTGTAATTTATAACGCTTTTCGCTTACTTCATATTTTTAAATTTGGAATTTTCTTTCGACTCTTCTTAGAAAGCAGTTGCATCTTGTAAGTAAATACCATGCCATACTTCAAAGTGTTAGACCCCTCAGTTGTGCAAAAAACGCAAATTAGAACATGTTTTGCTTTTGCAACCCTCAGATGGTAGTGACAGCAACATAAAATGTAACCAATGTTATAGCTGGGACTATCACCATTGATTTTCAACCATTACTTTTGAAATAGCTTTGGTATTTCCTGAGATTGAGTATAAATCGCAATTTAGAACGTTTTTAGAACGCTTTTCGCGCAGTTTCACCCCTTTTTAAATTTCTAATTTTTTCGAAACTGTTCTTAAAGATCATTTATATCTAATAAATATGTACCTTGCCTAATTTTAAGTTGCTTGCCCGTACCGATCACAAAAATTGAAATTTAGAACGCTTTTTTGCTCCTGCAACGTCTATGTGATAGTGATACCGACATAAAATAGCGTCTATGTTAGAGCAGAGTCTATCAGCATCAATTTCCTACCATTTCTTTTGAAATCAGTTTGATTCTTCCTGAGATATCGCTGACAAATCGGCATTTAGAACGTCTTTAGAATGCTTTCGCGCATTTTGCTCCTGCATCTCCTCTGGGGTAGTGGAAACAGATATAAAATATAGCCTAACTTGGAGCGAGATCTGTCAGCATAATTTTTACACCATTATATTTGAAATCGGTTCAGTACTTTCTAGGATTGCATAGAAATCGCAATTTAGAACGTTTTTTACAACGCTTTTTGCTCATTTTGACTCCCTTTTAAATTTCGATTTTTTTAGGAAATGCCCTTAGAGATCATTGATATCTTATAACTAACTACCATTCCAAATTTCACGATTCTAGGAACTTCCGTAACGCAAAAACCGCAATTTAGAACGTTTTTCCCCTGCACCCCCTTTGGGGTAGTGTCACCGACATAAAACATAGCCTATGCTGGAGCAAGGGTTGTCACCGTCATTTTGACACCATTATTTTTTAAATCGGTTTGATATTTCCTGAGATTGTGTAGAAACCACCATTTAGAACGTTTTTTAGAACGCTTTTCGAGCATTTTCACCCCTTTTAAATATCGAATTGTTTAAGAACTGCTCTTAGAAATCCTTTATACCTAATAAGTAGCTAATATTTCAAATTTCATATTTCTAGGCCCTTCAGTAACACATAAATCGCATTTTTAGAACGTTTTTTGATCCTGCACCCCCTTTGGGATAGTGGCACCGACATAAAATATAGCCTATGTTCTAAGTTGGACTAACACCATCATTTTGATACCATTACTTTTGGAATAGGTTCGGTAGTTCCAGAGTTCGGTAGTTCGGTTCCTCCTACAAATAAACAATTTTTACCTCTTTATAATATGTGTATAGATGAGTATAGATATATAAATGAATTAATTTCTGTCGTTTCGTAATCGTTCTAAGATTACGTAAATAAAATTTAATTCAATACAACATCTAGCAAACCCGTCTAAAAGTCAAATGTGGCTTCAAAATAAATAACATATTTGAATTCATCACGTCGAAATCCATAATAAATTCGAAATATATAATTGACTGATATCAAGTTTTTGTATTACACTTGATGTTATTTAATTGTTGGATGTCGAATAGTTTTAGGACTGACATAATCTTATAAATCTAGATTCCTATCTATATAATAAAGGACAAACATATCTGTGCGTAACGCATACGTCATTCTGTGAATGGCAACACTTTGCAATTTGAAATGAAATTTTGGTTTTGCGATTTTCTCCACTGCAAATTTTTAAACTTATAAACATCGCACATTTTAAATTTTTACACCGTCGTATAAGGAAAAAAATGCTCTTTTAAATGCAATTTGTTTGAAAGCTGTATCTCAATTTAATTTTGAGATATTAATTTTTTTGTGGTTTTTAATACATTTTTTGTAATTGTGGCAACTGAAGAACTCCATTTCTGTTGAAAGTCGTGGAGGGTTGAAAGTAAAGGGAAAATAATCACAGAAGAATGAAAATATTGTATTTCTGTACCTTTTTGTTGCCATTTTCTCATGAAAACTGAAAAAAAATTGAAATTAAAATACGTGATATGTCAGCTATTTTTTAAATTTCTAAATATCACACATTTTCAATTTTTAAACCGTCAAATAGAGAAAAAAATCTACTCTCAAATGCAATTTGTTTGAAAATTGTATCTTAATTGACTGAGTTATTATGGTTTTTAAAATAACTTGCCGCCCGCGGCGACCAATTTGGTCTCCCTTAAATGTATGCTAGGCATTGTATCATGTTACTTTTATTCATAATTTAATTTACTTGCTCAATCCTTCGCCAAATTGGAAGATTCTGATAGAGAATTCGAGAACTCGCTACTTTTATGTTAGTCGGGCACAGGTGATAAATCGCCAAACATTGTACCCGCTGTATTTTATTTTTGCATACTTCGTTAATTCAGATTAAAATATAATCCTTTCTCATTTTATTTAGAGTCGATTAATTTAAAAATGAAACCTTTAAAATTCATGACTTTCACTTAAAAAAAAAAAAAAAAAAAAAAAAAAACTTTAGAAAAAGAAAAAAGAATAAATAATACCATAAACCATTTAATTTCAACATCAAAGCATTGTTTTAATTTACCCCTCGAAAAATAAAAAATGCTGCTGGCGAGTTAAAAAATGATATTGGCGAGAATTGCGCCCAGCTAACATAAAAGTACGAGTTCTTTGCGATCATGATGGCGACTTTTATGTAGTTTTATTTGAAAAAAATATTTTGATTAAATCGGTTGTTAGAAAAAAAATTCTTTTCTGGGCATGGACCTTTTCTCTATTTCGCCAAGTACCTATACTGGAAAAGTGCCTTCATTTATTTATTTATTTACTGTATTTAAAATTAGATGAATTAAAGACGGCACAGGTGTGATATATGCACTACGTTGGCGCGTCTTTTTTCTGACGCCAATGTCATATACGCACCGGGGAACTTAACTGGCGCCAAAGTGTTGTTATTTTGCATGGTATGGTAAACCGGATGTTGTTGTTTATTTATTAATAAATAGTTTATTTACTTTTATTTTATTTTTTTAAATTATATAATTTTTTTTTGTTCTATAGTTAATAATTAAACTTTTTATTTGTTTATTGCTATTCCCTGTTTAAAAATATTACAAAATAACCAATGAGATGCGTTTCATTTGGGGTTTGCCATTAAACAATTAACAAAAAATCATGGTTTCTGTGCCACGTACGATAGCGTAATGCATATACAGATTTTCAATCATAATTTATTTTTAAATTTATCTCTATCACGTGTAGCTCGATTACAAAAGGTTATTCCGCTTCCCCTTAAAACAATGTAAAAAGTTCAGCATTTGTTTCCGTCTAATGTTCCATAACAAAATTGAAACTTCCTCTATAGAAAAAGAAATAAAATTTTGTAAATAAGAAACAAATTTAACAGACATGTGATTGAACCACCGAAATGATCGGAAAGACTGACGTAAGTCGAAAAAATCTTGGTTTAATAACTCCTGGCATGCGGAGACATGTGAAAGTATCGTTTTTAATAAATTTCGAAACTTTATTTGATTGCATAATTGAAATTTTCATATAAAAATTCTTTTTGATGTTAGTGAGCAATCTAAAATATATATTACATGTAAAAAAAATAATTAGAGTTAAAAAATAAAATAAAATGGTTTTCACCTATATTCTGTAACCCGAGGAGCTCGGGTTCGATCCCCTTGTTTTCATAAAATTTAAAGATTTAACATACTAATTATATGTTTTGAAATTAAGACTGTGGTTAATTATAATTTTCGGCCCTTCAGAAGTTTAATTTATTTTTAGACATAAGGATAAAATTAAATATTATAAAAAACTAGTTTTATTGTTTCTAGGATGATGTTGAAAGAGGAAAAATTAAAAAAAAAATCTAATTTTCTGTTCAACATGGGATTTGAATCCTTGACTTCATGGCCTGAATGCGGAGACCTTTTCTGTTCGTCGCGCTCTTCGGCGAATTGTAGGTCTCTCTTTTCTCATTTGTAATGTAGGATAAACGGTACATTGCAAATAATTCGTGTAGCGTTCAAATAGCCTCAAAATATCAGGCTTTCCGCGACTGAGAGCATAAAAGCGCATCTATCACGACGGCAAAAGCGGGTACAACTCCCGTTGACGCTCACAGTATGAACAGAGCCTGATTACCTGCGGAGGAAACTTACACCAATAAACTCAGGGCTCGTATGCTTCAATGAATTTTTCAGGACAAAGATCAGATTTTTTTATAGAAAAATAAATCCATATTTAACACGCGACGATGCAAAGAAATTTTGCCGATGAGCCCAAGGCCTATGCTCCACATATTGAGTAACTGGATATTTAACAAGGTGCGGTTCCATAGGCAGTAGAGAGAACATAAAGTACAGGGCAAACGTGGGGGGGGGGAGGGTGCAGCTACAACTTAGGTTGAGATTTAACGCACGAAATTTCGCTCTATCTAAGAAGATATTTTCTATTTCAAAATGCTCGTACTGAAGAAAATCCTAGTCTCGAAATTTCAGGACGCATACGACCCATATACACTTTAAGGAGTCTCAGGACACTTAAAATTGGTATTTTATCAAAAAAAGACCATTTTCAATATTTAATATCTTAAAATGTACATTGAGAGAAAAAAAATACCGCCTTCACCTGGAATGAATAGTTAGTCCTTTTCTGAATCCCTAAACTAGAAATGTAGATTTCCGAGCTATGCGAATAGTGTAAGCAACTAAGCTGAATAGACGAAATTATCTAGAATTTCTAGTCTCTTGTTTTCTAGGTGACGAAACGATAATGAATCGTTTCAGTAGCGAGAAATTATAGCTTAATTTCTGGAATGGTTTCATAAACTAGAATTATAGTTACTAAAATTAACCTCTTGTGTTCGTATCAATTTGCAGGGATTTTTAAATAAGCTTGACCACGAGAATATAGGAAAAAGCTCTTGAATTCTAGTAGGAGACTCTAGAACTCTCTAGCAAATTGGACTAGAATTTATAAGGATGACATGGAACTATTTTTTCTAGAGCCACAATTTAGATTCTAGATGCAAGAACCATATTTTTTTCTCAGTGAATGGGATTTAAAAACACAATTTTAATTAGGTTGAAAGATATAAGTATGTTCTTTCATTTCGAATATTTAAATAATTGCAAGATCTAGAATTAGTATTCATAGGGGGCTCCAAACTGTCAGACATTTCTCGAGCTGAAAATTGGTATAACATCTTACGCGGAGAATTACAAAATAAATTTTGCAACTAGACTGAAATTTTTTGCACCTATTTATATTTCAGATAGTAATAGTTACACTGGACCTAAATAAATTTGTATTTAAAGCATTTTTATATTTTTAATGCAAATTTGTATTTAGCTAATACAAAAATTTGAAAATTTAGACAATATAATCACCTGAAAAATATTTTTATCAATAAAAATTAAATTTTAGGTTCAGTTTATACAGACTAACATGGAGCGTATGTTTTAAAAATTTCTTGAAAAAATATTCATAAGTTTTTGAAATATCCAGTGCGTTATGCACAAAAACGTCATTTGGAGAAAAATTACATCAAAGTTTCGGAAAAAAGTATTCAGACGTTTGTCAGATATCATGCGCGTTATGTCCAAAACGTCATTTGGTAAAAAAGGACTTCAAAGTTTCGGAAATGCTGCTTCAGCCATTGGGCGGGTATAATTCTAAAAGCCATAACTTCTGTACTAATGGGAATTTCAAGGAGATAATTATATCAATATGTTCAGAAAATATAGGAGTGTAACATCTAAAAAAAAATTAAAACTTCGAAAATTTCGTAGCTTTAAAAGTACTGAGACCCTTTAGTATTATGTTGCGTCTCATTTAAATGCCTTATTCATACAAACTTCTGTAATAAATAAGGCAAAATTCTCTCTTCGTTTTTAGTGATGGAAGTTTGCCCCGTTGGACTTGAGTGTAAAGTTTCCGGTTATATACGTATCGTCCTATGGATGATCAGTAACAAAGCACCTTGTGTATTGAAAAATGAATAAGGAGATAGTAAAAATTAAAAAAAAAATGCTTCAAGACTTGTATTAGAGCTGCCACTGCCGACTATTTTTTAATTCTAACTCTTACCACTTTCTCAAAACAGAAATCTTTTACGTACACTTTGACAACATTTGCAAGAGAAATATACAAAAATATTTACTTTTAAAAAATGATGGTGAGAATAGAATTCAAAAATAATTGACAGCTGCAGCCCTGTTGTACACTGCAAATAGAAGCGTCTTAAATTTAGACACATATGTGACTGAAAAAGAATTTTAGACACTTAAGTGTCTTAATCTGAAAATTAAGACACTATAGATGTCTTAATTTAAGATACATAAGCGTCTTACTATGACCATGGTGTAAACGAACTGAGAATAATGTCTAAAATATCCGCAAACGTCTTATTTTAAGACACTTCATTGCTTTAAACGTGTCTTAATTTAAGACGTTTTGATTCTTCCGACGCAATAACCACCAGGGGGCACTAGCACTCCCAGTTGCGCATGCGTTTTAGATGTCTTCGTTCGAAGTGGTATACGTTGTAATTCAAACAAAGTTTGTTTTTATGTACGCGTGTATTTTAATTCGTTTTTTGCGAAATGTGAAGTACTGTGATTTTAATTCGTATTAACTTGGAGTATTTATTTATTGAATACATACATCTGACGTGTGTGCTCGACATCAAATGTCTCTTAGAAGCTGTCGTCGATACAAGGGCGGGATAGACACAGAACAGAAGTAGACGACGGTTGAAGATTACACCCGGAAATTCTACAAAGCGTGTGCAATGGGCTTAGTGTTAACTCGTATCAATTTATATCAATAATATTGTGTTATTCATCTTCGTCCTGTCGAAGCTGGCAAAAAAAAAAAGAAACTTTTGTCTGGCGGGTCCTGTTTTTAGGATGAAACATCTCATTCTTTAAATATGGCTAGTCGGATGTATTATGGGATTACCTTTTAAACTGATGAAAGTCTTTCTCCCTCACTGTGGTTGTGGTAGTTTTTAAAATTTCAAATCGAGAAATATTTCTTACCTCTTGCAGCAACTCAAGTAAGTTTCTTTATAGTAGTAAAATTAGTGTATTTTATGATTTTATTTATTGTACTAAACAAAATCCTGCATGAAATTTAATTAGTTTTGAATCTGTTCGCAAAAAACCCCACTAATTCTAGAAGTATATATTTTTAAACTTATGACGTTCTTTTTTATTACGAATTATATATTCAATGTCAGTTCTTAGTTTCAATGGATAATTTTTATCTCGCAGTAAATGACGGCCACAAGGAAGTAAAGAAAAAAAAAAAAACTTTGAAAGATGACCTAATGCTTTCTTACTTCCTGGCATAAAACCGCAGATTAAAAAAAGATAAATAAAGTAAATGAGACTGGTCTATTATATGAAGCTGCCTGTAAAAATATACATATGTATTTGATTTGCAATCAACTCTAATACTGATTTTTTTTATTATTTTTAATAAAAAAGTAATTTGAAATTTATAATGGGAAAAAGTAAAAACCTCTAACTAGATTTCGTATTTAAAATTGTGGTAACTTTATTTATATGCACTTATACGAAAAATACAAAAATGACAGATGTTACTGTATATATTTAAGACGAAAGAAGTTTGGAAATCATAAGTTATTTTTTCCTCATGTTTTTAATATAGAATATGTACTTATTTGTTTTTATTGATAGTTGAATAGCTTTTGTGAGTACCCTCTGATCTACATAAAAACTTGCCCATGTGGAAATATAAATTTTTTAAAAACATAATTTTTAAATAAGTATTTTCATTTTTTTTTGGGGGGGGGGGGGATTTTGCATGAATTTTTGTAAAGCTGATATCTTAAATCTTGCACTGATTATAATGAAAGTTTTAAACTTTTAGAGTAGGACAAGTTTAAAAACGCAAATATATTTAACAAAATACCAAAGTCATTTTTCCCCAATGTTATTAAAGTAGAATATTTATTTATTTATTTTCATTATTCATAGTTAAATGGCTGTTGTGATTATCAAGTGATGTATATGTAAAATTGCCTATGTGGCAATATATTTTTTTATATTTTCATTTTTTTTTTGGGGGGGGGGGGATTTTTGCAATTTTCGTACATCTGATATTTTAAATCTTTTTCCACATTCAACCGAGTATAATAAATATTTTGAACTTTTAGAGTAGGACAAGATTATAAAATATATATATATATTTATCTATGTACCTTAAAAGCCCTTAATAGCGAACACTTCGGGACAGCGGAATTTGTCCAATAATTGGAGATGTCTACTTTTTTGAGGTAAAAATATACAAATATGTATGTCTGCTGATTAAAAAAGTATTCGTTAAATAGAGGTGTTCGCTATTCGAGAATGTCCATTAACCTCCACAACGGATACTCCCGAATACCGGACATCTCAATTTAGACAACTATAATGCAGGGTTGCGTTTTTTGCAAAAGTACTTCTTGATTAAAGGAAGGGCAAACTGGGAAGTGCCCCGTCCCCCTACGACTGTAGTGCCCCCAAATTTGATGTGCAATATTTGTAAAGCTTATATTTTAAATCTGTTTCGAAATTGTACTGATTTCAATCAATATTTTGAACTTTTAAATTAAAATAAGGTTAAAAACAAAATAAATTTTAAAAAATCTAATATTTAGATAAATATTTTTTTCTTTTTAATCTTGTTCTACTCCTGAAGTTCAAGATATTGATTATAATCAGTACAATGTCGTAAAAGATTTAAATTATCAACGTAACGAAAATTGTATACCAAAACTGAGAGCACCAAAAATATCAGGCTGTATTGGGGGGGGGTGGGGGGCAGGACCACAGCCAAATATTTTTCCAGGATTCAACGTGGTCAAACATGGCTACGTATGATGCTTACAAAAAAATGGATGCGATTCAGACGTTTGAAGTGTCTGAAATTCAGACGCAAAAAGTGTCTGAAAAAATTCAGACATTTTAAAATGTCTGAAAATTGAACACTCCATTTCAGACACTTAAGTGTCTGAATTTCAGACATTTTAATTTAGAGTGTATATGTTCTAGGTATGAAAATAAGGGGCTTTTAGAGACAACAGCCATAGTAGCTAAATGTCTCGATGTGAAGCTCTTAATGGGTCTTGCACCTTTTAAATGCGTCGAAAATTAACGAAAAACTTCAAACCTTGAATTAGTCTATCTTCAAAACCTTTTTATGTATAAACATGAAATTTTGGATATTGATTAAACAGATTGTGCTTTGTAATATACTACCAGTAGAAATCTATTAGCCTTTTACAGAATTTGTGTATTGTTGAAATCAAAATAGCTCCCCTTTTTACTCCGGAAGTCATTGCGCGCATGATGTCTTGAGAAATTATGTATGGATTGTCATGAAATTTGGTAAAGATACTAAACAAATATGTTTGCTTGAAATGAACTACTTTTAAGTATTTACAATGGTAATATTTTTAGTTGTAATTATTTTTATTCATAAAAAAAATATATATATACATACATATATATATATATATATATATATTTTTTTTACAAAAATATTTTTTACATAGTTAATGAAATAATTTTGGCCAAAGAGTAGTTCATTTTAAACATACATATGTGTTTAGTATCTTTACCAAATTTCATGATTATCCATACATACTTTCTCAAGGTATCATGCGCGCAATGAGTTATGGAGTAAAAAAAGAGCTATTTTGATTTCAACAATACACAAATGCTGTAAAAAGCTAATAAAATTCTAATGACAACATATTTAAAAGCACTACCTGTTTAATCAATATCCAAAATTTCATGTTTATACATAAAAAGGTTTTGAAGATAGACTCATTTAAACTTTGAATTTCTTTGTTAAATTTCGTCTCGTAAAGGTGCAAGACCCCTTAAACATTTAAATGTCAAATGTCTCAAAACACATTGCAATATTAAAAAAAAATTCCTGATTGATATCAATATTTTATGTTGCACTTTATGCTATTTCGTTGTCAGATATTGAAGATTTTTAAGACTGACAAAAGCTAATAAGTCTAGAATTTTATTTAAATAAAATTCAAATCTTTAAAGTATTAATTATGTGTTTTGAAATTAAGACTGTTTCATTTTAATTTATGGGTGTTCAGAAGAGTAATTCCTTTTTAAATATCAATGACAAAATTTAATATTATAATAAGTTAGTTTCTTAAAAGTAACGACTTTTAATGCCTCTGGGATGATCAGCAAGTAGATTATATGCTCAAAACTTTCGTATAAGTTACTATAATTAAAAATGGATTATAAAGCACACTTTAGAAATTAAATTTCCTGTATGAAAGGTTATTAATACCTGTAATTAATCTTCTAACACAGTATAATCCTTTTATAAGTTGAGTCCTTATGGCTTAACTTCAGTGGCGAATAATAATTTATACATTATCTATTTTGACATCCAGTTCTTGAAAATTTTAATATGTAAAACTATGATAATTAAAGAGGAATTTTTGTGTTTTTATAAATACTTCTTTTCTCTTTACAGGTAAGTTTGAAAAACATACTCACAAATGGATATTTTGCAATTTCTTACTGTATCGATGAATGGAAACTGTCTAGGAGCATGACAATATTATTTCAATAGGTAAGTCAATAATATGAATGTTCGATTTTTATTTGGTTGAATTATTTGAATTATCTATGCGCGATATACTAAGCACCACCAAAGCAGCAAGGTGTACAACATTTTTGGTGAAATATTTTTATAATAAAATGCTATTTATGTACTCTTGTAAAATAAATTTAATTATTTTGCAATGCTATAAGGCTTTGTCGTGTTCGAAGGGAAATTAAATAGGTGTCGCTTGCATACAATATGGAATAACCGTGAATTTAATTCTTTCCTATTTTGAAAATGATGAGGACAAGCATTTGTACGTGACATGTGGAAAATAAGTTTTCATCTTTATACGTCAAACAAGATTTGACAAAACACTGCTATGGATTTATATTTGGAGCTGTAGTTTAAAACAAAATAATCAGAATAAATAGAAAAACATTATGCTTACTCTCCTTAGTATTTTTAATAAAAGCGTCACCATTAGTTCAGTTCAGAAATTTTCTTTTTCATATTTAAATAGTAAAAATTATACCCTCTTTATTTAGTTGCAAAGGTTTAAATATTTTTATCCGAAACAAGGAGAAAAAATATATTCAAAATTGTGGTAGAACTGTGGGACAAACTATTGAATTATATTGGAATTTTTTTTTTAAATAGTAAAAAAATTAACTCTTTGAAAAAAAATATTTAAGCACATATTCTTAAAATGCTTTAAATCATTTAATTTTTACTTTTACGATTTCTTCTTAAATTTAGTGATAGGAAATAGAAGGGCAAAGTTAAGTTTAAAGGGGTACTTTTGAGGTAAACAAGATTATTTTTTTTATTATTATTATTACAGCCAGCTACTTATTTAATTTAGTTAGTTATTTTCTTACATTGTTCTTTTATGTGTCATCGAGTCATCTATATAAATTTATATCTCTCTATATATATTTTTACATAGAAATTTGTACAGATTGTTTGCTGACAGATAAACAAACATGCTATGCCTTTTGTTTTTTTTTTACAATCTAAATTTTTTAATTTATAAGAAAATCTATTGATTTTAAATTCCGTTTTTCAAGATGAACTATTAAAGATACAATTTACTGGGCCAATTTACAAATGGGATACAATTCACCTGGCATCTGTTAACCCACTCAGGGGCAAGTAATTGTGTTTCTGTAATGTCGAATTCACACCGGAATCGTTAAAAAAAATTATTGCTAAATAACGAAAAGTAATTTTACGACTTCTTTTCCACCAAAGTTAGAAAGGTAAAATTTAATAAAATTTTCTGGTGTAAATCCTCTTTAATCGTAGGTGGGATATAATATATCTCACCAACCCTCAAGTGGTTAAGGACTGTAATCAGTGAAGAACATTGACCAATCAAACTATCTTATAGTACGATTACTCAAATTTCTACAGAATTCAGACAAGAAATTTTTCTTTACTTGGCTAAAAGGGCATGCTTTTATGGAAATGAAATAACAGATCGACTCACAAAAGATGCTACAGGAATAATAGAGACATCTCTAAAAAAAAATTTCTACTCCCACCTTTATTTTCAAAGAACAGGGAAAGAAATAAATGCAAGATCAATGGCATTATGAATGAAATATTTGTGTTACGTGATGATATATTTGCAATTTATAAACAAAAAGTTCTTTATACTTCCTCCTTCGCCAAAGAAATTTACATTTCTTTACAACTAATCAGGGGCATTGTTCAAGTTACTTATTGAAATTTGATAGAATCCACTCCACTTTGAACATGTAGGCGTATGTCAAGTTCTTTGCAATATTTAATAAATTGCCCTCTCACCTTTAAATTCCATCTATATAAGCCATCAGACTGAAGATTACGATGTTGGTTCCATATATATTAAAAATAAGTGTTTTTATAGATAAAATAAATACATGCATCACAACAATAAAAAATAACCAATCTAAAATTCGTAATATCTCTTTAATCCCAATAGTTAATTTAAATGATGTTTCAATCCTTACAGAGACCGGACTTTAACCGCACGAGTCTAATGCCACATCTATATAGATTGTGCATTTCTTTGTTGGTTTATATGTCAAGTGTAAAATTTATGTATAAAATTGTAACCTTTTTTTAATTTAAATACCAGTAAAGTGCAAAACCAATAAATTTCATAGATTGGCAGCTTTAATTGGTCTGACTTAGAATTCACAACAACTTGTTGTGAACAACTTCAGTGACTGAACGCAGTTGTGGGAGACATATTTTGAAGTATCGTGTATACGTAAATATATCGTTGCAAACGTATTATCTTTCTTTATCGCAATGTCTTTCCAAGCTGTCTTTGGCGACAGCTTGATAACATGATTAGGTTATTATTGATTAAAAATAATAAACTCTCTTAATGTAATAATAATATATATTTTTATTTTACATTTTTTCTGGTTAAAAATTTATTTTTGAATCATATGATTTTCTTTGCTTAACCCATTTTCGGCCAAAGGTGCGTAAACGCACCATTTCAATAAATATTTTTTTATTAATACTGTGACGAATATTTTTCACAAATTTTATTTTTCTGCAATTTTTAAGGGTTCTGGAGACATTTATAAAATATCAGTAATTCAATTGGAGTAAACACTTTCTGTTGAGAAATTTTCAAAATACGCTAGTCTTTTAAAATTGAAAAGGATATTGACAAATTCGACTTTTTGAAAATGTATAATTATTCCACGAGATTAATCATATGTTTTTATAATGGATTAAAGTTGCAAGTTCTATAAATAAAATAATAATAAAACAAATGTCATAAAAAATTAAAAAAAAAATATTAATTTTAAATTTAATGGTGCGCTACCGCACCATTCACCGAATAGATGAAAATACCAAATGCATTTTATTTCTCAAATAAAATATTATTTTTCATGCACGAAACTTTTTTTTGTGTTAATGAATGTAATTTAAGCATATTTCAATGAAAATAATACCACATTTTATAAAATTTCTATGCTTGGCCTAAAATGGGTTAAATCCTAAAAAAAAATTGACAGATATAAATTTTATAGAACATCATATGTGAGCCACCCGTTTGTAAGGCATTCCAACATAGTTTAAAAGTGTAATATGAATACGGTTTGTCTGTATGTCCATCTGCAGTCTGTCTGCTCTCTCGCGTAATTATAATGGGATTGCCATGCAATTTATGTATGCTATTGCTGGTATGTTATATATGTGGTATACATGTTACTATAGCATGTTCGATATTGAAAATAACAGTTTGTTTATAGTGACACTCAAAAGAATTCCGTTACATTACATTCAATTGGAAAAAACGTTTCATGTGCAACGTGATGATCTTACACAATTCCAATCATAAAATACATAGAATCATATTTTTTGGCACCATAAATTAGTTTCTCCTTATTTGATAAAGCATATAAAAACGTAACTCGTAAAAAATCGATTTTTGGAAATGTATTACTAGGTTTTACCTTTCAATGTGAAACTCTTGTCTTATATTAACGTAACTAGCAAAATTATAATAAAAATATTAACTTAGCGCAATTATGTAGATATTTTTCCCTCTTAAATCTTCATAAGTATGTTAAAGGTTATCTGTATATATATAAAAAATGTATAATTAAGATATCACTCGATGAAGTACTAGTTGCATTCAATTAGTAGCCGAAATAAAATTTAAAGTAAGCTCAATATGAAAAAAAAATAATTATCGCTAAAAAGAAATTTTATATAATGTTTTTGTTTGTTCCTTTCTAAGTTAAATACGAAATACAAAATTAATTCAGAAGCAGAAAAGGTAATTAAATAGATAACTAAAGTTAATTAGCGAGAGGCTTATCACTACAGCACGGTTTAGATTAAAATTTTGAAATTTAACGCGAACAGAGTGCATCAGAAATGTGATTGTAATAGGTAATTTCTCCTAATTATTATTTGTTATTTTGTTGTTTGCTACTTATTTTCAGAAACTATAGTTTTATTTATAATAAATTTTTCTTTGTCTTTACATACTGTACAAAATCCCTAAAGAAAAAAAAAAATCAGTGAAAATAAACTAGCTAATGAGCAGTAGTTTTCTGAATAAATAAGTGGAACTCAAAATTTTTAAATCCTTCATATAATAAATTACTCTTTTCAAATCATTTATTTGGTACTTAATGATAAAAAAATAAAAATATTGTAATTAAGGATATCACTGTAAAAAATAAAAAATAAATAAATAATAAAAAAAAAATTGGAATCTTAATCTACCCGGGCAGCAATGTGGCCCAACGGTTCTATTATGTTTTCGCATCTTTCGGTCACATTTTCGTAATGTTTCCGCATATTTCGGTCAGATATTCGGAAACGTTTCCGCGTATTTCGGTAGAATATTCGGAAATGTTTCTGCGTGTTATTTCGGCAATGTTAGTGTATATTACGGTTATGATTTTTTATATGTTTGTGTATATTTCATAAAGGTTTCTGTGCATTTAGGAAACCTTCCTGAATATGTCATATATATATGTATATTTTTAAGAAAGCAATACGTTTTTTTAAAAAGGAATTTGTATTATCCGATGGAATTTTATTGCATAATAATTTTAGATTTACTGTTAACCATTTGTTGCACATACAAAGTTAAATAACTCGTTCGAAATGTAAACTCTTACCCGTGAATCTATGATAAATATTAGATATTTGATTAGTGAATAATGAATAATAATGTAGTTCTAGTATTAGTAAAGTACAAATAGCACTGTTTATACGTTTTTTCATCTTTTCGTTTTGAGCTTATATTCTGATTCACAACTTTTGTAATAATGAAATGCATCGTTTATATGACCGAAGTAAATAATAATTTCCTTTGCGTAACTAATGCGTTTCATCCTCGTTTATGAATTACATATTTGTAAAAAGATAGTATTGAAAATTTGATTTGTATATGTATAAATAAATCTTTTTTTAAATGCGGTCTCGTGAGCTCTATCCTGTAAATAATTTATGAAAATGTTTAATATCAATATATATAAATAGATGGATATTTTTATACCTTTACATAATTATTTTTTCATATAAAAAGAATAGCTAATATCTGATAATTAATTACTTTATTTTCATGAGTTATATACTTATAATTATATATTTTTTTTCTTAGATTATTTCAGCACTTCTGAAGTTATACAAATACAATAAATACTTTTAAAGGAATGTATTTAAAAGCATGATAATTGTAAAACAATATATTAAAAATGTATTTACAAACAGACAAAGCATTTAAAAAAAAAATATGTGTATTTATATTATAATCATGAATATAACTTAATTACTCAACAGATATGAAATATTGTACAACAGCATTTCTTAGTTAGAACAACAACAAAATAAATAAATAAATAAAAAGTATAAAAAAAATCCATCTATTTTCGTGGATAAATTTTCAAAGTATAGCTATTTGCAGGATGGAAATCACGAGATCGCATTTTAAAAAAGAATTTTTTATAGATCTATAAATCGAATTTTCAATAAGATCTTTTTGACAAATATAAGATTCATAAACAAATAGAATAAAACGTATAGTATAAGTGAAATCATGATTTTCTTCAGTCACATAAACGATATATTTCATTGTGAATCGGAACATAAGTTTAAAACGAAAAAGTGATAAAAACATATAAACCGTGATATATGTACTTCACTAACACTAGTACTACACTATTCAGGGTTTGTACGCTTCAAAGACTTTCAAGGACCTTTTAGCAAAATTTTCAAAAATTGATGTTCGCCTTAATGAAAAAAAAAAAATCTATCTTCAGATATATCAACCAGAACTTTACGAAATTTCTGGTACGAAAACATCTAAAATCTCCTGAATCGCTTGATGCGTACGAATCCTGTTATTATTCGTTAATGAAATATCTAGTATCTTATATCTATCATAGATTCATGGGCAAGAGTATATATTTCGAACGAGTTATTTAACTTAGTATCTGCAACAAACTATAAACAGTAACTCTAATATTATTATTTAATAAAATTAAATCGAATAATATTAATTCTTTTAAAAAAGCGTATTATTTCTTAAATAAAAAAATGTATAACATAAATGCTTACTTTCCATAAATATACGTCACGTCTTTTCGCTACTTTCAACCCCGGAACAATAAAAGTCACGTGATCATGACGTTTGTAGAACGTATTGGGCATGTGCAGAAAATCCGAATATTCGCCTCCAATACGGAAATGAGAGTCACTCTTCCGATTTAATAAGTTACTCAAGAGAATTCACAGTTTACACTACATTTTCGGAAACGTTTCCGCTATGGACTGTACCGGTTCTGATTTTTTTTTTTTTTTTTTTTTTTTTTTTTTTACAATGTATTCGCTTCAAATACTTTACACAGAAATGAGCGCAACGATTTCAATCTATTCAGTAACTCAAGAGAATGAATAGGTTAGACTACATTTTCGGAAACATTTCCGCTACGGACTGTAACGTTTCTGATTTTTTTTTACAATGTATTCGCTTCAAACACTTTACACAGAAATGAGCGTAACGAAAACGATTCCAATCTAGTCAGTAACTCAAGAGAATTAACATTTTACACTACATTTTTGGAAGCGTTTCGGCTATGGGCTGTAACGGTTCTGATTTTTTTTTTTACAGTGTAGGTTACCGTACTTAAAAAAATAATAATACCCGATTTTCGAAAAATCTCTGTATTGCGTAAAATGAGTACTTACGATGGTTAGATGAAATTCGTAATATTTATTAAGTTGTGCAAAAATAATGCATGATTTTACGATGCAACTATTTTTCCAAGCCTTTTGTATACAATATATAATCCAACACTTAAAAAAAAAAAATCGGAAACGTTACTCCAACCAGTAAGCAATGTGGTATGACTCCGTATATTTTGGTCAAATATTCATAATTTTTCCGCATACTTCGGTCAGATATTCGGAAATGTTATCGCAAATTTCGGTCATATAGTCGGAAACGTTTCCGCGTAATTCGGTAGAATATTCGGAAATGTTAGTATATATATCGGGTATGTTAATGTATGTTTCGGATATGTTTTTGTATATTTCGTAAATGTTTTTGTGCATGTAGGATACCTTCCTGAATACGTCCTAATTGTTTTATTTAAGAAAATGATACTTTTTTTAAGAACTAATATTATCCGGTTGAATTTTATTGCATAATAGTATAAATGTTACTGTCAATCGTTTGTTGCACATACAAAGTTAAATAGCTCATTCGAAATATATACTCTTGTCCATGAATCTATGATAAATATTAGATATTTGATAAATAAATAATAATGTAGTTTTAGTACTAGTAAAGCACAAATAGCACTGTTTATACGTTTTTTTATTTTTTTCGTTTTCAACTCATGTCCCTGTTCACAACTTTAAGAATGATGAAATGTATCGTTTATATGACCGAAGAAATTCATAATTTTCCTTTTGCTAATGAGTTTTAGCCTATTTGTTTATGTATTATATATTTGTAAAAAAAAAGAAAAGATAGTATAGAAAATTTGATTCTTACTTCTGTTTATAATTCTTTTTTAAAAGGCTGTCTCGTGATCTCCATCCTGTAAATAAATAGATTATGAAAATGTTTAATATACATATGTATAAATAGATAGATTTTTTATACCTTTTAATAATTATTTTTTTTATCACATAAAAATATACACTATTTCAAAATAATTAATAGCTGCAATTAATTATTCTATTTTCATAAATTGTCTACTTATAAATAGATATATTTTCTCGGGTTATCGGGTTATCTCGTAGCACTTCTCAAGTTATACAAATAAAATAAATACTTTTAACCACTTCAACGTTAGCTCCGAGATGAGTCGGGGGTAAAAGCACTGTCTCACTTTTCTTGTTGCCAACTGTTTTTCAGAAATTTCAAAAATTTAGTGGAGGTTTAAATAAAATTTAAATTTCTAAAAACACAAAAAAATTGTTTAAACGAAATTTTAAATTCTGGCATTTTTTGAGAATTTACCGGATGTTGAAGCAAAACTTAAAATTTCGATTTTTCTCGAAAAAAAAAAAAAAAAAAAAACAATTTTTATAAACGAAATTTCAAGAAAAAAACATTATTGGCACATTCAACATAGATCAATACAATGTGGAAAATGGCTGTATTTTGTAACTACAACAACAAAGAAACTTTTTTTCTAAATATCTTCCTTTTTTATTTGAGAAATCTGGCAACCCATAGGCTAAGAAAAATATTTTGATGACATTTGGAAAATGACTCATTACAGCAGGATTAAAGAAGTATAACAGCTGTGTAATTTTTTTTATGTTTTATCAAAAATTATGTGTTTAGAAAAGTAGTCCCTATTTTAAATTTAAAGAGTAAAATTATAATTTTAAGTAAAAGATTTGCCATCGGTGTAAATAGAAATGAGCAAACTTTTATTATTATTATTATTATTATTATTATTATTATTATTATTATTATTAGCCCCCGGTACGGTATGCTATTTCTTTCTCCCAGCTTATTTTGTGTAGTCTCCAAAAAATAACGTTACCTTACAGAAGCCAGCCGTAAAACAAAGCAGTACGATTAAATACGCTATAGCAATTTTTTTAACTTCAAAGCATCGCACGTTTTCAATTTTTATACCGTCGTATTCGGAAAAAAGTACTTTTTAATGCAATTTGTTTGAAAACTGCATCTCCATTTATTTTTGAGATATTAATTTTTTTTTTAGTTTTTAGAGCCATTTGCTTAATATTGGCAACGGAAGAACTCCATTTCTGTAGAAAGTGAAAGAAAAATAGCAATTACATCTTTTTATTGCCATTCTCTCATTAAAACTGAAAAAAATTAAAATTAAAATACGTACTATTTTGAAAAAAATATAAATGAAAGATTTCTGATAAAACAGAAGAAATACTATTAGAACTATTAGAAACTAAATTTAATTTTAAATATCTATATTAATAATACAAACAAATGAAGGCCTGTGAAGTTTTAGATAGTCGTATTTTTTGTCAAGTTTTTTGAATGACTAAATCTCTCTCTTTTTTTTTTTTGGATTTGTGTATTATTCTGCGATAGTGACGTCCTAAGCGTACTTTACTGTAGATGTTGTTTAGCACTGGATCGCAAATGATGAATTCTTCAGCGGATGTGGATGACGTCACTTCATGTAAAATAAAATCGCGTGTTATAAGTCTTAAAACTGAACTACAGTAGAGTCCCGATTATCGGAGTTTCCGCTTTCACCAAGTTAATTTCTTCTGATGGGCTGATGGATTCTGTTATGTAACAACATCCTTTCTAATTAAAATTAATTTAAAAAACTATTTTAAAATATTTAAATTAAATCAAAAAACTTTTTCACTTTCAAAATTTAAATTCTACCTTTAAATATTCATTAATTTTCGTCAAGTTCGTCTTTCAGTTAAATTTCACTTAAAAACAATTTAATTTAATCGCCATAAAAGATCGTCAAAAATTATCAATAAATAAATCTTAAAATTAATACATTCTACCGTAATAGAATATTTTTATAATAATTTTCAAATCTAAAATTCAAATTTATCACGTAACGTTCTTTTATTCAAACACTTCTATTACTCTGTGTGGCATCGATTTTAAAATCAACCAATCAGCATCTTTGGCGCCGAACGCACGTTCGTTGATAGCGTCATCACGCTCTCTTGGGTTTTGGACGGCGACGTGCCAAGAAGGGCATGGAGTCGCTCCGCAAAATTATTTTTTCTACCATTGGATTAAACAGATCATTTGGTCCTTTTGTTTCTCATCATTTTACCTTTAAAAGGAAATATCCTAATCAAAAGGGTGCTACAAAGTTAATGTCTACGAATTAGTGATTATCGGAAACTTCGTAATAACGTTGAAGATAGCGGTGTCAAACCGTTACAGAAGAGTTACAATCAAATGCTTTGGAGTCACGGAGTTTAAGTGAAAGAAAATTCCCACTTAGAAAAATTATAGTGGAAAGAGAAAAAAAAAATGTGCTACAAGAAGAATACTGGATAATGGTATTGTGATTGTAATCGTTTCCTGAATATTTTACAAGATGTTGGTATGTAATCTTACTTCTTAATACTAACTCTACGTATTTATGGATGAACGCCCTTTCCATTACAAATAATTTTTTTGTCATCGTAAGGCTAATAAACGGATAATCTATCTTTCTTAAATTATGCTGGATGACAACAAAAAATACAGTGATCCAAAGACTGTAAATTGACTTTGAACTTATTTTCAGAATAATGGACTCAACTACGAATCCCGATGTTTCAAAATTCGTAAATGATGATTAACTTGTTCAAACAAATTTAATTAATTGATCTCAGAAAAGTGAATGTTAATTAGCCCATATTGATAAATAAGTATCAATGTTATTCTAAAAAAAAAAAATGTATGTCATGAGTGATTTATTAATATTTGTATGATAAGTGTGCACTTCTCTCCCCGCTTTCCCCCATTCAATAAATATAATATTTTAATAAAGGAAAATGTTTATTTAAATATATTTGTGTATTTTCCTGCGTTTTGATTTATGTATCTCTTAATATTATCATAAAGTGACAAATTAATTTATTACAATGATATTTTGAAGAATAATTAATTATAAACGTTATAAAGTAAAAATTTAACACTTGGCACAACTTAAATATGTTCAACATATAAAATTTTCAGGCAAGAAGTATTTTCTTAGTTCAGGTGAGTCTAAAGTTTATTATTTATATTTTACCATGAAGTTGCCTAGTTGTATTTATTTACATCTCTCACATGCAATGTTTATCCTATCCACTAACGATCTTTTGGTCAATATTGATAGTAAACTTTCTCCTTTCTGATTCATATTAAAAATCACATATATTATTTATAACTCCTATTTTTAATAATTTAAATTTAAAAGCCTTCTTTGCCTTTATTTCCCTTCATTTCTTTTTTTCTACCTAACAGATTCTATTATGATGAAACAGTCATTATAAATGAAGTGTTAGGTGAAGATGAAAGAGCCATCCCCCCCCCCCCCAATTTGACCAGAAAATCAGAGTTCTAACTTTTTACGACTGTTCTTTCATCTTCACCTAACACTTCATTTATAATGACTGTTTCATCATAATAGAAGCCATCAGTCCATTAGAAGAAAATGATCCACTCCAAAGCTATCTTCGATTAAAACAAAGATAAGTTCGATTAACTCGGATAATCGGCACTCTAATGTATCTATATTTATATACATATATTTTTTTTGTCATCGGGGGCGACATTAAATTCTGAAAAAGCAGAATTGTTGTTTTCTATTTATTATTACAGGGCTCCCAAATGGTCCGCGAACTGAATACCAATAAATTTTAACAGAAAATTTTATGGTAGGTTTGCACTAGAATTAACTTTCAGAGGTGGTTTCGGGGCGATTTGTAAGAGAAATCTATAAAGAAAAATTTGCAGAATCGTACAACCATGAATGAGATATCATTGGACAGGATGTTCTGCTTAAAAGCATTGCATACTGAATTTTTATGATAGTTTTAAGTAAAGTATCATTATAGATATTATTTTCGATGTCAACACCCCCTTTTCTTTGCACATACAAAACGCACATCGATGAAGGGGATATTATACGATAGGTTTCGATCAGGCTTTTGATATAGTGTACTCATATTTCCTGAAAACAAGTTGTTTGATTAGAGAAAATGCAGTTAATTATAAATTAATAAAAAATGCATCAGAAAATAAACTCAAATCTTGAAAGTCTTCCACGGGTCTACTGGTTATTACTAAACCTGAAACATAAATGAAGTAATAGTAATTAAGATATAGATTAAGATTTCTTAGTAACACATTTTAAAATTCAATTTAAAAACAAGTAATTGTCGTACAGGAATGCGGTTTGGACTAAAATGCTTCTCACGATTCAAGAAAATAAAAGTTCGAAAGTTCAGTCATAGATGACGCCATTTGTCCGTATGTTTGGGTCACACATGCGTTTTCTCTCATTTAGTTTCTCGATTAGTTTCGATTTGGTTTCGAAGTAACAATCTACGAGATTAGCATTATCGCTGGGAGTCGTCAATTCTGTGTCCCAGAGTCAAAACTAATCCGAAAATTATAGAAAAAGCACGTTCGAAACCAAACGGAAGGACAAGTGGCTCCACTTATGATTGAAATTTGGAACTAATTATTTTGCTTGCTTGAAGAAAACTTTTCATCGTTAGAAGCAATTTAGTTCAAACCCCACTCCTGTACGACAATTACTTGATTTTATATTGAAATTTAGAATGTGTCAGGGATTTTTGGCACACCCTGTCCCTTACTACATGAAGATATTAACAAAATTATTTGTTAGGACAAAATAGTACTCAATGAAAAGACATCATATTTATAGGACGTCAAATCCGGAGGACCTAAATTTAGAATATCAAGGGTCGCATTTTACAGTATTGTAAGAATTAAATTCGTGATGGGCAGAATGAATGATTTTAGTATTCGAATGAATCATTCGGGCATGCGCAAAAACACAGCCTGCGAACGTTTGTTTTTTAATTTAATTTCTACCAGAAATTTTGTATCGAAAAGGAAGTTCCTCATGTTAATTAGAATTAATTTGAAAATCCATAAAAGTAATAATTCTTTTTATCTTCGAAATTCCTGAAGATAATTGATAACAAATGTTACGAAGGCTGGCAACTATGCTATTGCCTCTCTTCTTTTCAAAAACATTTTGGTGGTAATTGATGTAAAATATATACAAAGATTGGAAACAACGTTTTTGCGCATGTCCGAATGATGCGTTCGATAGTAAAATCATTCATTCTGCTCATCTCTAATTTAAATACTGAATGAGAAACTAATTCACTAGCTAAACAGATAATTAAATAGAAAATAAACGTTAATTAAAAGAAGAACTATCTTTACAAAATTGGTCGGCATATCATATTTACATGTAAACTGAATAAAGCTTGGAGCGTAAATATGCAAATACAATGAATAATTTATTCTATCTATGCATTTTCTATTTGATTGTTTGTAATTTACATTAAAATAATAGAATTTTTTACAGGCAAACTTTCTTTTACACTTATTTTACACACACACACACACACACAAAAAAAAAAATAATAAAAAGCAATTTAACAAATTACAACGACCATTTGGAAAATGATTTTTTTTAAACTAAAATTTAAGACATAAAAAATCGCACGGAGTTGATCGTACGCCATGAATTAAACATTAATAGTGTTATTACACGTAAAAATTCCAAGCGACAAAAATCGCCTGCGACTCGTATTTGGTGTGAAATATTTATATGTATTCATTCCTGTCCTATTTATCTTTTCTTTTTTTTTCTTTAATTGGCTTATTCCATTTTTCTTTTGCACGTGAAAATCTTACAAATTAAAATTAACTCTTTGGCAGAAATTGTTATTCATTTTCTTTCATTTTCATTAGTTATTATCCACGTGAATCTTACGTATTATCCAAACATTTCATTGGCTGTTCGGGAAAAGGCTTTTCCATCGTCCAAGAAATCTGACTACCAATTTTAAATGAAATTTCATTCTTAAACTTCTAAACATCCCACAATATTACTTTTTACACCGTCGTATAGAGTAAAAAATGTACTTTTAAATGCAATTTGTTTGAAAGCTGTATCTCAATTTGTTTCCGAGTTACTAATTTTTTTTTTGTATTTTTAATTACTTTTTTATCATAGTGGCAACAGAAGTATCCACATCTGTTGAAAGTAAAGGAAAATACAGATTACTGTATAGATCAATCAGAAAACGAATAAAATGCGGATTAAATCAATAAAAAACTTCAGCTTTTGATTCCCTACCCTGACGAGAACTATAACCATTTTTCCAAATGGTTTAAAAAAAAAAAAAAAATCTGTGTGAATCAAACAATTGTTAAATAGAACAATTTTAAATAAACCATAGCAATTGAAAGTTGAAGAAACTTTTATTTCGTAAATTACATTAATTTAAATCATTATTTCGCGGTTTAGAAAAAGAAAGATAAATCAGATTCTTCAAATTATTGAATGTTTTTGAAGTTGTGTTCTATCTAGGCATCCAGAAAAAAAAATTGTACATGCCTTACGTTAAACTTAAAAGGAAATGAGAATTGCATTTTATAAAATCGCAAGAATTAGGAAAAAAAACTAAAATGGAAACTATTTTAGTAGTAGAAGAGATTTATTAATAGATGGCTGAACTTAATTAAAGTAAGGCTATTTTTGATTAAGGATCGACCGAAAGAGGCATTTAAGGCCGAAACCGAAACCGGCACAGAATTTCGGTAATCTTCCTATTTTCGGCTGGAAACGAAAACGCCCAAATTTTGTTTTAAAGTAATTAATCTTTACATAAATATATATAATTATTAATTAAATATACGTGTTTATTAAATATACATAATTGTTAATTAATTATGACCCAAGTTGTCTCTCTGTACCTCTGACCAAAACTTTTTATTTTCATATAAAATAAAATGTAATTCATTCATAGACGTCACAGAATGATTTTCTAATTATACGAATTACATCTAATTAAAAAAAAATTATATATACTTCGATTTATCTTTTATAATGATTTTTGTAAATAATCAACTGTTATACTAGAACTTTCTCAAAGAGTATTCGAAACACTTCTGTGGTAACTAAAAATTCAAAGTAAAAATTTTCTTTTTCTGTTAATTCTACAGCTTTTATTGAGCAGTCAAAAGCGTCTTCAATGTTTAGTCATATATGTATTATTTGATTTAAACTTTGCACTCACGTCTTGAGTCAGTCATGACTGATAATTAGAAAGTGTGAAGTTCATAGCAATAAATGATGTGTGTCTCATTTGAGCGGATTCAGCTCAAAAAATGAGTAATATTGAAAATTTCCGAAAGAAGAAAGGAAATTTTTGCAATCCAGATAGTTTCTGTCGAGCTTCGGTCCGGTCGACATTTCGACAGCATTTTCGCCGAAAACAAAATTTTGGCGAAACGTAATTTTTGCCGAAAACGAAACCGAATTTTCGGTCGATCTCTATTTTTGATTCATTTTAACACAATTATTTTAAGCCACATTTTTCCGAACTCAATGACTTAACCCTCTAGCTGCGTAACAGTTTTATCAAAATAGCTTCAAAAATTGCGTATTTAACTCCTTCGCGATGAGCGTCTTTTAAGAATTTTTATTCTTTTGCCACCGGTTTTTCAAAACAAAAATTTTCGTCTGATTCAATCGGAAATTTCTCCGATTAGATAAGGCAAAATTTAGAATAAAATAATAACTGGTGGGAATGATCAAGGAGAGTTAATTAGACGGAAAAATGGATCCCCGATGAAATCTCGGGTTGCGCACATTTTGCTACTTTTACGTTGCCCGAGAAACTCTCGGATTGCGCGGCGAGGGGGTTAATAAAGTAATCACAGTCATGACTCGCATGCAAGCAGGACTATCCATCCACTATACTCATGAGGATGGCGCACGATGGATCAATGGTTAGTTCTACAGCTTTTGGTGATAGACGTTGGTTGATTTTTTAGGCAAAGCTCCAGGAATCTCAGGAAGTACAGAAGTACTCCGACATGCGTCAGCCCACATTTACGTTGCTTGGCCTGAAAAAAAAATCCCTTAATTTTGAATTTTTTCATGACTTTTGGTTCTATGGAGGGAAACTTTTCCTCGACAGTCACGTGATAGTGACAAACAAATTAAAAAAATCACTAGAAAAAGCATAGAAAACGCACTCTGCCGTTACAAAGAGCTTCTAAAAGTAAAAAAGAAAAATGTGTCAGTTCAAACTTCATTGCAAATTTTTTCACAAGACTCGAACCCTTTTCCTCAAGAACTCGAACGGGGCAACTAGAATCATAGATTAACATACAAGATGGGACATTTTCATAGAGCGTAATGGTAATGCGATTGCGATCGTAGCGCCTTTAGTGACAATGGGGAAGAAACTCCCCATCCTTGTAAAAATTTTATTATTGAGTATCTACCTTATTCTGATCTTTCTTTTTTTAATGTTGCATGTTTACGTTTTCAATAGAATCTGTACAATCTTACACCGATACATGAACATAGAATAGATATTCTATTTTATATATTTAATATCTATTCTATGTTCATGCACGGATATATGCTTTTTTAACCATTTGGAAAAATGGTTATTTTTCTCTGACAGGGTAGGAAATCAAAAGCATATCTGAAGGTTTTTATTGGTTTAATCTGCATTTTATTCGTTTTCTGATTGGTCTATACAGTAATCTGTATTTCCCTTTACTTTCAACAACGATGGATACCTTCTGTTGCCACTATGACAAAAATTAATAAAAACTACAATAATAATAATAATAATAATAATAATAATAATAATAATAATAATAATAATAATAACTCAGAAACAAATTGAGCTACAGCTTTCAAACAAATTGCATTTAAAAGTACATTTTTTTCTCTATCCGACGATGTAAAAAGTAATATTGTCGGACGTTTAGAAGTTTAAGAATGAAATTTCATTTAAAATGTGTCATCAGATTTCTTGGAAATCTGACGATGGAAAAGCCTTTTCCCGAACAACCAATGAAATGCTTGCATAATATGTACGAGTCGCAGGCGATTATTGCGCTTGCAATTTTTACGTGTCATAACACTATTAATGTTTAACTCATGGCGTACGTAATGTATGATCAACTCCGTGCGATTTGTTATGTCTTAAAATTTAGTCTTCGAAAAAAACATTTTCGAAATGGTCGTTGTAATTTGTTAAATTGCTTTTTTATTTTGTTTTGTTTTCTTTACATGATGAGTGAACGATTTAAGCGCAATGAAAAACACGGTAAAAATTTCGTCTTGAATGCTATATATGAAGTAAATATGATATAATCGGATTTAAAGCTGCATAAAGTAATGGTGTAATATAAAAATATACGAAGTACTGCACTCTACAAATCCCAGAAAATTTCATAAATATTCCCATTCGGTAGGAAATTTTTATAGCCGTTGTTTTATTAATTTATGAAGTTTAACGTATTAAACAATCGTTAGAATAATCTTTAAAAATTTACCCATTTTCATTTTCTTACAGATAAAATAAAAATATTGTTTTTAATGTAAATAACGTACAATCAATTCAATAATATTTATAATATTAATATATAAGAAATAATAATAAAATTACAGATGGGGAAAAATTCCTTTCGACAAAGGGCATAGCCGGATAAGCATTGGAAACATGCCTTTTAATCAAATTTCCTGATTTTTTTCCCAGACGTAGCTACATATCTGACAATATATTTCTCCTATTATCACCCTATAAATATTGATATTTAATGACATAAAAATATTTTTTCGATTTTTTAAAAAACGGATTTTCTCAAAAACTTCTGAATGGAATTTCATGCCATTAATTGAGGATATATATATACCAAAGATGCATAACTGGTAATTTTTGTATAATTTCCTGTTTATAAAAACTGTGTGAAATAGTGAAATAAAAATTTAAAAGAATAAAAACCATATCTTATGGTTATCCGAAAATTACCATTTTCTTGTAAAAAATTCTCCATATGTGCCCGTATATTCTATATAAATGCCGAAAG
Organism: Maratus speciosus; assembly: GCA_963932465.1. NCBI lineage: Eukaryota > Metazoa > Arthropoda > Arachnida > Araneae > Salticidae > Maratus > Maratus speciosus. Next base: position 475,655,612 of record OZ010797.1, read on the forward strand.
TTTGCGTTAGGTACTACATATAAATATTTACAAAAGTGTATATTAAAATTATGGAAATTCATTTTAAGGCGTTATTTTGGGCGGAGCTACTCAATTTCCACACCCGAAGAATTTTTGGAATAAACAGTTATAGAATTGCTGTATTTTAAATTTTAATGAACACATTAGTAACATTCTCAACACTGTCGATTTCAAAATGAACATGATGTTGAAAAACATAGCTTATATGCTAAATGGAATCTAAAATACATCCATTGACATATTGTCTGCTGACTTTGTTCCAAAAATTCTTCGGATGGTGAAGTTCTGTAGCTCCGCCCCAAATAACGCCTTAAAATGAATTTTAATAATTTTAATATACATTTTTGTAAATATTTATATGTAGTACCCAACGCAAACTTTCAGCATTTATATAAAATATACGGGCACATATGGAGAATTTTTTATAAGAAAATGGTAATTTCCGGATAACCATAAGATATGATTTTTATTCTTTTAAATTTTTATTTCGCTATTTCACACAGTTTTTATAAACAGAAAATTATACAAAAATTACCAGTTATGCATCTTTGGCATCTATATATCCTCAGTAAATGGCATGAAATTCCGCGCAGCAGTTTTTGAGAAAAACCGTTTTTTAAAAAATCGAAAAAACATTTTTATGTCATTAAGTATCAATATTTATAGGGTGATATTAGGGGAAATACATTGTCAGGTATGTAGTCACATCTGGGTAAAAAATCAGTAAATTTGATTGAAAGGCATGTTTCCAATGCTTATCCGGCTATGCCCTTTCTAGAATTATATAAATCTAACCGCTAAAAATAAATAGAGGTACTGACATTACACTCAATAAAGTTTTATTCGATATGAATAAGTTAACACATTACCTGAATTTGATTTTTTACAATTTAATCTCATAAACTTGCATATTTACGTTGTTAACAGAATTTTGAAGGGTTTTTCTTTTATATAATTACTCTAATTAACATTTTGTAAGTTAAAGAGGAACAATACAAGTACGGTAAAAAAAAAAAAATAAATAAATAAATAAATAAAAACAGCTAAATAAATAAAGGAAGCACGAATAGAATATCGTCTGACACCTGCTGACCTGCTTCGTTTTAGGAAAGAATAGATATTCAAAGCATAGAGAGTAAACATACGTAAATTTCGGATGCTTGTTAATTCTACCCCTTTGTCGATAGTGACGCTAGTACTGTTGCCATTACAGATTTTGCCGTAAATGTCACATCTTGGTCCTTAATCTATGGCTAGAATAACACTAAATTGTAAGTCTCCAACTAATTTATTTATTCCAAATTTTTGCATTGAAATTGCATTTTATTGCTACTGTTAAATATATGTAACATAATCCAAAAATACAATTTGGAGAATTTTTATTACTTATTATTTTTTTATTATCTAAATGTACCTCGACTTACGCCGCTAATCTCGGAACGAATTGCTAACGTAAGTCGAGGTATTTACTGTATATATTTAATGAAAGGAAAGACAGAAAGTTGCTATTGTTCATTAATAAGAATCTAATGATATGTTGAATATTCAGATGTGTATTTCGTTGTTTAATAAACCTTACTTTGTATTTGAAGAAGCTCTGTTGTGGTGAAATTACACATTATTCGTGGTAATCCTACAGCTATATATATGTTACGGTCAATTTGATTAATCGGTAATTATTAATAATAACCAGTTATTATTAATAATTACCAAATAATATTCAAACAAACCGGTTAATATGATTAATCTATGAGAATTTATCAAATTAACCGGTTATTATTAATAATTACCAACCGAGTTCGGTCAACTTAATAAATTTCAACTCGTTTAGCTTTAGATTTCAATTACACATGCGTCCATTTATATTAGCTCTCCGATGGCACTATAGTGGCACTTCTGAGCGGGTGAATGACAAATGACTTAACTCTTTTTCTTTTTAACATTTTTAAACAAAGTTTAAAAGTATTTATGAATTGGGTTTGCCTGTCCGAGCTCTAACTCACGTAAATATAATCGGATTGTCATGTAATTGGTATAAGTTATTGAGGTTTACCCTGGAATGTGCGGTATTGAAAGAGCTGCATAGCACTTATACTTTTTGTACAGGGGCACTCAAAAGTATTCCGTTTACATGTGTTCTATAGGGAAAATCATTTGCGGTGTATTTTAACAGTGTTACACTTTTTAAACATAATGACATTTATATATATTATTGAGCTGCATTATAAGATGATTGCTATTGAATTTTATTTCTTGCACTTGCAGTCAGAGCCCGATCAAGATCAAGTTGGGACCAGGGCCTGTTAAAAAGCTGGGCCTCTCCTACCTCACCATTCACGGCGACACTTTAAAAAAAAAAGTAGGCTTATTTGATGAGTTGACAAAGTTGTTTGGGTAAAAGTTTCAAGTTTACAAAAAAAAAAAAAAAAAAAAAAAAAAACTTACAAGAATAATGAAGAAAACGAATTACCGTCCACTTTCTCAAATAAGCATTTGTATAATTCACAAACATCTATGATCCACAGTTTATGTTGCAGAATAAATGAGAACGTCTTTTTCAAAACTCGCCTTATCCAAAATCATAAAAATTGTGTTTTCCCTAACAGTCTAGTAATCATTTTAAACTATAATTCTGACATTGTAAAATCCTCGTTTATATTGAAACCAATAGACACAGTATGCAGTTTTTGGCATTTTCCCCAAATTTGATTTTCTTAATAGGCAAGTTTTGAAAATTATAGGTACTCTCAAATTGAAAAGGACTTTTACAGAAAAATTAAATATGGAAGTTTTTTATTACAGTAAAACTTTGTTTTTACGTTAGGAACCAAAATATAAAATGCAAACAGTAGATAAGCTTAAATTGTGAGAAAATGCACACAAATTTGTGGGCCCCTGAAATTGATGGGCCCAGGGCCGCGGCTCCGGAGGCCCGTGCATTAATCAGGCCCTGCTTACACTACAGGGGAACTCAAAAGTATTCCGTTGTATTATTGCATATGGAAAAAACTGCTTGCGGCATATTTTAATGATGTTACTCGGTAAGAAACATAAAAAAATCGATAAGAATTGCTGAGGTGCACTAACACATACTTTCAGTAGAATATGGAGTACAAAGCATTTATCATTCATTCACAGGGTCACATAAAAGTGTTTTTTTTTTATGTACTAGTGTTCGAAAAAATCAATTCATATTTAATTGTGTCACTTTATCTCAAATACTATGAAATTGATATACAATGGTGAGGTTTACTACAGCATGTTTGCAGTAGAATAGGATGAGCATCACATTTGTCGTTTATTTACAAGGACACACAAAAATTTCAGATACAATATATCCAGATATACCGTATGTATTCAGATCCGAAATATTGTCTCTTAGAGAAGATTGCTGAAATGCGTTTTCAGTTATGTTATGCATTTTTAAGTTTAACTAAATTTTTACATGCTACGTGGTGTGTATAAGTTTTATAGACTATATACAGGGCCACACAGAAATATCCATAAGCAAAACTGAGAATGATCATGGATTGCTTAAAAATGTTTTTTTTAATTTGCGGAATGCGTTTCCCTGCTCAACTACATTTAGTATTTTAAGAAATGCTTGTATAAATAAAATCATATAGAGGGCAGTGCAAAGAATTGAATACATTGGCACTATGAATAATAATTTTTGGAGATATGAATTCATTAGTTTTAAGAGTCTTTTTATCTAAATTAAATTTCAACTTAATATGCGATGAACATAAAAAAGTTATAGGTAATATAACGGGCTGTTTAGAAGAATTCAAGTACGTTTCCCTCTATCGGTATAAATTGCTGAATGTGAATTTTTAAGTGTGTTATACGTTTTTTTACTATACTAAATTATAGCATACTATGTAAAATACATAGAAACGTATAGATCATATACAGGGCTGCACAAAAGAACTGGAGTAGTTTTCCGGTTATCGGCGTTAATTACTGACATCTAGTTTTGTAATCTGTTATGTGTTTTCTGAAATGTTTTCTTGAGTATCTTATTTATGTTATTAATCGTCGAAATATTTTTTAAGTATTTTGGAAGTGTTGGAATATTTTTCATAAGCTATGCTTGACGCATGATTTTTCTTTCTTGCTTTTTATTCTATTAGATTTTTCTAAGAATTGTCTCATTCCTTCAATAACTTCTCTTAACCCCTTAATTCTCGCCCCCGTCAATATCCCGGGCTGGGGTGTCGTTCGTTATTTCTCGCTCCCGTCATATTTCCGGGCTGGAGATTTATTGCTGGAAAAAACTTCTGAAACCAGAAAAATTTAACTGGCATTTCGGTGTGAAGTCTTTGAATATAATCGCTTGGGTTTGGCTTTTGCGCTGACTGTAATGTTGGGTTTTGTATTGTAGTCCAGGCAAATTAAAGTAAATACACCTTCAACCCGAGCAAAATTGCAATAGAAGCTCTGTTAACTAATTTTTAATCCGTAACCATTACTGAGAAATATAACCAAAATCAGACAAAATCCAATCACGGGAACACCCTTAAAAACGGATTTCAAAACGGACTGAATCATATGCCGTTTTGCGTTGTTGTGCTGTTGTATAGCTTTTAGTTGAGACGGAAGACGACAGAGGGCAGCACTAAACAATTTGGACTGCAAATATTCATTTTTTATCGAACAACTGACAGCCAATAATGCTTTTGGAACAGATAAAGTAAAGTATCTATAACTCATTCTAAACTGTATTACTACTAGACCGATCTCCTAACAGTCATCCGGTATGCGGTGAGTTTTTCAAGCTCCGGCGATGGGGAGATATATCTCCGACCTCAGGCAAGCCCTATACTATTTTTTCTTTCTACATATTAAGTCTTCCTGAACATTTTAAGCCCTACCGCATCAAAATCGGTCCAGTGGTTCGCGAGATACAGTTCTTTTAAATTTCTCTACTTTCTGTTAATCCCGTTCCTCTATTTCATGTATCCGCAATTGCAACTGGCTCCGAATCGATTCCAGTGCTTATAAATGCTAGTTGTGCATAACTTTCCCAGGCATCGGAACATTTTTAATAATATGCTTTAGGGAATTTTTCAGGGCAAATATCAGTATTTTTTAATAGAAGAATAAATCTAGCTTAAACGCGCGAAATTTCGCCTTATTTAAGAAGTAATTTTCTATAAGAAAATACTGGTACCGAAAAATTTTCTGCCTATAAAATTTCAGGACACGCACGACATTTCATCGCCAATTTACTTTGTTAAGGGGACTTTAAGCAAAGATATCGATATTTTTTATACATGCTGTACTGTGATTGTGATCTGACCAGAGTAGTTTGTCATGTCAGTGTTTTTCAAGATTATATTTATGGTGTTAAATGATTATTTAACAGCGGATTACTACATTATTTGTGTAATTTGAAGCTTATACAACACTAGTGAGTGAGTGTTAGATTCTTTTTATAAATTTTAGTATTTTAATGAGCCTCTGAAAAGTACATGCTTTACCATTGGCGGCCATTTAATAATGCATCTCTGTGGAGATTATTGTAATGTTAACCTTTTTTAATTAATCTCTAACCTCTAACGTACATAATAAATGCTATAAACAGCTCCATACTGTGCTTTTTATTAACGTAATTGTATATACTTTGCTCTGTTGCCAGTCTCAATTCAAAATATCAATTTTAAGTGTACTAAATGATGTTTTGAAAATAGTTAAAAATTGTGTTCTATGCTAACTTTTAGCTTCAAACTCCCATAGGAATAACATTGGGAGTGTGTAACTTTTATAAAATTATCAAAAATACCTATAAGAGACAGCAGACAGAAGAGGAGCAGCAATGACATTTAAAAAGTGGGCGATGTACTGGAACACATATCGCCATTTCATTCTGATTCTACTCTACGCAAAATTGTTACAGGCGTAACAGCTAAAAAAGAAGTTAATGTTGATGAGTTGCACTTATTTGGTATGATCATCATCTCCAAAATGATAGGGAAGGATATATTTAGGTATTCGGCTAAAAGGTCAAAGAAAGTGAAACTCTAGGATCTGCTGCCGCCATTTGTAGTTATAAAGATGACTTAGATATGCAAATAGATCCAGCGCTCCTCTTCCAAAGAATGATGATTACTGGCACTTGTGGTGAAATGAATCTCGGAGATGTCATGCGTTATGAACTGTGTGCGTACCCTGCAGCATTATTTGAATCACCAAGTATGATGAGGAATTCAGACAAATCTCAGTTAGCTCTAGCACTAGTCAAACACATTAAAAATTTACACAATGAAAAATATGACAACGTGGAAAGTACAGAAAGGTACATATTGGATGGAGGATCTTTCTTGCGTCGCATTTCCTGATGTAAAAAATGATACATATGAAAACATTGCTACGTCTTACGCTGATTTTATTGTTAAACAATATGGAAAACCTATCATGGTTTTTGATAATTACATTGGGTATCCAACAATCAATGATGTGGCTCACAGATGACGCTACAAAAAAAAAAAAAAAAAAAAAAAGTAGAGATATTAATTTCAGCCCATACGTGAAATTTATTGGGAAAAAGGAAGAGTTTCTGGACAATGAAAAAACAAGCAAGCAATGACTTCCCTCATAGGCGAATTGCTTAAGAAACAAGGCTGTACTGTTCCCAATACAGATGGGGATGCCAATATAGACATTGTTCGTGCTCCAGTCTCATCTTCAGAAAATGCACATGCACATACCACTGTAATAGGTGAAGATACCGACTTGCTGATTCTCCTTCTTTAACAGGCAAAGGATAATGGCTTCGAGCTATACTATCGCAGTGACATAAGACGAGGATCATGTTCCAAACCAGTCTATCATATCCTCAACATGCAATCTCTGTTAGGTCGTGAAAATTGCAACTTCCTTCTGTTTCTTCATGCTTTCACGGGCTGCGATACAACATCCAGAATTTTTTCGATTGGGAAATCCTCATCATTTCTCAAACAGATAAACAAGACAGAGCTCCGTTCTATTGCAAAAATATTTTGTTCAAATTCAAGCCTACATTCAGATATGGCTGAGGCTGGAAGAAAAGCAATGCTTCTGTTTTATGACTGCAAGGCACTGGATTCTATAGACAAACTATGTCCCCAAATGTTGGTAAGGAAAGTAACTACAGTAAAATCATTTATTACACCTGAACGTTTGCCTCCGACCGATTCTTCTACAAAATATCATAGCTATCACACTTACTTACAAATAAATATCGGAAGAAAGAACCAAGCCAGCAGAATGGGGCTGGTATGTAAAAAAACACTCGTACTACCCAATACTCTGCGAGTGACTACCAGCTACAGATTATTTACTTAATATGATTCCATGTTCTTGAAAGACAAACTGTGCTACTTTACGATGCTGATGCAAACGTAATTGATTGCCCTGTTCTACAGCTTCTGGGGTGTGCCAAGTCAATGGATGTAACAAGAACTACCTAACTTCTAATTATAAATATGATGAAAACTATTGATACGTTTCTTTCTTCACTGGAACATTTCTGTAAAAATGAACTTTAGCAGTAATTTGTCAGAAATAGTAGACTTTTGTGTACTGTTTATCGTTTTTGACTATATTTCAAAGTTAAATTGTGAAAATAAAGCGATATATTTCCGTAAGCGATATATTCTCTGCCTTAGTTCCAGAAAATCCCCTCCGCCATTTTGAAATCCGTATATAGGGGTGTTCCCATGCTCAGATTTTGTCTGATTTTTAGTATGTTATTAAGCAGTAGTTCCTGATTAAAAAATTCTGTAAAAAGCTTCTATTGCAATTTTGCCCATGTTCAATCACAAAATGCCTGGACTATTGCATGTTTCGAAATATGTAACACTCAAAAAGTTATTAATAATCAAAATTTAATGTGTATATATTATTTCAAATATTATTTCTAAAAATGTGTGTGATGATGATAAATAAAGATCTAAGATGTGAAAAATAGAGGTTTTATTCGCATTAATTTGTACGGTGGAAAACAAACATTAAGACACAGAATTCTCGCATGACGGCTTTTCTACAAATATGAATTTGTTCTATAACATCTTCTTTTTTCGCCTTAAAAAAAAAAAAATTGCATATTTTATTTAGAAACCTTATAATTATTCAATTTCTGTAATAAAATAAATAGGTACTTTTTTGATGGTTTTTCCAAATATTAAGCGACCGTGAAGGGATTAATATATTTACTATATTTTAAAATTAATTTATTAGAAGTCAAAACTCAAAACCTTATTCCTATGCTACATTTTTCTCAATATTTTTTGGTAAATGTATGCATTTTAAAACTGTTTCATTTATTCTTTCATTGTTTCAGCATTTAAAATTTTTACCTAATTGATTCCGTAATTATAAAAATAATTATCTTTAACCTTTTCAGCCCTGGTGTCCTATGCATAGGAAACGTCTTTTAATTGAGTATTATTGATTGTAACAATTATTTATGCTGTTAGCTTCATACAGTAATGATAATACATAATCCAATAAAGGCCATTTTCGTTACTATGCTTTATTAATCATATTGACCGAACTTCAGTGGTAATTATTAATAATAACCGGTAAACATGATTAATATTCAATATTTATCAAATTTACCAAAAGTCGCGGTAATTATTAATAACTAGCAAACCCCGTGGCTTTGCTCGCGTAATAGTTGAAATATGCCAAGTGATATTTGCATGACTATTTTTTATTAGAAGAAAACTTTTTGGAATAATTCAAAAATTACGAATTAAGCCAAACTTTGACTAAACTTCATTATAAGAGTGCAATAGACAGAAATGAGATTTTAATTAATAAGAAGAACTAAAGCTAATTCCAAATAAATGAAAATTTAGAAAGTATTTTGAGTCTTTATGCTCCTTTCATACGTTCATTTCAGTATTTATTTGAAGTTTTGAATTTTTTAGAAACCATCTTAACACATTTACACCTTAAAATTAACCAGCATGTCAAATTACAAGTTTCTTGTCTAACAGTCTACCACCTCTCTGGTGTTAAAGGCACCAACATAAAATGACGAAACAGAGTTGAAATAGTCTCGAAAAATGTTGAAACAGAGACTGTCACCATTAATTTGCCAACATTAACCATGAAATCGGTTGGTATTTCCTAATATTCTATAGAAAACGGAATTTAGAGGCTGTTAAAGGCTATCTTGTTGTTCCAGCCAACCAGGTGGTAGTGACACCGGCATAATATATAGCCCGTATAAAACCAGGGACTATCACTCTTGATTCGCAACCAATAACTTCTGCAATCGGTTTATTATTTCCTGAGATTACAGAGAAATCGTAATTTAGGACTCTTTTAGAATGTTTTTCGCTCCTTCCCTTCGCTTCAACTCAATTTTAATTTCGAATTTATTTTCGACTGTTCTTAGAGGACATTTATATTTTATAAGTAACTACCGTGCTATATTTAAAGTTTCTAGCCTCTTCAGTACCGCAGAAATTGCAATTTAGAAAGTTTCTTGCTCCTGCAACCCTCTAGGGGTTGTAGCACCGACATAAAATATAGCTTATGTTTGAGCAGGTTCTATCACCAACAATTTGCAACCATTATGTTTGAAATCGGTTTCGTATTTCATAAGATTGCATAAAATTCGTAATTTAGAACGTTTATAGAACGCTTTTTGCTCACTTCATCCTTTTAAATTTGGAATTTTCTTTCGACAATTCTTAGAAAGCATTTGCATCTTTGAAGTAATTACCATTCCAAATTTAAAATGTTAGACCCCCCTCAGTAAAACAAAAAACACAATTTAGAACATTTGTTGCTCCTGTAACACACAGGTGTTACAGGAGCAACAACGTAAAATATAGGCTATGTTGGAGCGGGGACTGTCACCATCAATTTGAAACCATTACTTCTGCAATCGGTTTATATTTCCTGAGATTGCGTAGAAATCGCTATTTAGAACGTTTCTAGAATGCTTTTCGTTCATTTTCATCCATTTTAAATTTAAATTTTTAAGGAACTCTTCTCAGAGACCATTTACATCTCATAAGTAATTACCATGCCAAATTTCAAGTTAAAAGCCCCTTCAGTATCACAAAAATCCCAATTTAGAAAGTTTTTTTCAATGCAACCGCAAGGTGGTAGTGACGCCGACATGAAATAGATCCTATATTTGAGAAATGGCTGTCATCATAAATTTCTAACCATTACTTTTAAAATCGGTTGGGTACTTTCTGAAATTGCAGAGAAATCGCAATTTAGAACGTTTTTCGTCCATTTTCACCCCCGTTTACATTACGAATTATTTAGGAAATGTTCTTAGAGATCATTTATATCTTATAAGTAACTGTTATGCCTAGTTTCAATTTGCTAGCCCCTGCAGTATTACAAAAAACGTAATTTACATCGTTTTTTGCTCCTGCATCGCCTTTGGGGTAGTGGCACCGACATGAAATACAGCCTATGTTGGAGCGAGGGCTGTCAGAACGTTTTTTAGAACTCTTTTCACGTATTTTCACCCCTTTTTAATTTCGAATTTTTTAAGAAATGTTCTTAGAGATCATTTATATCTTATAAGTATCTACTATTCCAAATTTCATGTTTCTAGGCCCTTCAGTAACACAAAAATAGCATTTTCGAACGTTTTTTTCTTTTTGCTTCTGCATCCCTTTTGGGGGTAATGGCACCGCAATAAAATTTAGCGTATGTTGGAGCAAGGGTTGTCATCATCATTTTGACACCATTTTTTTAAAAATCGGTTTGGTACTTCTTGAGATTGCGTAAAAATCGCCATTTAGAACGTTTTTTGCGCATTTTCACCCCTTTTTAATTTCGAATTTTTTAGGAAATGTTCTTAGAGATCATTTATCTCTAATAAGTAACTACCATGCCAAATTCTATGTATCTGTGCCCTTCAGTAACACAAAAGGCGGAATTTCGAACGTTTTTTTGCTCCTGCACCCCCTTTAGGAGTAGTGGCACCGACATAAAATATAGCCTATGTTGGACTAAGGTTTGTCACCATCATTTTGACACCATTTTTTTTAAATTGTTTTAGTACTTTCTGAAATTGCGTAAAAATCGCCATTTAGAACGTTTTTTAGAACTCTTTTTCCCGCACTTTCACCCCTTTTTAATTCTGATTTTTTAAAGAAATGTCCTTAGAGATCATTAGTATCTTATAAGTAACTACCATTCCAAATTTCATGTTTCTAGGCCCTGCAGCACCACAAAAATCGCATTTTTAGAGCTTTTTTTGCTCCAACACCCCCTTTTGGCGAGTGGCACGGACGTAAGATACAGCCTATGGTCTAAGTTGGACTAACACCATCATTTTGATACCATAACTTTTGGAATTGGTTCGGTAGTTCCAGAGCTTACCTTCTACAAATAAACAATTTTTGCCGCTTTATAATGTTAGTATATATAGATAACCGGTTATTATTAATAACAACCGAATTTATCAAATTGACAGTAACATATATATTACTTAGACAATTTCTAATTATTCTATTGATATTGTTAATTCTTTTAAATTTAAAACACTTGACTTAAGTATATTCGTTGCAAACAAATATTAAAAATAATTTAGTAAATTGAAAATTTATCTTACATTCATCAACTTTTCTATTTGCATTTCACAGTGTACACTTTTACCACAATTTTATAATAATTGTTTCGCCCTTAATTTCAGAAAAAAAGTATTACAAATTGTGCGATTTACACAGGAAGTATTTTTAAAAAAAGAAAGAAAAAGTCAGTAAAATTTTCTTAATCTTAAATATTGATAACATATTCTTTGAAAATTCTAAGCAGCGTACTCACTCTGATATTTCGTATATTTCCATCACAGACAATGATCCGTGATAAACTAATTTCAATAAAGAAAAACAGTTATTTTTTAACGATAAATTGGTCAGCTTCTTAATAACAAATCATGTAGAATGCCTCCGTAATTTCTACGATATTCAATCAAATGAAAAAAAATATATATATAAAATCTGTTGTTTTTAATTTAAAAATAAAATGTTTATTAAAAAATGTATATGAGATACATACAAAAGAAACTTTATTTGTAAGACAAATATCAATAATTACCGAAATTAAAGAGAAATACATAAAAAAAGAAACACAAGTAATTTTAGAAGATTATATTAAGATATTTATTATTTTCAGTAAAAATAAAACAAATAAAAGTTATAAAGTATACAATTTTACAATATAAAAATATCCGTAATTTTCTAATACATTAAATTTAAAATATTTTTTGCAAATAAAACGTTTAAAGATGGAAAAATTACTACTCGATATATTTTTTTGTTGTTGTTTCTTTTAAAAAATCAGTATATACAATTTCAATTAAAAGATAAAACTCACAAATTTTACTTTAAAAAATAATTTAATATTTGATTTAAAAGTAACATAAATTAAATAACCTTTTTACCTTTGCAATATCTATATATCACATTGATATCGTTAACTCTTAAGAAAACAAAACCCTCGAATTAATAATATTCACTTGACATAAATTAAAATGGTAATTTAATTGAAATAAAAATGTAACTTATATTTAATGTCATCAATTTTTGCTTTTAATAACTTACCTTAACAAAAAATAGTATTTGATAAATTATATTTATTTATAAACCACTTTAACGGAATTTAACGGAACGGTACTTCATACATTTAACGTTTAATATTTTTTTTAAATTCTTATACATTAATTGATATTATTAATTTAGAAATTAAATATTTGCGGTTTTTATCAAACAATGCATATAAGAGGCATAAAACATGTTTTTACTTTAAAGAAAATTATTTATAGTTGATTAGCATAATTAAAAAGAAATATGTAAAGAAAAAACTGTAAATCATTTTTAAATATTTATTGCTTTCAGTTAAAATATGAATTTTTCACGCTGGCAAATAATTATAATTATGTAAATAGTGATTAATTATAAATACATTACAGAATTAAAAAAAAGTCAGCGAATTTCACTTAATGACACTGAAAAATTGTAAAAGTTGAAAATTCAATTTGAAAAGTTTGGGATGCAGGTAAATAATATTTTTTGCTTTCTAGTAAAAATATAATTCTTTGAGTTTTAATTTTAGATCAGACTTTTTAAAATTTTCTTAGTAATAATAATAATAATAATAATAAATCCTTGCTTTTATTTAAACATCAAAAACTTTTCTATTAAAACTTGAATTCTTATAAAATATATAATGTGAATTCACAGCCTTATTTAAAAGGCGACTAAAGTAATGAAAGCGATGTTACAAGTTTAAAATATACATTTTATTTAAAATTTCTTAGTACTTTCAAGCTAACCAAGCTCATCATCAGCGAATATTTTAATAACTAAATGTTGTTTATTTATACAAATACGTCACTTTGTTTTGAAAATGAGTGAGCCAATAATTACTAGAGTTGAAAGTAGAATTCTAATAATTATTGGCTCTCTCATTTTCAAAACAAAGTGACGTATTTATATAAATAAACAACATTTAGTTATTAAAACATTCTCTGATGATGAGCTTGGTTAGCTTTAAAGTACTAAGAAGTTTTAAATAAAATGTATAACATCTTTTTCATTACTTTAGTCGCCTTTTAAGAAAACTGTTAATTTTTAAAGCTCACATTACATATTTTATGTTGAATCAAGGTGAAAATTTCCATTCCGTATTATGATTTTATTTGAATTTTTTCTTTTTATTCTTTTCACATTTTCATCTGGTCTTTTGAAGCATCCAGTATATATGGAATTTATAATTAAAATTTTAAGACAAGTATTCTCATTTAGTTCTTCTGCTATGTTTATGTAACTGAAACAGTTAGCAGCAATTGCATTAAACACTTGATCTGTAAATGGGATTAGTCATTTTTTTTCACTGCTGTAGGTTTGTTTTGAATTGTAGAATATACTTTTGGCTGCATGAATGTATAAATTATACGAAAAATACATTTCAGAAACAACTAAACATAGATTTTCATTCAATATTTATTAAGTTTTAAAAGAAATTGTTATCGAAGCTAAAAATTTGTGTCGAAAGAATGCTAGCATTTTTTCTAATCGCACATTGCCTTTGAACAACGCCCCTTAGATTGGAGAAAACCGTGGCACGCTTTGTTGTGTAATTAAAATATTTAATTAATGTATGTAATGTAATTAAAATATATTCTATTTTGAAAAAAAAATAAATGAATGATTTCTGAAAAAAATATAGAGCTATTAAAAACTATTTAATTTTAAGTAATCCATATTAATGTTAGAAACAAATAAAGCATATGAATCATTAGATAGCCGATTTCTTTTGTCCAGTTTCTTGAATGACGATATCGTGTTTTGCTGGTTTTGTGTATTATTCTGCGATAGTGACATCATATGCACACTTTCCTGTAGGTGTTGTTTAAGACTGGATCATAAATGTGGAACTTCAGCTGAGTCGGATGACGTCATTTTATTTAAAATAAAATCGTGTATTTTAAGTATTAAAACTGAAATACGTTTTGTACTATCTCTCTCGCTATATATATAGAGAGAGCAAAGAGAGAGAGAGAAAGAGAGAGAGAAAGATAGATATAGCCTAATGTATATATATATATACTATATATACATATTTCTTTCGGGTAGCAATTCAAATTTTGTCTCTAACAAATAACGTTACGTTACATAAGCCAGCTGTAAAACAAAGGAGATGTATCATTGTACGGTTAAATACTGATAATCTGTACTTAATTTGTTTAACTTCTAAGCATTATACATTGTCAATTTTTATACCGTCGTATAGGGTAAAAAAAGTACTTTTAAATGCACTTTGTTTTGTAGTCTTTAACGCAAATTTTTAATGTTGGCAACCGAAGTACTCCATTTCTGTAGAAAGTAAAGGAAAAATCGGAAAATAGCATGTTATTATATCTTTTGTTTGCCATTTTCCCATAACAATTGAACAAAACGTACTAATTAGGGCATAAACTTGGGCTTCCCGAGTAACAGAATATAGGTGAAATCCGTCATATATATTATTTCTGACATTAATATCCTTTTTTCTCTACACATACTAAAAACACAGCGATGAATGAGGTATTTTTCGAGAGGTTTTGCAAGCGGCTTTTGACATAGTATACTTATGTATCGCTAAAACGTGTTGTTTGATAAAAAAGAAATTGTAGCTAATGAAAAAAGTACGAACAAGTAACCTCAATGACTGCGGTGAGAGAGCCTCGCACGGATCTACTGCTTTTTAGGTGCGTTCGTAATTATATAAATACGTAGCACCTATAGTCGTCGTTCAGTCCGTCTGTCCGTCTGCATATAACAGAGCAAAAAGTACCTAACCGAATGGTGGGAAATGTTAAATATATAATTGTTGCAGAATTTTCTCGAGTCATTTCAAATTTTATGAAAATCGGGTCTATAGTTTAATTACAGGGACAGTCAAAATTTTTCCGTTATAGTACGGCCAATGGGAAAAAAATTATTGCAAGTGCATTTTAATGATGTCACAGCCTTCAGAATGGTCAGAAATTTTAAATATATAAGTGTTACAAAATCTTGCCGACTCATTTCAAATTTTATGAAAATCGGATGTATAGTTTAATGACAGGGACAGTCAAAAGTTTTCTGTTACATTATGGCCAATGGGAAAAAAATTATTTTAAGTGCATTTTAATGATGTTACAGCATTTCGAATAGAATGAAATTGATAGGCACTTATGAAGTGCACTAAAATATACATTCAGTACAATATGCGGTGCAAAACATTACTATAAAACTAGTTATAGTACGAACGCACCTCATT
Organism: Maratus speciosus; assembly: GCA_963932465.1. Classification (NCBI taxonomy): domain Eukaryota; kingdom Metazoa; phylum Arthropoda; class Arachnida; order Araneae; family Salticidae; genus Maratus; species Maratus speciosus. The sequence goes on from OZ010797.1 coordinate 475,671,404, forward strand.
TGCCACGTTTGACGAGCAATTTCCAGCTTGTTTTATAACACTAATGGATTTTTTTTTATGTTTAACATATATTTTAGAATGCCCCATTAACCCTGTTGCTGTGAAATTTGTTTATCAAAACAGGTTCAAAAACTGCACATTTATTTTATTACATATTTCAAATCTACATATATTTCAGTGTTAAAATACGTAAAAAAAAAAAAAAAAAAAAAAAATCTAAAAATTCTATTTAGAATTAGATCATAAGAAAAGATTGTCAGAAAACTGAATGTAAAGAATAATCATTTAAAAGCGAAAATCTGAAACTTAATCTTGGTTAAATGCATCCTCTCGGAAATTGGGTGTTGCACAAATTTTGCTACTTTTACGTTCCTCGTGGAAATCGCGGAATACATAAATGCTGACTTAAACCACTTTTCGATGCCTGGATATAAGTTCGCAAAGGTTAAAAATCATGTCGGATGATCGCACTCCAGGGGTCGTACACAGATTACGAAATAAAACTATGATTGCTACTTTAGCTGTAAACATATAAATTTTAATTTATGATTAACCCGTCACTAACTTTGCTTAAACATAGCTATGCGACTTTTTATGATAAAATGCTGAAATTTTGTGGATGACGTTATTAGTGTTTAAGGCACATTTTTCTCATTGGGAAAATTTTTGTGCGGGAGCCGTATAAAAATTTAAATTTTGTATTTCTTCAAAATTAATTTCGTGAAAATTTTAATTCTGTACCCTTTTTTTATGTAACTTTGTAATTTATAATATATGTCTATGATCAATATTTAAGGGGTCTCAGGACTCTTAAATTGAAAAAAACGAAAAAAGAGACAATTTTCAACATTTGATATCGTAAAATGTATATGATTTATAAAGACAATTTTTATTGGAATGAAAGATGCAAGTACAGGGTGGCCATAATTAAACTGCAAGTGTTCAAGGGGTGCTGGAGAGAAAACTACCGGTTATATTCCAGTGAAATTTGGTATCTACACGTTTCAGAACATGCGCAAGTCAAATATGAAAAAAAATCGCCATTTTCACCCGATAGATGGCGCTGTACCGTATTTAAACGTTCACCGGTGGCATATACCACCTCCAAAATCGATAGACATAGCATAATAACATTCTAAGAGGCATATAAACAATATAAACTATCATTTACAATCTATCAAAATTCCTTACAATTCGCTTCAGTAATTAATTTTTTACAGTATCATGTCATAAAAATTAGCGTAAATAAGATCACAAATTAAACAATCCATAAAGATGCTTTGGAAAACAAGCCATTATTTATTAAATGAAATTATTACATGATGTGCTCAATATGTGAACCACCAGATGCAACCACATGCTGAAAACGTAAAACAGCATGGTCCACCGTCGCATTTAACCCTAGATCTACCGGGAATTTTATTCAAGTTTTAATAAAACGTTCTACACCAGAATTTTTATTTAAAACTATTTAACTTATTTATTTACCTTATTTTTGTCTGGTTTATATACTTAGTTTATTTTAAAGAAATTTCTGGTTTGAATGAATATTTTGTATGTACCTGTCGGGTCCAATGGACCCGTCTGGTAGACGGAGGGTTAAAATCCGTGGTGTAACACACCTCACGTGTCTCGTTATGTAGATTTCAATTCAGTAACAGAAGCATGCCGTTCTCTATAAACCATATCTTTCAGATGTCCCCACAGATAAAAATCGCAAGGATTAAGGTCCGGTGAACGTGGGGGCCAATTTTGTCGAAACCTCTGCTTATGACTTGGTCCGCACCAAAGGTATCATGCAGCAATTTTTTAACATCTTTAGCGATGTGAGGGGGTGCTCCGTCCTGCATAAATACCGTGGTTTCTAAACAATGTCTCTCTTGCAATACTAGAATCAATTGTTGTCTCAACATCGCACCGTAGCTAGTCCCTGTAACACTACAGCGTTTGGGACCACTTGGAGTTGGGGTCTCAAAGAAATATGGGCCCACAAGAAAATCACAAGTCATTCCACACATAATCGGAATGGAGGGGTTCTTCACGTTTAGCGCATTGTTTGTTCGTTTCCCATATCCTGCAGTTATGCGCATTTACACTACCTGATAGTGTAAAATGCGCCTCGTCTCTCCACAATATTCTCTGTATCCAAGTGTCATCTTCACTGATTTTCGACAGGACAAGATTTGCAAAATAAAATCTTAGGGTGTCATCATGAGGTTTCAATTCTTGAAGAATTTTAATTTTATACGGATAACGCCGAGGAATGTGGCGCAACACTTTATGCACAGTTGACCAGGGAGGAGATAATGTCCAAGTCACACTTCTTGCGCTCACTTGTTGCAGCATACTGGCTCTTGAACTGCTACTCGTAGTCGCAATGACGTCATCAATTTGTTGCACTCTTTCCGAGTTTATGGGACGTCGCCCACTTGTGCCTGGAATAATGCAGCATTTCTCCTGATTCTTCAAATTTTAAAATCATATTTTTCAATCCATTGACACTCATTGGACCTCTTCTTAATCGTTTCATACGCCGGTATTCTTTCAGAGTAGCTGAATAATTGCTACCATTCTGATAGAATATCTTCACTAACAATACACGTTCCTTCTTATTCAGAGTCATGACTGGCCTTTACTCATTGTATTGATGTTTTTATACTGTTCGATGGGCTTAAAATTTGCATATATGCCGTCGATAAGCATTGAAACACGGTATAGCGCCATCTATTGGGTGAAAATGGCGATTTATTTTTTGCATATTTGACTTGCATGTTCTGAAACGTGTAGATACCAAATTTCGCTGGAATATTGCCGGTAGTTTTCTCTCCAGCACCCCTTGAACACTTGCAGTTTAATTATGGCCACCCTGTATGTTCTTTTATTTCATGTATTTAAAAAATTGCAAGATGCAGAAATTAGTATTTATAGATCGCTTCAAACTGTCAGACTTTTGTCGAGTAGAAAATTGGTATAACAACTTATGCGCACGATTACAAAATAAATTTTGCAACTACAAAGAAATTTTTCGTGCCTAATTATACTTCAAACTGTAATAATTACCTTGAACCTAAATAAATTTGTATTTAAAGCATTTTTATATTTTTAATATAAAGTTCTATTTAGCTAATACAAAATTTTGAAAATTTCAACATTATAATCCCCAAGAAAACATTTTTTTTAAACAATAAAAAAGAAATTTTAGATTCAGGTTAAAAAGGCTAAAGTGAAATATATGTTTTGAAAATTTCATGGAAATATATTCAGAAGTTTTTGAGATATCCTGCGCGTTATGCCCAAAAACGTCATTTGGAAAAAAATGACTTCAAAGTTTCGGAAACGCCACTTGAGCTATTGAGGGGGTATAATTCTAAAATCTATAACTTCTGTTCTAATAGGAATTTCAAGAAAACAATCATATAGAAATGCTCAGAAAAGATGGGAGTTTAACACCGAATAATAATTAAAATTTCAATGATTTCGAAGCTTTAAGAGTCCTGAGACCCCTTACGAAATAAAAGCCGAGGCAATGTTTTTGGAACTCCCTGTATATCTTAGTTCCCTTACACTATTTTGTTCAGTTTGATTTTTCAACTTTGAAGAAAATTCTTTTTATATTTAAATAAATTAAAAATATCTATTCAAATTATAAACGTTAAAAGGTTCTTAAAATTTACCTTGTCATTTATCGAATTTAGTTATTATATTTACCATTTGCCATTATTCGTATAGCAATATACTACGAAAGAATTTTGAACATGCTTGGAAAAACGTATTATATACATTAGGGTGGAGTGAAAAAAATATATATATATTTTTTAATCAAAAACGGATAGGTGCCAAAAGTTGCCTTTATACTAGTATATTAACTGCGTGCAATTTTACCGAAGAAAAAAATGGCTTGAATCTGCGCTTTTGGTCCAAAAGTCGAAATTTTGGGTAAAACTTTACAATTTATCAAAAAAAAATTTAAAAATCCTATTGAGATGGTTATTATTTAAAAGTGTTACTTAAATCTTTATTATTAATGACTTAACATATTTAAACGATAAAACGATGTCTTAATTCTGTATAACTGGATCAAAACTGACAACTTTTTGTAAAAAAAGGCGTTGCTACTTTGTTGTGTCATTCAACAAATTGTTGTTTATAATACAGCTCTCACCTAGTTGCTTTCAAAACTACAGACGACATCTAGCTCGAGCATGCTACCATCTGAACAGAATATTTTATTTATACATTGAATCGGGATTTTTTATCAAAGACTGGTTTCTATGTATCAACCTAGTCCATCTCTTCTTTATATCCACAGACTTTTGGAAGCTACTGCTGTGATCTCCTTCATGCATTTTTCTACTGCTTGTGTAACAGAAGGCAAACAATGTAATGTAGTGGGGATGATAGTCATGTAATCTATTCAGCTGTCTATTATCTTCACCAAGATTGCACCCGATAAATTCATATTGATTAGGGGTTCTGTTACCACAATAATTTTCCAGTCAATTAGATTTATATAATTATCCGCTTCAAAGTTGACTGTCGATATTTTAGATTTGTGTATGTCATCATTTACTCTCATCTTACAACAATTATGTGCTGTTTCTTGTGATGGCGATTGTCAGAGAGTAGTGAAATCCGAATTTTCTCTGCGTATGCAAAACAACCATTGTCCTGAATAACATTTTTTAGCATTTGTTTTATTCCGTTTTGTGTATTGTTTAGTAGCCGAGTAATTTCCCATGAGTTTTTAGATCTCTTCTTTAGATGTGGATTACATTTGATGGTAAGCCCTCCTGGGGTCAAACTTGGATTACATAGTACTTTTTGAGGGAACGTAGAGACTCTGATTGGCAGTGAGTGCTCATTTACAGGCGGATAATTCTGTTCGTCGTTGCCATCCATTCTGTGAGCGACATGTTTAGAATGAACTATTACAATGGATCATATGCCACCTCCAAGTCCAGTGAATTTCCCCTGCATCATTTATTAGACAAGATCGTTGGTAAAAGTTTGATTCTAACCCACAGGGATTCGCCAGACCAATAGGGAAATCTTTGTTCACGTGCCATTCCCTTCTTATTTCAGTTTTTGAAGTCATAGAGAGTAATTTTGAAACATTATTTCCTGAAATCGAGAAACGGGTACTCAGAACAGACCAGAAATATCTGTTAGACATTTGCAAAGTTATTTATAACAATATTGCTCAGAAGAACTAGCGAACAGGTATCCAAGAAACTTGTCCTACGCAAGATGGCTCACAAAGGCGAATAAAAATTTTCTCCTTTGTATAAGCACTGATTGACCATCAGAATCTGTAGGTTCACTCAAAAAGTATGTAATCCAAGTTTATGCCGCAGGATGGTTTACACCAAATGTAATCCACATCTAAAATATGGATCTAAAAACTTATGGGACTTACTTACTCGGCTACTAAACATCACAGAAAACGGCATAAAACAAATACTAAAATTTTTTATTTAGGACAGTGGTTGATTTGCACAATAAGAGCAAATTCTCTTTGCAATGCTACCCGACAATCACCATCACATTAAACAGCACCCTTCTCGGTATATAAAAAATGCTTGATATCGAGTAAATGATGACATACTCAAAGATCAAATACCTAAATGTTGTAGTAACAGAACTCCCAATCGCTATGCATTAACTGGATGCAATTTTGGTGAAGATAATAGACGGCTGAATATATTCTATTAATTCCACTGCATTACTCTTCTTGTCTTATCATACACAAGCAGTAGAAATATACGTAAAGGAATGTCACAGTGTCAGGAGTGTCATCCAACGTCTTAGGTTACAAAGAAGAGATGGACTAGGTTGATACATAGATAAAGAAAACTTATGCCAGTCTTTGATATAAAATCACAATTCAATGTATAAATAAAACATTGTGCTCATATGGTAGAGTGGTCGAGCTATGTTGTGACATGCTATGTTGTGACATGAAATGCAACCACTTTCATTTGGTGCCTACTGGGTAGTTTTGAAAGCAACTAGATAAAAGCTGTGTTCTAAAAAACAATTAGTTGTATGACACAACAGAGTGGTAAAGCCCTTTTTTTCACCAACAGTTGCCAGTTTCATTCCAGTTATACAGAATAAAGATATCGTTTTATGGTTTAAATATGTTAAGTCATTAATAATAAAGGTTTAAATAACACATTTAAATAATAACTATCTCAATAAGAATTTTTTAATTTTTCTAAAAGAATGTCAAACTTTACCCAAAACTTCGACTTTTGGGCCAAAAGTGCAGACTCAAGCGATTTTTTTCAGTGGTAAAATTGCACGCAGCTGATGTACTAGTATAAAGGCAACTTTTGGCACCTACCCGTTTTTTGATAAAAGAAAATTATTTTTTTAGCTCCACCCTAATATACATGGTACTATTAATAAAGAGAAACTGACATACCCCATGTTCTTGATTCTTTCAAAATTTTTATGTGATGTTTTCAGTGCTACACATTTTTTCTATTTACTTTTTATTCCAAAATTTGAAAATGTAAAAAGGAAAAAAAAAAAGAAGAAATAGGAATTCTATCAATTTTATCTTAGTAGCAACACTATTTCGAAGAAAAGAAAAAGAATCAATGCTATATGACTCTACTTCTTCCAAACTTGTTATTTCACCCAATCCAGATATGATATCAAGACAAATCCCCAAAGGGTTAAAGCCATCATTCTTGCTTATAAAAAGAGGGTTTTCGTCAAAAAATATCTAGATTTATCACACTTGAGTGATTTGTCGTATAAATGAAAGAAATATTATTTTTAATCTAGTAACGTAAGTTTGAAGATTACAGTATATGAGTTAAATATGACTATATAAAAAATAATCAATAGGGCGATTCCATGCGGAGAGTCACACACGTAACGCAGGCTTTAATTTGCATTTATTCAATTATTTATTATATTTTAATGTTAATTCTGATTTTAGGTGGTATGGTAAATAAGTTATTAACATATTTTTTAGTTTAAATGTGTGTAAGTAAACCTCACAGAAATATATAATTTAATTTCATACTCAAAATGTGCTTTTTTTCTGAAGTAGAAAAAAAGCACATTTTGAGTAATGAAATTAAATGATATACTTCTGTAGTTTTATTGCCACACATTTAAATTAAAAAATATGCTAACAACTTATTTACCATACCACTTAAAATCAGAATTAACATTAAAATTGAATAAATAATTGAATAAATGCAAATTAAAGCCTGCGTTACGTGTGTGACACTCTCCACGGAATCGCCCAATAATTTTCAGAACTTAATATAACTATATTTATAAGTATAAAAGTAAGCTTTAGATTTCTTTTACAAGTAAGTAATTGAGTATATCTTTATTAAGTCTATGAGTAATTCTTTATTAACTAATTGAGAAGTCTTTTCGCTAACCGACAGTGTTCGCTAACTGAATTGTTCGTTAACCGATCATAGATTTTGTATTAATTGGTATGGGGATTAAATTAATTCGTTCTTAAAAGCTAAATAATGTATAGAAAATGATTAAACAAAAACCGAATTTGATGATCAAATTAAAAAAACGAAATTTATTTCCTACATTGTTTAAGCCCAAGAAGGGACTTATATTAAGATATTTCATTCAATTCGTTCTACATTTAATGTTACATTTTTATAACAAATAAGTTAAAACAATTGAACATTAAAAAATAAAAATAAAATTCCATTAAAAACTTTTTCCATTTTTAAGTTGCAAATATTTGTATTGCAGATTTAGTAATATGTTTATGACGATTGTAGATAAAATGATAAGATACATGCAAAATAAAAATAAAAACTTTAAAAAAGTCTCTTTATCTTTTATATGATTTACACTTCAACCTAATCAGCCTAAACTTATTTCTAAGTCTAACAAAGTACGAAGTTTGGTGAAATTCCGTGCATTAGTTTTATAGATCTGACTATTGCTAAAATCTTGCAAATCCTGAAAAATGTAGCGTAGTAGCGTCATCTGTTGGGCGATTTACACCAGCAGCTAATCAGCAACAACTTATGTGAAAGTCTAACTGAATCTGAAGTTTGATGAAAATCCGTGCATTACTTCTTGAGATAGATCTGTTGCGAAAATCGTGAAAAAAGCAGCATAGGCGGCCTCACCTGGTAGGCGATTTGCACGAAAAACTAATAAGCACCAATTTATATCAAGGTATAACTGAATCTGAAGTTTTATTAAATGCCGTGCCTTTGTTCTTGAGACAGAGCGCACACAATATTTTTGTCATATACAGACAGACAGGACAGACATTTTCCACAAATAGCCAAATAGTGTGCAGGACCATCTAAAACGTATAAATCCGTCCGAAACCGAAAGTCAAAAATTTTCACGAAGTCAAAATCTTATTCTAAAGAGAGAAGAAAAATAAAAATATGCCTTTGTAATAGATAGCAAATATTCTGGACAACAATATAGAATAAACAACCAAAAAAAAAAAAAAAAAAAACATGCATGAAGCATAGATTATGAAAAACTTTGCAACACATTCAAAATAATGTAACAAACTGCACTTAATAAGTTAAAATATTATGTATAATTCACCATAAGGAAACGAATAACACGTTTGAAAATAAAATCAGCTGTTCCCACCTACAATCGGAAAATTATTCGAAATCTTTAACCAGCCCTGTATCTGATATATCGATTTGTATCAATTAACTACACACATGCCAAAATTTATTCAGATTAGAAATACTTAGTTGAAAATTCCCCTTCGCCAGTTTCCGCTAATAAGGTGAATGGTAAGTGAATTCTTTTGTGCAGCCCTGTATATGAGGTATAGAATTTATGTACAACGAGTAACATGCAAAAAATTACTTAAATTTAAAAGCGCATGCCAAATTTTAAAACGCTCTTCCAGCACTTATTGCTCAAAGACAGTACAGTAACCGATTTCTTTTGTGTGTCCCTGTAAATGAATGACAAGTGCTATGAGTGTCCTATTCTATCTTTATCGTCTTGTAGTTAAATTCAGTTATTTATATCAATTTTAGTATGTTTGAAATAGTGTAACACCATTAAAATACACTGCAAAAAATTTTCTTCTATAGACCATAATGTAACGGAATTCTTTTAGGTGTTGAACGAAAGTAATGTAAACGAACTACTAATGCTACGCACTTCCTTTTCCATACCGAACATGCCATAATAAACCTCAATAATATATATGAATCCCATTATAGTACATTTACACGAATTAGAGCACGGACAGTCAGGCGGCAGATAGCCAGAAAATCTGAATTCATAAAAACTTTTAATCTTTGATAACGGTTATAATTTTCACAGTATTTGCATTGAAATAGCGTAATCTCATTAAAATACTCTTAAAACGATTTTTCTCCACATACCATAATGTAATGGAATTCCTTTGAGTACCCCTGTAAATGAACTATTAACCCAACATACTTAATATACAATACCAAACATGCTTTGGTAACCCTAAATAAATTTTATCAATTGCATGAAAATCCGTGCATATTTACGGCAGTTAGAGCGTGGACAGATGGACAGACGGCCATACGGACAGACCGAATGCACACTTTTCAACATTTTTCAACTTCGTTGGAAAATGTTAAAAATACTGGCTGAGCCATACCGTTGTCTAACCCCGTAATTAAAAGGTTAATATTGAATAAATTGTATAAATAATGTATCATTAAATAGTTTTTTATTTTTTAGTTTGTATGCTTAAAAAAATCAATATTATATCTTCAAGTTGCCCAAATGTAATGCACTTGTTACAAATTTATTATGTATATATATGAGAATATTCTAACATACATCGATGTTTTTCTTTTTATAAAGATATTTTTTAGGTGCGTTCGTAATTATATAAATACGTAGCACCTATAGTCGTCGTTCAGCCCGTCCGTCCGTCTGTCCGTCTGCATATAACAGAGCAAAATCTACCCATCCGAATGGTCTGAAATTTTAAATATATGATTGCTGCAAAATTTTGTCGAGACATTTCAAATTTTATGAAAATCGGATGCATAGTTTAATTACAGGGACATTCAAAAGATTTTCTTTACATTACGGCGAATGGGAAAAAATTATTGCAAGTGCATTTTAATGATGTTACAGTCTTCCGAATGGTCTGAATTTTTAAATATATAATTTTTGCAAAATTTTGTCGAGCCATTTCAGATTTTATAAAAATTGGATGTATAGTTTAGTTACAGGGACAGTCAAAAGTTTCCCGTTACATTACGGGCAATGCGAAAAAAATATTGCAAGCGCATTTTAATGATGTTACAGACTAAATATTGATATGCACTTATGAAGTGCAACAAAATATACATTCAGTACAATATGGGGTGCAAAAAATATTTATAAAATTAGTTATAGTACGAACGCACCTCATTTGCCACGTTTGACGAGCAATTTCCTACTTGTTTTAAATAATATCATAATACGAAATGCAATATTTCACCTTGATTCAAATATAAAATATTATATGAACTTTAAAACGTTCAGTGTTTTACTTGAGGAAAGTGACGTATTAAAGCTTATGGTACAGCAGTTAAATATTTTCTTCTACCCAAACTTAATCTGAAATATTGTAACTTCGACAGAATGATGTAATAAAATAGATAGAACTGCAGTTAATAATATTTTTTTTCTCTAATTAAGTTCAATCCAAGAAACTGCAACTTCTACTTTCAACTCTAGTAATTATTGGCTCTCTCATTTTCGAAACAAAGTGACGTGTTTGCATAAATAACAAGCAATTAGTTATTAAAATATTCTCTGATGAAGAACTTGAAAAAGCTTGAAAGTACTAAGAAGTTTTAAATAAAATGTATATTTTTAACTTGTAACATCTCTTTTATTATTTTAGTCACCTTTTATGTAAAACAGTAAACTTTTTAAAGTTCATATAATATATTTTATACTTTTACCATTTTACAGTATTTTTACTTTCATCTATTTCAAAATCGGAAAAATATATATAATAATTAATAATAAAAAAAAGTCGTCCAACTTTCATATTCCTAAACAGCTATACATCGAAGTAAATAAAAAATTAATGCTATACGTCTTTCCCTCTTTTTCCACACTTGTTATATCAACCAATTCAAGACAAGTCCCTAAAGGTTTAAAGCCATAATTCTCATTTTTAAAAAGAGGCTTTTGATCGAAGATTTCCTAGATTTATCACACTTGACTAATTTGTCGCTGTGAGAAATTAAAATGCTTATTTTTTAAAATGTAGTGTTTGAAGAATTTAGCAAATAAGACATATAGTATATATAACGAATTTTCAGAATTTAATATGTATCTGAATTTTACGTGTATAAGTAAGTTTTTCATTTCCGATAAAATATTTAAGTATGCTTTTTCTAAAAGTTTACGCTGTATTATAGTACAATACTTTGAAATTTCCAAAAGAATGAAATTAATTTATTCCTTATTTAATTTCCTTAAAATTTCCTTAAAAACTCATTAAAAGATAATGCATTCTTAAGAATAATGCATTCTTAAATAGTTGATGCTTTTTTCAAGCCTTTTCCAAAAGAAAAAGTGTTTTAAATATTTACCTTACGAAATAGAATGAAAAATATAAATAGTGAATTCTCAAACAATTTTTTTTATGCCAGTTGTTTAAATATTTTTATTATTAAAACATTAAATCTCTCAGATAAATCAATTTATTTTCTAATTCAATATATGGTAATACGTTAGTAGTGCAGACCGGGGCTAGTAGACGCAGTTTTTAGTTATAGATTTTTATTATTTTTTTTTTGTTTGAGTTTTTAACAAATTTTAACTACACTTTTAAAGAACATGCATTTGGCTATAAATACCCGGAGTTTTGAGTTTGTAGCTTTTGTAGTTTATGTTTAGCGGAAGCCTAAAGTAAAAGGAAAATCGTGCGCCAACCTACCCCGTCACGGGGCAAGTTGTCTATACCTTTGGGCTAAGTTGGCACTCTTTATAAAAAATTAAATGAAACTCAAATATGACACGCAGTTAAGAGAAATCAATCTCATTATTACCAGTAAGTGTAAACAAAGGCGTTATCGCCGTACAATGTAAATTCTTAATAATTTAGAATTTACATTGCACGGCGATAACGCGTAGGCGATTAATTGTAGGCGATCTCTATAATTATTATAGAGACATAAAAATAATGACTAAAACATTAACATTGAGTAACTTCTATCCTACTCGATATCATCATCAGAGTTATAGATCTCAAAAATAAATACAAATCCCTGCCGGCCCGGCCTACAGGCAGAGGTAGATTTCGAAATTAAGTATACTAATTTCACCAACAAAAACTAAATCATTATTAGATATAAATATACCAATAATAATATACAGATAATAATATACCACTTTAACAGTTTTATATGTCTGCTTTTGACGAGTTTTTATTTCCTTTTTATAACTATACATGAAATAATTTAACATAATTGAAATACGCCGGAAAAAATTCCCTACACCCCTATATCATTTTGTAACGGAATCCTTTTGTGCGGCCCTGTAAATGAGTAATAACTATTCCTTGCGCCGCATATTCTACAGAATGCATATTTTAGTACACTTGATAATTACTTATCAATTTTATTATGTTTGAAAGCATGTAACGTAATTAAAAATCATTTTAAACGATTTTTTCCCATAGGCCGTAATGTAACGGAAAACTTTTGATTGTCCCTGTAAATGAACTAAACGTGCTATAAACTTCACTTGAAATAGGGTTCGTGCTATGGTAGAGGTTACTAACATAAAAGAATTTCAGAAAGATCCGAGTATATTTACGGGAGTTAGAGCGCGGACAGACGGTCAGACAAACCGAAGTCATAAACACTTTTCAACTTTGTTGGAAAGTGTAAAAAATAGTCAAATTTGTACCAGAAAGTTTCGCATTCTTGGGAGAAAAAAAAATCCCTACCGGCCCGGCCTGCAGGCAGAGGTAGGTTTCGAAGTTAAGTATACTAATTTCACCAACAAAAACTAAATCAAGATTAGAGATAAATCCACTTTAACAATTTTATTTGTCCGCTTTTGACGAGTTTTTATTTCATTTTTATATAAGAGCTGTTTTTATGAGATTCATGTTAAAACGGTATTAAAAAAAAAATACTTTTCCATGCTCAACAACTCGAAATTTTCTGGCAAATTTTCAGATTCATTTTTAATATAAAAAAAATGAAACTTACTGGCGTAATTTTTGAAAAGATTTATAAGCGACCTGTATTTTTATTTTTCTTTCAATTAATTAAAACTTGATTAATAAACAATTATTTTCTCAGTAGGGCAATATTTTTCGTTTCTAACACAATCGTTTCAAAATGCTGTTCAAAATTCTGTTCAAAATTCAAAATTCTGTTCAAAATTCAAAATTCTGTTCAAAATGCCCACTTTGACATCATTTTTTGAACTATATTCTGCCTCTATGAAAAAATCGATCATTACTGTACATTATAGAGTTTCTGAATAAGAGAATCTAGCAATTGGATGCGTTTGAGATCAAAAATGAATTTAAAAATGAGTAAGAAAATAGACAGTTTGGATTTGAATGCACCCTTAATAAGATGATTTTTTTCTTCAACCGCTATGCATTTTTAATTTGTTTTTGCTGTAAGAATTGGCCCTATCAAAAACGTGTCTATATAAATGTTGAAGACAATATTAAGAAGATATATGATAAATTCATGGAGATTTTATATATTGTGAATTGACGGAGTTATGAAAATTTTTCTTCTTCAACCTCCCTTTTTTGTTTTTGTTTTTGTTTTCGTTTTCGTTTTTTTTTTTTTTTTTTTTTTTTTTTTTTTTTTTTTTTTTTTTGGTACGAATTGGTCCTATCAAAAACTTGTGAATATAAAAGTTGTAGATAATATTAAGGAGATGTATAATAAAATTATTGGATTTGATATCTTGAGAATTGACGAAGTAAGGAATTTTTTCTCCCAAAAACCCTGTTTTTTGCGCCCCTTGAGCGTATTTTAAATTTTATCAAAAATCTGTGATGCATGAATTTTTGGCGCTATCTTTAGAAGTAATAAAAACTTTAAACTGATTTGATATGTACAAAAATTAAGAAGTTATGGTGGTTTTTTCGGTTTTCACAAAACCCCTCCCTATTTCCATCCCCTTTGTCCGCTTTTGCCCATTAACGAACTTGACCGAGATTTTATGTCCCTTGATTTTATGTATCAGTTTGGAAGAGATTTGTGCAGAATTGCTGAAGTTATCGTGTCCAGAAGAAAGTGATAACACAATTGCTTCGTGAAATTCCGTTCAAAATGCCCACTTTGACATCATTTTTTTAAATATATTCTGCCTCAATCAAAAAATCGACCATTGCGGTACATTATATAGTTTCTGAATAAGCGAATCTACCAATTAAATGCGTTTGAGAGCAAAAATGAATTTAAAAATGAGTCAGAAAATAAGCAGTTTGGATTTGAGTGCATCCTTAATGCAATGATATTTCCAACACAATCCGCTTCGGGAAATTCTGTTCAAAATGCCCACTTTAACAGCATTTTTAAAATATATTCTGCCTCTATCAAAAAATCGACCATTACGGTACATTTTATAGTTTCTGAGTAAGAAAACGTACCAATTGGAAGCCTTTGAGAGCAAAAATGATTTGTAAAATGAGTCGGAAAATACGTAGTTTGGATTTGAATACACCTTTACTTAGATGATTTTTTTCTTCAACCGCTATGTATTTTTAATTTCTTTTTGCTGTAAGAATTGGTCCTATCCAAAACTTGTCTATATAGATGTTGTAGACAATATTAAGAAGATGTATGGGGCTGTTCAAATATTACGTAAGCATGTTTTTGACAATTTTTGATCCCCCCCTCCCCCCCCCCCACTTAGCAGTAATAATTTAATTTAAAAAATTAGGACACAACACAAATAAAAAAATCTTCTCGACTTAAAAATAATAATAAAAAAAAAAATGCTTGTTTTATTTCCTTACAATTCTATTTAAGAAAATTTCTTAGATCACAATTTAGAAGAACTTAGCCATTTGTAAAATTTAAATTTGAACATGCCCATATCTATTCTGATGCTTTCCATGGCTGCTCAAGCCATTTTTCCATATCTGTTATGATATTGGTTTCCAGTTTTACTTGATTATCTTCATCGCATTCTTTTCGAATGGAATCTTGATCAACTCCATCTTCATTGATCCACTCAACATCTCCCCTATCTTCCACGAATTTTACGAAGCACATAAGTTCATTTGCTCGACGAGCAGCAATTCTCAATGGTAGTATAAGGCAGGCCTTCTCGCTTTTTTCACTGTGTTGAATTTTTTTGTGTCTGTGTTGACTTCTGAGATGCATGATATTGGCCACAACTTTCACAAGTTCTTGCGAATAATTGCAACTTTGTGAAAGGGCACAAATAATCATACAGCATCTTTAAAAATCCCTTTGCTGTAATATTCAGATTTAAGGCCAGACGGAGACTTAAATCTATAAATTCCCCCTCTTCACTTGCAATGATGTCATTTGACGATTGTATCATTTTAATTGGAGGAGGAATAAATCGCCTTTTTAATATACGAAATAATCCACTACGTGCAGGAGAGCAACAATTCTTTTCTTCGCATTTTACAATTTGCAGCAAGTATTGACTTTCTTGTACGTGCTTCGAATACCAATCCAAGTCATAACCAAGAGAATCTGGTACGCCTGAATCAACATATGTGGCAGTAACAGGATAACCGTCAATGTTTAATGAGTTCCAGATATCTGCGAGAGTGTTACCAGCATATGCAAAGTTATTTTGCTCCATTTCTTCATCAAAAGTGCGATTGTTCTCATGGAGATGGGAACCATAATGGTTATGAGGGTGTATAAGACCAGACAGTTCTCGACTGAGTGGTGCCATTCACCTTTCTACTCAATTATATGCACTTCTTCCAGGACCATTGCACGCTATGAAAATTCCATCCAAATTATGCTTTTTGAAATGGTTAATAGCAAACAATATAACTTTCTGGTAGCTGGGATTCTCGTCTGGACCTCCATCAACCGTAACTGTGATTACAGGTTTGATGAAACCCTCTTCTGTTTTCACTAATTTTTTAAAGTCTTTGAGTATTAATAGAGTTTCAAAATCCTGAGCATGAGTATTTGCTGTGGAAGAACTGTGTTTCCCATTTCTTATGACTATAAACGTTGGACCAGAATAACCTATGGCTTTACTTTGACCTGCCATGCCAGGAACAATCACAATACCAGCGTAAACAGATGGGATAAGTTTGTGGCGTTCAGCGATGACCCAATCGTGGTCGTGTAAGGATACACGATACTCCATATGCATCAGTATCGGAGCCTGATTATTGGCTGCTGTAATCCCCAAAGGTACACGCTCTTTGTCATCCTGTGAAAGAAGAAACACTTGCATGGGTAAAAGAATTGGAGCTAAAGTTCCTAAATAGCGGATGAATGTTACTGCAAATTGGGTATCAATGTGAGATTGATGATAAACAGCCTGAGCCCAAGAAAGTTTTATCGGCACTGTGGGAACATGTCTTCGACCCTCGATGGTTGAGAAATTTTTTTGGAAGCAAACGAAGATATGTTCTACTCTTGCTTATTGCAAAACCAACCTTTTTCAGTTCTGCAGTCAAGTCATCGATAGTTTTGACACTTCGTATTGACTCGCTTCTTCTTTTTGCATCTGCAGCGCTTCCAACAATAGCTATGTCTGTTATTGCCTTAAGCAATAATGGTTGATCTACATTTAAACTTGGTCTTCCTACTGATTCCCTCAAAGCTAATTTTTTTAAAATGTCTGTATTATCATGGAAGATTTCTTCAAGCTTTGTTCCTTTGGTGGTTCGATGTCTTCTTTGGTATTCAACATTTTGTCGTTTCCTTTTTAAGGATTGTTTTTCTTTTTTTAGATCACTGGAAAGCTTATTTATCTGTTTTTGAATTTTAGATACAATGTTTTCAATTCAATTGGATTACATTTCATTTTTAGTAAGGTACAAAATTTGAAAACAGTTAGAAGATTATCTGCTACAAAACTTATCCCCCAAAACTTATTAACTTAAATATTTTTCCCCTAGGGATGCTTTAATTTTCGGGTTATTTGAAAAGAAAAATAAGGTCATATTTAAAAAGTAATAACTCGTGTTTTGACATTTCCTTGGTCTTTATTTATTGCCATACTGACCATGTTTCGCCAAGGCTACACGGTCATTTTATCTTATCTATCTTTTTTCCAATTTTTCCAATTAATTATGTAAACTTAATGTTATGATAAAATATATTTTAAATTTTAAGAATAAATTTATTATAATTACCTTACAAAATGTTCAAGAAAGACTGATTTCTTTTTGTATTGCCTTACGCAGTTCGTCCTCAATTCTGTTTAGCACCAATACCTCTAACTCTTTGTCAGTTTTATAAGACTTTTTGTACTGCCGCCACACATCATGAGTTTTACATTGGATATCCTTCAAAGGTTTATCTGATGCAGACTTTTTGAAACTTTCAGAAAGTTTTTTTACACAAGATTTCTCGAAATGAAGCCATATTTCTGATTTTATTTATTTTAAACACCACTACACTACAATACTGAGAGGTTTTCAAAACTTACGCGACACCAGGCAGTAGAGCAGTCGGTCACTATGGTTATGGAGTTCGACCACTTGACAGAGGAGGTGTGGAAACAAAGAAGATGGAATTTTACTTACGTTTTGGAAGCTTTCCCGGAAAACTCATATTGTCACAATAAAACATATCGCATCGATCCATACCATTCCACTATTCTATTTTCACAATTGGAAATAGCAGTAAGTTCTCAGAGATTATAAGACCCATGCATCAAACATGAACAGTCATTTCTAGATAAAAGAGATCGTTTATGTTTTCCTTGTGCGGTTAAAATAGCTGACATCAGCGCTTCAAGTTTAATATTCTTTTGCTAATTCTTTTTTTCAATTTGAAATTTTTAATAATTTTTTTTTACAAGTTAAGAGATTTTGAAAATGTCTTACGTAAGCTTCATTCAACCCCCCCCCCCCTCCCCCCTTGTCAGCAAAAATAAGCAAATCGGTAACCCCCTCCCCCCCCCCCCCTTAGGTGCTTACGTAATATTTGAACGGCCCCTATGATAAATTCATGGGGATTTTATATCTTTTGAATTGACGGAGTTATGGATTTTTTAGTTCTTCAAACCCCCTTTTTGTTTTCGTTTTTAATTTTTTTTTTTTTTTTTTTTTTTTTTTTTTTTGCGGTACGAATTGGTCCTATCAAAAACTTGTGAATATAAAAGTTCTAGATAATATTAAGGAGATTTATAATAAAATTAATTGGAATTGATATCTTGAGAATTGACGAAGTTATGAATTTTTTTCTCGCAAAAACCCTATTTTTTGCGCCCCTTGAGCCCATTTTTAACTTTATCAAAAATCTGTGATACATAAAATTTTGGCCCTATTTTTAGAAGAAATCGATAAGATTAACACAGAATGTAGACGGAACTTCAAAATTTTGTATACATACGTCATAGATGTTTTATGTGACTTCCCTTGGTCACACTAACAATATCTAGGCAGTAGTCCATTTCACGCCATACACTCTGAAGCATTTGTTCAGTCACCGACCAAGCGCATTACAAATCTATACTTTGAGTTCTTCAATTGTTTTGGGCATGGGAGGCACCCTGTCTTTCACATAACCCCACAGAAAAAAATCGGCCATTTTTACCGTCATAATTGGTCATTTTAACTAATGAGACGGCTTCAATGAACAGGTTTCTTGTCGTTGCAAAGTTTCAAATCGTGCATGCGTAGGCTTCCGCTTCACTGCACTTGCCTTACATAAAGAAATTTTGACGTTCCGTATACATTCTGTGTTAATCTTATTGATAAATTCGTTTCCATTAAATAATTATAGCCGTTTGTAATCGCTATATTCATTTTGACTTAGCCTGTACATATATATATATATATATATATATATATATATATATATATATATATATGTATATATATATATATTCCTCTCATAAGCTTAAAACATTCTGGCGAATTCACAAAGTCATTTTTAAGCGTGAAAGCATGAAATCTGCAGGCAAGGCTATTGAAGGGATTCGAAATCGAACAGCGTTTTACTGTTTTCTATAAATGCATTACATCTTGATTTACAAGCGACTGTTGTCTGATAACTTGTAGAGAATTTTATACTATACAATATTTTTAATAGATTCAAAGAGCATTTGAAGCATAGGAAACAATTTTGGAAAGGTGTTTTTCTCGTTTTCGACAGAGGGTCAAAATCTCGGCCTTTTTCACCGCTTTCTACCGCCTGAACCTTTTGTCAGAAAATTAAAGTTATTTTTGCATTATTTAGAAAATAAAGTCCACTTTCATTTTGTAATTAGGGTTTTTCTATAAAACGCATAGTTTTCGAAAAACCGAAGATAAAAAGGGCTTTTCTCTCGTTTTGAATCAAAGGTCAAAAAATCGCCTTTTTTTTCAGCGTGATCTAGCGCCTAAACTTTTTGTTAGAAAATTAAAATTATTTTATGAATTTTGTATAAAATAGTCTACTTGAATTTTGTAACTGGCTTTTTTTCGATAAAATGCATAGTTTTCGAGAAATCGGGGATGGGCGAGGGTTTTTCTCTCGTTTTGGCCAGAAGGTCAAAAAGTTGCCTTTCTTTAGTGCGCTCTAGCGCCAAAACCATTTATCAGAAAATTAGAGTTAATATATGAATTTTATAGGACATTTTGTCTACTTTAAATTTGTAATTAGGTTTTCTTCAATAAAAGGAACGGTTTTCGAGATATAAGCAAAAAACTGATTTTCCTGACCTTTGACCTTGAATATCTGACGACTCCTACACGAGATTTTATAAGACTTTTCAGCTAACTTTTAGAACGTCAAAACAAAGCTTTTTGCAAATTTTCCGCTTGCTGTCTTTCATTCCGAGGTTTGCCCTTTTTTACACTTTATTTGACTGGACTAATATGGGGTAGGTACAGTTAATCATACACTAAGAAAAACTGCACAAGTTAAAAAACAATTATTAAGATAAGTATTAGAAATTAGGAAAAGAATGAAGCAACAAAAAATTACTTATGAGGGCAAAAAACAAAAAAATCGTAATAAATGGTCACTACACGTAGGTAATGGTGCAAAACTACAATGAAGATTGTAAAAAGCAGGAAGAAAGGTACTCTGTGACTGGTTGCGCAATCTATCCACAAACAGGTGATTTATGAGGACTGCAGCCTTGGTCTCCCCTATATCTCCGTCATTCTGTTGCAATATTTTACGAAATATTGTGAATACTACTATACTTCACTATTATAATTCCTTTTCATTTCAAAAATAGAAATTTTTTAAAACATTGAAAGAAACAGAAGTTATGTCTTAAAAAAAAAAAAAATCTTTTTAGCAACAGCATTTCGAGAAAATTAAAAAATCGATTCAGGGATTTTAATACCCTTTCATCATTAATCGACCCAGTTTGGTTCAGGTGCTTGTAATCGGATAAAAATGGTCGCATGATTAGAAGCTCAGGACACGCACTTGCGGATACTCGACGTCGCACAAGGCTTATTAGCCCCCGATATGCTATTTCTTTCAGGCAATAATTAAAGTGTCGTCACTTATAAAAAACGTTCCGTTACATAAGCCAGTCGTAAAAGAATCAGATGTGTTATTGTACAGTTAAATACTGATAATCTTTAATCCAATTTTTTAAAACTTCTAAGCATCGCACATTTTCAATTTTTACACCGTTGTATAGGGGGGGGGGGGGGGGAGTACTACTTTTAACTGCATGAAACTGAACGAATACTTTTAACTGTTTGAAAAAACTGAATCTCAATTTTTGTAGATTTTAATGCCATTCTGTAATGCTGGCAAATGTCGTTTCTTTAATGGTAATAAAATCCTTTTCATTATAATTTGGTAAATTGTGCATAGTTAAGTGATCTGTCAATTTTTTGAGCATTTTTGTAAAACCTTGCAGTTAAAGACCCGTTTACAGGGTACAAAGTAAAGTCAGAATACGTCCAAATAATGTTTGAATTGATAATACAAAATTTCTTGAAGTAATATAGATATTACTTCATACGAAATCTAAGCCGTATCATATGAGAGAAACTGCACACTTAAAAAAAAAACGAAAAAAAAAACGGACTAAAATACGGAAATAGTACTGGCAATGGTTACGCCAGTACTATTTCCGTATTTTAACGGAACTTTTTCCCCGTAAATTACAGAAAAATTTTCGTTTTTCTGGAATTTACAGGGAAAAAGTTCAGTTAAAATGCGGAAATACTACTGGCGTCTCGATTGACAGTACACTTTCCGTATTTTAATCCGTTTTTTTTCCTTACAGCGCAGCGTCCCCCTGTGTCCTCTTTTACCGATCGTAAGTAACTTCTAAATATTCCATAATTTTTATTTTTACTTCATCGAAGAGTGCAAAAGTAAAGGTAAGATGGTGCACTACTGCGCAATTTAGCTATTTCATTAAATAACAATAAATGAAAAGATTCAAGGGATGAAGTTATGCTTTATTTATAATCTTAGATTATTAAGTTATCAAAATAATTGCATTCATCAACTTGCAAGAAACAATTTGGTACTATTTGCATAATGATTAACCTGCTAAATGCGCACTCTTGAACAACAATTGAGGACAAGCCTGCGCAGTCAATTGTGGAAGAGTGCGAAATATAAAAAAAAGCATTCCAATTACAAACGTCACATTCGTAGTGACCCTGACCTGCGTTGTCAGTGCACTGTTCGTGCCACCAGTCTCTGCAACAAATGCACTCGATCCATTCCTCTACAATTGGTTCTTTATAGATTTCTGAGCACCCTGGCTATATCTACGTTTTTCTTTACCATAAACTTAACATGTCATCACCCAGATAGCATGAACATTAGCAGCAAGTTTGATTTTTTCAGATATTATGTTGCGTGACAAATTTGAATTGAGAAATTCGCAGCAAATCTCCCGCAAGGTATTCCATCCCCTACTTGCATGAGTAGTTTGTTGTGAAAGTGATGGCAAGACTGTCTTTAATTCACGAAAGTGTCGAAAGCAAAAAATCCCTCTACTGACAGAATAAACAATCAGCTCATACGCAGAAATTGCAGAAATATTATTCAGTATGCACCGCTTTTTCTAAATGCTATACTTATCAAATACAAAAATTGCTCGAATTGCAAAGTACAAATATCACCTTAACTTGTTTATGGGGATAAAACCGATGCATGCACCTTCTGGCGGTGTGTTGGCTTCAATAGATCTGGTCAGGTCTATAGAGCCCCTTCGACAGGGTTAAACATATAGTATAACAACTGTAAATAGCTAGTATGGCATGAAAAGATTACTACTTTGCAGTATTTTTAATTACTTGTTTGCCGTTAATTTGCAATAAATTTGATACAGCATGAATTTAACTTGTACGAAAAGGTAACTGAAAGTTCAAAGAGTGGTGACTTCGGCGTTTGCGTTATCTTGCTGCAGTCTCGTTATGAACTTCCAGTCTTGTCATGCTGAGCTTACTGCAACTTTCCAGGTTTTCAAAGCAAGGCTGCTGCAAATTTTCTGAAAATTAAAAATTAAAAATGCTATCTGGGCTGGTCATATTCACTTTTATTTTCACCATAAACTTATCATGTCATCACATCGTTTGCATCTTCAGAAGAATGCAAAACCATGTTTTAGGATTAGATATTCGCTCTGCGTACTTTCGTACACCCCGCATTATTGCACCACTTTACCCTACTTAGGGATAGAATTTGCTGGAAACCTGAAGCTCAGTTTAGTGGCTTTTTTATTAATTCCCAAGCATGATTTGTTTAACCACTTCACCGGCGAAGGGTATGGGGAAACAGTGCTTTTACCCCCGAGTTATCTCGGGGCAGCCGGTGAAGTGGTTAAGAGTGTGTGGCGTGACGGGCAAGGCCATAACTTTGAAATGCAGACATAATGGAGTTTTAGGTTTCAAAATAGTGTTCATTTAAATCTAATTGGATAAGGAAGTGGGGAATAATCTTAATCTGTCTAATTCTACGATCCACTAACGGTAACCTAACTATTAGGTCAACAATTGCAAGATTACTACAATCAAAACTCACTTATATGTCGAAGGTTTGTTACTTTAACGACAGTCTCAATCAGTCAAGCAAGATTACTACATTAAAAACTTACTTACATGTTGAAGGTTGGTTCTTCAACGATAGTCTCAATCAGTCAAGCAAGATTACTACATTCAAAACTCATTTACAAGTTGAAGGTTGGTTACTTCAACTCAATCAGTCAAGCAAGATTACTACATTCAAAACTTGCTTACACGCTGAAGTTTGGTTCTTCAACGACAGTCTCAATCAGTCAAGGAAGATTAATACATTCAAAACTTAAATGTTGAAGGTTGGTTACTTCAACGACAGTCTCAATCAGTCAAGAAAGATTTTCGACTACAGAAGAAGTTCACAACACACTTCATACCCTAGGACTGTAAGAACTAATAATTTATTATATCACTCACATAAAAAACTCAAAAAACTTGCGAAGACAAATCGCCATTTTATAGCACAAACTCACTCGTCGAACTGTACACTCTCGAATTCAATTCTACTTTTTTCACAGATGACGCTCTTCAACAGCGCTTGCCATTAAGTGCGGAACAAAGATACTACATCAAAACTCACTTACATGTTGAAGGTTGGTTATTTCAACGACAGTCTTAATCAGTCAAGCAAGATAAATGGTGCAACAAAATAGAATCTCGTAGAAATGCAAATGTCATTAAAAATAGCACCCAGTGGTCGCTGCTTCAATCTATTTAAACACAAATTAATTGTTTGTTTTTTTTTTTTTACCAAACTGGAAACTCCACTCTGATTAGTTCGATACGTTTTGAACTCGCACGTCATGTCGCGGAAAATACTTCACTTCTAGTTGAGTGGTCTAACTTTCCTTCACGAGATAGAAATCGAGCTAAGATCGCCTGGTACAAATTGTTGACGCTGCTTTTATAGTCAAAAGATTGACCAACGTAAATATATTTGCATAAAATCACCGCAGAAATATCTACCTGCAGATTCTGAGTCACAAACACAGTTCGGAAAATTAAAAGAATAGAAAGTACAAATATCGCTTTTGCTCATATCGATTAATACCAACAAAACTCTCACTACTGGAAAACTGGGATTCCTTTTATATGAGAGTTGCTATTCCACTACGTGTGAACAGATGTATATTCTTATGCAAAGTTTGTTTTTACTAATTGAACATTAACTAGGACTGAGTAAGTAATTAGTGCAGTGTTACTGTGAATGGCCACGAAAAATTAACTCCCTCACAGACAAGGCCGTGTTAATACGTTCTATAAGCTCCAGGTTTCACTACAATACTAGCAATATTTAAAGTAATATAATTCTATTGATTTAATGTATTTTTAATATATTGACCAATGATTAACACTTCCAAGGATTGCATTCATCTTGGTTATTAAGTTTTTTTTTTATAAAAGTTTGAAAGAATCATCTTTTTTAAGCATTTAAAACGAAATGCAGAGAAAACAACATTACAATTTGCCCTTTTCCAAGACTGTCAGAGGGTTAAGAAACCCATCAAACATAAGATCAGATTACCATATAAGATACCGCACTTTAATGCTAACACAGTGTTGACAGATTGGATACTTTTTTAATTCAGATTATTTGACTGTCACCACTTTTTTTCAAATATTATTTTTTAGATTTTTTTAATCTATTTTAAAATAGACCGACAATTTTCATTTCAAAAGATCGATGACAATCAACAATCTGGGGACAAAAATGTCCCCAATCTGACGACACGGCGCTAACATAAAATATGTCAAAGAAAAGAGATTTCATTTTATGTTACGTAAATTTTATATCAAGTTAAATTCAATTGGTTAAAACATATGTTTCATCGGAATATATTCGAAATTGTGTTTTATTTTTATTATTATTTTATTTTTTTATTATTATATTTTATTATTTATTTATTTATTATTACATATTATTTCCACACTGGATAGTATCGGATAACAAATGATATTTCGAAACATATTACATACACTTAGGTTACAATGCACTGTAACACATCTAATTCCAGATAGCGGATATTATTAAAATGCTTCTATAAGCATCTCGGTCGATATTGTTGGTTGTTCAGGACATTCTTCAAAAGCCATATAAAGGATTAATCTGAAATGAAATTGTTTGCTGACATATTTTGGAATATAATGCTTGATAAATTCTATGGTATTATATGAGTTTGCGGCCAAGTTTTGCATAATGGATGTGATAGAATTATTATATGTTTTAAATATGTAATATAAATTACTGTAATAAATTTTACTATTATTAGCGAATTTATATCAGTCATATGAAAAGGTATTAAGTTGAATGTAGAATTCCGCATACAAATATCCCTAAATAAATGTAACATAGATTAATTCATATATATATATATGTGTGTGTATAGTTTGTAAAATCAATTGCTGTATAATTAAAAAAAATAAAATAAAATATATGAAATAAAAGGGCAATTTTAAATAAATATCGTCTTTTTTTGCAATTTGAGGTACTTTTTTTTTCCTCCCCAGGAAAATACTACTAAGAAGATTAGTATATATTTTGTAAACAATGGATAACTACAACGACAGAAAGAGTTAAATTTAATTTAGCTAAAACGATAATTTTGATTTTGATTTTAAAAGTTGGACAAGTCATTTTGTAAAAAGAGAGAGAGAGAGAGAGAGAAAGTAAAAAAAAAAATGTTAAAGATAAATTTTATTGCAAATTAACATAAATCGTATGTTTTTAATCAATTTACCATGAATATATTTTCATATTAGTATAAATTTAAGAAGTATATGAAATGAAAATTTCAGTCAATGAAAATTTCTGCTATTTCAGTAATTCTTTGGTAAAGAGTATATCAAATGGATTGATTTTGAATAGATGTAAGTCCACTTGGAATAGAATTCTTTTTATTAAGCACAGTATTAACAAACACAGTAAACTAAACTAACTAGTACAGAATTACCACCCAGTTAATTACCCAGGGAAAAATAAGATGAATAAAACAGAGATTAACCACGAGATACAGAACTTTTACGCTATCATAAAATCTGCCAAAGAAAAGATAGATTTTATTTTGGACATAAAATTAATACTATAAAGTTAAGTTCAATTAGTTAAAACATCGGAATATATTCGAAATTGTTTTTTAATTTTATTACTTATTTATTTATTATTACATATTATTTCCACACTGGATAGTATCGGATAACAAATGATATTTCGAAACATATTACATAAACTTAGGTTACAATGCACTGTAACGCATCTAACTCCACATAGCTGACATTATTAAAATGCTTCTATAAGCTTCTCGGTCGATATTGGTGATTGTTCAGGACATTCTTCAAAAGCTATATATAAAGGATTAATCTGAAATGGGATTATTTGCTGACATATTTTGGAATATAATGCTTGATAAATTCAGTGGTATTATATGAGTTTGCAGCCAAGTTTTGCATAATGGATCGGATAGAACTATTTTATGTTTGAAATACATAATATAAAATACTGTAATAAATTTTACTATTATTAGAGAACTTATATCATTAATATAAAAATGATGAAAAGGTATCAAGTTGAATGCAGAATTTGGCGCATAAAAATATGTCTAAATAAATATAACATGGATTAATATATATATATATAGAGAGAGAGATAGATAGTTTGTAAAATCTAGTGCTGAATAATTAAAAATATATATAAATAAGATATGTGAAATAAGGGACAATTTTAAATAAATATAGTCTTTTTTGGAATTTGAGATACATTTTTTTTTCTCAGGAAAACACTACTAAGAAGATTAATGATTAGGATTAACATTATACGATTAAGATTAGAAGATTAGGATCAGACTTTGTAAACATGTGATAATTACAACAATGGAAAAAGTTAAATTTAATTTTGCTAAAACAATAATTTTGATTTTGATTTAAAAAAAAGTTAAAGATCAATTTTATTGCAAATTAAGATAGACCGTATGTTTTTAATCAATTTACTATGAATATATTTTCATATCAGTATAAATATAAGAAATATAAATTTCAGCTATTTGAGTAATTTGTTGGTCAATGATGTATCAAATGCATTGATTTTGAATAGATGTTAATCCGATTGGAATAAAATTCTTTTTATTATGCGTAATATTAACAAACACAATAAACTAAAGTAACTAGTACAGAGTTAACACAAATGGCAGTTAATTACCCAAGAAAAAATTAGATGAATAAAACAGAGATTAACCAAGAGATACAAAACATTTACGCTGTCATAAAATCTGTCAAAGGAAAGAGAGATTTTCATTTTATGTTGGACATAAATTTTATATCAAATTAAGTTCAATTGGTTAAAACATATGTTTCATCGGAATATATTCGAAACTGTTTTTTAATTTTATTATTTCTTTCTCTCTTTATTATTACATATTATTTTCACACTGGATTGTATCGGATAACAAATGATATTTCGAAACATATTACGTACACTTAGGTTACAATGCACTTTAATGTAACGCATCTAATTCCAGATAGCGG
The DNA here is from genome assembly GCA_963932465.1 of Maratus speciosus. Lineage (NCBI taxonomy): Eukaryota > Metazoa > Arthropoda > Arachnida > Araneae > Salticidae > Maratus > Maratus speciosus. Next base: position 475,699,047 of record OZ010797.1, read on the forward strand.
ATATTATTAAAATGCTTCTATAAGCATCTCGGTCGATATTGGTGATTGTTCAGGACATTCTTCAAAAGCCATATAAAGGATTAATCTGAAATGAGATTATTTGCTGACATATTTTGGAATATAATACTTGATAAATTCAATGGTATTATATGAGTTTGCAGCCAAGTTTTGCATAATGGATCGGATAGAATTATTATATGTTTGAAATGTGTAATATAAATTACTGTAATAAATTTTGCTATTATTAGAGAACTTATATCATTAGTACAAAAATGATGAAAAGGTATTTTGAAAGCAGAATTCGGCATAAAAATATGCCTAAGTAATAACAACGTGGATTAATATATATATATATATATATATACAGGGTGTTCCGTTAAAGGGGTCCAATATTAATAGGGGTAATAGAGGAGATCATACGGAGCATAAATCAGTATATAATGCCTGGCCGGATCTCAATAATTTTCAAGTTACAGCAAATAGACTGAAAAATCGGAAATTTATAAAAAAACCCTCATTGCTAAACTATCGATAATGCTACGTAAAAACGAAGCACATATTTAGAAAGAGCAGAAAAAATCCTACGAAATGACATAAGTTGTTTTAGAATATTGAGAATTAATGGCGAGTTACAAGCTCTGAAACAGTGAAAAAATACAAAATCAAATATTTAGCAAAATAGTTAATCGTTAATTCCAAAAATGCAACTCTACCTACATCAAGGAAAATGTTATAAAATTTGGTCCATTCCGAAAGCTTTCGAAGAAGCTGACAATAAACCATATCAGTTTAATTGTATGGGAGAAATCAAGCAGTTCCCTAGTTACAACTCTGTACTGTTGCACGCTCGGAAAGGGCGAAACTCCGCCCATGACGATTGTAAACACCCCGTTTTAATATCTTTCAATTATACAGGGCATTGATGCAGGGAAACCTCGACATGTACGAACACCTGCAATGGAAGAAGATGTACTGAATATTTTTAAAGATAACCCCTCCACGAGTACACGAGCTGCTGCGTCTGAAGTCGGTGTTTCTCACCAAAGTGTGTGGCGTGTTCTGCGTGCAGAAAACATGCACCCCTTTCATGTGCAGCGGGTACAACTGTTATCAGTAACAGATTGTGCTCAGCGGACAGAATTCGTACGCTGGTTCCTGACTATATTAACATGGAAAATACAGTAGTTGCGTAAAATTAACAGCACAATGTACTGGCAATTTGGACGCATTTTTTTATAGCACAAATTGCCAGCACATTGTGCTGTTAATTTTACGCAACTACTGTATTTTCCATGTTAATATAATCAGGAAACCAAAGAAAGATACAGCACATTCACTGTGATCGAGTTTGTACGCGAGATGAACAGTGCTTTGTACTGTAAAAATGTTTTTTACAGTGTGGACATTCAAAAGCAGAAATATTTCGAGTATGATAATTTCTTCTCCCTTGTCACTACAAGCGCTGCGATCGTCATCGCATCACCATTACGCTCTACGTTAATGTCATATATTGTAAATTGATCTATGGCTTTAGATAACCTGTTCGGCAATTTTTTAAAGCTATATTTCAAACTATAAAACAAATAAATAAATAAAAAGCTAACAGTAATTTCCTACGATCGCTTCACCGACTGAGTGTAATTGAAAATATGAAGAGTACATTAATTACTTTACCTTGATATTCAGCTTGAGATATAATCTATCAGCATAGATCAAAGTTTGTGCGAATTTTTATAAAAAAGCTAAAATCATTAACAACAATTTTATGCACAAATAACGTACAGATACGACTAAAAAATCCCATACGATCGTTTCGAGGATTCCTGGATCCCCTTCCTCAGTGAGAGAGAGAGAGAATTAAAATGGGTTCGAAGAACTCCTCGGTTATAGCCCCGAGAACTGGCTTATGGACTGATTGAAAAGGCGAAAACAAGAGTCAAATTAAAGAAATGACGTAATGGACCAGAACCAACTGAAAAATCATGATAAGAATCAACTGCGGAAAGATGTAGTCAGTACAATTAATTTTCAATATAATCGAACAATCAGGCTGAAAGAACACCAGAATTATGTTAGAAAGCAGGAATTTGAGAAATCTACACTAGTGAAACATTGTTGGAATTCCAACCACCAGTTTAATTCTCCAGAGGCTAAAATTATTCAAAAATGTAACTCAGTTTTTGATCCAGACACTTATGAAGCTCACTATATTCATAAACATATTTCCTCCTTAGCGAATGATATGATCAGCACCCCTTTTCTTTCGCCAGTGTGGAGGGATCCTGCGCAGTGACTGCTTTTTTTCAGTTGGTTCTGGTCCATTACGTCATTTCTTTAAGATATATAAACTCTTGTTTTCGCCTTTTCAATCAGTCCATAAGCCAGTTCTCGGGGCTGTAACCGAAGGGTTCTTCGAATCCATTTCAATTCTCCCTCTGTTTTTTTTCTTTTTTCTCTCTCACCGAGGAAGGTATACCCAGAAATCCTCGAAACGATCGTATGGGATTTTTTTGTCGTGTCTGTCCGTTGTTTGCGCGTAAAATCGTTGTTAAAAATTTTAGCTTTTTTATTAATATAATCTATCAGTGTAAAATGATCGCTTAACTTTTTTAAGGCCGGGTAATTGGGCTTATGTAATACTGAATTCATATCAGAATTTTCTGAAAGCCTCTTGGTTGAAAATAAGGAAATGCAGTTTTATCAAAGTTTTTTTTTTTAATCAAAGTTACATTTTTTTTTCAACCAAAGGTATACAAGTAAAATTTCATTCAAAAATTCTGATACAAATCGTAATTAAAATTAAGAGGCTTAAATTATTTACAACCATCCTTCAAGAGATTAAAATCCTTTGGAAAAATTATTATAGTATCTTATTTACGTTGCTTGATTTTTTAAAAATATTAGAACCAGAATTTTTGAGCAAAATTTAGTTTTTATAATTTATGTGAAAAAAAAGTATAAATACAGCAAAAACGTTTAAATAAGTAAAAATGTTCAAATGCTATACGAGTGGGTGATGAAAAAAGATGTCTGTTATGGAGATGTTACTGTATATGTATTTATTTTCAAATAAAATAGTTCATAATTTCCGCTAAATTGTCAGTAACAGAATTACTTGCTTCTAAGTGATTTAATATGCTAACTGTCATCCACACGGCGGTTATTATTAGTGTTGCCAGGTGTTTCCGTAAATCGGGGCTCCAAAAGCTTCGGACACCCCTAATTTCTTACAGTTTATTTCGCCATATTTAATAGCAGAAAATACTACCTACAATTACACTGTTAAAATTTTTGCAGCATTCTGGCAGGTCATTCGACCGTTTTTTGAAAAAACGGTTTCATAACCATAATTTAACTATATTCTGACCATAAAATGGCCAATAATATGGTCAGAATAGTGTTAAAATTACGGTTGTGTAACCGTTTTCGGAAAAAACGGTCAAATGACCTGCCAGAATGCTGCAAATTTTTAACAGTGTAGATAAGGCAAATAAAATTATTTTAAAATACTTGTATTCAGAGCATTCGGAACCAACTCTCAACACTAGTCGTCATATATATTTTGAATGAATGCTCCATACGATTGCCGGAACTTTAGAATTCGTTTTGGAAATTTAGCACGTTTGCAAAGATTGCGTGATTAAAAAAAGCGAAGATTATTATTCGAAAATTTTGGTAGCTGTTTTTCACAGAAATAAGCGCATTAATCTGAATCATGTAATGCAATCCAGATTTGCAATGAATCAATGTACATATAGCACTTAACGTGTTAAAAATGACAAAAGATTTACTTTTTCTCTCTGGGTATCGAAAAACACTTTCCTAATCTTTAATTTTATAGTACGGTAATAACATTCGCGACGGATAGGCTCGTGGAAACCTCAGCGAATGTCAAAATCACGAATGTTGAGCCTGTATTCTTGTGCACAAAAGGGGGTCAAGTTTTAATATTTTGTTTTAATGGAAAAAAGCAATTTAAACGTAAAAATATATTTATTAACCACTAAAAAGCACATCCTTTCACTAAATTTGAATAATTAAAGCCATTTTAGTTGCTAGTTAATGGCTGAAAGAAATTATTGATAGATTGTTTGGAAGAACAGATCTCCTGTTTATGAATTTCCATATAAGGAAAAGTTGCGGTATCGATTTCTCTTTTATAAATTTAAGATTCCTCACCAGTAAACGATCGATTTCTCAACAAGTTACTGTTGAAGTTTTAAAATTTCCCATACACTTTTCTCAGAAAAATTTTCACTTGCAATAAAAATTTAGAATTTCGGAAAATTTAGATTTTTTTTTTTTTTTAACCATTTGGAAAAAAATGGTTATTGCCCTCGGTCAGGGTAGGAAATCAAAAACATATCTGAAGCATTTTATTAGTTGAATCCCGCATTTTATTCGTTTTCTGATTGGTCTATACAGTAAGCTGTATTTTCCCTTTACTTTCAACAGAGATGGATACTTCTGTTGCCACTATGACAAAAATGTAATAAAAACTACAAAAAAAAAAAAAATAACTCAGAAACAAATTGAGATACAGATTTCAAACAAATTGCAATTAAAAATGCATTTTTTTCTCTATACGACGATATAAAAAGTAATATTGTGGGACGTTTAGAAGTTTAAAAATGAAATTTCATTTAAAATTGGTACAGGAATATTAATGTTTAATTCATGGCATACGTAATGTATGACCAGCTCCGTAGAAGTTTAAAAATTTACAGCACCGAAAATTGTAAAACTGGAATTTCTTTTAAAATTTGTTCATGATGGGTCCAGGAATGTTAATGTTTAATCCATGGCGTACGTAACGTATGATCAACTCCGTGCAATTTTTTTATCTTAAATTTTAGTTTTTGAAAAAATCATTTTCCAAATGATCGTTGTAATTTGTTAAATTTCTGTTTTTTTTTTTTTTTTTTTTTTGGCATCAAGTTATGTTTTGGGGTTTCTCGGAATTACTTATCTATTTTTTGCCTCAATACAAGAGTTGACGTTCTTGGAACTTATCCTATGCAGTACAATGCAGCTGTCCAGTGTCAAATAGTCTATGGAATTGATAAAACAAAGCGAGTTTACTTTGTAAAAAAATATTCTTATAAAACAAAATTCGCGAATAACCAAGTTTTTGCGAATGTTGATATATGCTTTATTTTTTGTGTGCCGCGAATAATCAAAACACCCGAATGCTAAGGAATTACTGTTTTAATCACGTGGGAGAAAGCTTATCTCACCACGTATCTTGAATAAAGGAATTAAAACGGATATACAGGGTGTTCCGTTAAAGGGGTCCAATATTAATAGGGGTAATAGAGGGGATCACACGGAGCATAAATCAGTATATAATACCTGGCCGGATCTCAATAATTTTCAAGTTACAGCAAATAGAATGAAAAATCGGAAATTTGTAAAAAAACCCTCATTGCTAAACTATCGATAATGCTACATAAAAACGAAGCACATATTTAGAAAGAGCAGAAAAAATCCTACGAAATGACATAAGTTGTTTTAGAATATTGAGAATTAATGGCGAGTTACAAGCTCTGAAACAGTGAAAAAATACAAAATCAAATATTTAGCAAAATAGTTAATCGTTAATTCCAAAAATGCAACTATACCTACATCAAGGAAAATGTTATAAAATTTGGTCCATTCCGAAAGCTTTCGAAGAAGCTGACAATAAACCATATCAGTTTAATTGTATGGGAGAAATCAAGCAGTTCCCTAGTTACAACTCTGTACTGTTGCACGCTCGGAAAGGGCGAAACTCCGCCCATGACGATTGTAAACACCCCGTTTTAATATCTTTCAATTATACATTTCTGATCAACCTCTATCAATACCCTTTCATTATTCAGTCTGGTCAAGTGAATGACATATTGTGCAGCTCTCGCCTTGTCTTAAAGCAAACTCCGTGACTGCTGCGTTTCCTCCATGAACTTTCAGGATGATGAAGAAGAAGTACTTTTTATGCAAATTTTCTATGTGTATAGGAAGAAAAGTGTAATAAAACAGCAGTCATCAGTGGGCGTTATGTTAAAGGGAGGCTGTTGTAAGTGGGATTGTAGTAAGTTGATGTATAATAATTATGCCGGAATACTCTAACGAAGAATATGCGGACATGCATCTGATGTACGGGCAAGCTCATGGAAATGCATGTCTAGCACAGCGCATGTACTGTGAGCAATTTCCAAGGAGACGTTGCCCAAGTTTGAAACTCTTCATAAAAATCGATAGACGATTACGGGAGACTGGATCGTTTAATACAGCAAGCATTGATGCAGGGAAACCTCGACATGTACGAACACCTGCAATGGAAGAAGAAGTACTGAATATTTTTAAAGATAACCCCTCCACGAGTACACGAGCTGCTGCGTCTGAAGTCGGTGTTTCTCACCAAAGTGTGTGGCGTGTTCTGCGTGCAGAAAACATGCACCCCTTTCATGTGCAGCGGGTACAACTGTTATCAGTAACAGATTGTGCTCAGCGGACAGAATTCGTACGCTGGTTGCTTAATGTAACAGAAAATAATCCACAATTTCTGGAAAATATTTTATTTACTGATGAAGCAACATTTACGAGAGAGGGCGTGGTAAACACGCACAATATGCACACATGGTCATATACAAATCCGCACACTGTTTTCCCGTCGAATGCACAACAAAAGTTCAGTGTGAACATATGGGCAGGTGTCCTCGGCGATTATCTCATAGGACCATATTTACTCCCAGATGTACTCAATGGCAGTACGTACTTGGTTTTCCTACGGGATATCTTACCGCAGTTACTGCAAAATGTGCCAGCAACATTGCGCCACAATATGTGGTTTATGCACGATGGCGCACCGGCACATTTTTTCATAGGTGTTCGCAATCACCTCAATTCAACATATCCTGGGAAATGGATTGGACGCAGTGGACCTGTTGCTTGGCCTGCACGCTCTCCAGACCTCAATCCGTTAGACTTTTTTGTTTGGGGACACCTTAAATCGCTGGTGTATGAAACGCCTGTGGATACACCGGAGGATTTACTAGCGCGAATCGTTGTCGCTGCAGGAGACATTCCCAACTCCGTCGGAGTTTTTCGGCGTGTTCGCCAATCTTTACGACGTCGCTGTCGGCTGTGCGATTCTGTTAATGGGCGCAACTTCGAACACCTATTATAATAATGTCCGTTCGTCTGCCTTCCGACATTGAACTGTGCAGCGCAGGCCAGAAGACTATGCTTCACATATGTCATAAAGTACGTGGAATGTAATTCTTTATTTGTCATTTTTCTTTTATTTTCAACACTTTTTGGCACAGTATTTTGTAAGTCACAGACTGTGGTGTACTCAAATTGTAAATTACAAAGTTTGTATGAATTAATTTAAAATTTAGTGTCTTTTTTAAATTTATAATTAATAAAATTATTATGCTATTTGTTATTATTATTTCCTATCATAAATTATGATGCACATATACATACAATAATTGTCCATGTAAAACATGTACTGAAACTTCTTGCATAGTTACAAATCGCAATATTTTTAATTATTTCCGAGTTTTCACCACCAGTTTACTTTTAAAGAATTTAACTTAAGCTTTATATCAATAAAAGACCACTTTAAAATGTAGACTATTATTGTAAAGTTATTTTGGTTCATTCAACTCTTGAATAATTAAAAATGTTGCATCTCAGAAGAAGCATGATCGAAAATGTATAGTTGAGAGTAATTAAAAAGGCGGTGTTTCCAATCGTGATGGGCGGAGTTTAACCTTTGCTAGTGTCAAAGAAAGCGGAGTTGTAACTAAGAAACTGATTAATTTCTCTCACACAATTAAACCGATATGGTTCATTGTAAGCTTTTTCGAAAGTTTTCGGAATGGACCAAATTTTACTACATTTTCTTTGTTGTAGCTAGAGTTGTCTTTTTGGAATTAACGATTAACTATTTTGATGTATATTGGATTTCGTACTTTTTTCACTGTTTCAGGGCTTGTAACTCGTCAATAAATATTGCTATTTTAATACAATTGATGTCATTTTGTAGGTTTTTTTCTGCTCTTTCTAAATATGTGCTTCGTTTTTATGTAGCATTATCGATAGTTTAGCAATGAGGGTTCTTTTACAATTTTCCGAATTTTCATTCTATTTGCTGTAACTTGAAAACTATTGAGATCCGACCAGGCTTTATATACTGATTTATGCTCCATGTGATCTCCTCTATTACCCCTATTAATATTGGACCCCTTTAACGGAACACCCTGTATATATATATATATATATATATATATATATATATATATATATATATATACATATATATATATATATATATACATAATTAACATTATTATAATTTATAAAAATTTAAATAGAATAGCAAAGTAAGGATCCTTTTAAAATAAAGATCGTCTTTTTGAAACTTGAGATATGTTTTATTTTCTCAGGAAAATCCTATTAAAAAGATCAATATATGTTTTTTTTAGAAGTGATAACTTCAACAATGAAAAAAGATTTAATCTTGCTAAAACAATAATTTTGTCTATGATTTTGAAAGTGGGACAACTCCATTTTGTAAAAAGGAAAAAGAAAAAAGAGTATAAATTTTAGAATAAATTTCAGGTATTTCAGTAATTTTTTGGTCAGCGACAAATCCAATGCATTTATTTCGAAGAGAGGGAAGTCCACTTATTTGAATAGAATTATTTCTATTTTGCATGACATTAGCAAACACAATAAAGTAACCAGTAGAGAGTTAACACAAATGTCAGTTAATTAACCAGAAAAAAATAAAAAAGTGAATAAAAAGGAGATTACCCATAAGGTACAGAACTTTAACACCGGCCTAAAATACAGATTTTCCTTTTATGTTGGACATAAATTTAACAACTGGTTAAAACATATGTTGCACTAGAATTATTCGGAATTGAGTTTCAATTTTATTATTTATTTATTTATTATTACATAATATTTGCACTTTGGAAGCTATTGGGTAACAAATGATAAATCGAAGTATATTTTACACTTAGGTTACAATGAGTTTTAATCCAAGGCATACACATTTAGATAGTTGGTATTATTAAAATGATTCCGCAAGCATCTCAATCGATATTCGTGATTGTTCAGGACATTCTTCGAAAGCCTTATAAAGGATTAATCTGAAATGAGATTATTTCCTGACATATTGTTGAATATAATGCATGATATATCCAATGGGATTTTATAAGTTTGCAGCTAAGTTTTGCTTAACCCATTTTAGGCCATGCATAGAAATTTTATAAAATGTGGTATTATTTTCATTAAAATATGCTTAAATTACATTCATTAAGGCAAAAAAAAAAGTTTCGTGCATGAAAAATGATATTTTATTTGAGGAATAACGTGCATTCGGTTAATGGTGTGCTAACGCACCATTAACCAGAAAAAAATACGCTAAAGCACCATTAAATTTAAAATTAATAGTTTTTTCTAATTTTTTATGACATTTGTTTTATTATTATTATTATTATTATTATTTTTTTTTTTTTTTTTACAGAACTTGCAACTTTAATCCATTATAAAAACATATGATTAATCTCAAGTGGAATAATTATACATTTTCAAAAAGTCGATTTGTTAATAACCGTTTCAATGTTAAAAGAGTAGCATATTTTGAAAATTTCTCAACAGAAAGTGTTTACTCCAATTGAATTACTGATATTTTATAGATTTCTCCTGAACCCTTAAAAATAGCAGAAAAATAAAATTCTTTAAAAATATTCGTCACAGTGTTAATAAAAAAATATTTATTGAAGTGGTGCGTTTACGCACCTTTGGCTGAAAGTGGGTTAATGGATTGGATAGACTTATTATACATTTCAAACATGTAATATAAATGACTGTAATAATTTTTACCATTATTAGTGAACTTATATTATTAATATGAAAAGTGATGAAAAGGTGTTAATTTGGATGTATGATACAGCGTAAAAATAAGTCTAAATGATAATAACATGAAGTAGAATATATTTATGTTTTGTTTTATATTTTGTAAAATCTAGTGCGGAATAATTAAAAAGAAAAAGGAATATAAAATATGGAAAATAAATTAAATTTTTAAATAAAGATCTTTTTTTTTATTATTATTTAAGGCATTTGTTATTTTCTCCACCAGAGAAATCCTTTTAAGAAGATAAGCGTGTTTTCTTTAACAAGAGATAACTAAAACAACGAAAAGAGATACATTTAATTTCGCTAAAACTATAATTTCGCTTTTGATTTTAAAAGTTCTTAAAGTCCGTCCATATTGTGAAAAAAAAATCATATGTTATTACAAATTAACGTGAAAATTATATTTATAATCATAATCAATTTCTTATAAATGTCTTTTAATATCAGAATAAATTTCTGTATAAATTACCGGTATTTCAGTAATTTTTTGGTCAACGATATATCAAATGCATCTATTTTGAAAAGAGCAAAGTCCACTTTGAATGAAACTAGTTTTATTTTGCATAATATTTGCATAATATACAAGCACAATAAACTAAAGTAACTGGTACAGAGTTAAAGCAAATGGCGGTTAATTAACAAAGTGATGGAACAGTGGCGCAGCAATTGAGAGATTGTCACCACTAAACTTTTATAGTATTCTTCGCCTTCAAAAATCTCCACTTTCAAAGTCCACTTTGAATGAAACAATTTTTATTTTGCATAACATTAACAAGCACAATAAACTAAAGTAACTGGTACAGGGTTAACACAAATAGCGGTTAATTAACACTGTGATAGTTAAATGAAGAATACTAATAAAATTTTGCGGTTTCAATTTATTCGCTGCTGCTGCACTGTTCCAACACTGTAAACACTAGAAACACCGCGAGCAGTCATTTTGGCTGCTACCAAGTGAATATATCTCGGTTCAAACTAGAAATTTATTTTATAAAACTATTTTAAAAAATACAAAGAAAAATAACTAGTTAAATGTATAAGTTAATAATTTAAAATGAAAATTCTGGTGTGAAATAGTTTTCTAAAATTTGAGTAAAATTCTCGTTTTTCTAGTGTTAATCAGGTGCAGAGCCTGATTACCCACGGGGCAAATTCCTACGACTAAAAATAAACAGAAAATTTTGCCTCATTCATGGCAGAAATTTTGCATGAATACGCCGTTTAGATAAGTCGAACTTTTCTTTTAAAATTTATTGGTGTAAGTTTGCCCCGTTGGTAATCAGGCCCTGATCAGGTGAAAAATAAAATGAATTTAAAGGAGATTAAACATAAGGTATAGAACTTTAACACTGGCCTAAAATACAGATTTTCATTTTATGTTGCACATAAATTTAATATCAAGTCAGTTCCATTGGTTAAAACACATGTTGTACCGGAATTATTAGGAATTGCGTTGTAATTTTATTATTTATTTATTTATTAACCGTTTGGAAAAATGCTTATTGTCCTCGTCAGGGTAGGAAATCAAAAACATATCTGAAGCTTTTTATTAGTTGAATCCGCATTTTACCCGTTTTCTGATTGGCCTATACAGTAATCTGTATTTTCCCTTTACTTTCAACAGACATGGATACTTCTGTTGCCGCTATGACAAAAAAGTAATAAAAACTACAAAAAAAAATAATAACTCGGAAACCAATTGAGATACAGCTTTCAAACAAATTGCATTTAAAAATACATTTTTTTCTCTATACGGCGGTGTAAAAAGTAATATTGTGGGATGTTTAGAAGTTTAAGAATGAAATTTCATTTAAAATTGGTCCAGGAATATTAATGTTTAATCCATGGCGTAAGTAATGTATAATCAACTCGTGCGATTTTTTATGTCTTAAATTTTACAGTGTTATTACACGTAAAAATTCGATCCAAGCGACAAAAATCGCCTGCGATTCGTCAGATTTCCTGAAACTTACGTATTATCCAAGCATTTCATTGTCTGTTCGGGAAAAGGCTTTTCCAATTTCAGATTTCCAAGCATTTGATTGGCTGTTATTGGCGACTAGCTCCGTTTCAGGCGTCAAAGATGCGCCGACAGAAAAAATTTGCTTGCTTTCGAAGCGACTCTCCTGGAGTCATAGGAATAACATGGAGACGCCTGGAATTTCAAGCGACTTTGACTCCTCGTGTAATAACACCATTAGTCTTTGAAAAAAATCATTTTCCAAATGGTCGTTGTAATTTGTTAAATTGCATTTTTATTTTTTATTATATTTGCACTTCGGATAATATTGATTAACAAATGATATATCGAAGCATTTAGTTTACGCCTAGGCTACAATGTGTTTTAATTCAACGCATCCACTTCCAGATAGCTGATATTATAAGAATGATTCCACAAGCATCTCAATAGAGATTCGTGATTGTTCAGGACATTCTTCAAAAGCCTTTATTTCAACCCCTTGAGGGGCGGTGAGATATATTTTATCCCACCTACGATTAATGAAGATTTGCACCAGAAACATTTTATTAAATTTTACTTTTCTAACTTTGATGGAAAAAAAAGCCGTAAAATTTCTTTTACTTATTTTGCAATAAATCTTTTTGCAAATTCCGGCGTGAATTCAGCATAACAAAAACACAATTACTTGCCCCTCAAGGGGATAAGGTATTAATCTGAAATTAGATTATTTGCGAACATATTTTGGATTATAATGCATGATAAATTCAATGGTATTATATGAGTTTGCAACCAAGTTTTGCATAATGGATCGGATGGAATTATTATATATTTCAAATATGTAATATAAATTACTGTAATAATTTTTACCATTATTAGTGAAATTATATCATTAATATGAAAAGTCTTAAATTGAGTGTATAAATGCGGCATAAATATGTCTAAATAATAATAACTCGAAGTAGAATATATTTATGTTTTATTTCATATTCTGTAAAATATTTTGCGGATTAAATAAAAATAAAAATAAAATCTGCAAAATTAAAGAAATTTTTAAATAAATATCATTTTTTTGCAATTTGTGCTATACATTTTCTTCTCATAGTAGGAGAGCTGTTGAACATTTTTGAGTAGGTATTTGAGGCACCTTGAAAATTTGTGCAACACTTCTTTTGTAATGTCTGAATACAAAATCGAATGTTTGGCTGAAGGATCGTGGCCCAAAAACTGTGCCAGACACGTGTCAAGTGCCATTTTTTGACTACCCAAAAAAAGGTATTTGAGGTACGCTGAGATTGAGACAGAATAATATTTATACTTAGAAAAAAATATTTTGAAAATGACAGACGCTTTAGTCGGCCCAAAAACTGTGCCAGACACGTGTCAAGTGCCATTTTTTGACTACCCTAAAAAGGTATTTGAGGCACGCTGAGATTGAGGCAGAATAATATCTATGCTTAGAAAAAAATATTTTGAAAATGACAGACACTTTAGTCGGCCCAAAATCTGTGCCAGACACATGTCAAGTGCCATTTTGCCAAAAATTTGGGACACGATCCTTCAGCCAGACATTCGATTTTGTATTCAGCCATTACAAAAGAAGTGTTGCACAAATTTTCTGGGTGCCTCAAATACCTTCCCTAAAATGTTTAACAGCTCTTGGACTATCAGAAAAAGCCTACTAAAAATATTAACAAATTTTTCTAAACAAGTGATAACTAAAACAACGAAAAAAGTTAGATTTAATTTTTCTTAACCCTTAAATGCATAGTGATGTAAATTTCCATCACCTTTTTATTTAATTTTTAATACATAAATTAAGCTCTTGCAACCAGTATATTTATATAGAAATATTACTCCTCTGAAAGTTAAAAATTATGCTACTAAATAAAGTTAAAAATCTATCTTAAGATTTCTTGTGTCTAATCCTTAATATAAAAATAAAAAACACAATTCTGTTAGAATAATTCTTGCAATTAAGAGTTAAACAATAATTTTGATTTTGTAAGTGGGACAAGTTCATTTTGTAAAAAAAAAAAAAAAAAAAAAAAAAAAGTTAAAGATTTGCAAATTAACATAAAATGGAGGGGTTTTTTTTTTTTTTTATCAATTTACAATAAATATCTTTTATTATCAATATTAGAGTAGTATAAAGTTCAGTAAAAATTTCAGCTATATCAGTAATTCTTTGGTAAACGATGTATCAAATGCTTTCATTTTGAAGTGAGGCAAGCCCATTTTGAATGAAGTTATTTTCTTGTATAATAATAACAAGCACAACAACCTAAAGTAACTAGGACAGAGTTAATTTAAATGGCAATTGATTGCTCAGAAAAAAATAAGAAGAATAAATATCAGATTAAACATCAAATCAGATTAACCACAAGATACCGCATTTTCATGTTAACATAAAATCTGTCAAAGAAAAGACAGATTTTTATTTTATATTGTCAATAAATTTAATATAAAAATTTTCTCAACCATTTACCTAGATATGATTTTTATCCTACTAAAAAATATTAAGCGAAATGCAACTAAAAAATACTTTTCTGTTACAGATCACAACACACTTATTTAAACTGCTCTTATAAGAATTACGAGATTTCCATAAGTATATTTTTTGTTAATTAATCTATTTTTTGTACATATTTTTCAAAAATAGCTCTAACTACCGATTTATTAAATCGGTTTTAATCTAAAGAATCATCTAAAACCCAAATTATTATTCTACATGTTGTTCTGGATAACTTAAACATAAAGGGACCGTCACAAATGATGTCACGTTTGAAGGGGAGGGAGGGAGTTCGTAAAATTATGACAGTTTGTGGCAAGGAAGTGGGAGGGAGTAAGAAGAAGTGTGACATTAAAAGAAAAGCATTAGAATCAGCAGATTAAATTTGAAGTTATTTTGAAATTAAAGCATTTTGTGTTCATAAAGTTAAGATAAAATTTAAAGCAAAATATATTAAATTCCATTTCAAATTCCAAAATACTACTGCTTTTCATTGCTCTTTCATATTAATATTTTATTACTATTGCACAGGTGCCAAGTTGCCACTAATCCTCCGTAATATGTGGGTTAATTTAACTCTGGTTTATCACATTTCGTACAGGAATTTTTTTTCAGAGATGAAATTAAATAAGTTCCACGTAGAAAACTGGAATTAAAGATACCAGCTATGAATTTTGATTACGTACGGAGCAATTTTTTCCAAAAAAGCTATTTAATTATTTTTTAAACTTATTTTTACTAAGATTAGGACTAGAAAATGTGAAAAAAGGCAAAAAATATTTCATTCATTGATAAAAGTTTGGTCAATGGAGGAATTTATAGTAAAATTTAGTGAAATTTGGACCGAAACGCAAAACGCTCTAAAGGAAATTATTATGTATGTATTTTAATTTCCTTTTTACACTTCCTATTTATGACATTGGTGAAGGCAATGAACTAAAATCTAAGAGATTCTTTAAGTATTTCAAAACTTATAGCATATCGCACCTCTTTACATGTTAATTTTCATAAAATTCGTCGATGTCATTCCACAAAAACATCCATAAAACGAAAAATATTTATTCTAAATTTAAATCTTTAGTTCATTGCCTTCACAATAGTGTAAATAATATATATTTTAAATTTCATAGCGATATTCCAATAACTTTTTGATAAGTCATGTTTTGCGTTTGGAATTTCACCGAAAATTACATTTTCCAAAAAATGCATTTAAAGTTTAGATTTATGTTTTACTACAAGAATTTACAGTAATATACATCTAAATTTCATGGAGCATATTATTTACATTTCTTATTAAACAAATGCATCCAAAATTGCGAAATTTCTCCAAACATACGACCCTTTAAAAGCAATTTAAAAATTTAAAAATTTTAAATTTTAAAGCCCTTTAAACAACACTTCCGGCTTGAGTGACAGCTGTTGAGTAGTTTTAAAACCGCTATAACTCCGGATCTATTTATCGTACAATAAAAACAAATACAGTTTTGGAAAGGTAAAATGTTGGTCTTTAATAAAATGAAATAAAATAAGTTTGACAATTTTGGTCGAAAATTGCATTTTCAACGTAGTTTCAACCTTAACCATTTAACCTGCACCATCTTATGTGAAGGGGATGTGGGGCAAGTGCAAAGCGATATAAGTAAGCGTCCTATCTTAAATGGGAGAAGTAACCGTAAGATTAAAAGCGAGGTCACATCAATCAAGGTCATGCGCTACGTAGCGGATGGAGTGTGAACTACAAGTAGATACCTAACTATTTTCATACTCACTCCACTAAAATTGTAAAGTTTTTTTCACCTTGATTAATAACTGAAGTGCTCTGATAAGGCGAAGAAAACTTCGTGGTGTCAAGTGCATCTGGATGCCCCTCTCGTTACGCCGTTATATTGCAATAAATGTGGCAAACAAAATTCATTTCCATGAGTGACTGAAGATTTAGAAAATACGCACTACGCTAAAAGCCCGCGTATGTGAATTATCACTCCGTCCACAAGGTGGCGCATCTGTGTTAATTTACGCCTGATTCCAGCATTAAGTTTGTTCGCTTACTTATAAGGCTTTGGGGCAAGTGGCTCCAGGCTCCTCGACCAAATCGTCTAGATTTTTACTGGAATTAAATAAATAAAGATTCATCAAATAATTTTTCTGGATCGAAACTTTGTTAAACTGGGTTAAATTGATCCTCGCATTACGGAAGATTAGTGCGAACTTGGCACCTCTGCTATTGTATATTAATTATGCTTTTTGTTGTAAACCTTAATCTTATTTCATACACAAAGAATTTTTATTGTTGTGCTCAAAAATGTCACTAAAACACATAGTTAAAATTAAAAAATAAAATATGAAATATGATCTATATCGTAGTGCTTTGCTTGTGAACGGCAAGTATATGTTTATGTAATATAACATGACATGTGACAAATGGGGGGAGGGAGGAGGGTGAAGTGTGACACTTTGTGACAAAGGGGGGTAGGGTAAAAATAATTGAAAAAAAGTGTGACATCATTTATGGACAACCCCTAACGTATATAAGTATTCAAGTAAAGCATTTTTTTTATTCAAAATAATATAAAGGATAAAAACATACGTTCCATAAGACTATGTTGTGAGTTGTATTTTTATTGTGTATTACTTATTTATTTATTCCTTTATTATTATATAATGTTACAACTTTGGATACTATTAAATAACAATTGATATTTCCAAAAGCATATTTTACACTTAAGCTACAATGTGTTTTAATCTAATGCATCCACTTCCTAATAGCGGATGTTATTAAAATGATTCTGAAAACATCTCGATCGATTTTCGTGATTGTTCAGGACATTCTTCAAAAGCCTTATAAAGGATTAATCTGAAATGGGATTATTTGCTGCCATATTTTGGAATATAATGCATGATATATTCAATAATATTTTATGAGTTTGCTGCCAAGTTTTGCATAATGGATCGGATGGAATTATTATAAGTTTGAAATATGTAATTACTGTAGTAAATTTTACTATTATTAGAGAGCTTATATCATTAATATGAAAATGTGTTAAGTTGGATTATAATACGGCATAACAATATGTCTAAATAATAAAAACATGAAGTGGAATATTTATGTTTTATTTCGTATTTTGTAAAATCTAGTACGAAATAATTAAAACAAGGTTCGTACGGCTCCTGGAATTTTCAAACCAGGAAATTCTCCTGTACCAGTATTTTCTTTTAGAAAATCACTACTTAAGTAACGCGTAATCCCACCAGTTTAAGATAGATACAGTTTTCTATAAACAAAATACTGATATCTCTTCTTGAAAATTCACTGACCAGTACGAACTGTATTAAAAAGAAAAATGAAAATAAAATATGCAAAATAAGGGACATTATTCAATAAATATCCTTTTTTTAAATTTGAGGTATATATATATTTTTTTACCACAGCTGCTGCCGACATCAAGCATTTTTATGTTATTTAGGGTCTCAGGTATACGAATCTGAATATTGTTGCCGGTCCTCATGTTTTATGTACTCAGCTAATTCTAGCGCCTCGTCTAAGAGTTGATTTTAGAAACTTGAGTTTTGTCAGTTTAGGATTAATCCTTTAATGGACGGTGGCACAAACTAGAGCACTTAATTTCAAACCCCATATGCCACAATAGTCCTAAAATTATGGAATAATCCATTTCCTTCTATAAAATATTCGAAGAAAAGCTCTTGCTTATATTCAATCAAATTTATTCTTTTATTCTGGCGCCATTCAATCATTTCCACATATAAGCAAAAAAAGTAGCGCTGTTAGGGTTAACGTCGCAACGCCTCAAACTTATATATTTCTCTATAGTTTGATAAGTACTATATTGCCAATATTTAGAATGACAATTACTAAGCATTAAGTTCCAGTTTTGCATTAACCCATTAACCGCAAAAATTATAAGGTTGAAAATTTCAACTTTTTAGTTAAACGTTGCTTGCCACCAGAAACTCTGAAAGATAATTTTCGCTTGACATGATCTTAAAATCTTATGGCTTTAAGTAAGGCCAAGTTTGTAATTCAAAAATACTGGTGGGTATGTAAATAACTTAAAAGTGTGCATTTATTTTGACTGTTGTGTGAACACAACACCATTTGGTAATGGATTAAGTAAGTGTTTGCAACGATATGTAAATTATTATAACTTTTAGATCTCATGTTAAGTGTAAACTATTTAAACAAATTAATTTATTCATTAACAGAGTGTAAGTCAAATAACAAATTTTTCATTGAAATTATGGTAGCTTCTGCTTCAAAACAAAATTCAAAATTTTAAATTGCGAGACTCAATCGTAAAAAGTTTGCATAGTTTGGGGAAAATGCAAGAAAGAAATAAAAAATCTGGAAATGGATAGTCATTTGGAAAAGAAAATGCTCTTTTATCGACTAAAATATTTTTCACTTCCGAAAACTTAACAGCTAAAAAATGAATTCATTCTTGACTGTGCTGAGAAAAAAGAATGTGAAACAACCGGTTCAAGGTAAGCGATTGCTCAGGGTCGATGACTGTGTTTTTCTCTAGAGTGGTGTAATCGAAGGTATACGGAGGTATACGCCGTAAACACTGTAAATTAAAATGTCTGAAAATCAAACACTTAAGTGTCTGAAACGGAGTGTTCAATTTTCAGACATTTTAAAATGTCTGAATTTTTTCAGACACTTTTTGCGTCTGAATTTCAGACACTTCAAACGTCTTAATAGCATCCATTTTTTTTGTAAGCATCATACGTAGCCATGTTTGACCACGTTGAACCCTGGAAAAATATTTGGCTGGGGTCTTGCCCCCTCCACACGCCCTCCCCCCTCCCCCCCGCAGCCTGATTTTTTTGGTGCTCCTACTTTTGGTATGCAATTTTCGTTAAGCTGTTTATTTAAATCTTTTACGACATTTTACTGATTATAATCAATATTTTGAACTTCAGGAATAGAACAAGATTAAAGCAAAAAATATTTATCTAAATATTTGTTTTGATGATAAATATGATTTTGAATATGATTTTTTTTTTAATCTTATTTTACTTTAAAAGTTCAAAACATCGATTATATTCAGTACAATTTCGAAACGGATTTAAAATATAAGCTGTACAAATATTGCACATTAAATTTGGTGGCACTTAAATCGTAGGGGGACGGGACACTGCTTTAATACCCATGCTTTAATCAAGAAGTTCTTTTGCAAAAAATGCAACCCTACACTATGGTTATCTAAATAGAGATGTCCGGTACTCGGGAGTATCCATTGTGGAGGTTAATGGACATTCACGAATAGCGGACACCTCTATTTAGCGAATACTTTTTTAATCCGCAAAGCACACGCATACATATTTGTATATTTTTACCTCACAAAAGCAGACATCTCCGATCATCAGACAAATTCCGCGATCCCGAAGTTTCCGCTATTAAGGGCTTTTAAGATACATGGATAAATATATATTTTTTTATAATCTTGTCCTATTCTAAAAGTTTAAAATATTTATTATACTCGGTTGAATGTCGAAAGAGATTTAAAATGTCAGATGTACGAAAATTGCAAATAAAATCCCCCCATCTCCCCAAAAAAGGAAAATTCATATAATTTAAAAATTAGATTTAAAAAAAAATTATATTGACACATAGGCAATTTTACATATCTATCAGATGATAATCACAACAGTTATTTAACTATGAGTAAAAAAATTAAAAAATATATATTCCACTTTAATAACATTAAGAAAAAAATTACTTCGGTATTTTGTTAAATATATTTTGTGTTTTTAATCTTGCCCTACTCTAAAAGTTCAAAACTTTCATTATAATCAGTGCAATATCGAAAAGGATTTATGATATCAGCTTTGCGAAAATTGAATACAAAATCCCCCTCCCCCCACCTCCCTTCCCGAAAAATTTTTTAAATTCTTATCATTTAAAAATTAAATTAAAAAAAATTATATTGCCACATACCACTTCAGCAAGTTTTTATGTAGATCACAGGGTAATCACAAAAGCTATTCAACTATCAATAAAAATAAATAAATAAATATCCTACATTAATAGCAAGAAGAAAAAATAACTTAGTTTCCAAGCTTCATTTGTCTTAAATATATATCTTAACATCTAATTGTCATTCTTGTAATTTTCGTATAAGTGTATATAAATACAGTTACAAAAATCACAATATTAAGTACAAAATCTAGTTATAGCTTTTTACTTTTTCCCATTATAAATTTCAAATTACTTTTCTACTAAAAATAATCAAAAAATCAATATTATACTTGATTTCAAATCAAATACATATGTATATTTTTACTCGCAGTTTTAAAATTAAGGAGCACATAATAGATGAATCATGACAACGTCATACGTTTTCAGGTACTTTATTTATCTTATTTTTTAATCTGCGGTTTTACGTTAGGAAGAAAGATCTTTCCAAAGCTTTTTTTTTTCTTTCATTGTGGTCGTTACGTGAGATAAGAATTAACCATTGAAACGAAACTGCGATTGAAAGCAAGAGAATGAATATTCAACTTAAAATGTCTCTCTTTTAGTAATATTACTTTAAATTTGGGAAAAAAAGATGAAAATTCAGAATATATAATTTGTAATAAAAGACAACGTCATAAGTTTAAAAATATATACTTCTAGAATTAATGGGTTTTTTCGCAAACAGATTCAAAACTAATTGAATTTCATGCAAGATTTTGTTTATACTATAAATAAAATCATAAAAGACACTAATTTCAGTACTATAAAGAAATTATGACACTTACTTCAATCGATGTTGCAAGAGGTCAGAAAAATTCCTCGATTTGAAATTTCAAAAACTACCCCGGTGAAGGAGAAGGGCTTGCATCATTTTAGTACGATATTTCATAATATATCCGACTAGCCATATTTAAAGAATGAAATGTTTCATCCTCAAAATAGGACCCGCCAGACAAAAGTTCCTTTTTTTTTTGCTAGCTTCGACAGGACGAAGATGAATAACACAATATTATTGATATAAATTAATACGAATTAACACTAAGTCCATTGCACACGCTTTGTAGAATTTCCGGGTGTAATCTTCAAGCGTCGTCTACTTCTGTCCTGTGTCTATCCCGCCCTTATATGGACGACAGCTTCTAAGAGACATTTGATGTCAAGCACACACGTCAAATGCATGTATTCAATAAATAAATAATCCAAGTGAATACGAATTTAAATCACAGAACTTCACATTCCGCGAAAAACGAATTAAAATACACGCGTACATAAAAACAAACTTCGTTTGAATTACAACGTATACCAACTTTGAACGAAGACATCTAAAACGCATGCGCGACTGGCAGTGCCCCAGTGCCCCCTGGTGGTTATTGCGTCGGAAGAATCAAAACGTCTTAAATTAAGACACGTTTGAAGCAACGAAGTGTCTTAAAATAAGACGTTTGCGGATATTTTAGACACTATTCTCAGTTCATTTACACCATGATCATACTAAGACACTTATGTATCTTAAATTAAGACATCTATAATGTCTTAATTTTCAGATTAAGACACTTAAGTGTCTAAAATTCTTTTTCAGTCACATATGTGTCTAAATTTAAGACGCCTCTATTTGCAGTGAACATTCTGGAATTTTTTAAGCCACTCCGTATAGCATATGCTTCTCGAATAAAGCCTTACCACATACTCTAACTACTATATGGACGTTTATCAGTCTAGCCCGTATATCCTCTAGGGTTTTTTACGACTATAACACTGCTTAAATTCGGAGTTTATTCCTTACACAATAAACTAAAAAATGCCCTCAACAAACCAGAGAAAAATTGAGGCGTTGACATGGGAAAGGGAGTAAGGCTGCATACACACGATTGTTTTGCCTCCTTCTACAGTTTTCGTGAAAATTCTTTTATTCTGGACGCTTCTACGGTTTACTCACAAAAGAATGGGGGGAATCTACAATGGGTCAGGAGATAAGGAGCTCAGCTGTAGTTGAAGGAAAGATTCCTCTTTTGCAGGACATCAGTCCCTTTCCTTTTAAAGTCATTAAAGACCAAAAACACCGCGTGGCCGCAACAAAAGATGCCGAAACTGATAACAGTTGGAAGGATGGTCCGTTCGCAGCTTAAGTCACTGTTGCGAGTGGGCTACTTTTTTTATATTCAGATTTCTTGATTGGCACCACTTTTCTGAAATGGTAAAATTCCACTTGTTATGGCCTTAATTAATAAGTCATTAAATAAGACGAATTTTACTATTTTAAACAAGCTGGAAATTGCTCGTCAAACGTGGCAAATGAGGTGCGTTATTACTAGAACTGGTTTTATAAATATTTTTTGCACCGCATATTGTGATGAATGTATATTTTAATGCACTTCATAAGTGCATATCAGTTTCATTCTGTTCGAAAGGCCGTAACATCATTAAAATGCACTTGAAATAATTTTTCTCCATTTGCCTTAATGTAACGGAAAACTTTTGACTGTCCCTGTAATTAAACTATACATCCGATTTTCATAAAATTTGAAATGACTCGAGAAAATTTTGCAACAATTATATATTTAACATTTCAGACCATTCGGATGGGTAGTTTTTGCTCTATTATAGGCGGACAGACAGACGGACGGACTGAACGACGTCTAGAGCTGCTACGTATTTTAGGTAGATTTCGTAAGAAATACTACCTATTGCAGTCGTTACCATGGCGCGACTTTTGAAAAATTCCTTCATAACTTTTCATTATAGGACCCAGGAACCCAAAACCACCCCCACCTAAAAAGTTTATATATATATATATATATATATATATATATATATATATATATATATATATATAACCATTAATTAAACATAACCTACCACCGTCAATTATTATGTATTAAAGCTGTAAGTATTAAAAAAAAAATATTATAAGAATTATTATGGAAGAAAAGAGAAAAAAAGAAAAAAGTGGACACCGACAAAAATTGAAAAGCTTATACATTGAATTACGTTATCAAGGGCACAGAATTCAATGATATAAGCAAAATGGTTGTTTTCTGTGGGAAAAATAAGCAAAAGCTAAAAATTATTTTCCCCTGTGCCCGAACAACCACTAAAATCAAGTGAATTGATTAAAAATGAAAGCAGAATAGAAACAAATAATATGAAATGGAAGAATCAATAAAACGTATTTCAATATTTATAGGATATAAAATATAAATAATAAACACCATACCGGTTAATATTTCAGTATTTTACAAAAATCCATGCGCACATGTCTACCAGTATATCAAAAAGATTAAGGTGAATAAAACAGTTAAGAAATCACAGTAAATGATACCAAAGGATGCAGTTAATACATTTTGAAATAAAATTTGAAATACCTTGTAAAACACATTTAATCTAATATAAAATAAATAGATATTAATTACATTATTTAAAATGCACTATTAAATTAATTAATAACATTTTAACAATATTGTCAAAATTTAACTAAAAATACCCCCTGGTGTATAAATTATAACTGAAATGGAGCTAGAAAAATTAAAAATTAGAGCTATCTTAAAGAGACAAATTTGGTGCTGCCATCTATTATTACTTATATTAAACATCTATCGCAAGATAAATATTTGTAAGCATTTGAATGTAAATAACTGTGTAAACAGCAAAACCAAACATATCCTTATATATAGAGAATTATAAACCTAATATAAACCACACAATGTATTTAAAAACTATTGTTAATAAAATTTAAAAGCATACAATATATTCTATTAGCTAACTTATTTAAACTAAACTAAGAATTTAAATAATTCTAGAACATTGATAATATATAGCATATAGCTATATGCTATAAAACAAAATAAATTCAGTAATAATTAATATAAATAATTATTAAAATTAATATAAAAGTTATTTTTTAATGAATTATATATAAGATATTTATAAAATTAACAGGAAATAAAAAACATGTGGAAGTATATAGAAGGTTAAATGATACTTAAATTCCCATTACTTAAAAAGCACAAATATAGAATGTGAATTATTTTCAGACATTCATAAAAATCCATAAAGTATGAATGTGGGACATTCAAAAACATTAAACCGATAATAAATATTAAAAAGAATAGAGGAATAATAATAAAAATAATTACCCAATTTTAATGCATACAGTATAACTATATTTATATTAAACATACTTATATGTATATTATTCACTATAAGAATGGCATACTATTAGTAATTAATATGATATTGTCCTTAGTAAATTAAAATTTAATAACAAATAATTGTAAATTAGATTAATCAATAATTGAGCTAATTATAATATTAATGAAATTCTCCAATTACATATAAAATATCAAATCAACATCCATATAAAATACGTAACAAAAATATAGTAATAATACAAGAGCCCCCATTTTTTTTTTAATAATTAACCATTGCGTATTATCCAGACAACACCACCCTCCTCCGTACGCTAACATCTACCCACCCAACCAACCTATAATATTTTTTTATATTATTTTACAATTTTTAATTTTTTAAAGATATTTTTTTTAATTTTTTTGTAATTTTGTTTACGCATGTGTTAATTTGTTTTTATAGATCATGTAAGAAAAGTACTAATTGTATATTAATGAATATATGAATTTTTTTGGAAAACCATGATTTAATGCATCATAAATTAGTTTTTTAATATTATTGTTAATTAGAGGAGAAGAACATAAACATTTTATTCTATATAAATGATTAAGTATTATATTACGAAATACAGAATGATGTAGACAAGATTTAAAATTTGTAAATGTATTAACTGTGAATTTAAATTCTTTACGTTTGTCATATAAATCTGTGATTGTTTTATTGTCTTTTATTGTAATTTTAAGATCTAAGAAGTTAATTGTATTGTTAGATAAAAGGTTTTCCGTTAATTCCAAATTAGTGGGATAATCAACTGGAAATCGAGTAATTGCAGATTGATCAGTATCAATTAAAATGATGTCATCAATATAACGATATAAATGTAGATTATTATTAGTAAAATTACGTTCATAATGAGATAAGTATAAGTCTGAGAGTAAACTGGAAGTACAACCGCCTTGTGGTATACCGACATGCTGTAAATATAAAGTATTATCTTGCAATATATAATTATTATAGATAATGAAGTTAGTTAAAGATTTAAAATATGCAATATCTATATTAGATGGTAATTCCAGTTTTTATAATACTTTTTAAATAATGCATTTATAATTTTATGTTATATATATATATATATATATATAATCATGGTTTTCCAAAAAAATTCATATATTCATTAATATACAATTAGTACTTTTCTTACATGATCTATTAAAACAAATTAACACATGCGTAAACAAAATTACAAAAAAATTATAAAATAAAAATATATCTATAAAAAAATTAAATATTGTAAAATAATATAAAAAAATATTATAGGTTGGTTGGGTGGGTAGATGTTAGCGTACGGAGGAGGGTGGTGTTGTCTGGATAATACGCAATGGTTAATTATACAAAAAAAAATGGGGCTCTTGTATTATTACTATATTTTTGTTACGTATTTCATATGGATGTTGATTTGATATTTTATATGTAATTGGAGAATTTCATTAATATTATAATTAGCCTAATTATTGATTAATCTAATTTACAATTATTTGTTATTAAATTTTAAATTTACTAAGGACAATATCATATTAATTACTAATAGTATGCCATTCTTATAGTGAATAATATACATATAAGTACCGGGTGTCCCAAAAAGGACTGACTGATTTTAAAATTCAATAACTTGCAAACGGTGACAGATATTTAAAAAATTCTTGCAGGAGGGTTATGCATAAGGTCAAAAGTTTTTTTACTGTGATTTTCAATTTTAGTTCGAATTACAAACAATAGATGGCGCTGCGATCAATAGACGCTGAATTCAGGCTCGATTTTTGGTACTTCGTGGCCCGGATAATACATTTCCATCTCCTTTTTCAGCATGGAACAAGAGAAAGGAGCAGAAATCGAGCCTGTATTTAGCGACTATTGCTTACAGCGCCATCTATTGTTTGTAATTCGAACTAAAATCGAAAATCACTGTAATAAAACTTTTGACCTTATGCATAACCCTCCTGCAAGAATTTTTTAAATATCTGTCACCGTTTGCAAGTTATTGAATTTTAAAATCAGTCAGTCCTTTTTGGGACACCCGGTATGTATAATATAAATATAGTTATACTGTATGCATTAAAATTGGGTAATTATTTTTATTATTATTACTCTATTCTTTTTAATATTTATTATCGGTTTAATGTTTTTGAATGTCCCACATTCATACTTTATGGTTTTTTATGGATGTCTGAAGATAATCCACACTCTGTATTTGTGCTTATTAAGTAATGGGTATTTAAGTATCATTTAACCTTCTATTTACTTCCACATGTTTTTTATTTCCTGTTCATTTTATAAATATCTGATATATAATTCATAAAAAATAATTTTTATATTTAATAATTATTTATATTAATTATTACTGATTTTTATTTTGTTTTATAGCATATAGCTATATGCTATATATTATCAATGTTCTAGAATTATTTATTTCTTAGTTTAGTTTAAATAAGTTAGCTAATAGAATATATTGTATGCTTTTAAATTTTATTTACAATAGTTTTTAAATACATTGTGTGGTTTATATTCGGTTTATAATTCTCTATATATAAGGATATGTTTGGTTTTGCTGTTTATACAGTTATTTACATTCAAATGCTTACAATTATTTATACAGTTATTTACATTCAAATGCTTACAAATATTTATCTTGCGTTAGTTGTTTAATAGAAGTAATACTAGATGGCAGCACTAAATCTGTCTCTTTAAGATAGCTTTAATTGTTAATTTTTCTAGCTCCATTTCAGTTATAATTTAATACACCAGGGGGTATTTTTAGCTAAATTTTGACGATATTGTTAAACTGTTATTAATTAATTTAATAGTGCATTTTAAATAATGTAATGAATATCTATTTATTTTATATTAGATTAAATGTGTTTAACAAGGTATTTCAAATTTTATTTCAAAATGTATTAACTGCATCCTTTGGTATCATTTACTGTGATTCCTTAACTGTTTTATTCACCTTAATCTTTTTGATATACTGGCAGCCATGTGCGCGTGGATTTTTGTAAAATACTGAAATATTAATCGGTAAGGTGTTTATTATTTATATTTTATATCCTATAAATATTTAAATACGTTTTATTGATTCTTCCATTTCATATTCTTTGTTTCTATTCTGCTTTCCTTTTTAATCAATTCACTTGATTTTATGGTTGTTTGGGCACAGGAGAAAATAACTTTTAGCTTTAGCTTATTTTTCCCACAGAAAACAACCATTTTGCTTATATCATTGAATTCTGTGCCCTTGATAACGTAATTCAATGTATAAGCTTTTCAATTTTTGTCGGTGTCCACTTTTTTCTTTTCTTCCATAACAATTCTTATATATATATATATATATATATATATTTTTTTTTTTTTTTAAATACTTACAGCTTTAATTCATAATATTTGACGGTGGAAGGTTATGTTTAATTAATGGTTATATATATATATATATACATATATATATGTATGTATGTATGTATGTATGTACTAAATTTTGTCCGCGCGATAAAAGTCGCAATTATGCACGTATCGTCTTCAAACTCGCCAACAACTTTAAGATGGCTAATATCTCGGATTGAAAATGGGGATTGAAATTATCTGGGATTGAAAATGGGAAAATCGGCTCAAGGGAATGGAAATGGGGAGGGTTCAAAAATTTGAATACCGTCTTAACATGATTCTGATAAAACCAGCTCTTACACAACAATTGCTGGAAAAAATAAATATTTTTCGTTATAGCAGTTGCCAACAATTAAAAAAAAAGCAATAAAATTCTCACCACAACAATTGCTTTCTATTGCAGGAATTTCACGTGAAAAATTAAATTAAATACATAGTCTTACGAATTGAAAACAAATTGAATATTACGTCGTAAGTTTTCTAGAGCAAGATTTCCGCATGAAAACTCAAAATGAAATAAAAAATTTGACGAATTAAAAATATATATATATTGCGTCATATTGGAAATAAAATGGACCTCAGCAGGTGAATATGCAACGTCATGTAAGTTTGAAGAAACGTATTAAAACATGATAAAAAACCGACTATTGAAATATTATTTTATTTTAACACTTTGAGGTTCTATGAATTTGCTTTAGCTATTTTTTAAACATATTCCATATACATGCGTGTGTGTATTCGCGTATATTAGAATTTTCACAAAATGTTTAGCTACCTAGAGCTCATTCTTAGTGAAGGAACTGGGTTTATCTCTAATCTTGATTTAAGTTTGTTGGTGAATTTAGTACTTAACTTCGAAATCTACCTCCGCCTGTAGGCCCGAGCCGGCAGGGATTTTTTAAATTACGAACGCACCTAAAAAGTGGTGCCAATCAAGAAATCTGAATTTAAAAAAAGTAGCCCACTGGCAACAGTGACTTACTTCCTTTCCCATGTATACGCCTCAATTATTAAATTCTTTGCTTTTTGTACTGAAAGATAAAATTACATTATTCACCGGGAAAAAATTACAGCAAAAATATGTAGAATTTAACAATAGTAATTTTAATATGGCTATGGCGAGTTGCAATTTTGACAATCAAGTTATCTAACCAAGTCGTTGAGCCGGTTAGATTAGAAAATTTAAACGGGGAGCGTCTGGGAATGTACTACAACGTTATCACTTTAGGGGGCGGTGCCACATTGGCACTTGATATCATAAGATATCGCTAGGGGGAGGGGGATTTTGTCTTTTAATATTCTTATTTTTTTTTTATCCAACCGAAATTTTCTCTTTTTTGTAACTTTTCTTACATCGACATTGTCTTTTATATTTTTTTAGTCGATCGCCGATTTTTTTTTTCTAATACGAAGTTATTATTATAGCAACCAAGATTAAATAACTATGAAATCATTTGATTCCACATTGTTAAATACCTCAACATTCGGCATAACTATTGTTCTGCCATGTCCACAAATAATCTACTGCTGGAGAAAACAGGTGCGAAGTACGCTTGATATGATACTGGGTTGTGTTTATTAATAAAGAAAAGAAAAAACAAATTTTTCCACCTGTTTTATTGATAAGAAGTTCTGCTTTCCCCCTCCCCCTTCACGGTGGCAAGAGAAAAAAGACAATGTTATTGCCCAATGCATTATGTAACAAAAAGCCATTATAAACAGTAAATTAAATACTTTCAAACAATAACATTCTCCTCGGTGCTATCTACGTATTATATTATACAGGACAAGCGTATCTGTGCGTAACGCTGACGTCATTTTGCGAACGCCAACAGCAGACGAAATCAGCACATACGCAGAAATTGCACCGCTTTTTCTAAACGCTATACTTATACTTATAGAATAGTTTAGGTAATATTTGTACTTTTCATTTCAAGCATTTTTTGGTAATTAATAAGAATAGCGTTTAGAAAAAGCGGTGTCTACCGAATAAAATTTCTGAGTATGTGCTGATTGTCTATTCTCTCAACAGAGGTATTTTTGGTTTCGTCATTTTCGTGAATTAAAGACAGTCTTGCCATCAGTTTCACAAGAAACTACTCATGCAAGTAGGGGATGGTATACCTTGTGGGAAATGTGCTGCGAATTTCTTAATTCAAATTTGTCACGGCAAGATAATGTCAGAAAAAATCAAACTTGCTGCTAATGTTCATGCTATCTGGGGGGGGGGGGGGCTATTACGGGCGATTAATCGGAGCTTGGCAGCTATGTGTAAGAGATGAAAGTAGCCTAAACGAGCACAAATATATTAACATATTTTTATTTCCATAGACAATAAATATATTTTACTTTTTAAAATAAAAATATGTTTAATCTTTTATTACTTTTTCTTTTGCAAAATGTACCATTTTTCCAGCTATCATCTCATTTCTTCAAGAAAATAGATGATTTCTTATAAAGAAATATCTAATATTTTTTAAAACTTTGTTTCTTTCGAATTCCACCACAACATGACATTTTAAGTATTCACAGTTACTTACTTATCGATACCTGTCTTTATTTTTAGAGAAAACATATTTAACAATCTCTGAAAACTTATTGTCGACTACACTAAACGACGTCTTTCAAACTATTCCAAAGTCATAAAAGAAAAATTCGTTTCCCATTGGATATCACTTAAACGTCTTTTCCTATTATACTGTATTTTGAAATTTCAAATGCTTATAGCTATATCGGCTGCTGCTTTTACTATAATTTGGAGCGAGAGAAAGTAAACAGAATTTGTCTTTGTAACCACGGTTGACAGTTTGGCCTCCATTTTATTTCGATATTTTACATTCAGACGAGAAATTTTGGAAGATGAATCTTCACTTTATGCAGTCACAAAATTTCTATAATTAAATAAAGTAAAAAATATTATTTTAAATTTCTGGCATTAATTTGAATTTTCTGAATAAAAATGGTGGCCAAGCTGAAACCCTGATTTTAACTTAAGAGAAATGGATGCGTATTGTGAATTTACTTACGGATATTGAATATATTGGTGCGGCTATTAATAAATTAAAAGTTTAGTTTCATTAATTTTTATCTCTTGGAAATAATTACAAACACAAATTTCTTAAAGTTTTATCGTTTTTAAAATTTAATAAGCAAATAAATAACATTAAAGATGATTAAGTGATAAAAGAAACCTTTAAATACAAAGAGGTGAAACACTCATTTTCTTAAACGTACCTCATAGACTGTGGGCTCTTGACGTTGGCGTTATTTATGACGGCCGATTATCTGCACCAGGGATATAGGTCGTAGGGGGAGTGCCATCCTTGGGGCTCTTTCTATGGGAACCTAACCTGTATTTACGCAAAGTTTTCCAAGTTTCGAAGAAAACCACGAAAGCTCTGAACGGTTAGGACGATGGGCGCAACTAAGTTTGAATCCAGCACCTCCCTCCTACCAGCTTCGAGAGCAGAACCTTTCAGCCACTAGTGGGGCTTTGACGATTGGATTGTCGCTGTCTGGGTTTGAACCAGGAATCTCGTGAGCAATAGACGAGAGCGTCAGTGTTGAGCAAAAGGCCAATCCTATTACTTTAAGCTAGTGTTTCGTTTTATACTGTTCAAGTGGGATGATATCATTACACACTCCATCCCCAGTGCAGAAGTTTTTCTAACGGACAATGCGTATGCGTGAGTGCAGCTGTCGTGTTGCCGAGCGCAGGTATTTCACAGGCTCTGTGTGCAGGGGATTATTTATTTGTTGCAGTCATCCGTTGGTTATGAGAGCAAATGATTGTGGTTGCTGGGTTTCTCCGCGCTACCAATTAACCCCTTGAGGGGCGGTGGGATAAAATATATTCCACCTACGATTAATGAAGATTTGCACCAGAAAAATTTTATGAAATTTTACTTTTCTAACTTTGGAGGAAAAAAGTCGTAAAATTGCTTTTCCTTATTTTGAAATAATTTTTTTCTAATTTTCCGGTGGAAATTCAGCATTACACAAACACAATTGCTTGCCCCTCAAGGGGTTAAGAGATTGGATTGGCGTTGCCGGAATTTGAACGAGGGATTTCTTGAACAGTAGACGAGAGCGTTAGCATGGAGCAAAAGGCCAAGTCTGTTACTCTAAGCTAGTCGCTTGATTTATCCAATCCGAGTGAGATCAGATCGCCATAAATCAATTAAAATTTAATTTTTAATCAAACATTCAGTTGTTGGTTGCCGATAAAAAACTGAATAAAAATACTCTCCTAATCAAAGATGTCTGCTGTTAAATAAATTGCTCTTTAAAAACTTTGGTTTCTAACCCTAAATAGGAGCATAAAAAAAAAATATATATATATATCCAAAAGAAAATCCGTACAATGTAGGGTTATATGCTGAAAAACAAGGATTTTTTAGATGGACTATGTTGATTTCCTATGGGGTAAAATATCTTAGGTTAACATACATGTTAATAATGAGGAATTTTCACTTACACCGATATGTCTAGATACCCTTCATGCATTGTATTCCATTTTTCAAAATAAGTGGTTTATACCACTCTGTATTTAAGCGACTAAAATCATAGTATTATACAGGGTGAATTTGACGTAATCTCTCAAATGAAACAGGGTGATATAAGAGACAATGTGGCTAGAGCCATGTGCCACCATAAAACATCATAGAAACCTTGTTATATCTGTAACCGTTTCTGAGTTATCGTGGATTAAAATAAATGCACCAAAAATGAGTCGTCTGAAAATATTCAGATTGGTGATGTTTTTGTAAAACCTACAAGCAAAATAAGCACATATTTGGAAAGAAAAGAAAAAAATCCTATAGGATGATGCGAGGTGCCTGATATCTACCCCTTGTACATCTGCCCCCATACGTCATTTTGACGTCACAGTAGAAGGGGACACATATCCAGTGCTACACCATTTCACTTTATTCGAGGATTGTATATCCTACCCCTGTATATATGCCCCCATATCAGAAGGGGGCACATATCCAATACAGAGCATTTTATTTTTCTCAAGAGCTGTATATCCACCCCCTGTATATATGCCCCCATACGTCATTTTGACGTCACAGCTGAAGGGGACACATATCCAGTCCTACAGAATTTTCCTTTCGTCGAAGGGTGTATATCCGACCCCTGTATATATGCCCCCATACGTCATTTTGACGTCATAGCAAAGGGGACACATATCAAGGGGGCAGATATCCAATGCTAGGACTTTTACTTTTGGCGAGCGGGTTGTATATCCGACCCCTGTATATATGCCCCCATACGTCATTTTAACGTCACAGCAGAAAGGGACACATATCAAGGGGGCAGATATCCAATGCTAGGACTTTTACTTTTGGCGAGCGGGTTGTATATCCGACCCCTGTATATATGCCCCCATACGTCATTTTGATGTCACAGTCGAGGGGACACATATACATTGCCAGAACATTTTTACGCTCGTCGAGAGTTGGATATTCTGTATATATGCCCCCTTCTACGTATAGATTTTATTGTTGCCGCGAAGGCCTTATTTATCTAGAAATCTGTGAAAGACATTTAAAATGTAACTCAAGAATTATGTAATTATATACGAGGACGTGAGTTTCATAACTCACCTTATCCAAACTTTAAAATATCGAGTGTTCTTTATGAATCTATTCTATAGGTGAACCTGCATAAAACAAACACTATAATCTGAAAAAAAACCCTAGTTTTAACGTGTATGTCTGCCATTGTAAAATATTGGTTTACAATGAAAACCAACGGGTTTTATGCGATTTCCCAAAATTAGATTATCTGGACAGGGCGAGGTTTGAAACTCGCGTCTTCATGTATACATAAAAAAATATATATTGAAAATTTATAAAGTTAAAAAAAATTTAATCATTTTGCTTCCATTTTAAAATGTTATAGACAGTTATGGTTCGAATAAATGTTATAGTCAGAAACTACGATATAGTTTCTAACATTGTTTCTTACTACGATATAGTAAGAAACTATATTAGAAACTATATATAGTTAGAAAGAAATATTATTGTTGGTTTTCCATCTGAGGTTCATTCCTGCAGATAGCACATGTGACCAAAATGATAAAGATAAATCATGCCGGTTGTATAGATTATTAAACACTTCCCAACTGCTTTTATAATTTACATTTATTTATCCATATTTATCCATTTATTTATTATATTTTAACTCATTTATTTATCCAACTTCAGTTTTTCGAAATACTCTGTACTTTCATGCAATGCTTAACATTACATAAATTTCGTTGAATTTGTCCGGGAAAAACACCATCAAAATGCACTTCAAATAAATTTCTGCTATAGACTCTAATGTATCCCAATTCTTTTGTTTGCCCCCTATAACAACTATAATTGTTAGATACACCCTCTTTTCTCTGAGAAACATTCTGCAGTATAGCTGAACACTGCTCTCGCATAAAAGGAAGGTACTTTCTGACACATTTCTGAATTCATTTATGTTCAGAAAACCATGAATTTACCCTGTGTTCTTATTCAGAAACTGTGTAACCGGAAGACTTTTCCTTTTTTTTTTTTTGTTAAAAGCAAAAGACCTTTCTTAAAAATTCTCTCAATGCCGGCTTTTAAACCAAATTACCAACGCGGAAGCGCGAGAAAGGGTAAAGACTTTTCATCACTAGACAAAAATCGCTTATAGCTCGATAAGTAATTTATTTGTCAAAAAATAGTAAACTCATTTCGATTCCAAATTGCTTCAATAGCTAGTCTTTCCAGTTTTGCCTCTGCGTTTATAAATGAGCCAGATAATGTGTCAGAAAGTTTCTCGTTTTTGAGAAAGCCATTTTGATAAGCAGTTATAGCTTTTTTACGAACTCTTTTCTACCCTTTTGTTTCTTTGTGAAACATGCCATTTGAAATTAAATTTACACGGATTTTTTTTTTTTTTTTTTTTTTTTTTTTTTTTAATTTAATCACTTAAGGCGACAAGGAACATACAACTCATTTTTTTATTTTACTTTTTTTTTCACTTTAAATACTAATCAAGGGCACACTATATGCATTATGGTATATATTTATCACACAAGAAATACTAAATACTTTTTTTTTTTTTTTTTTTTGAGAAAAATAAGGAATTTTCCGGGATGGTTTAAGTGTTAGAAGAACTTTTCAAAATACAGCATGAGCATTCCAGATCAATTCAAAACCCCCAATATTTTTATTCAAGTTTGCTTTATATATACAAATAAAACGCTGCCACGAATTTTATATATTTGAATATAAAAGTAAGAAAAAAAAACTTTCTAAATTTTATGAATTTCTCAGAATTTTCGCTCATATTGCTGCAATTAACTACCTTTAACTTTTGATCTGTATTTAGTTTTAAAAATTCAAGCATAATAGCAAACAGCTATAGAACATTTCAAAGCATTCAGAGGAAAAATTTTGTGCTTAGAATATTCAAGAAAAAATGGATAGCGACGAAATTTACTGAAAAAAAGACTAATTTTAAGATTTAGTACAAGCGCAAACATTAAAATATAAAAGTTTATTTCTACGCTGACGATGAAATGAACACTTCCGATGATCGTCTGAATTTGGTCGAAAACATTTTGGAATTCTAATTTGATTTTTAAGGTATTTTAAATAATTTTATATTATATACATACACATAAAAACAATTTTATTACTTTTTATTTATATAACTAAAAATATTTAACTGCCGTACTTTAAATTTTAATACGTCACTTTCTCAAGTTTTCAAGATTTATTTTTAGGATATTGAACCATAAACTGGGGATGTTGTACGATAGGGCGTCGTTACATGCTTGATTGTTTTTACACAGGATTTCTATAGATTCTCTTATAGTGCATGCGTAATAACTGGATGTTGGGAATATGATTTTTGCATGATCAAAATATATTGCGATATTCTGATTGAAACTTAAACGATTTACGGAATGACACAAAAGAAAAATCAAAGAAAGAATAAAAGAACATAAAGCAGAGATAAAATTTTGTCGTCAACCCACAACTCACTCTCGTTTAAGTTTCTATCAGAATATCGCAATAGATTTTGATCATGCAAAAATCATTTTCCCAACATCCAATTATTACGCATCCACTATAAGAGAATCCATAGAAAACCTGTGTAAAAACAATTAAGTATATAACGACGCCCTATCGTACAATATCCCCAGTTTATGCTTCAATATCCTGAAAATAAATACTGAAAACTGGGGCAAAGTTACGTATTAAAATTTAAAGTACGGCAGTTAAATATTTTCTTCTACCCATGAAAAGTGACGTATGAGAACAGAGTGATGTCATAAAATAAATGGAACTGTAATTAATAATAATATATATTTCCTTTGCTGCTGCTACTTCTACTTTCAACTCTGGTAATTATTGGTTCTCTCATCTTCAAAACAAAGTGACGTATTTGTATAAATAAACAACATTTAGTTATTAAGATATTCTCTGATGATGAGTTTGGAAAGCTTAAAAGTACTAAGAAGTTTTAAATAAAATGTATATTTTAAACTTGTAAAAACTTTTTCATCACTTTAGTCGCCTTTTAAGTAAGACTGTGAGCTTTTTTAAATTCACATTATATATTTTATCCATCATCAATTTATAACATTTATAACTAGAAATTAAAAATAGTTTTTCTTTACTTTCTTTTATAAGCATAAAATGTTCATCTTGAAAATTGCGCCTATTCTTTTAATGTATTTCATGTTTTTCCCAAAAATTTCCGTATTAATTTGACATCGAATTCGATTATCAAAAATGTACAGATTTTTTACACTTGGTAGAAAGCGCAAACAAACGATTATTTTTCAAAAAGACATATTTTTTTTTGTCACTTTTTTAAGATAAGGCAACTAGAAAGAAAAAATAAACATTATTTAATTTCTTATTTTAGAATTTAAAATTTTATTTCTCAACGCATACTCGTAAATTAATTAAAATTAAATTATTATTTCATAAGAATGTATTTTTTATACATAAAACTTTTCATCCTTTTTATTTCTAATTTTTTTTAAAATTTTAATTCGGTAATAAAAACTGTTTTCGGAAACAAAATGTGGAGAAATTATATTTCTAAATTAGATGACGCATGTTTTCATTTCCATAAGTCTTTATCCATCAAATTAAGGTGCTTGTGGTTTAGATGTAAGTAAATTGTATTATTTGGATATTAGAATAGGTGTCAACTTCAGAGATTTTTAAGGAGTAAGTGGCTTCTTAAAGCGACAGTGGACGTTCAAAATCGCAAAAAACATTAAAAAAATCATTTTTTGTTTTTTCGAAAAAATGTTCCGGCAATCTTCTACTTTCAAAAAAAAAAAAAAAAAAAAAAAATTCAAATTTGATAATTTTTTTGCAGAGATACAGCTGTTTTTCTAGCATAAACAATCGTTAATCTGCAATTAAAAAAAAAACTTTAAATCCAGTTTTCTCAAAATGAGAATTTTCGCCGACTGAGTAAGTTCAAAATGCTCCATTCGTCTTAATTTTATACTAATTTTTATAATACTTGTTAATATTGCTGTTTATATATTTTATTACAAAACTTGCTATTAATATGTGTAAAAAAAAAAGGTAATATTTTATCATTGAATTTTATCCGAAATGAACAATATTATATGTTTATAATTATTTTCTGCCAAATTACTTAGTATAATTTTAAAATGTATACCAATTTTTGATGTAATATCATAAAGCTATCACAAAAAAAAAAATAAATAAATAAATAAAAAAAATACAAGTTTCTGAAACAAAATTTAATGCGCATGGAGCATTTTTAATTTGTATCACTAATTAACATATTATTAATTAATTACTCATTTGCATATTAATATTTTTTAATGAAATTAAGAAATTTTCTTAATTATTGCACAAATTATCTGTGTATTAAATTTCAAAACGATTGACCAAAAACTATAGAAAATGTTTTTGAACGTCCACTGTCGCCTTAATCTGAAAATTCCAGTTGCTAAACTGCGAAAGAAACGCATAAAAGTAATAACGTTTATGTGTGAAAAAAATTCAGGAATACAAAGTGAAAAATAATTTATTTAATATATACACATGTACAACAAAATACATACAAATTACATCAAAATTGTGTACTGTAATCACATAATTCTTTTAACGTGGATATAAATTAAGTGTAACATTAATATTGAACTATGCAGGGTCAGAAGATTAATCTAAACAGGATACATGTTACAAAAAATATGTATAAAGTAAGCAATCATGGTAGTGGGGAATATTAGAAAAGCAGTATATCTTTTTTTTCAATTTGTCACACAAGAGTACATATAAAAAATTGTGAATGTGTGATATTTTGATAAATTTTTCATTATAAGAAACAAAATACATTTTAAACCTCTTTTTTTTCAAGAACACACAAGAAAAATTATTTAAAAAAAAAAATCTTATCACCGTCTAATTATAGAGGTGATTCTATTCCCAATTTTTCGAAAATTTAAGGCTTTCGGTTCTCAAAACTCTGACATTAAAAATGTAACGCAACAATGTCGCCAATTTCGACAAACGGTCGCCAAAAACTCAATTTCTTCAATCGTTTGCAGAAAAAATCGTCAATTTGGTCAAAGGATCGGGGAAAAATATGAATGTAGCAAAAATATTGCAAGTAAATGCAAATTTCGTCAAGGAATCGCGGAAAAAATGCAAATTTCACCAATTTTGCCTAGGGATCAGGGGAAGGAACGCGGATTTTGTCAAAAAATGCCGAAAGAAGAAACTAATTTCATCAAAGCATCGCAAAAAAGAAAACTAATTTCGTTAAAAGATCGCAAAAAATCCCTCAAATTTCGTCAAAGGATCGCGAAAAAAAACGCGAATTACATCAAAACATCGCAAAAAACCTGCATTTCTTCACAAGAAGAAAAAAAAGCGAATTTCGACAAAGTATCGCGAAAAAACTCGAATTTTGTGAAAGGGTCGCAGAAATATATGAATTTCATCAAAAGGTCATGAAAAAATGCATAATTAGCGCATGTAGGGATTTTCCCTCTTTGCTGTAACCTTTTTAAAAAATCTGCTGCGGATATCAGATTTTTGCTTCTCTAATTGCATATATATGCAATTTAATTGTTGGTATATTCTTATAAAATAAATAGCATCATTTATAATGAAATAAAAACTTGATCTGCTTACCAAAATGTAGATTTATAAAATTGTATGCTCATAAAAAATGTATTTTTATATACTTTAAAATTTCAATTCAAAACAGAGAGTAAGGAACTCGAGAACTA
Source organism: Maratus speciosus (assembly GCA_963932465.1). Classification (NCBI taxonomy): domain Eukaryota; kingdom Metazoa; phylum Arthropoda; class Arachnida; order Araneae; family Salticidae; genus Maratus; species Maratus speciosus. The sequence continues at coordinate 475,738,237 of OZ010797.1, forward strand.
ATAGAAAATGGAAAACTGATAACTAGAACTTGAACTATTAATTATGAAGGTTTGATTTAAAAAAAACATACATATAGAAGTTTATCGAGGATCTTATACACTTATAATCAGAGTAAAAATATTTTTATAATTTCTTTCAATATGTGCGTGTGAATTGTTCAAATAATAAAAATGTATTCTCAATAAAATTAATATTTCGTATTTCATTTAAAAAAAATTATATCCATAAAGAGTACACACAAAAATATTGGATTCATAAATGTTTTAAAGAAATTGAGTGAAATTCAATGCGCGCAATATAGACAGTTTCTTTAAACTTATTCAAATTTCAAATTACACTGAAAAATTCCTAAATTTAAAAGAACATGCAAATAAAGAAAATGGATTTTTTTCCCATTTCTTGTTTTTAAAATTTACAATTATTTTTTATTTTATTTAATTTAATACAAATTAAAAATAATTGTATACATAGATGAAAGTATTTGTTACACTAATCAGCGTTCTATTCAACTACCTCAAATCAGTATCATATTCATAGTGAGAACTTTCTCACACACTCAAGAAGTCAAATTTAATCTTAGATACACGAACTTGGCAAGCACTCTTATTCAAAAAATGGGAAATTGAGTAGAGATTTCTATATTTCGATAAATGCAAAGAATATTTTTGTTTTAAATACGAAAAGATGCTATTTTGAAACAAATTTTCAGAAGCTCTTACAGAGAAAAGTAAAATGAAAAATAAATCACATAAGATGCAATGAGAAATGTTAATGTCACCACGTTACCGTGAGAAATTAATCTCATAAGAATCATTCATTTATCGAAAACTGAAAACGTTATTTGATTCCAAATTTTTTACAGCTGATGTCTGCTATTTATTTTTTTTTCTTTCTTTCTTTCTTTCTTATTTATTTTTTTTATTTATTTATTTAAAAATTAGTTCACGAATGTTTCTCGTTATCGAGTGGGAAATTTTCCTCCATTTTTAAAACAAGCTTAAGCATATAACCTACTTTTGAACACTTTTGTACAGTGCTGGCCTCCATTTCAAAAAGTGCAAGAATTTTTTTTAAATTAAAGATAAACAAAGGTATTTAGATCACGTTATAGGTGCGGACCCTATAAGAGCAGGCGTCAAATACATTGCATCTGCCACATTTCTCATAGTGGCTGCCCCTCTTTTTGTATCACAGAATATGTAAAAATATCCGCATAAAATTATGCGTTTAAAGAAAAAAGTGCGAAATACCTTTTAAAAAACTTTTTTTAGTTAGTATTTAAAATTATTAAAGCTTTTAGAAATTCTAGACTTCAGAGACACTCTATGAAAAAATGAATTAGCACATTAACTTTCAAATTTTTAAGCCTATGGAAAATTTATCATAAAATCATCATTGTATCATCTCTGGAAACACGTAATCTGGTGCAAATAAATATTACACACATATTTAAAATAAAAATTAAATAAAATATACATTTCTGTCGATTTTCTAAGCCCATTTTTTTTTTTTTTTTTTTTTTTCTGTTTTTATGTTGCTGTTATAAATAATGATAAAAAAAAATATTTAAATTGGAAATATATGGAAATTTTCAATCGAAAAAAAAATAAATAAAATAATAATTTTCAAAATTCATAGATGCAATTATTTAAGAAAATGACTTAACATTAGTGACAATATAGTAAATTACTGAAAAGCAAATATAATGAATAACGAAGATAGAGCATAATAATAGAATATAACAGAATGTTTGTTTGTAAGGTCTACATTTGAGTCCTGCGCAAGTAGGATTGTACCAGAAAAGAACCAAAACTTCTGCTTCAAGTCAACTTGAAATCTGACACACTTCAACCCGAATCGAATCGAATCGATCGCGAACCAGGAATAAAAGATGAATTAATTCATATTTTAATACAATTATGGAAAAGTAGTCAATAGTTATGTCATCAATTGTATCTTTTTATGTATTAAAATGAACACATATAATTAATTTTCAAACATATAGTTTTTAATTGAAAATATTTTTGAAAAACTGGTTCAGTCTGAACAAAACTCGAAAATTCAAAACTCAATATGATCATGAATCATTGAAAGTTAACCTGGTCCACAACGAAAAGAAAAAGCATCAAATAGAAACAAAAGTATGGTCGGATTAAAATCTGGTTACCCGAAAATAAGATATGTGCGTTTAAATTATATTTAAAATTACCTCCCTCTTTCGTACATTTTCGGACTCATTTTGAAGCATACATGAATGACATTCGCAGTACTCTTAAGAATTGAATAACGTTTTTCATTTTTCATAAATAGGATACGTTTGGAATTGCAGTTAATCACACCTTGATGATCACTTTTCCAAGACGATCACTTCACGAAAGTTGGCTTTAACTGTCAAATTTGGTAGCATTTTCTGAATACTTTTTAATCATATATTGTTGTTGATAAGGACATTTTTTGTGTGTTTGCGATTTATAACATGCAGTTATACTTCTAAGGTTTTTAAAATAAAATAAAGCTGATTTTTAGCAAAAAGTTACATAAACATTTAAAAAAAAATTCTGTAAAATTTTGAAATGTTATTTAAAATAAAAAAAAAAAAAAAAAAAAAAAAACGTGATAGCGCAAGCTGCAACAAGCAGAATAACAAGCCTGTAACGTACCAACCATTAAAATAAATTAAAAGAAATGGAAAAACAGCAAGAGTAAACATATTATTAGTGTTTTTTGCCTAAAGAAAAAAAATATATGCAATTTGAATTTCCATATATCATGTTTTATATAATAAAACATGATATGTGTTATTATGTAAAATAATTATATACATTTTATTATTTATACATATTCATATACATTTATGTAAAATATAATAAAACGTGCGTAAATGAAATATATGTAAACGGATACCTGGTGGTAATAGAACTTTTATGATTTCTGGTAAATGATGCACTTTCACAGATATAAATCTGTCTAATACAGAATACGTTTCGATTTTTTGTTTCCGTCTTAGCAGGTTTCATTAGATTCTTCTAAACTACTTCAAGTAAATTTCACATATACTACTGGAATTAAACTTTATATTTTCTTTAAATTGCGAGCGAGTTGCAGACCCGTCAGTGCCCCCCCCCCCCATTCTCTTGCTTAATACCTGCACTTTCTTTTCCAATGGTTCTGTGGTCATCAAGCAAAGAAAGGAGAATCTCAACAAAAGAAAGAAGTGGAGACACGTCAACGACAGCCTGTGAAGTTCTATGTCATCTAGAATTCCGCAGAAGTCAACAAACATGAAAGAGAGCGCCTGATCATATCAAACTTTACGACGAAAAGAAACGCAGTCTATTCGATGCCTTACTTAAAAGTCGGATTCATGCATTTGTAACTTTCCGTAACTAAGCAACAAAGTAAAGTAAATCTGGGCCGTTTTCAAAACTACTGAAGTAAAGCTGGCCCGTTATTATCACAGCAAAGTATCAGATAAGGCGGATAAATTTCAAAAATTAAAAGAACTCAAGATTAACTATATTTGTTAAGAAAAAAGCAAGGAAAAGAAAAACGGAAATTTCATAAAAAGGGGCAATGTAGGTGGAATAAAAAAATAAATAAATAAATAAATAAAATAAATAAATAAATAAAAATAGAGAAATTTTGTATCAAGCATAGATTTTGGTATCTAGCAGTAGAAAATTAGAAGATTTTTAATCATAGTTATTTCAAAATAAGCACCACCAAAGAAAAAATGAAATTTGAAGTTATTTAAAAAGAGTAAGAAAAGAGTAGAAAAGAATAGAAAAACGAAGATTTCTGAAAAAGGTTTAATAATAATAATAATAATAATAATAATAATAATAATAAGAGAGAGAGGGAAATCATGTACCAAGCATCATTGTAAAAAAATTATATAACGTTACTCCATAAAATTAGTCGCAACATGCTACCTCCAATTTTATGGAGTAATTTAACTTATATAATAGTGTAATTTGACCTGATATAATTGGCGTAATATTACACATCAGTGCAGAGGTTCTATGGGGGTTCCCCCCCAACATATGTGAACTTCGGAAATTTGAGCTTAGAGTTGGGAAATTATAGATTGGAAATTATTATTACTTATTGGAAATTATAGATTTTTATTTTAAGTAAAAAATATATATATATATAGATTTTTTATTGTTTTGTTGACTACCTTTCTGAGTTCTGTAATAGCAAAATAGTTAAACTTTCAAAAGAAATACAAAAAGCAGCCAATTTCTCATTATGTTTCTCTGTGCTACGAAAATATCATACTTCTACCAGACCTGAATTTCTCTACTGTTATCCATCAACAGTGTCTCCAATACATTTCTTCCAAAACTTTGTTCCTTTCTCAAAAATCTAAAAGTATGAGGCTATTTTCATATGAAGTACGATTATGACTCTTACAAAAGACAAAAACTTTCATTAAAAAAACCAATAATTATAATTTTTTTGTTTTTAGTTTCAGCATTTTTCTTTGGAAAGATTTTCTTTTCTTTTCTGTTTTTTTTTCTTTTCTTTCTTTCTTTTTTTTTTTTTTTTTTTTTTTTTTTTTTTGTATAAGTATTATTATTATTAAACACACATTGAACATATCATTTTAGTTGGAAAATAGAGCAATTTGTTTCACATTGGGAAATTTTTGAATTATAAGTTGGAAAAATTTTGAACTTTCCCCTTCACCCCCCCCCCCCCCCCCGAAAATAAATTTGTAGCTACGCCCCTGTGTAACGCAACATCAGTTATATCGGTACCCAATAAAATGCAGGCAGAATAATTGAAAAAAAAAATTATGGAGTAACGTTACATATTCTTTACAGTGATAATTATAAACTACTTTTAACAATTCCAGAAAATTGTCACGAAACTTCACAGTGAAGCGAAAAAAATAATAACTAATGAAACAATTTAGAAAATTCATAACATATTAAAAATCTAATTTTAGCAATTTCCGTCCAAAGTTGGAAATATAGTCGATTTATTTTTATGCTGGCTATGATTTACAGATTTGTATATCGTTGAACACTTCTAAAACACAGAGTTGTGTTTAATATAACTCAGATGTGTTCAAATAAACATTTCCTACTGCTCCACTAGATGCAGATACAATTTTTCATACCAGTAAGCCAGACAACTAATTTTCTATTATTTATTGATATATTTTACTATTGCTTTGAGTCGACAATATATATTACAGGTATTTTAAAATTCATTTCAGTTAGTTCAAATTCATAAAACATGTGAAAAATCATCTTCAGAATTTTCTGTCATTAAACGAAAATGTACTCGTATTCCCTTATACTGTCTGCATATTATCTACAGATTTTTATGGACACCCCGGATTAAGCTAAAATTTAAATAATCCAAGTAAAAAATGTTTAACACAACTAAAAACAAACTTCTAGCAATTACTAATCATAGACAGCAATGTATCTTGTTCTTTGCGTAAGCCTGTACAGTAATTTATCTATATTCTACAAACATCATACAGTATACTAAATATATGCATAACAAACTCAAAAACCTTTATTGAACAATTTACACCCTTAACAATAACGCTTACAAATTGTTTTATCTAGCTCTATTTTATGCAGATGTAGAACTATACACATCTCGTATTATGCAAAAATTGTGTGAAAAAAGCATAATAGAACGGAAAAAGTATTTTTACTAATTAGTGCTCATAGCCAGTATTGTAACTTTATTATTTTGCGTGTCCCCGTAAATGACTAATAAATGGTATGCATCCAATAATGTACAGAAATCATCTTGTACCGAACTTCAGTAATTTATCAATTTAATTATGTTTAATATCTAGTAACCGCAGAAAAATGACCCTCTTACGGTTTTTCCCACACGCTGCAATGTGACTGAATTCTTTTGTGTGACCCTGTAACTAAAATATAAATTTCATAAGGGGGAGCGTTGATTTAGAGGGCTATTGATTTAATATTACAAAAAGCAACAAAATAAAAATAAAATAAAGAGTTGAAAAAATATATAACTTCTTGAGATGATAGGCGGGGAAATGGAGAAAAGGATTTTTTTTTCTTCTTCTTCTTCTGGCGGGGAAAGAGTTTGTTTAAATAAATACTTATTTATCATTACTATATGCTTAAAAATAGGACAGGAAAATAATTAAATAATAATAAGCTTTAACTTTTTTAAAACTTTCGCATACTTGGAATAGGGGGGGGGGGATGGAAGAAAGTAAAAATTTAGATAGTCGGTTATTTTTTCGTTTCAATAAAGAAACAAACAAAAGAGTTTTACAGATATCAATTATAAATTTAAGGATTTTAATCTTTGGGTAGTGTATGAGAGGGAAGAAAAGGGGAGGAAAGCAAGATTTCGGAAAGGGGGAGGGATTTAGACAATAAAAAAAATAGAAAGCAAAAGCGTGATATTTAAATTGTTTTAAAGAAAACTGAATTTCAGTAAGATTATATCGATCATGTGTTAGACGGAAATGAATAATTTCCTTACTATTTAAGTAGCATTAAATGTAATTAAATAATTAATTATTATACAGGTTAAATGGAAAATACAGTCTATTCTGTTATTCAAAAGACATATAAAAGTTACTTGTAATTTCAGAAGATCTTTAAAAAGCCGAATGTTATGAAACTGCGCTTAAAAATGTTTCCTAAATTTTAATTTGAGAAAATTTTAACACACCAGAATTAAAAAGCATTAAGTGCCACTTTAGTCCAAACACTTGGTAGTAATTATGCATGCCTGAAGAAGGATTTATTCCATCAAAACGCGTTGCTTGTTTTATAGTTCAGAATTTATTTATATAGATTAATAGTTTATCTGTCAAGAAACGTGAAACACTAGCATTCGTCTATTATTTTACTATGTTTATTCAAACTCACTGAACAGTCCTCACATATAATAATATATCACATATATCACACAATAATTCTTCATATAAACACGAAATATACCAATGAAAAAGATTATGGGTAATATGAGTCAAAATTATTTTTTATTATCGTATTCAATAATCAACTATTTATAATAACTATTTTGTTTTCTTTTAGAAGGATGATTATTATATCGAGATACATAAATTAATCAAAACAAAATAAAGCAATTAAACTTTAAGTAGAATAGAATTATTACGGTATTATTGAAATTTTAAGTGTGCTCGAGCAGTGGCGACCGAATTTGTAAAGCCCTGGTCTCAATGGAAAGAAAACAAACAGTTATACTTGCTAAGACGGAAACTTTTAATAAACATATTTTTTTTTCTTGATCCCTTTCGCTTTCGTTTTCACAGGTTTAAATAAATTGAAATGTTATTATACTTTTGTAAAAATTAACTCACTTACCTTTTCGCACACTCTTCTCTGAAAATTTCGCTGTTCGGTGTAAGCTCCGTTTTACATCTATGAAGAATATCCTCACGAAGATTGATTTTTTCTTTATAAAGTAAATCTGGTTTGCATGTGTGTGCGGATTTTTCTTCAATTTTTTTCTCCCCCTCTGGATTCAACAAGACTGCTCTTCCCCGACATTTAATATCTTTGCATGCTAGTTTCCATCTACCGGCACTGGGCTTGTCTTCAATTCTATAAAAAAATCCATCACCATTGGAAAATAATCATCCATTTTTAGCGCCAGGGACTTCGAAAACTGTTTTTTCCGTTTTAAAATTAGAATTATAAGAAGCTTTAGTAACTATAAAATCTGAACTTGAACAAAAAGTCCCTCCTTCCTTTAAAGGCTGACAAATGTAAGTGTGTTCTTGATAAGTGTTTGCAAAAAAGAAATACACGAATACGACTTTATACGAAAACTTTATAGAAATACACGAATACGACACATTTGGCTGACTAATTATTTTAGGAGGTGTCACGTACAGTGAAAAGAACTCCCCATAGCTAGAAGGCGTAAAGAAATCATATAGAAAAGAGACACTCGTGTCAACTTTAAAAAATCCTAAACCCATAGCACGTCGATCACTCTCAATTCATGAAAACATCGTTAAGTGAATTAATTGTCGAAATAAGTAATTGGAAATAAGACTAATGCCACGTTAGAACTAACGAATCGGTCCTTTTTACCTCCCATATTGAGAACATGTGTTACGACATATACTTAACGAAAGATAGTTGTTTCTGGAGACATAAGCCAATGGAGCTATGTTGCTAATTTTCTTGAAATTAATAATAAAAAAAAAAGTTAAAACTGATGTTAAGAGGCTACTTCAGTCAAGTGAAAAGACTCGTTCGCTAATGCTAATCCTATGGAAGAAATTTATAACGATATCTCCGTTACATTTCAATATTTTTAAATGATTTTTTTTTTTTTTTTTTTTGCATTGGATAGCTGAGATCGATCTGTACAAAGGCCGTTTTTTAATTTTTCGATTTTGTTTACAGATATTTTTAACGAGGACGCTTTCATTTTCGGAACCGGTTTCGAAACTGAAAGCATGCTCATAAAAAAAATCTGTAATAAAAATCGAACAAGTAAAAAACGGCCTGCATACAGATCGATCTCAGCTATCCAATGCAAAAAAAATCATTTAAAAATATTGAAATGTAACCGAGATATCGTTATAAATTTCTTCCATAGGATTAGAATTAGTGAACGGGTCTTTTCATTTGACTGAAGTAGCCTCTTAAGATGGTTCTCAAATGACCTGCTCGCGAAATTTTCTGACACAGTTCCTGGCTCATTTATAACCCGTTTACTTTAATTTGTTGCTTAGTTACGAGAAGTTTAAAAAGTATGCACCCTCACCCTTTTTTCAGTAAAGGTGATTAACGCGGGTGGTCTATTGGTATATGTCATTAGCATACCTGTTTGTGGTTTCCGGAATCTGTCTTCCCTTCTTAGTGAATACACACCCCCCCCCCCTCTTTCCCCCGAATGAAATCCGAAGAAATCATATGCTGTTTGTAAAATAATAGTTGTTATCATTTCAAAGTGTCAAAGCGTACTTGATGGATATTCAAATTGTATTTTTTCATGATGAATATGTTATTGATTTGATTTAGTGGAATAGAAAGCTTCAATAGTGTAGTCAAAACGAATGCTTTCATAAAAATACCGAATTACGTTTAATCTTTATTAAATAATAAATAATAATACTAATAACTGTAAATCCTAAATACTTGAAATGAGTGTAATAAAAAATTCAAAATTTAAAAATTTAAGAATTTAGTTTAAATTCGAGTAAGTTTAACTGTGTACAGCATTGAATTTCATCAAAATTTACTTAAAGCATTTTCAGGTTTAATATTTTTATGTGAATTTTTCATGCATATCTGTTTTAAAAGTGAAATATCAAAAGGGAAATAACAATATTAATTTTAATGTAATACTTTTTTATTGTTTGAACAATTCGTACACACATATGGAAAGATATGAGCTAAAATAGGTTTGCAGTGAATATAAATTTATAAACTCTTTGTTAAATTTCAAAATGTATATTATTCAAAATAAAAACTTTATATAAGATATTTAAATTGTAATTATTTGTTTTAAATTTTAAATTAGTGGTTAGGTTCCTAAAACTTTGTTTCAAACTAAATGTTTAAAGTATATAAAAAAACATTAAAAAATATTTATTTTTATAAACAAAAAACATTATTATATCTTTATAAATTATACATTATAATTCACAAGAATATACAAGAACAACTAAACTGTGGTTTATATACAATTAGAGAATATTTGCACTTGAACGATAGAAAAACGCAATATTTTATCAAATGTGTCCCTTAAAATTTAGAGCTTAGAATAATGCTTACATCGCATAACAAAATAAGAAAAATAATATAAAATAAGTAATACAGAGTTTTACCAATACTAATTTCAGGCACATTTCCTTTGAAAGAGACAAAAAAGTTCAAAATTTCGATTGTAAATTTCTATTACCATGCTTTTTTTATATGATAACCTCGGGAATTACACACTAACGTTTATAATTAAGTTATCTCAATAAATATAGGTGAATTTTACAAAATGTTTCAAATAAAAATAAATAAAATGTAAGCAAAATGTTAGTTTCATGAATCCTCGTTTTTAGTAAAATAAAATAATTCGTAAAATAGGTTTGTGAATTTTATTTATAGAACTACATATAATTGTGTTCGGGCTATTCAAAAATTCATAAATTATTACTTAATTTTTGCAAAATCTCTTTTAACGAATAATTTTACTGAATTAATTTATTTTATCGAAACACAAACACAAGAGAAGTTAGCCTGGCACAAGGTGCCGAAAATGGTAGACACTTTATTTTTAATCGTAGGCGGCGTTAGTTAGAGCTACCAATTCAAGACCTTTAGTAGAAAACTTAATAAATGGTTTAACAAGTCGTCAAATAAAAATATAAATAAATAAATAAATAAAATAAAATTTATATATACGTGATTTGATAATTTCATTTATATACATTGAAATAAATCTTACTACGTTTCTCTGAAACAAACAAAGAAATTTAACATTATATTATTATGAAAGGGTACAATATATGATTTAATAACGATTAACAGTACTCATTCAAAATATAGCCGCTCGTATATCATGTTGTCTCTTTTATTTCAAACTTTTTTCATTACTTTTAGTATTATTTATTCCATAACGAATGAAAGTATCTGAAAATGCCCATTTAAATTCATCATAAAAAAGTAATGCAATTTATTAAAAGTATATTTAAATATACACTTAAACATACAATTTTAGATACACATGTTTTAATTTCTTTAAGGTTGTTAAACTTAATTCTAGATTTTTCTCAAAAATATATATTAATTAAGACATATAACACGGAGGATAAATTATCAAAGAAACTGAGTTTGGTTTGGTTTGTGTTTATGACGGCCGATTATCAACACGTGGGATATAGGACCTGGGGGGGGGGGGAAGGGGGGAGTGCCCTTCGTGGGGTCTTTCTAAGGGAACATAACCCGTATTTACGCATGGGAATCCACGGTTTCGAAGAAAACCACGAATACTCCGAAACGGTTAGGCCGACGGGCGCGATTGGGTTCGAACCCAGCACCTCCCGTCTACCAGCTTCGAGAGCAGAACCTCTCAGCCACTGGTGGGGCCAAAGAAACTGAGAAGCAATAAAGAATATGACATGCTCTTTTGCTTATAGTATCTAAATTTTTTTAACAAATGAAAAGAGGGATTTTCTGGCTTTGTTTGTCTATATCCAATTGATAATATCCTTATAACTACTTTCTTTGTGCTAAAATTTATTTTGTACTAAAATAATTTAAAATGAAATTTTCTGTTTCATCCATTTTTTGATATAGCAAATTAGATTGGATAGCAAGTTAGATTAGACTAGCTGAATGATAAGGAATTGCCCACAAATTGTCAATTTTAATTAATTTTTTTTTTATTTCATTTTTTATTGATGCTTTAGTTATTCTTGGATAACCACCTGAAAGAGCCTATACCATGATCAAAAGGGTAACCGGAAAAAAGTGACCGGAAAAAACGTGACAGGAAAAAAGGGGACAAAATAAACAACAGCGGAAAAAACGTGACAAGGAAAATACGTGACCGGAAAAAAGGGGACAAGGAAAAAAGGGGACAAGAAAAAAACGGAACACTGAAAAAACGGGACCGTTTGGTGCTGCTTGTACTTTGTCCGGTATGAAACCGTTATAAATAATACAAATATTTTAAGTCAATGTCTACAAATGCGAATTTTGAAAAATGGAGTGGAATATTTGCATACTAGAATGCTTGTTTACAGATCTACTTGATTTTTGACAATCGCGAACGGGAATACGAATATTTTCCGTCGACGTTTAAGAATGCAAATATTGAGAAAAGTCCCGCATATTCGCATATGAAAATGCATATTTAAATCACTACTTGATTTTTGATATATGTAAATTAGGAAGCAGGATATTTTAGTCCCGCCGTTTTGGTCCTGATGCCATTTCGATTCCTGGCCATTTCGGTCCCTTGCAGTTGTTGTTGGAAGCAGCTATATTGTTAATAACAAAATCTCAAAAATTAAATTGTTTTTATTGACGTATTTATTAGTAACAATTCAAAATTATTTCAATTATTAATTGTTTATATAATTAATTTATCAATTTCTTGTTTAAAAAATATTACATGAGCTATATAATAATTACAGGGTAATGCAAATATAATTTTTTTTTTTTAATTTTCGTTTACTATAATGTCATTAGATTATATAAAAATGATAATGATTCTGAGGATAAATATGTTGTTTATTTATTTAGTATTTACTTTATAATATTTTCTTGCTATTTAAATATAATTAATTAATAATATCTAGTTTTTTTAATTGCAAACTATAACTGTGCTAAAAAAATAAAAATCTAATTCTACATCTGGACAGTAACATCACCTAACATCGTTAAAAAATATTTTTAATTTTTGTACAATATTACATTATTATTATTATTAATTAATAATAATACCATCAGTCAACAAAACAATTACTTAGACTTAAATTTTTGACTGATTTTTCATTTTTTTGGGAGGGAGGGGGGGATAATAAATAAAAACTTTTGAATAAAACTTTAATTGATGAATAATTGCTATTAATTAATTATTAAAATAGTTAGTAATTTTAATATAAAAATTAAATTAATGTTTTATTAAATATATTTTTTAATTCAATTTATTCTTAATTTATTAAATTATTAACGTTAATATAAATTACAAATTTCTACTTTAAAATAAACTCAATACAAATTATATATTCAGTTTATCATTATATTTAATATTAGCTATAAGCTGAAATTTATCCTTTATCTACTTTTTTATTTTATATTTAAAGTTACTGAGATTTAAAACTATTAATATAATTAATAATGAAACTAAGATACAAAAATTATTAAACTTACTTTCTGGGAAAGATGGAGGAAAAAGGTAATTAAAAGAAAATAATAAAAGACAAATGCAAAAAAGCTTAGTTTTGTCAGTTAAAAAATTATTTATTAAGGTATTAATAACATTATCACATAAAATTAAAAATAATCGTTTTATTAAAAGAAATAGGTCTAATTTTAATAAAACTTGCTCACAAAACTGTTCTTCAAGGGTGGGAAGACTTAAAAAAAGTTGCAAGCAACAATTATAAAAAGAAAGAGCAGAGGGAAAGGGGGGGGGGGGGGAAATCTATTTTTTTTTAACAAAATATTTATTTCAGCACGCCCTAGTAAGCAAATCTCTGTTGATTTCCCAATGCATAATGGTAAAGTAACTTATGAAAACAAATTTATATGATGCAACATTGTATTGAAAATATCAGACATTTGTTACTTTGTTAGTTTTTAGTAATTGTTTATGAATAAGTTCAATATTTATAAATTCCGTGTCATGTTTTTTCGGGTCACTTTTTTTCCTTGTCACCTTTTTTCCGCTCTTGTTTTTTCTGTCACTTTTTTTCCTGTTACGCTTTTTCCGTTCACTTTTTTTCCAAATTCGGTCAAAAGAAGTATCAAAATCGAAGCATTTTTTTTCAAATCTACTCGTTGATAGTCACTAAATACTAACTTTTTTTCTAAAAATCAGTTAATAAAAAATGACAATTTGAGGAAAATCCCTTATCATTCAGCTGCTTTTAGAGAACAACTAAAAATTAGCTCACTCTAACGCCGATATCTTTCTGAATTTTTTCGATATTTGACTGGATATTTATAATAAATTGCTCCATAGAGTTGACTATTAAATTATGTAACACCGCAAAAAAAGAAGCACAATTAAATAAACAACCCGAATATAAAACTCTGGAAAATAAATCAACTTAAAATAAAGCACCCGAAAGATAGTAAAATAAAGCACCAGAAAGACCCATTTTTGAGAAAAAGAGTCGGAGTCGGAATCGCTAAAAAACAAGTCGACTCCGACACTAGATTTTTTTGTTAGACATCTTAAAAATGAAACAAGTGGGTAAGTGTGATCACAGATCGTACAGAGGGTTTCGTTTAATATTCCTTTCAAAACATTTTATCCTTTTGAAAAATCTGTTAGTTTCACATTTCACAACCAGGGGGCGCACTTGATTCTAAACAAACTTCTATCCGAACGAAAATACGTTTTACATACTATCCGCAGATATATTAGTCGAGGGGATTGGGCCGATAGCACCCGAGATAAGAAGGCGCCCTGGCGGTAAAAAGTGGGACTAAAATATGTAAGGCTATGGTGCATAATATGAAAGAATGGTCAAATGGGTGTCGGCAAAAGTTGGAAAAGTACTCCCCGGGTGAAAAGGGCGGAGGTTATAAAAATTGCTTAAAATACCCAAGTCCCGGAGGAGTAAATAACATAAGACTTTTTGAAAGTTTTATGATTTGCCGTGTGGTCTGAGGCATTCAGCTATACGTATGCAAAAATTCATGTCTCCAACTTAATTAGGGGCTCACTTAGAAAGAATTGCTTAAAATACATATGTGGTAGCTCAAAGGGTTAAACGTAAGACTTTTTCAAGATTTCATGATTTGTCGCCTGGCCTCAGGTGTTCTGCAATAAGTATGCAAAATTTCAAATCTCCAATTTAATTAGGGTCTCAATTAGAAAGAATTGCTTAAAATAAACAAGCTGGAGTTGAAAGGGTTAAACATAAAAAATTTTCAAAATTTATTATTTGACGTGTGATCTGAGTTGTTGAGCTATAAGTATGCAAAATTTCACGCCTCCAACATAATTAGGGGCTCACTTAGAAAGAATTGTTTAAAATACACATGTGGGACCCCAAAGGGTTAAACGTACGGCATTTTCAAAATTTTATGATTTGTCGTATGATGTGAGGTATTCAGCTATAAGTACCCAAAATTTCATGTCTCCAATATGTATAGTTTCTGAGAACGGGCTCTGTGACGGACAGACAGACGGACAGACAGATGAGCGAGACGAATAGGGTTTCGTCAGATGAACGAAACCCTAATTAAACTAATTATATGCAATTTGAAATCTATAAAATGAATTGTTATTGTTATTTTTGGACTATATCCGGCTACTGAAGTTAAAGATGACCGATTTACTGCAGTGTACAAAGTAGATACAAGGGTAGGTAGGTATTGCCCATATACAGAGTAGATGAAAACTGTTTTAATTCATAACTGTAGTAGATATTTTACATTTCCTTCTATATATAAAAAAAGTTTTCATTTGGAAATGGACCAATGAAAATCAGCGTAGATATTCCGGGTAGATCGGCATCCAATTTGAATGCCGATGGTCTTTCATCGTTAATATTAAAAAAAAAAAAAAAACTGTTGCATACAAAAATATGAAAATCGGCGGTATTATAGAGAAATGTTTGATAAACACGCTGATGCAGACAGTTTTCAAATCGAAGAATTATTTTAAGATATTTAATGCTAAAGTGGTACAAAATCGTTCTATTAAAAAAGTTTTATTGGAGCAAAAGCTATACATGAGAATTTAATCATTTTTAGATCATTTTATACGTTATAAGTTCCCGGTGTGCATATTGCATTTATTTTTCTTATTAGACCCATTTTTTAAGGTTTTATTTCTATTTTAAATTCAAATTTTCAGCATTTCGAGAGATATTTTTTACAAAATTTAGAAAATGTTATTAATTTAAACTGTTACTTCAAATTAAAAATTTATTTACACGTGACTCTTACAAACAGAAAAAAAAACTTTAAAATTAGAATTAAATGATTACATGTTAATAGCAGGAAAATTACGTCATAAGAACCATATTTACACTTGAATTTGAGAAACAAAATCTTAAAATAAAAAAATCATTATTATGCATTAAAACTTGTAAATGGAGGAAATTACGTCATATTTAAAATGCCCCAAAAATATGGCAAAACAGTTTAAATTGAAAAATATATTTGCGTGAGATATTTTGAGATAATCTTTTCAACTATTATCGTGAATTCGAAGACAGCGCAAATAATATTTCCTTCTAACAACAAAAGTATTTTCACGTGAATATTAATAAGAGAAATAAAACTTTGGTGTAAATTACGTCAGATTTGAAACGATACATTTAAAATGAATTATTTAAAAGAACTATCTTATAGCGCAGTTAAAAAATACCGGGAGACAATGATACTGTTTACTTAATTCATTTTACATTAGCTTATTTTCCAATGTTTAACTGCCCCACCAGTGGCTGAGAGGTTCTGCTCTCGAAGCTGGTAGACGGGAGGTGCTGGGTTCGATCCCAATCGCGCCCGTCGGCCTAATCGTTCGGAGTTTTCGTGGTTTTCTTCGAACCTTGGTTCTCCAAGCGTTAATACGGGTTAGGTTCCCTTAGAAAGACCTCCACGGAAGGCACCCCCCCCTTAGGGCCTATATCCCACGTGCAGATAATTGGTCGACATAAATACAACCAACCAACCAACCAATGTTTAACTAATTTTTTAATTAAGTACGAAAACATCCATTGTATCTCTTAACAGCAGCAGATTTGGTCTTAAAAGTCCCAATCCAAGGAAAACGAATGGAAACCTGTTTACAGAGAGATCGCTACTGTTTTTTTTTTTTTTTTAAATTTTAATTCAATATTTTTAAAGCCTATCAAATTAGCGTGCTTTTTGGATTTTGGTGCGCTTGAACGGGGGTTGGCGAGCGTAGCTTGTAGGGGGAAGATCCCCTAGTAGTATATAAATAAGTACTTCCCTCATATTTTTGGGGTTTGCGGATAGAACCAGAGGTACAAAGGTCTGGAAGGACCCAAAGCCCGGAAAATGAAGGGAATTTTTCAAACAGGCCGTGTAAGTAGAAATAAGACAATTTATGTTAATTGGCCATTAATGACTGTTAAAATGTTATTTTAATGACTATTGAAGAGATTTGGAATCGAACAGTGTTTTCCCTTTTTTTAAAATAAATTAATAAAATATAAGAGATTCTTGTCACGAGACTGCAGGTTTTTATCCTTTCCCGTGCTATCGCTTCTGAAAATTCGATTAACAACTTTAATTTTGACAGTATTTTCTCAAAGATATGTTGCCTTTATCAAAAAATGGATAACGTAATAACGTAAAGTTTCTGAATAAGAACACCGGCACCAATCTTATGCGTTTCCGAAAAGAAATGAATTCAGAAATGTATCAGAAAGTAGCTCCTTTGGTATTTGAGAAAAGCCTTATTAAATGACAAAGAAATATTTTTAGAAATCTGCTTTTTGTTATACAGATTCAAAAGTTATCATGTTTTTAACCCACCATTTTTCCATTTATTCTGAACTACATTATTTTTTTAATGAATCCTGAAACATCTAATACTCTATAAGTAATCATTAATGTTGCTATTCTGTATTCTCTGTCTTGCGAATACATACTAATTTTAAAATATACCGTAAAATTATCCCATAAATATGCATGCAGTATGCATTCAGATTCTTTAAAAGAATCTTAATTGTATGTTTAGAAAAACCTAGATTTTTTTGTAGAAATTGAGTCATTTAATTAATTTTTCCACGGCCCCGGCCGGGCCTGATTTCACCGATTTTGTACGGGCCGGGTCATGAACTGTGAAAATATAAATGAACCGAGCCAGGCCCGGAAATTACGACCCGTGCCTCTAAAAAAGATAATCAATGCCGAAATAGTGAGATTTGAGCTTTATTTTTCTTATATTCTATCATTATTTAAATCAACAAGCAACATTAGTACCCCAGCCCGAGTACTAGTGCAGTCATCCCGGAGTCGGAATAGGAATCGGAGTCGGAGTCGATAAAATATCCAGGAGTCGGAGTCGTCCATTTTTCGCACCGACTCCACAGCTCTGGTTGCAACACCACGTGTATACACATTCATATACATTTTTAAATCATTCCCCAATGATTATAAAAAACATGAAAAAAAAAAGAAAAAAAGCTTCCACTTTTTAATTATAAATTGTATGAGGTTTTTTTTAAGTTAAATACATAATAGATTTTTTATTTTTAAATTAATAGAGTGCTTGTCTGAAAATTATAAAAATTTAAATAAAAAATTAAATTTTTCAATATTTTGTCTTTTTCACTTAGTTGAACAATTTTAGAGGTAAATAGAAATAAATGTAAATACTAAGTATAGCAGCCTGCTGAAATAGACCAACAAAAAAATCACAAATCCATCTAATTTTATACGTTATGGTACATATTTTTTTTCGAATTACGGAATACATAACATATTTTTAAAAATATGATAAAAAATATTATACTATGTAACATTTGAAAAAATTAAGAGAAAAAGATTATTAGAAGCTTCAAATATCATAATCTAAAATTGCAGCTCATTCCATTAAGTAGTTTTCGAGTTAAAATTAAAAGAAACTACAGGAATTGCAGTTTTGTTTACAACTATAACAAGTAAGAAAAATCATGCGTTAAGCATAGATTATGAAACACTTTCCAACACTTCCTGAATGCTTTAACAAAACTTCATTATTTAGGGAAATAAGGTATATAAGAGAACTAAGTAAACACACTCTAAATTGAAATGTCTGAAATTCAGACACTTAAGTGTCTGAAACGGTGTGTTCAATTTTCAGACATTTTAAAATGTCTTAATTTTTTCAGACACTTTTTGCGTCTGAATTTCAGACACTTCAAACGTCTTAATCGCAACCAATTTTTGTCAGCATTATACGTAGCCATATTTGACCACGGTGAATCCTAGAAAAATATTTAGCTGTGGTCTTGTCCCCCCCCCCACCCCCACCCCACACAGCCTGATTTTGGGGCTTCCAAATTTGGTATGCAATTTTTGTAAAGCTCATAATTTAAATCTTTTACGACATTGTACTGATTATATTAAAAATTTTGAATTTCAGGAGTAGAACAAGATTAAAAACAAAAAGATATTCATCTAAATATTAGATTTCTTTTATTTGTTTAGTTTTTAATGTTATTTTACTTTAAAAATTCAAAATATTGATTATAATCAGTACAATTTCGAAATGGATTTAAAATATAAGCTTTACAAAAATTGCACATCAAATTTTTGAGTCCTAAAATCGTAGGGGGACGGGACACTGTCCAGCATGCCCATGTTTTAATAAGGTCCTTTTGCAAAAAAATGCAACTCTGCATTATCTTTTACTAAATAGGGGTGTCCGGTATTTGGAAGTGTCCGTTGTGAAGGTTAATGAACATTTCCGAAAAGTGGACGTCTAATACCTTTTTTAATACACAATGTATGCATACTTGTATATTTTTACCTCACAAAAGGAAACATCTCCGATTATCTGACAAATTCCCCAGCCCCAAAGTGTTCCCTATTAACGGTTTTTACGGTACATGGATAAATATATATAAATATTTGTAATCTTGTCTTACTCTAAAAGTTCAAATATTCATTATACTCAGTGGATAAAAATAAAGATATTTATAATATCAGATGTTCGAAAATTGCAAAGAAAATCCCCCCCCCCCCTCAAAAAAAAAAAAATCATGCAATTTAAAAACTAGATCTTTTAAAAATTTATATTGGCAAATACATTGTTTTACACAGATCAGATAATCACAAGATCTATTTAACTATAAATACAAAATAATAAATAAGTACTCTAATTTAATAACATTCAGAAAATAATTACTGCTAGTTTCAAAACTTGCCTCAAATATGCATTTCAAGTAGTACATATAAATAAACAAGTTTAGTCACTGTAAGTAGTGAACATGTGTAATATATATTTTTTGCATTTGCGGTGCTTTGTCAGTTTAATTAAAAATTAACTTTGGTGTCTAATTTTACACATTCTGTGGAATATGTAAAAGTTTTCCTTTTAAACATATTCCTTTGCTGTTATGGAACAACAGGATATAAGTCATATTTATTTTTTTATTCCTGTAAACTTTGTATCTTATGAATATGAGTTACATAAATTTTACAGATTTGATAAGAAAAAATTAACCTAGAAAACAGAAGAAAAGGAAAAGAAATGACAGAATATGTACTGTTTTTTAGTTGTTTGAAAATACTTTGAATATAAAAAAAGTAGTTATTAATCGCTTAAAAATATATAATATATAAGTAAATATGAACTTTTAAAAATATATACTATTTCAGTTTTATCTATAGACTTTATATCAAGCATAAACAACTTTTTATTTATGCCTAAATTATCATGTTTAATTTTTTTCGTACTAATAATTGTTTGTATCAGAAACGTTGCATATGCGATTGCAATAAAGGGAAATTTCATAATTGTTTCTGAAATTTCTCAGGTTTGAAAATTTAAAATCATGAACAAAACATAGCAGAAAAAGGCTTACATATAAATAAAAAAATAATATAGGTACCAATTTAAAAAAACTCAAAAAATATTAATGAATACTTTATAAATATACCGTTAAACAAGAACAGAAATTGCAGTTAATGAATAAAATGTTTCTGCATTTGTTCTATGTTTAAAAAATCATACAGAATGATAGTATAAGAAATACCTATTATGTTTTTAGAAATTTGGTAAATGTTAAATATGAAACTTTGACTATCAAAATTTCCGATTTTCAATAATAAATTAAAGCATCAATCATAAGAATAAATCTTTAAAAAGTTTCAGTACTATGATTAAAAACGGTGATATGTAAAGAAAATTTTCACAGTATTAATGCTTTTTTTCAATCTGAAAACTTTTCCGAATATCATAATCATAAATGAATATCATATTTAGCTCCAAAATAATAATCACAAAAAAATACAATAAGTGCTGATACATAAACTGCAAGAGTTTATAATCAATAAACAGTAAAAATCAGAAGAAACAGAACATAGAATAAATACAGTTTCAAACGGCTTCCATTTAATGTTTTTATCTCCCTTTAATGGAACTATGAATCATTCAGCTTTTCAAATCTGTTTATGTTGCACGTTTTGCTTTTGGGGAACGACAAATTAGGATATTTCCGATCACAGGAACGAAAAGGAAGATTAAACAAGTTATCACTCATTCGTTTATTCACAGGAGACAAGCGCGCTGAATTAAAGCATTGCAATTTAATTATCAAAACAATTATATTCGATACCGTTACATTAAGAAGGTATAACAGACGACAGCTTGTGAAATCAAAAAACTAACATTAAACTACAAAAAAAGAGATCAATCTTTAAAAACTATTTAATTTATATTCATAAGATACAAACCTACTGGTATAAAAATTTAAAATTAAATATGACTTACGCTTTCATTCGATAAATACTCCATAATTACGCATTTCTTTTAATCCAAGCAATGGCGACGCTTAAAATGTGATTCTTTCTATATCATGAAGGAGCCATAGATGACATGCGCGCAAATCAATGCTCTGATTGGCTGTTCAGAAAAGTACAAAAAAGAAATGTTCAACTACTGTTTTAAATAAGACACTTCGTAGATAATTCCAACATATTTCTCGGTTCGTATATACCATGATCATACTAAGACACTTATGTATCTTAAATTAAGACATCTATTGTGTCTGAATTTTCAGATTAAGACGCTTAAGTGACTGAAATTCTTTTTCAGTCACTTATGTGTCTAAATTTAAGACGTCTATATTTGCAGTGCATTTTAGAAAACGCATAAAACATTTGAAAAACTGATTTCAGCAGTTGCCATCCATAGCAAATATGTATTCCAATTCTTTTGAACAGCTCTGTATTTGATCTGCAGGTTGATATATATGCTATATAATGGGGAAATTTAGTTTAGCAAGAAAACGAATAACAGATTGAAATTTCTCTTTCAGCAATTTATACTAATAGATGGAAACATACTTGTATACTTTTGTACAACCCTATAGTTAACCTAGTACCTTTTTTACACGCCACTATTTAGCTAAAGTTTAATTCAAAGTAAAACACTCTTAAAATTACTGGAATCACATTTCCAGAAATTATCATTTATAGACGGTCATGTATCCAATTCTTTGCGTGACCCTGTATATAATTTTATCTATGTTCTACAAACATTTCTTAGTAAACAAAATGCAGTTCAGCGTAAAAATGCATAACCCATTTACAAACCACCTTTAAGTAATTTACAATCATACCCAGTAACCATTACGAAATCTTTTGTGTAGCCCTGTATATAAATTTCAGCATTTATACACACCATATACAATGCATAAATCTAGTGAAACATAAAAGCACATAACACAATTAAAAATGCATTTCCAGCAATCATTGCTACCGTACAGTACTTCGGATACAATATCGTATCCGAAATCTTTTTTGCGTCCCTGTAAGTGCTATGCACTTCTTATTATACATGAAATAAGTAGTAGTAAACCTCAGCGACGTATATAAATTTCATTACACATGAAATAATTTAACATAATTAAAATATGCCGGAAAAAATTCCCTCCACCCGTATATCATTATGTAACGGAAATCTTTTGTGTGGCCCTGTGAATTATTATTATAATTATTCTTTGCATCGCATATTCTGAGGAATGCATATTTTAGTGCATTTGATAAATGCATATCAATTTTAATATGTTTGAAGGCATGTAACATCATTGAAAATCATTTTAAACGATTTTTTCCCATAGGCCGTAATGTAACGGAAAACTTTTGACAGTCCCTGTAAATGAACTAAACATGCTACAAACTTCACTTGAAATAGGGTTCGTGCTATGGTAGAAGTCACTAACATACAAAAATTTCAGAACAATCCGAGTATATTTACGCGAGTTAGAGCGCGTACAGACGGACAGACGGCCAGACAAACCGAATGCATAAACACTTTTCAACTTTGTTGGAAAGTGTTAAAAATGAATTTAACATTGACTTTGTGTTTGGTATTCTAGGGCAGTTTTTTAATTAATACAAATATAATGTCAATTTTGGGTGTCTATATTAAAAATTTCATTTTTGTATACGTGTGTTATTATTATTATTAATATTATTACTCTTGTATTATGTGTAATTTAAAATTTTGATACAGCCTTCCAAATATGCTCATTTTAAAATAAATAACTTCCCTGAAACTATAGTGCGAATTTCATGAAAATTCGTTTTTAGACCAATTAAGTGATGTAGAATTTATTTATGGTGTCAAAATTGTGACTTGCTTAAAAAAACAAAACAAAAAACAAACAAAGATTGAGTTTGTTTTCATATACATACATATAGCCCCTAAACAAAATTTATATACATTATTTAACAGTAGACTTTATTTCCGATAGTTTGGCACCAACAACTTTCTGCTATGATAATTTATTGCTTAATTTGTAGAGAGGTCTGCACGGGCCCGGGCTTGGCCCGAGGCCCGTACCCGGCCCGGCCCGCGGGCCGAGCCGGGCCGGCGGAATGGAGGAGAATTTTTAAACGGGCCGGGCCGGCAGAATTAGGACAATTTTTTCAACGGGCCGGCAAAAAAAATTGAACGGGCCTCCAGGGCCGGGCCGATAAAAAAAATTAATCGGGCCTATCGGCCCGATATAAGAATTTGAGAGTAGCAGATGAAATACGAGGCCATTTCCAATTAATATGACTTTTTCGAGAAGTATAAATGTGCGTTACGAGCCGATGCGAGTTTAACAACATCAATACAGAAATGTAACATGTCCATCGTAGAGATCGGCATCGTACAGTTACATGATGCCTGATACCGGGTTTAATTTTTTCGGCAGACTTATGCCAGGACGGAACTGGTCTTAATCGTTCTCAGGATGTGTAGGACAGCCATTATGTTTTGTAAAAGTATTAATAGCGATAATGAACTTCTGTTAACAGTATCTTTGGAAATGTACCTTAAGGTGGTTCTCATATTTACTGCTCAACAATGCGAAACTCTCAGACACGTTTTCTGACTCATTTTTAACTATAAAGGCATAAAATTGACAGGCCCGAGTATTGAAGGCATTTGGGATCGAATAGCGTTTCCATTTTTCATAAATTACGTACAGAGATAACAGAGCTCTTGTCACGTGACTGTACGTTTTTCTCCTTTCCTGTGCTATCGCTTCCGGAAATTCGATTCAAAACGCTAACTTTGGCAGCATTTTCTGAAAGATATATTACTTTTATCTAAGAAAAAACGGCATTTACATGGTTTCTGAATAAGAATACCTGCCAATCTCATGCGTTTCCGAAAAGAAATGAATTCATCAATGTATCAAAATGTAGCTCTTTTGGATTTGTGTAAAGCCTTAAAAATGACAGAAATATTTTCACAAATCTACCTTTTATTATAAACTTCAAAACTTATGTTTTTTAACCCTTTATTCTAAACTACAATAATCTTTTAATGAACCCTTATTTAAATTTTGAAACGTCTGTAGAGACGTTGACTAAAACACTGTAAGTAATCGTTAATGTTTACTATTGTGTGTTTTCTATTTTGCGAACACATAGTAATTTAAAATATACTGTAAAATGTTCCCATAAATATGCATGTAGTATTCATTAAAAGAATCTTAATTGTATGTCGAGAAAAAACGGAATTTTTTGTAGAAATTTAGTCGGGCCGGGCCTGTTTTCACTGATATTTGTACGGGCCGGGTCGGGCCGAGAACGGTAAAAATGTAAGCGGGCTGGGCCGGGCTCGGGCCGAACTTTCAATTTTTACACCGGGCCGGGCCAAAATAGCTTTCCTTCGGGCCGTGCCAGGCCCGGGCCTGGAAATTCCGGCCCGTGCAGACCTCTAGGTTTAATTTTTTTTTTTTTTTTTTTTTTTTTTTTTTTTTTTTTTTTTACGACTGTACATTTATTATAAAGATTAATCCAGAATTTGAAAAAAATAAGAAAGTAATTTCAATTTTTTTTATATATAAAATTCATTGCATTTTGCACTTTTTCTCTTAATGGAATTATTTCTAAATTTTCTTTTATTACATAAAAAATAACATAAGTTAACTTGACAAAGTTATTCAAGCTTCATTTCCCCTATAAAATCTTTGTCTTTTTAGTAATTTTTCTTCTTAACTTTTTTTTTTCTGATTAAAATATAACTTATTTACAGATATATATTTTTATATGAAAACCTTAAAAAACTTCAGATACGCCTAACTTTTAGATTTAAATGATTTGACATTAATTAAAATAAACTTAATAAAAAACAATAATACGAAGAATAATATTGTTTAAAAAATGTCAAAATCATAATTTAAGTGAAATAAATAATCTTAAATAAGTTTTTTTTTTTTTTTTTTTTTTTTTTTTTTTTTTTAGGATTTGTTTAGGCATATCTTCTGAAAATGTGGTGATCCCCTGAATTTAGTCTTTTTTATGAAGATTTTTCATTTTAAGAAAATATTACATAGTTTGTAGCCCTTTTTTGAAAAAAAAATTTTTTTTCTAACTTTTCTTCTCTTTTGAGTTTTATGTCTCTAAATTATTTATATATATATATATGAATTACCGGCGCTAGATTACAGACAATTTGTCTTGTAACTCTCTATGTCTCTTTTTACCTCTTTTTTGAATCTCCATGTTGTCCAGATTACATTATCTTTTTCTATGCGCAATAAAAACCGAGCGATAGTTAAAAGACATCAAAGATTAATTGTTGGCAACCTTGGTTTTTGCTATAATCTTTGCTAAGCCTTTACTGATCAATAACCAATAGATCAATAAACGTTCCATCAAACCAGTGTGAGGAAATGGAAAATTAATTATGTATACCGAAAAGAAAGCGATAATCAAAACCGTACTTTCCGGATTCTCCGAAAATTCATCAATCAAATACTCAATCAAGCACTTCCGTTAGGAAAGAACCTGAGCCCGAAAATCATTTAGAGTGGGAAATGTAAAGGATGATATAGGAGTCGCATAGTGCCAATGTTCAGTTCTGAATTTCAGCAAGATAAAAAAAATTCTAAATAAATACTATTGGCTATGTTCTCGCTATAAAACCTGCAACGCAAGAATTATATTAAAACTGAACCAAAGTTCGTTTGTAATTCTAGGCACAAAAACAGATAATCTTAATGGGTACAATATTTTCAACAATAATTTTTAAATAGAAATTTACTAAATTATGTACAAATTAAAATACAATCTTAAGTTGTAGATATAATATCTAAATTCGTAAAGATTGCATGCAAAAATATTAACTAATCTAAAATACATCTTTTGTGCGCAATTAACAAAAAAAAAAATGGTTTTTATCTTTCTGAGAAAAATATCTTTAAAAGTGTCTTTTAAATCATTGTTTGCAGTAAAATGGTGGACGCATTTTTTTAGTCATAACTTACGTAAAACTAGAAATATTTCTATGCAAAATGTTTTAAAATGCAACAAACTACTATAATGTTCTTTCATATAAATTTTTTTGAAAAATCAATATTTTGGTGATTAAACAGCTCTAGTCTCTTAAAATTTCAAGATAATAAGATTTTATTGCTAACAAAAAAATGCTTAATTTTCTTTTATAATCAAAAATATTTAAATTACATATACATATATATCAATCTTTTTGAAATATGAATCTACTCATTTTAAGGTAATATGATCTCTACAATATACAACTCTTTTTTTTTAAATAGTCTAGTGAATTTTCACGGGAAACAATAATATATATAATATATATATGGTTATAATCTGTTGATTTTAATCCATGTACAGAAGAGCGCCGATTATCGGAACTCCAATCAACCGAACTTCCAACTATCCGAACAGCCTATTTCTCTCAAAAATATTTTTAACCGAACTTACAGTCATCCGAACAGCCTATTTCTCCCCAAAAACTTTTGTAACCGAACTCCTACTTATCCATTGGCTTGAAATAAAATTTTAAATGAAGAAAAAGCTGATAGTGGATCAGGAAATGAGGAATGTAAAACAATAAAGGAGATGGGAAGAAGGTATGAAGAAAATGAAATTAACGAGTAATTAGATAGTGAAGTAGTACATAACCGTGGATATCAGATTTTAAATGATGATGAGATTGTGGATGAGATTCATGATGAAAAAGAAATTGTAGATAATGAAAACGAATGCTCTGGAAATAACCAAGGTCCATCACATAATGAAGCATTTGAATATTTGGAAACAGCTATGAAATGGCTCGAACGGCAGAAGAACGTTGATCGTATTCAACTAACGTATTTAAGAATTAGAAATAGGGCAGCATTGAAAAGAATTTCTTCGTTTAAGTAAGCAACAATCAAAAGCTTTCTTGCTTAAATTATAATCTCTGGAGTTGAGAAAATGATATGGAAAGAAAAAAAATTTAATGGTAAACATATATAAAAAAAATAAAAATAAATAAACGTGCCAGCGCTAACTTGTGCTGCCAGACTTAAGCTTAGATAAGGTATGAAGGTTTAAGTAAAGTCAGAAACATTCCTTAAATTATCTGTCCATTTATTCGAACTTTTGCTTATCCGAACCAGGATCGGTCCCAACTTGTTCGGATAATCGGCGCTTTACTGTATTCAGTTTTAGATTTTATTTTGTGCAAACCGTTACATACAAAACTTTAAAAGGCAAATTAATTAAAATAATTTTAAAAAAACTTTAACTTATATGTTCCATTTTTTTAAAACATGTCCTTCTGAAAAATTTGTTGATGCACATTTTCATTAATTACGTCAAAATTTAATGTCTGAACTCATCAATCAGTACAATACTTATGTAAACAGTATGCTTTCTGTGAATCTTAATGTGCTAAAGTTCTGTCCATTATGGACATTTTGAGACGAAAATTTTGCTAAATATATAAGATTTCTACACATTTGCTTGCAGTAGCTCCTAAGGTGTCTTTAACCTCTTAATTCTCGCGCCCGTGATATTCACGGGCTGTGTCTTTTATTCAGTTTGTTTAATCCCCACCAGTTTTATAAAACAGTGTAATTGGTTTTATTATGGTATCATTTCACCTGCTATTACATAAGGTGAATATTTCTTTAAAAAAAAAAAAAAAAAAAAAAAAAAAGGTGCCAATAAGCAATTTGAATTTTTAAACTGTAATTTAATGCGACAGTTAAGGGGTTAATCTGAAGACCGTGAGCCGACGCATTACCACTAATTCAATATCTAAAAATTGTCTTATTTAATAGCAGAAACTTTGCAATTAAATAAGGCGATAAAGAGTTCATAAATATTACCTTTTGAAATTTGTGGGGGAAACCGACAATGTATACACAAATTAAATAAATTCATGAAAATAAAAAACACAGATTTTTCGGGATGCTTTGAAAGATAAAAGTATTCATTATGTAAAATATTTGAAAGATATTTTTTTGTATTTAACTCAGAGTGCAACATTCAAAGACAAAATATTATAAATAATAATATATATATAAACTCGTATTAAAATATTATTAAATTTAATAAATTTTTAATTTATAAAATACTTATATTTTTATAATACTTTCATACTAGATTAATTTTTTTATATCTGAAAAAAAAAAAAAACCCTCAAACAGAAAAAAAAAGTATTTTTTCATACTGGAAAAGCAACCAGTACAACTAAAAAAATAAAAATAAACTCCAAATTTGATTTTAATACTTTTAATAAGAATGTCAACGATTTTAATCAGACAATTAAAATTAATGATTAAATCGTGTTTAAAAATTAAAGATATTTAAAACGGTATAAAAAAGCATTGAAATATAAAGTGAACCTAATTTGTAAAGTTTCTATGGATATTTTGCCTTAATGAATAATCGAAAAATGCTTTGAATACATGTTTTAGCTTAAATGATTATGTTTATAAAAAATTAAATATGATAAGTTTGTAAAAAGCAAGTTCTTATCTGGCGTAAAAATCATTCAATTTAAAAAAGATATTTAAATCTAATGCTGCTATTTTGTGGATTTCAAATATAACTTCAGATATAAAATTGGTCATTCTCATATTTACTTTGTGTGCATAATTTAATGGTTTCCACCCATTTTCATAATTTGTTTTGATTAGCAAGCATATACCTGCGTGTAAGTTTTCATTTATGGTGTTAACAGTAATTTTTATAAGTTGAAATGCAAAAATTCTTGCCATGATATTTGTTTGATTTGTTAATTGTGTTAACTGATGAAATTACTTATGTGAAGTTTTTATTATTTCTGTAATTATATTAATTATAATTTTATTAATCAAAACGTAAAATGTGTAATGTTCTAACTAGAAAAATTATTGTTTAATAACTATTAATTTAAATAGTATTAACAATTTTATATTAAATTAAGTTATTAATAATTTTAATAAATATAAATGTCTGCAGTATTTAATATAGGTTTACATAATTATTACAAAATTTTAACATACATAATGGTATTACTAACTGATAAAATAACTAATTTGCTGATTTATTCTTTTAGTACTAATAATAGTTTTATTAATTAAAGCATAAAAACATAGATTATGACACATGTTTAGGAAAAAAAACCTGACAATTGTATAACCTCCTGAATGAAATTTTAAGATGCATTCTGCAATCTCATTGTTTTTTCTTTCGGAATTATAATCAAGATTTTTTTCTTTATTTGCGTGCTGATACTCAGATCTCAAATTCTTTGACTTTGAAACCCATACCATTAACCAAAATTTATCCCTAGAAGGTCTTGGCTGCATTACAATAGTTTGTTCACAATAGAATATTTCCAGCTCACATAAATAAACAATATAAGAATCACATTTTTTTTTATTTAAATAATAATAATAATAATACATTATTATTATTATTATTCAGAAGCAGAGCTAACACAATAACGTTTCCGAAAAAAAAATTATATTGCTTGCAATTTTTATTTGACAACAACAAATATCTGTATCGCACAAATAATACATTTGAATTTCATGATAATTGGATTAATCATATAAATAATAGATTACCGAAGGGGAAAAGAAGGGATGTAACAGTGAGCTGCTACAAGAAAATCGAAAATGGTTTGCCTATTTTATATTTTAATATTTTAATTTCTAGTGAATTAATTTCTAGTTTAATTTCTAGGTATTTTAATATTTTATATTTCTATTTAAAATCTTTAGATGAAAAGTGTTATAATAAACAGTAATGCTGTAATAATAATAATAATAATAGCAAATTTATAGACGTTAGAAAAAAACTTGCCCACAAATTTATTTTCTAATAGAGTAAAGCCTGTCTGTAACGGAATCTCACTTTAAACGGGAAAAATCATGTTCTTGCCAAAAAATACCATGCAATTATACCACTTCAGACGTAAAAAAACCTGTGTAAAACGGAATTCTTTACTGATAAATTAAGTTTTTATCTTAGCAGATATTTCTTTATCATACTTGTGGTGGCATTCGAATTATTAACGGGGCCGGCTGTCTCTGTCTACGGTCCTGTTTCGGCATAGTATGTCCTTGAAAGCTGAGTATGCAAAATAAGCGAGATATTATTTTTTATATTACACACTAAATCTTTCCTACATATTTCTTCAAGTCCGTATACTAATTCACAGCAACATCAAAATATGCACGTAAAAGGGGGGGGGGGGAGACACATATACAGGAGTCGGATAATCAGCTGTCGACGAACCTAAAAATATTCTTATAGCATCGAATTATGTGACCCCTCTGCTGTGACATCAACATGACGTTTGGGGGCATATATACAGGGGTCGGATATCCAACTCCTCTCACCAAAAGTAAAAGCCTTAGCATTGCATATCTGACCCCTTGATATGTATCCCCTTTGCTCTGACGTCAAAATGACGTATTGGGGTAGATATACAGGGGTCGGATATCCAAATCTCTCTCCAAAAGTAAAAGTCCTAGCATTGGATATCTGCCCCCTTTATATGTGTCCCCTTCTGCTGTGACGTCAAAATTACGTATGGGGGCATATATACAGGGGTTGGATATACACACTTCGACGAAAGGAAAATTCTCTAGGACTGATATGTGTCCCCTTCAGCCGTGACGTCGTATGGGGGCATATATACAGGGGGTGGATATACAGCTATCGACGAAAATAAAATGCTCTGTATTGGATATTTGCCCCCATCTGCTATGGGGACATATATACAGGGGTCGGATATACACCCTTCGACGACAGTGAAATTCTGCAGCACTGGATATGTGCCCCCTTCTATCTGTGACGTCAAAATGACGTATGGGGGCAGATATACAGGGGGTAGATATAAAGCGTCCCCGATGATGCCCTTTTCATAAGGATATCTGGGTTTAACGTCCCGCTACGAGCACTGAAAAATTCGCAAAGTTAAAACGCGAATTGTCACAAGATTCTGTAACCGACAATTCCCTACATATCCTTCTAGCTACAATAGGTCAACTAATACTTTCCCATTTCATCAGCTTACGAACGCGCCAACGGTAAATTGTACCGGTATTCTACTTCTGGCGAAATTTAGCCTTTTGTTTACAATACGTCTCTGAAATATTCATTCGCTGAAAACGCAGCAAACAAAATAGCAGACTGAATGTGGGCAGCGTATTGAAATCGGTGTCGACAAATGTCACCTCACGAGTCTTTGACCGTTAAGGCCCCTTATCACTCAGATTTTAGATTTCCCTCGTCAATGTTAAACCAATGGCCATTTAATGCCTCTTTATTTGTCTAATATCTCGTCAGAAAATTAATATTTTTAACTCATTTTTTCTGTATGCACTTCTTAAAAGATGTCGCTTTCTGTCTTCGTTGACAAAATAATTTTAAAATGTATACTTATTTTTTAATTTAATGCTAAAGTCTTAAGAAGTAAGCGAAATGTAAATAACATTAAATAACTTCAATTCTATTTGGAGTTTTAAAATTTTGAAAACAACACAAGAAAGCCTGTATTTTCATCTGTTCATACAAATTAAAATTTTTCGTTTAGGTCTATTTAAACTTGAGATATTAGACAAAAATGTTAAAAATTTCATTCCCCCACTAAAACATAAATCAATGCAGGAGGGAGCAGAGTTTGACCTTTGACATGCAGACTGTCACAATGGGGGGTTCAAGAGATACCCACAATCAAGTGAATTGGAAGGAGGAAGTCTGGTATAGTTTTCTGGGCTTTCCTGATTATTTTTATAAAGAGAAAGAGCTATTTCGTTTCAGTTGTATTTCAAGGGCAGTAAAACACCTTTTTTTCCCCTCTAAATACTGCTTTTTTTTTGCTTCAATGTCTTTTTATTGAATTACATATAATTTTTCGGAAATAAAACTGCATCAAACACTATACATACATACAGTTAAATTTTTTGTGCTTTTTCTTTTTTCTTTTTCTTTCTTTTTTTTTTTTTTTTTTTTTGACATACTTATAAAAACTTTTCCTTTCTTACATGCATGGAAAATTTCAGATTTTATTAAGTTTCAAGGAAACAAGTGAATTTTAATGTTTTGTTTTTGCTTTTGTTTTTTCAGAAAAATACATTATTTGCATTTGCAAGAAGAAAAATAAAAAAAAACTCCTATGCAATTTATACCTTATTCAGAATGTCTAAAAAATGCATTTAACAGATTTATAGTAATCATTTTCATTATTTCATTAATTTATCATTTCTATTTAAAATCGTTTAAACTTATTTTCTGTCTAGAATTCATTTAACTACTTAAATACAAAGTTTATAAGATTATAAATCATCCTGAATAATAAAATAAAAAAATTCAAAATGAAACTTGTTTGAATGAATAACAATTCAATGTGCTATTTAACTACAACTGGGATGATTTTTAACGAGAAAAGAAAAAAAAAGGGAAAAAGGTAATGTACAAATTATTAGGGAATTATTAAGAAATGTACAAATAAAATATTCTTACAATAGAAATATAGAAATATTTCCGAATTGAAAAATCCCCCTCCCCCCTCCCCCCCCCCCCCCAACGCCAAGTAAGCTGAAAAAATGCAAAGGAAAAAGAAATCATCCTTTTAAAATTCTTTTGTTTTGTGTAACATATAATGCTTTAGTAACAAAATAAAGTAATGCATATCTATAACTCATTCTAAACTGTATTACTACTAATCGATGCATTAAATGAATTTTATAACAAGTTATTTTAATGATACTTATAAGTACCGTCAGAAGATAAAGGATTAAAGACATTTTATGAACGATTTGAACGAAATTTTGAAAAATTAAAATAATTAATATTTTTAAATTTTGTTTTTCTGTCTTAAAAAAAAAAATATTTAAACGGTCGATTGCATAGTTTTGCTGTATTACATTTTTCTTATTTAACAGAATTTCATGAGACGTTCTTAATTATTGCCCTACAATCAATTATTAGTATTCTGTTGATAATTTATTAGAATATTTTCTCATTTGATTTGCTGATTATATATCAATGCGATAAATACTAGAATTTTAAATATAAGTAAAACTTTTTAACATACTTATTACCAATTATTATTTATAAATATTTTTGCCTCTTTAAAAATGTATCCAATACAAGAAAACTTGAAATTAATTAAATTATTACGCGAGAAAAGCATTAAGCGGTAGAAATTATGTCTTATTTAAAAAATCCAATTAATAATATTTCCAAATCCTTTCAAATGAATGATATTTACACGTGAATATTAAAAGAGAAAGAAGCTTTAATTTCAACGAATATAATTTCAACGAATATAATTTTAACGAAAATATTAAAATTTTATACCTAATTTTGCAAAGTAGTAAAATTGGGGACAATCGCGACATTGTTTTAATGGATTTTGAAAAAAGTATATTAATTTTGAATTGTTACACCAATAATAAAAATATTACCGACCTTTAAAGCTTTCGGTCGCTAGTCGTCTTTGAAATTTTTAATAAAGAAGGGAATCTGGTGTATATTTCGTAGGCTAATTGAGAAATCAGGCTCTTTGCAAAGAGCC
Organism: Maratus speciosus; assembly: GCA_963932465.1. Lineage (NCBI taxonomy): Eukaryota > Metazoa > Arthropoda > Arachnida > Araneae > Salticidae > Maratus > Maratus speciosus. Next base: position 475,771,910 of record OZ010797.1, read on the forward strand.
GGGCTAATTGGAGAATCATCTCCCTTTTTCCAATTAGCCTGATAGTTTTCAGGCTTATTGCAAAGAGCCTAGAGAGCATTAGGCTAATTGAAAACTGGCTACTTGTTTCTCAATCAGCCTGGCGTTTTTCAGGCTTATTGCAAAAAGACCACACAGCGTTAGACTAACTGAAAAATTACTATTTATTTCTCAATCAGCATGATATTTTTAGGCTTATTAACCCATAACGGCACCCGAACGCGAAAAAAAAAAAAAAAAAAAAAAATGCAACAGACCGCACTTCCGATCCGAGCAAGACAAAATAATTTCAGTCGATACGCAAACCCGAGCAGAACGTGAAAATTCTATTAAAAAAAAAAAAAAAAAAAAAAAACCGAAATCTCACCGAAACCAAATACGATAACCGACAAAAACATTCTAAAGAACCATAACTTGATCCGAGCAAGACAAAATAATTTCCGTGGAGACGCAACCCGACTCTAACCTAAAAATTCTATTAGAAGAAACCCGAAATGTGACACGAACCAAATCTGAACCCGGCAAAAATATTCCAAAGAACCATAACCCGTTCCGAGCAAGCCAAAATAACTTCTCTGGACACGTAACCTGACCCGAACCTAAAAATTTTGTTTACCCCCCCCCCCCCGAAGTATAGTCCGAATGAGATCTGAAACCTATAAAAATATTCCAAAGAATCATAACCCGATCCGAGCAAGACAAAATAATTTCGATGGACATAAACCCGTCCCGAATCTAAAAATTCCATTTGAAAAAAACCTGAAATCTTATTCGAATCAAATCTGAATCCGGCAAAAATATCCTCAAAAACCATAACCCAATTCGAGCAAGACAAAATAATTTCCGTGGATACACAGCCCGACCCGAACTTAAAAATTCCGTTATAAAAACCTCGAAATCTGACACGAACCAAATCTGAACCCGGCAATTATTTTCTCTTGATCGGATCGGGTTATGGTTCTTTGCAATATCACGGTTGTTTCGGGTCAGATTTCAGGTTTTTTTAAATGGAACTTTCAGGTTTGGGTCGAGTTGCGTGTCGACGGAAATTATTTTGTCTTGCTCGGATAGGAGTACGGTCTGTTGTAATTTTTTTTCGTGTTCGGGTCGGGTTATGGGTTAATAAGCCTAAAAAAGTTATCCTGATTGGGAAATAATTGGTTATTTTTAATTTAGCCTAACGCTTTCTAGGCTCTTTGCAATAAGCCTGAAAAATACCAGGCTGATTGCAGGGCCGGCGCTGGACATTTTGCCGCCTGATGCGAGCATCATTTTGCCGCCCTTATGACGTAATTGTTTTTCTTCATTACTCAAATGTTTTTAAGAATAGAAAATTAATATGCTAACTAGAGATAGACCGAGAATTCAGTTTCGTTTTCGTTATCGGCCTAAAATGTGAGTTTCACTGAAAATTCGTTTTCGGCGAAAATGCTGTCAAAAATTCGGCCGGACCGAAACTATCTGTATGGTAATCGTAAAATGATCTATTCAAACGGAAATGCATGGCAACCCGATTACAAAACATCATTCGTAATAATAGCATTCAATATTCCGTAACTTGGTGATATTTTAAAAACAGGGCACATTGCCATGTTTAGAGAATGTGAAATCTGAATGGGGGTTAGTGAGCGCAACAATTTACAATTTTCAATGTACAATTTAAAAATGTACAGAAATGTACAAATTACATAACGTACATTTTTTTTTTTTTTTTTTTTTTTTTTTTACAGTTAATTGTAAAAAAAAAAAAAAAAAAAAAAAAAAAAAATGTGATATTTGAGATATTAACATGATGAAATGATAAAAATAAGTCTCAATGTATGGCTAAAAACACATTTCAATAAATAACAGAAAACATATTTTATTTTTATTCCTGGGACCATTTTTTTTTAATTTTCTGGAAAACTTAATTTTTAGAGTTGAAACTTTTTGAATAAGTGTGCAATATGTATAAAAATGAACTAGTATCAGTAAATTAACCAATCTAAGAGAGCACGAAAAATCAAAAATGTCCTGGACACAGAAACTTGCTAATCGGGCCCTGTATGTAAACATTTTATACATATATATATAGGGTAGATACTATACATACATATATATATATATATATATATATTATATACAATTTATATGCAAAGTATCCATTTGTTTCTAATAAAAAATATATAAATCGCTTCCTTATATTAAAAAAATTGTATAAAGTACAGGTGCAGATTCCCAAAATTTTTAAGGAGCCAGTGGCTCCTAAACCCAAGTTGTGGAAGAACCCATAAAAGCAATAGCGTTTATATGAGAAAAATTCAGAGCGTGAATCTCGTCAAAGAATCGCAAAAAACCCTGCAAATTTCGTCAAAGGATCCAGGAAAAAAAGGAATTTCGTCAAAGAATTCCAAAAAACACGAATTTCGTCAAAAAGTTAAACAAAAAAATACGAATTTCGTCAAAGAATCGTGAAAAAACGCGTATTTCGTCAAAGAATCGAGGGGAAAATGCGAATTTCGTCAATCTTCGCAGAAAAACGTCAACGTCGTCAAAGGGTAATGAAGAAAAACCACACTTATTTTATCAAAGGATCGAAGAAAAAACGCTAATTTTGTCAAAGGATTGCAGAAACAACGCGAATTTCGTCAAAAGATTGCAGAAAAAACGCGGATTTCGTCAACAGATTGCAGAAAAAAAAGAACTTTATCAAAAAATCGCAAATTTCGTCAAAGCATTGCAAAAAAAAAAAAAAAAAAAAAAAAAAAGACATTTATAAAACGATTGCTATAAAACCTGAATTTCTTCAAAGGTTCGCGGAAAAAAACGCGATTTTCGTCAGAGGATCGCGAAAAGAAATCGCGATTTACGCCTAAAGATTACCGGAAAAAACGCGAAATTCGCCAAAGGATGGCGACTTAAACGCCGAAAATTAGTCGCCAAAGCAAAAAATTTAGTCTCCACATGGCGACTGGTGACAGTGAATCTGCACCTATAGCTATAAAGATTTAAAAAATTGCTAGTATATATGAAACAAAATATGTATGAAAAATTTCCTTCTCTCGCCAAGGCAGATTTCTCTATTTTGCCCGTACTGAAAAAGTACTCTTTTTGTTTTATTTTTGAATAATACTGTACGTAAAATTAAAATTGTAACTTTTATTATTATCATCATCTGAATAAATTAAATTGTCCATGAATCAGTCAACAAATTCGAGTACAGAAAATATAGTTTTATTTCATGCTTATCTAGGAGGATCGCTAAAACAAAATAATTACTTGAAAATGATAAATGCATATGCAAAGGGAAAAAAGTTATAATTTTTGCAAATTTTAAAAAACACTAAAAATTGATTATAAATTAAAGTATTTTTTTTTATTTATTTATTTACGATAAGCATCATTTTTAGGGTCTCGCCCCTCTGTCTGTCTGTCCGTCACAGAGCCCGTTCTCAGAAACTATGTATGTTAGAGACTTGAAATTTTGCATACTTATAGCTGAACACCTCACATCAAACGCAAATCCTAAAATTTCGAAAAAATCTTATATTTAACCCTCTGGGCTCTAACTTGTGTATTTTAAGCTTTTTTTTCTAACTCAGCCCCAAATTAAGTTGAAGACTTGAAATTTTGCAAAATTATAGCTAAGCACTTGCGATCAAACGACAAATCATAAAATTTCGATAAAATCTTATATTTAGCCCTCTGGTCTCTAACTTGTGTATTTTAAGCTTTTTCTAACTCAGCCCCTAATTAAGTTGAAGACTTGAAATTTTGCATAATTATAGCTAAACACTTGCGATCAAACGACAAATCAGAAAATTTCAAAAAAAAATCTTATATTTAACCCTCTGTGCTCTAACTTGTGTATTTTAAGCAATTTTTTATCCTCCCCCCTTTTCCCCTGGGGGTCACTTTTTAAACTTTTGCTAACACCCCTTTGATCACTCTTTCATATTCTGCACCATAGACTTACATATTGTAGTTCCATTTTTTACCGCCTGGGGGCGGCTACTTATCTCGGGTGCTATGGGCCCGATTCCCTCGACTAATATATCTACGGATAGGTTGTAAAACCGAGTTTCGTTCGGATAGAGGTTTGTGTAGAATAGAGTGCTCCCCCTGGTTGCGAAATGTGGAACTAACAGATTTTGCAAAAGGATAAAGTGTTTTGAAAGGAATATTAAACGAAACCCTTTGTGTGATCTGTGATCACACTTACCCACTTGTTTGAAAGCTAGTTTACCTAAAATCATTTTAAAAGGAAAGTTGGGATCGACGGGAAATTAAAATTGTGACCAATTGATTCAAAACAAGAGATATATTTCCAGATAGCTGTAATACGGCTTTTTTCGCATTCTTTTTAATTGATTTTTCATCTTTGTTAGAAATTTTTAGATTTTAATGAATGTAAGTTTGATTATTTGGATATACAGTGGGTGATCGGTTAACGAACACTTTTGAGAGAGATTTTTATGTTCAGATAACGAACACTTTCGCGAAGAATTTTCTGTTCCGTTACGAACACCTCACGAAACAAAGCAAGTAGAAGCAATGCCATGTTTCAGTTTTCCAGAGCTGTATTTAATTGTATCTATTATCGACTTAGAAAATATTTTAAAAGTTGTATATTTATGGCCTAATTAGTTTATGGGTTATCGAGAGTTCGGGTCCTACATTTTAGGACCCCCAAATTTGAATGAACAGATTAAAAATATTAAATTATATATCTTGTCCTTCTTTAAAGAAATATTTTTAATTGAAATTTTTCATTTTAATTGAAATGGAGTTCCTAAATTATAAACAAGCTCTAAGGCTTGGCCTTTATCGGGCCCTGCAATAAATATAATTTTTAGAGAACAAATGGAACTTTTCATAGGTCAAAGTGATATGGAGTGATATGGTTTAATGCTGCAGTCAACGAATGTGATCCTAAAAGTTTCTACAAAACAAATGTCATTTATATAACTGTAAATTAATTTTTCAATTTATTTTCAGCAGTGAAATTACGCTCGATATTATTGAATATTTAATACGTGATTTACCACATTGTTAACCAAGCGTAGAACCAACAGAGTGAAAACTGTCCAAGCCGGGAATCGAACCCGGAATCCTTGGAATAGCGCTCCAAGTGCTCTACCACTGCTGAAAATTAATTGAAAAATTAATTAAAAATTATAGTTGTGTTCACCGATGCTGGTTTTATTTGTATCTCATGTTTCGCCGCAAGACTGTGTGTTCATGAAGATTATTCCATCGTATGCTACAGATGCAACCTTAACAACATATTTAGTGAGAGATGCTAAGATGGGTATCGTCCTCGTAGCTTTAATGGTAGAACACTTGAGCACTATTCCAAGGGTTCCTCATTCGATTCTCGACTTGGACATTTTTCACTCTGTTGGTTCTACGCTTAGTTAGCAATGTGGTAAAACATGTATTAAATGTATGTCATTTTTTTTAATGCAATCGACACGTATAAAGCCATCAAAATACGATCTATACATATTAAATATGGACGTATTATTAACCTTATTTAAAAAGGAAGTTTGAAAACTTTTTCGATTGTTATTAATGTATGCATCATTGTTATTACATTTAAATAAATTTAGGGAGAATTTATATTAATTTTTATGTATTTGTTAGTTTTTAAGAACGAATTATTTCAACGCCCACACAAATGTATACAAAATCTATGATCGGTTAATGAACAATTCGGTTAACGAACATTGTTTTGGACCGGATTAAGTTCGTTAACCGATCACCCAGTGTATGATCTTTTCTCAACCAGGCTTTTGTCTTTTTCTAAAGATATTGGAAACAGCTAAGATAGTGCAAATGATAAATATATATATATAACTCGTTAGAAAACATTAAAAATTGCAAAAAATTGAAAATCTGATAAAAGTATCAAAATGGGAGGGAGGGGGGGAGCGAACGGCAAATAAATGATCTACAAAATAATATTTTCACTGCACTCGACGGAAATTCTTCTCTGTTCTCAGCGGGAACAGTCGAAAATTATGTAGGAAATTGCAACGAACAGTTTAATTAATCACTAATAAATAAAAATAGGTTTTTCGGATGTTATCCATTCTCAAGTAAGCACTTTCAGTTGCGTAACTCATAACTGAATTTGTAGATCCAGTTGTCGCAAAATAATGGTGATGTTACTGGTGATTTTGCATGTTTGTCTGTTAAACATGTTTGCTGTGCGTGAAAATACTTACTTGAGTGGGTAACATCCAGAAAACCAATTTTCCGTAAAGGAAGAACTGATTAATGATGCATTGTTGAAGCCACTCGGAAACGTTTCCGAAAATGATGGACAGCTAATAAAAAATTATTTATATAAATTCTTTTTTAATCCTAATGCGGTGTTCATTTTGAATGAACATTATTTCAAATATGCAGAGCTTCCAAGTTTCCTACCACTATTTTAATTCAGAAAATGTTCTTTTTTTTAATTAGAACATTTGAGCGATTCAAGAGAACAACAATTTCTCTAAAATAATAGTGGTGTGTAAAAAGCCGCAGACTCAACAACTCTGAACGCTGGGCCAACTTTTGGGTCAAAAACGACCCGAACACCTTAGCAAGGTTAAATTTCACAAATAAATTGTTTTCGGATTTTTATAAAAGATAAAGAAGCGCTTTGCGGGATTTTAATATTTTCGTGATTATAGTACATATTCGTATCTTGCAATCCAGCACAATTTCACCAGACATTCCTTTTTTTCAGTTCACCCTTTTTCATATAGAATATTATCATGCTTGAAATCATGCTTCAATATTTTGCAATAAATTCCTTGATTAAAAGCTAAAAAGAAATCGAAAAAAAATAATAATAAACTAGTAAAGAAAAAAAAAAGGAATAAACAAAAAATTTTGGAAATTTATATTATTTTGAAACAATTTGCTCTCATATTTTATACTAGGAGGCATTGTCCCTACGAGCTAAGTTCACCAAACCCGTCCAAATCCTACTGGTTCTACAAACAACACTAATTTGCTATGTTTAAAAAAGATTACCTGATTTCGAAAGATTGAAAGATATTACTACGATCAGTTGTTGGTCTCATCAAAAGTTTTTGTTTCTTTTATCGTTTTCCCGCTAGAAATTATAGAAAGAAAGGAAAATTATTAGTCGAAAGGTGCGTTTTATCAGGGTCTCATATTTTTTGGAAGACGGTTTATTAAGATATTATATAATTATTCTTTTATTTGGATAAAGATCCAGGACATTGAGAAGTTAATTATTTATGCAGGCTGATTTTTTAAGCAAATGAAATATGTTTTAAAGAATGCTTTTTTCAAAATTACCTAAAATCATTATCTTAAACTAAAAACTAAATAAAGATACTAGCATTATATTTACCTGAAGTAAGAAATATTTTTTCTTCTTTTAACTGGTACAACATCTGTGTAATCCTAGTATCCGACTCGCTACAGGCAATTAATGAAAATAATTTCACGATCGAAAGACTATGCAAGTAAAATAATGAAATACTAAAAGCACGTGACGCTACAACATTATGAGAATTTGTGGTTTGCATGCGTCTGACGCAGTCTACCCTTTGTGAATTCTGCTGATTTCAGTACAAGCCAATCTTTCAAAAGAAAAGAAAAAGCATGAAATTCTCTTCGTTAGTTTTGTTCGTGTCGATTTAATCCATTTTCCATAATAAAGATTATGAACTCTTCGATTATCATTCGGCTGTAATTATCTGAAATGTACTCCGTATTTTTATTCTAAAATGAGAGGAAAAAAATCACACTTAAAAAAAAAAAAAAGTTTTGATACATATAATGGTAAGGAATTTTATGTTCAATATATGTGAGGCAAATGCCGCCCTTTATGCGTGCGCCCTGAGGCGGCCGCCTCGCTGCCTCACCCCTGGCGCCGGCCCTGGCTGATTGAGTAACAAGAGGTTAGTTTTCAATTAGCCTAAGGCTCTCCAGGCTCTTTGCAATAAGCCTGAAAAATATCAGGCTAATCAGAAAAAGAGAGATAATTCTCCAATTAGTCCGGCTCTTTGCAAACAGCCTAGGCTCTTTGCAAAGAGCGTGATTTCTCAATTAGCCTACGACATATATAATTAAATAACATGTATTTCAGCCTTTGTACATAAATATATAGAATAAAGAAACTTTCCTGTGAAATTTTACATAATCTTATATTAATAATAATCTTTATATAATCTTTATATGCTAGTATTATATAGCTTTGTATGATAGTATACTTTATATGCTAGTACCGTATTTTATGGAAGAAACGCCGCGTCATTTACGAGATTAAAAGTTCGTTTTTTTTCCAAGTGCGGCGTTTACGATTTTTTTTTAAAATACCAACTGAGTTTCCTTAATTTAAAAATTCATAAAAATATTTAAAATCGGATTTAAATATTTTAAATAAAACTTCAGACATCTTAAGATATTAAAAACGAGGCATCCTACACTGTTCAGAAAACTTTGATTATAATTAGGTCAATGTGACAATGTGACGTTGTCGACCAGGGCCGGATTAAGGGCCGTATTTTCTGAAAGATTTTCTGCTTTAACAAAAAATGGAAAACGCCATTCGATTACATAGTTTCTGAATAAGAACACCTGACAATTTTATGCGTTTCTGAACAAAAATGAATTTAAAAATGCGTCAGAAAGTAGTTTTTTTGTATTTGAGAATAGATTTATCATATTTTGCACAAAATTGACTTATCTCATTAAAATTGAAAAATTTTGGCATACATATTTAGAACTTTTAATTCATTGTCAAGATATGGATTAAACTGGAAAAGTAAATTTTATAAAAAGTCTGAAGTGTTGATTTTTTTTTTAAATCAGGAAAAATTGTTTTTTCTATAATAAAAATGTATCTCACAATTACATTTTCTAACACAATTTGGCGGTTTGCCCACTACAAGATACGCTCGCCAACTGCCATGTAGACTCCGCTAAAAATACGCTAATTTGTTCACATTTGAAAAGATTACCTGATTGCGGAAGTTTGATTACAAAGAATTTATTAATAAAATTTCTCATATTTTGTGCAGAAATTGACTTATTTCAGCCGAGAACTAAAAACTTTCCACATACACATTTAGAACTTTTAGTTCATTGTCAACATTTAGATTGAACTTAGAAAAGTAAATTTTGATATTAAATAATTATTTTCATATTTGCAAAAATTATACGTGTATTTCTCTAGTCCGCCAGCACTGTAAAAAAAATGGTAACGTTCCATGTAAAAACCAGGAACGTTTCGCCTTTTCTCAGGTTTTCAGAATAATTTAGCTCTTTCCTGTGAAATTCTGGTTTTCTTATCTGAAACGTTCCTGAACAAAAGTTGGAAATAGCAAAACGCTGCGGCCGCCATTTATTATTTTTTTGCTATAATCCGTTGCTCGCGCGCGAGTGTCGAAAACGAATTCCTTAAATGAATGTAAAAAAATCAATATGGAATGCAAATAAATCAATAGACGACATAATCCTTTACGTCTCTATTGTCAAGACAATTCAGATGAAAATACAATACCTCTGTGACATCGCTAAGAGATTATCTCTCGTACTTGTCTGTGGAATGTTTAACGAGCAGACCATGTAAAAAAAATACACCTATTATTTGGATCTCCATTAACCAGGGGACCATCAAACATGATTCTCACCGATTTTGATTAATTTAAAGTACGTTTTAGAGTTCTTATCTCTAATTATTCTTGTGAAAGGATTTCTTCAAATGGGCCTTAGATTTTCAGAAATTAGATGCCGAGGTTTAGCATACGTTTCAAATACCCATTAGTTTGCAGCTCTCAACGTGTCTTTCGTGGTGTGGACGCAGAAGGCTCGCACGCCACCCGTACGGCCCGAGTTCGATGCTACCTCTTGACTTTTTTTTTCTTTTTTAATTAATTTTATATTTTAACACTTTATTACAATTTGATTTAAATTTGATATATATTTGACACTTTGAATTGCTGCAAGTTTGAATTTTTTTTTTATTTTCGGAAAAAATATACAATTACGTTTAGGTTTTTTTTTCATGAAAATTTATATGTATTTTATCTAACTTGTAAACTAACATAATTACTGACGAAAATCCAAAATATTTTATGTCTAGATTTTTTTTCTAATTATTATTTACATTTATATATTTTTATATTTTAAGCAAAGTTCAGAAACAATATATCATATATATATTTACTTTATTGAATTTTAACTGAAAATTTAATTTTTCGTGTAAATTATAAATAATAATTTTGATGTCAATTTCAAAATATTTTTTCGTTCTAACAAATAATGATAATAAAGCGAAAATTGTCAACTGGAAATGTAAAAATCGTCTGCGGATCCCGCATGCTGTGAAATGTCAGTAATGTTTTGCTGTCAACAGAAATATTCCTGGTATTTCGCAGGAAACTTACTGGCATTTCTGTAGAAAGTTTTTAACATATACAGTAAAGTTCCAGTCATTTTCAAGAAATGTTTCTTGGAAATAATGGGCAACTCAGCTGCCCATTTTTTCCCAGGAACGTTGCGGAATTTTTTTTACAGTGAGGCAAATGGGCACCACTCTCACAGAAACAAATCTCAATGAGGAACTCGTACACCTAAAAAGTTAGTGCAGAACAAGGTGGTGCTGCCGTTACAAATCAGTAAAAGAGCTATATTTCAATTATGACAATATTTAGTGTGTTTTAGAATGCATAAGTACGAACTGTGAAGAGAAACTTGACACTAGAAAGGAAGCAAAATCCCTAATTAAAAAAGTTTTCTAAATTTGAATGGGTATTAATGTGTACACTTTGGCATGATATTTTAGAGCGATTCGACAAAGTAAATGCATCCCTTTAAAAACCAATACTTCATCTCCTTACTGGTTGCAACTATTTGGAATCGCTCTTAACCCTTTATGTCCCGACGGTACTTTAATGTATCATTAAAATAACTTGCTATAAAATTCATTTAATACACCGATTAGTAGTATTACAGTTTAGAATGAGTTATAGATACTTTACTTTATCTTCTTCCAAAAGCATTATTGGTTTCACAAAAAAGAAGGATGATTTCTTTTGCCTTAGCATTTTTTGAGTTTTCTTGACGTTGAAAGATTGGGGGGGGGGGGGGTAGTTTCAGTTCGGAAATATTTCTATTGTAAAAACATTATGTTCGTACATTTTCTAATTCTACAAAATACTAAAAAAAAAATACTTTAAATAAAAGATTTGAGTGGAGCTATAAATATTGCACAAAATCCCTTTGATATCAAATTTAATTAATTAATTTTAATTGGCAAAATCCTTCAAAAATATATTAGATGATTGTATAAATCTCCTAATGCAGTTTAAAAAATTCACGAAAAATGCTTTAGAAGATGAAAATTTCATGAATTCATAATTTGGGACATAAAGGGTTACTACATCGATTAGCAGTAATGCAATTACAATGAGTTACAAATTCTTTACTTTATGTTGTTCCAAAAGATGATGCCTAAAAAAAAGTGTTTTTAAATGGATGATTTATCTTTCATTTGCATCTGTTTAGCTTTCTTGATGGCTGAAGGTTGGAAGTGGATGGTTCCAGTTCTTAAATATTTTTATATTTCTATTGTAAGGGCATTATATTTGTACATTTCCTAATTCTAAAAAACACTTAAAATTTTTTTTATATAAAAAAATTGAGAGAAGTTAGAAATATTCTACAAAATCCCTATAAATAAATATTTCATTCATTAATTTTAATTGGCAATATCCTTCTAAAATTTATTGATTGTGTAAATCTTCTAATGAATTTTTAAAAAATCAGAAAAATACTTTAAAGGATGATTTTTCATTCTTTCATAATTTGGGACATATGTGGTTAAATAAAATAATTAAAAGCACCATTAAACATACCAAAAAAAAAAAAATGTTTGAGTAACGATCAATTTTTTTCACAATCAATTTTTAAAGTTTGTGTTTGAGGGGGGGGGGGGGAGAAGTTGTGTGTGGGGGGGAGGGGGAATTTTCAGTAGCAGGGAAGGGGGGGCAAAATTTTCAGTAGCCCCGGACCCCAGAGCAGCTTAAACCGGCCCTGCTGTCGACAAAAGTAGCACTCCGACGGATGCGGCGTTTACAACAGGTGCGGCGATTACGATATTTTTAAGTTTATTCAGGCCAATTTGAGGAGTGTGGCGTTTCTTCCATAAAATACGGTATATGCTTATATTGCTAGTATTTTTATATTTTATATTTATGATAACAATAATAATAATAATTAGAGATAGACAGAAAAATAGATTTCGTTTTTGTCACAAAATCAGAGTTTCGCCGAAAATGTGTTTTCGGCGAAAATGTTGCCAAAAATTCGGCTGGACCGAAAGTCGACATTACTCAGAGATTTGAGCTATATTGGCTTAAATGAGATAAGCTTTGCTTATTTCTATAAACTTCACTGATTATAATTGTCAGTCATGACTGACTCAAGACGTGAGTACAAATTACAATGTAAGTAATGTCTATATAACTAAATTTTGAAGACGCCTTTCATTTTCTCATTAAAAGATGCAGACTTACCAGTAATAGAAAATTTTTAGAAAGTAGAGAAGTGTTTTGAATACTCTTTGAGAAAGTTCTAGTATAACAGATGATCATTAAAAAAATCATTACAAAAGATAAATCGAGGTATGTATACCTAAAACATTTTCTAATTATATGTAATTCGCATAATTCGAAAATAATTCTGTGTTGTTGACGAATTAATTACATTTTATTTTATTTTGTAAGAAAATAAAAAGTTTTGGTCAAATTCACAGAAAGTCAACTTGGGCCTCACTTATAATTAATTAATAATTATGAATATTTATGTATGTATTAATTACTCAAAAAAAAATTTAGACATTTTCGTTTTCGGCCGAAAATAGGAAGATTACCAAAATTCTGTTTCGGTTTTAAATACCTATTTCGGTCTATCCTTAATATAATACCTAAACAACTAAAAGATTTGTTGAGAATTTATAAGACCAATATAGGAAAACAACAAAGATCTAAATTGCTTACAGTGGAATTAATTTTGGCATAAGACTTCAGGTTCATCTACGGACTGATTATGCTTTTGGCAAATTGGATACTGACACTCCTGATTTTAGTGACCCCGAATTTTGTTTTAGGGAATTTTCATATCGCTGAAAATTCAAGCCTATTTTAACCTTCTAATCTTTATAATCAATATTTTGAACTTTTAAAATAGGATAACATTATTTCTAAATGTGTGAGTGCGTACTTATATAATCAATCATATGTTTTATAAGACTTCGAAAATGTTTAGTTTTTTTTTTTTAAATAACGGTATAAGAAGAGGGCGGGGCGGGGGGAGGGAAGAATATCAAGCCCTGGACCTCTCTTTGGCTGTCCGACCTGTGAAACAATTTTTTCTGAATCTTGTCCTTTTGAAACAAACTCAAAAGAAAGCTCGCTTTTATTTTTTTTTTTTTGTAAAAGAACCTCTCTCACCTAATTCATTCCATCCAAGACTGCCCTCAAGCAGTTTTCCCCCTTCTTGGACACCTTGTTTGACCCCTCGCTTGACCCTAACTGCGTTGACAGCTGTAGAAAAGCATAGGCGTGTTTAGAAAGGGGGGGATAGAATTCTCACATGAAGAGCTCAAGTTGGAAAAAAATTGTCAGTGAAAAGGAGCCTTAAGGCTTTGTATCACTCATTTCTTTTTCCGGATCTGAGTTCTGCTTGTGTCCTTTCTTTCCCCCCTTTCTAAACACGCCTATGCCTTTATGAAGCTGTCAACGAGTTGGGGTCAAGCAGGGGGTCAGAGGGGAAGCGGTTGGGGGCCAAGTAAGGGAAGAAAACTCCTTTAGGGCAGTCTTGGACACAGAAAGAAATGGACAAGAGTTCTTCTACGGGAAAAAAAATAGGAGCGAGCTTTCCAATATTCAGATAATTCCACAGATCGGACAAAGAGCGTCCAGGGGCTTGATATTGTCCCCCCCCCCCTCTCCCCGCCTCTTCATGTGCCGTTATTTAAAAAAACTAAACATTTTCGATGCCTTATAAAACATTTTGAAACATTAATGATTTTATATTTAAAATATATAAGCTAAGATATTTTGCATGTAATTATCAATTAAATAAGTTGAGCTGATCTACAATTTTCGTTATATTTTTTGACCATTATCAAGAATATATATGTGTGTGTGTCAGAAAGAAAAGTTTGTCATTCTAAAAAATAAAATGTAAAGAAAGAAAAATATTCGTATAAGAGCTATAAAAGAAATTACCTTGATATCCAGGTTTAATATTTAAAAAATGTATAATAAAATTCAAGTAATAAAAAATGTATATTATAAATAGTTAGCTGCATCAAGTTTCAAATTTAGGTTTTTAGAGAATGAGACAGATAAAAATAAATTTCATGGCAGCTTTTAATCGTCGTGTTTAAATAAATAAATAAATGGAAATAAATATTGTTATTTAGAAAAAAAAGAGGCCGTAGTAAGTAAAAATAAATTCTCTACCCGGCATTTTTAGGTAAATTTCTGATAAAAATCAAGCATAATTGATTGTAAATTATAAACTTAAAATTCTTTCACTTCAGTGAATAGGTTAGATTGAGAGGATCCTCTATCACCTTAAAGAAATAGGAATCACTTATGCAATATAGAAATTCGTCATTCAATAATTAATTTAAAAGGAAACTAATTAAAAATTCAAGAATTATTCCGATGAAACATTCATGTTATTTACCGTCAAATCTTGACGGGCACTATCTAGAAATTCTAATCTTGAAATTTCAGCTATATAAAAATTTCCTAAACCAAAATTCGGCGGCCACTAAAATCAGGAGTGTCAGTACCCAATTCGCCTATTGTTTAATCAATCCATAGGTGAGCCTGAATTTTTATCCCAAAATTAATGCCACTGTAAGTAATTATATCTTATTATATTTTTACTTTCTTCTATCTTTACAAGAAGAAAGTACTGGATTCGTGAAAAATTTCGACTTTCGGTTTTCGACAGATTTACACGTTTTAGGGGTCAGATATTCCAAAAAACATGTTTTTACAAAATGTCTGTCTGCCTGTATGTGACAAAAATTTTGTGGGCGCTCTATCTCAAGAACTAATGCACGGAATTTAATAAAAATTTATATTCAGTTAGTCCCTGATATAACTCGCTGCTGATTAGTTTTTGGTGTAAATCGCTCAACAGGTGGTGCTGCTATGCAGCCTTTTTCACGATTACCGGAATGGCTCAATCTCCAGAACTAATGCACGGATTTTCATCAAACTTCAGATTCAGTTAGTCCTTGACATGAATTGAAGTTTTGTAAATTTTGGTGTAAATCGCTCAACAGGTGGCGTTGCTATCTGCATTTTTTACGATTTCCGCAATAGCTCTCTCTCAACAAGTAATGCTTGGATTTTCATCAAACTTCAGACTCGAGTATACTTTGATATGAATTAGTGCTGTTTGTGTTTTGGTGCAAATCGCTCAACAGGTAGCGCTGCTATGCTGCACTTTTCTGAATTTCCATTATAGCTGTATCTCAAGAACTACTGCAATAATTTTCACCAAACTTCAGAATCAGTTAATCCTTGACTGGAATTGACATTTTGTACATTTTGGTGTAAATAGCTCAATAGGTGGCGCTGCTATGCTGTATTTTTCAGAACTTCCACTATAGGTGTATCTCAAGAACTAATGCACGAATTTTCATCAAACTTTAG
The DNA here is from genome assembly GCA_963932465.1 of Maratus speciosus. Classification (NCBI taxonomy): domain Eukaryota; kingdom Metazoa; phylum Arthropoda; class Arachnida; order Araneae; family Salticidae; genus Maratus; species Maratus speciosus. The sequence continues at coordinate 475,787,623 of OZ010797.1, forward strand.
AATCAGTTAGTCCTTGACATGAATTGACATTTTATGCAGTTTGGTGTAAATCGCTCAACAGGTGGCGCTGCTATGCTGTATTTTGTGTGATTTCCGCAATAGCTCTATCTCAAGAACTATTGCTTGGATTTTCCACAAACTTTAGATGCAGGTGTACCAGGACATGAATTAGTGGTGTTTATGTTTTGGTGCAAATCGCTGCTATGCTGCATTTTTCAAAATTTCCCCTATAGCTCTATCTCTATAACTAATGCACTAATTTTCATCAAACTTCAAATTCAGATTTACTTTGATATGAATTGGTGCTTAATTGATGTAATTTCTTGTACTATTTAAATGATTTAATTGACGTGATTTATATAGAAGAAAGTTTTGTGATGGCCACAACATACTAGTTTCATATTAGAAAATATCCTGAATTACAGTATTTTTTTTTTTTTTTTTTTTTCTCAGCTGGTTGTTAGTTGCTTATGGAAGATTATCCGAAAACTAATTTAACTGCTAATACTTTGGATAGATTTTGTTGGAGCATTGGATTTGTACATTCGAAAGGTCTCTTTTATTTATTTCTCTGTTTATTAATACTTTTTTACTATGACTATAAAATGAGAAAATTAAAGCAATATAAAGAACAAGAAAACTGCACATAACTATAAATGTTGAGTTCGGATTAATTTTAAAAAGAATTATTGGATTCGAGTCGGGCATAACCTGGCGTGCGTTAGATTCTAGACTGTGATCCATATTTGTTCTAATATCGATGGTCTTGTAAATTTTAAATCTTTTGCGTATTTTTTTATCTTTTCTTGTTAACCTTTTGTCTACCGACAGTACTTATAAGTATCATTAAAATAACTTGTTATAAAATTTATTTAATACATCGATTAGTTGTGATACAGTTTAGAATGAGTTATAGATACATTACTTTATCTTAATTATGGGTTACACAAAGCAAAAATATTTTTAAAAGGATGATTTATTTTTCCTTTGCATCTTTTCAGATTTCTTGGCATAGGGGGTCGAGAGGGGGAATTTTTCAATTCGGAAATACTTTTTATATTTCTATTGTAAGAATATTATGTTTGTACATTTCCTAATTCTACAGAATACTAATAAAAGTGTGAGTGGTGTTATAAATATTGCACAAAATCCCTATAAATTCAAATTTAATTAATCCTTCTAAATCTTTCAATCCTTCTAAAATTTATTAAATGATTATTTAAATCTTTTAATGTAGTCTAAACAATTCACGAAAAATGCTTTAGAAGATGAAATATTCATAATTCAGTACATAAAGGGTTAAAAATTATCCTAGTTACAATTAAATAGCATATTGAATTGATACTCATTCAAACAAGTTTGAATTTTCTTATTTTATTATTCAGTAAGATTTATAATCTTCTAAATATGGTATTGAAATATTTAAATGGATTCTAGACCGAAAGTAGGTTTTTAAATATTTTTAATAATTTAATAATAAATTTAATAATAAATTAATAATAACATAATTTAATAACAATTTTAAATAACATGATGAATTAATGAAATAATGAAAATGATTACTATAAATAAGCAATTAAACCTTCACTTAAATTGCAAATTAACATGGACGATATTTTAATTTCTTTTGCTGTTAAATGTTTTTTTTTTTTTTCAGACATTCTAAATAAGTTATAAATAGCATAACAGTTTTCTTTTCTTTTTCTTCTTGAAAATGCAAATAATGTATTTTTCTGAAAACGGATATTTTAAATTTATTTTAGAGAAAGAAAACACAAAAAAAAGTGACCTTGTCCTCTTACGGACGTGTGTTTATATTGGCTGACGTTATAATTTCGATATCGAAACGCGTCCTTTAAATTTTATAGTGATTTACACAAGGTTTTATTACTTCATAGTTCATAATTGTTTGGATTACATCGGTCTTTTTAAATTTTTAATCTCTTATTTACCCCTTTCTCTCTAAAAATTATCCTAGATACTATTACATGGCATATTGAATTGATACATTCACACCAGTTTCATTATGAATTTTCCTTTTATTATTCAGGAAGGTTTATAATCTTTCAAATTTTGAATTGAAATATTTAAATGGATCCTACACCAAAAGTAAGCTTAAATAACTTAAAATACGTGGATAGTATCTTGAAAATGATTAGTATTAATAAGCAATCAACAGCCAGGCTTGCCAATTTTGTGTCTTTACATTTAAAAATGAGTCAGAAAATGTATCAAAAAGTATCTCGTTTGTTGAACCATAAATTTGAGAACCATCTAAAATTTATTTTAGGGGACCAAAAAAAATATATAGATAGATAGATAGATATAGTTATTAATTTTTATTTTAAAAGGGTGTCACATATTTAAAGGGTATGTGTCGGGGGGGGGGGGGTAAAAACTACTTGTTTCCTTGAAACCTAATAAGATCTGAAATTCCGATGCATGCAAGGATGGAAATGTTTTCGTAGGTGTATCAAAACTATTTGTTGAAAATTGAAGAAAAGCGTATATAATTAAAAATATATGTGTATAGTGTTTTACGTAGTTTTATTTTCTAGAAATTATAATATGTTAAACTATTATTTTAACACAATCAAACTGATTGGTAAAGTTATCATACGAATTGAATATTTCCAACTGAGCGAAAAAATGCCCAGGCTGGGAATCGAACCCAGATCGTTGGCTTACAAGGCCAATGCTTTTCCATTTAAGCTAACTGGGCCGACAACCAGCCAGCATATTTCGCTCAGGTAACCTTATTGGTCGTAGCATCTGGTCTGTCATGTAGACAGCTCAACAGAATGAACCGCAGGTAAAGGAACTCCATATAAACGATGGGTACGTAGATGAACTATTATTTTAACACAATCAATTCGTATGATAACTTTACCAATCAGTTTGATTGTGTTAAAATAATAGTTCATCTACGTACCCATCGTTTATATGGAGTTCCTTTACCTGCGGTTTATTCTGTTGAGCTGTCTACATGACAGACCAGATGTTACGACCAATAAGGTTACCTGAGCGAAATATGCTGGCTGGTTGTCGGCCCAGTTAGCTTAAATGGAAAAGCATTGGCCTTGTAAGCCAACGATCTGGGTTCGATTCCCAGCCTGGGCATTTTTTCGCTCAGTTGGAAATATTCAATTCGTATAATATGTTATTCAGAGAAAAGACGTTCGGGGGAAAAAGCAGTATTTAGAGGAGAAAAAATGTTTTGCTACGTTTTAGTAAACGAAGCAACTGAAACGAAATATAGATAATTTAGCCTTTCACATCGACAAAGCAGAGAATTATAAATTAATCATGTAACATTTATATAAAAGGCAATTATAATCTAATGCACAGTAAGAGACTTCTATGTATTATTTGAAATCTAAAAGGTCTTTATATGTATTTTCAATAATAACAATAACAATAATAATAATAATAATACCATACTTGCCAACTAAATTTCGGTAAAACTCAAAAGATTTTGGGCAAAAAATCAGAAGAAATCAGAAAATTTTGGCGAAAAATCAGAAGATTTTTTAAGTTTTATAACACTTTCAGTAAGGATTAAAAACAGCTGAATCCTTATAAATAAACAAATTTCAAAGAGAAACTCGAATAAAATATTCACTAATTTGCAATTACACAATATATATTATGACAAAAAAGAATAACTTGAATATATTAAAAATTACTATATATATTTTTTTCTCTTTTAATATTCATAGATATCCCACCTTTCACTTTAAAAGACACTTAAAACTTCTGATCAGGGTTCGTAAATATCATGATATTTTCGAAAATATCAAAAATATCCGATATTTTGATATATATCCGATATTTTCAAAATAGTCAACTTACTGCTGATAATGAATATTTTCAAGCATAATATAAATTAGAAACTAAAACATATTGCAATTAACATACAAAACTTAAACAATAGCATTCTAAAATGCATTTCTCTTTTCTTTTTTTTTTTTTTTTTTACTTAGAACAAAATTGAAAATGTACTAATTGAAAACAGATACAATTTGCATATATTTGCATACATTTTTCATATGTATATAAACTATAGGATTTGTATCAAGTATCAAGAAAGTTTTATAAAATAAAATTTTAAATACAAATTAGTTTATTTTTTTTAATTGAAGAATTTTAACATAAATGTAAGCTTGTCTTATTGTTTATTCCCTAACCTGTAGTACAGTTTAGACTCAATTAAACCAAAATCAGAATATTCTTTTCTAATAATGCTGTATATAAGATTATGTAAATTACAGTTTCTCTTTCAGTGGCAGTTCTGAATTAATTGTCTCTCACAATTATTAGTTCTACATTTAAAAATAAAAGTTTCAAACATAAAGCTTAGAAAAGATATTTGTAAAAAAAATTTCTTGTATTCTTTGCCTAGAAAAGTCACTGCCAGAGACAAAGTTTTTTATCTAGAGAATGGCATAGTCAATAACAGTTGAAAATTTCATTTACACTTGTTTTGACTGAAAAAATATCAAAATTATCTTACACATTGATATTTTAAAAATAAGTATCAAATATACAAAATATCAAACATCTTGATATTTTGAAAATAAATATCAAGAATTTGAAAATATCGAAAATATCAAAATTCTTGATATTTTAAAAATAAATATCGGATTATATATCAAGATATATATCATGATATATATCAACAAAGCCTGCTTCTGATTCCTAATTTATTTTTTTTTTTTTTTAGGGTGATTCTGAGTAAAAAAAGAAAAAAAATTCTGAAATTCACAGCAAATTTTCTGAAAAGTTACAGCAGGAAGCGGGGGGGGGGGGGGAATCCACTTCCGACACTAGCTATGCGTTTATTTCAGCGGCCCTTTGACGAAATTCGCGATCTTTAGACGAAATTTTTGTTTTTTTCGCGATCTTTTGACGAAATTTGTGGAGTTTTTTCGCAATTTTTTGACGGAATTTTTTTTCGCGATTTTTTGACGAAATTTGCCGTTTTTTCGCGATCTTTTGAAGAAATTTGCCGTTTTTTCGCGATCTTTTGACGAAATTGGCAATTTATCTGCAAACAATTGATAAAATTAATTTTTTTCGGCGAAGATGTCGAAATTCGCGATATTTTTTATGTCCGAATTTTCGAATTGGTGGCCGATTTTTTTTAATTTTCGGAAATGAATGCCATAAATTTTTGAAAAATTCGGACCAAAATCACCCCTACGCGTTGTTTACGCAATCTTTTGACGAAATCAGCGTCTTTCCCGCGATCGTTCGGCGAAATTTGGGCTTTTTCCGCAATCCATCGGTGAAATTTGGGTTTTATTCGCGATCCTTTAACGGAATTCGAGTTTTTACGTGATCTTTTTACGGAAATAGTGTTTTTACGCGATCTTTTGACGGCGCTTTTCTACACGATCTTTTGCAAAATTCGCGTTTTTTCACGATCTTTTCACGGAATTCGTGTTTTTACGCGCTCTTTTGGGAGGATTCTCGTTTTTTACGCGATCTTCCGACAAAATTTGCGTCTTTCCCGCGAACCTTCGGAGAAATTTCGGGTTTTCCCGCGATCCTTTGACGACACTCGCGTAAAAAGCGTAAGAAAAGGCCGAAAATCGGAAGAAAATGACGAAAAGCGGAAGAAAACCCATTACGCGCGTAAAATCGGAAAACATGAAGATTTTTCGGAAGAATTCTGAAAAAATTGGAAGTGTTGGCAGCTATGTAATACCATACAATTATATAAAAGAAATAAAGAAGAGGTTAAGCATATGATTAAATTTTAAGTATTTTCATCAATAAGGAATTTTTTATCATAAAAAATATTCACATATTTATTTTTTGCATGTGCTAAATTTTATTATTTTAGCACTTTTATAAAATTTTGCTGACGTACTAGTCGATATACATGTAAGAAGTAAAACCTATAAGTAATAAATAGTGTCTCAAAATGATTGAAACGCATTTTAATTTTTCAACTGTTGGAGATATATAAACAATGTAAAAAGCAAAAGTGTGCCAAATAAGGCAGGGATTAAGATTCTATTGATGAAATAGCCCTGCCATTCATTTTCAAAAGGGTACATATTTTAAACTTTTATACGGTACCTAGATCCTATTAATTATATATATATATATATATAAAATCAAACTCTAGCAAGTACAACAGTACCGAATTAAGAGACTTTGAATTTGAAAAAAATTAATAATATTTTGAAAATTAATGGCAGGACTATTTCGTCAACATAACTTTAATTTGTACCTTATTTTGAACACTGTTGCAATTTACATTTCCATAGGTTTTTATTTATATTATTTATTGCCAAGGGGCAAACTTTGAAATGAGCTTCTGATTTGAGAGCGAGGGCACTCGTTACAAACGTGTTATTCGGGAGACAACGAAGCTCAACTGCACGTTACATCATCTATCAGCTAGGTGGCGCTGATCACTTAATTAAACTTCGGGAGCGCACATACCGGCCCCCATTGAAGTATTCTGATAGTTCAATGATACACAACAAGTAAATATACAATAACATACAAATGATATTACAAATTAATGGTTACACATGAAGCACTACATATAAATACAATAATAAGAAATAATAAATTCAATAGAAATAGGTTAAGCTTAATTGATATTTTCGTTATTTACAATAGGTAACACACAAAGGTTGGAAATACTTCTTTTGTAAGTTCCGGATGGAGTCCGGACTATTACAACCCTAACATTGTCATCATTTCCCTTGATGATTTCTAAAATACGACCTACTATCCATTTACAAACTGGTAGGTCTCCATCTTTTACCAGAACCATCATACCTGGTGCAACATTTTGTTTTTTAAAGAGCCATTTGGATCTCTGCTGCAAATGGCTTAAATAAGAATTGGACCAATTTTTCCAAATTAATTGCACCATTTTCTGAGTTTTCTGCCATCTGTCGAGCAAGTTTTCTTTTTCATTAATCAAATTTGGCTCAGGAAGAGCATTGATTGGTCTACCAATCAGGAAATGACCTGGGGTCAAAACTTCATAGTCTTCTAATTCAGAAGATAATGGGGAAAGAGGGCGCGAATTGAGAATACCTTCAATTTGCGTAGTAATAGTCAAAAATTCTTCAATAGTTAATTTCATAACACCAATAGTTCTTTTTAAGTGGTATTTGAACTGTCCGACGCCTCTCTCCCAGAGTCCTCCAAAATTTGGGGAACGAGGGGGAAGAAATTTCCAGAGAACTTGCTCGGATGACAGAAAATTTGATACATCATTTTTTTTATTTATAGAATTTAATAATCTCTTTAGTTCCGCAGATGCTCCAACAAAGTTGGATGCATTGTCACAAGAGATTGTTCTACTTTTGCCTCTGCGAGCAAAAAATCTTTTAAGGGTTGCAATTAATGCATTAGAAGTTAAGTCAGAAAGTAGTTCTAAATGCACTGCTTTAGTAACCATGCATATGAAAATGGCTACATAAACTTTATTAAATATTCCCTTTCTCTGATTGCGATATTTAATAAAAAATGGACCGCATAGGTCAAGACCTGCATTGGAAAACGGTGGCCCTTGTATTACTCTTTCAGGGGGCAAATTACCCATTATTTGACTTACAATTGTAGGTTTAATTTTGAAACAATGAACACACTCGTGTACAACTTGACGAGCAATGTTTCTTCCATTAACAGGCCAAAATATTTGTCTTACACTATTTAATAACCCTTGAGGACCAACATGTAAGTCTCTTTTATGATAGTAAAGAAAGATAATTTTAGTCAATTTACAACTTGGGGGTAAAATAATTTGGTGAGATCGGTCATAGCTTAAATTTGAATTGGCCAAACGACCACCCACTCTTAATAGATCATCTTTATCTAGGAAGGGATCTAAAAATCTCAACTTACTTTTTACAGGGACAGACATGCCCTTTTTCAATGCCGAAATTTCTGATGAAAAATACTCACCTTGAGCTCTGTTAATTAAGAAGTTTCTAGCAACCTTTAGTTCCTCTAAAGTTAAGGAACCTTTAAGTTTGACAGTATTTTTACAGTTGTGAACAAACCTGAAAATAAATGCTAACACTCTCATTAATTTGATATAACTATTTGAAATATTAAGAAAAGAGTCATTAAAGTCATAATTTATAACTGAAGTGAGAACCGGAACTGATTTTAGTTCCTTTAAAAATTGTTCGTCTTTCTTATAAGAGTCCCCTTGTGGACAAAAATTTACAATGTCTTGTTTCAGGAAAGTGGGTCCTTCCCACCAGAGTTTGTTAGTAGCTAGCGATTTTGCATCTTGACCTCGGGATAACACATCCGCCGGATTCAGTTTTGATGGCACATATCTCCACTCGTAGTTTTTGGTAAGTTCTTGAATCTTAGACACTCTGTTCGCAACAAAGGTTTTAAGAAGATGTGGGGATATGTCTATCCATGCTAGGGAAATTGTGGAGTCCGACCAAAGTATGACTTTGTCGATTTGAAGTTTCATAGCTCTAATTACCTTTTGAGCAAGTTGGCACAACAACAGACAGGCTGAAAGTTCAAGCCTCGGAATGCTGACAGTTTTAATAGGGGCAATTTTACTTTTGCTGCAAATGAGGTGGCAAACAGGCGAATTTGAGTCAGAGTTCGCTTGAAGATAAAGGGAAGCTCCGAAAGCTTTCTCACTCGCGTCAGCAAAACCATGTAAGATGATAGTTGATGCATCTTTAATAAGAATACACCTTGGAATTTGGAATGTTTCTATAAGAACTAGTGAACTGAGGAATTTGTCCCACTCTTGAGCAACATGAAGTGGAATTTTATCATTCCAGCCGCACTTTAGCAACCATAGTTGTTGCATGAAGATTTTTGCACGGCAAATTACAGGACCGAGCAAGCCAAGGGGGTCAAAGAGTCTTGCAATTTGACTTAGAATTTCGCGTTTTGTGTAGTCAGAACTTCTGTTGACAGTAACTTTAAAGTTAAATGTATCACTAGTGCAGTCCCATATTATTCCGAGAGTTTTTGTTGAAACCTCTTCGGCATTTTGATTAAAGGGAAAAATTTGAGAATCAGGATTTATTCCTTCAATAACATTAGAACGCCATTTATGCAAGGCCATCTGACCCTTTTTGAAGATGTCTGTTAGTTGTTTTTTAATTTCAAAAAATTCGGAAATGTCTGATGCACCTGACAGGCAATCGTCCATGTACATATCGTTCTTTACAACTTCGGCAGCTAATGGGAAATTGTTTGCTTCATCTACCGCTAACTGCTGGAGCACTCTAGTGGCAAGGTATGGACTACTTGCACAACCGTAGGTGACCGTTTTCAGAGTGTAGATTTTGTCCGGTTCCTCCCTCCCCTCTCTCCACAATATTTTTTGGTATCTAGTATGCGACGGATTTACTTCTATTTGTCGAAACATTTTATTTACATCAACTGTAAATGCGAAAATATGTTTTCTAAAACGAATCATAATCGAAAAAAGATCATCTTGTATTATCCCTCCTTTAAACAATAAGTCGTTTAAAGACTTCCCATTAGTAGTTTTACAACTCCCATCAAAAACAACCCTCAGTTTAGTTGTAGTACTCGATGGTCGCAAAACACCGTGATGAGGGAAAAAATATCCTTTATCAGGATTTATGTCATCGGAGTTTTCTTCCATGTGTCCTAAAGTAGCGTATTCCTTTAGAAATTCTGAGTATAATTCCTTTAATTTGGGATCACGCTCTAAACGGCTCCATAACTGATTTAATCTTTTAGCGGCAATTTGTTTTGAATCTCCCAGAGAATTATCTAACATTTCAATCTTAAAGGGTAATTCAACAACGTATCTGCCGTCAGGTTTTCGATAGTGAGTCTTTAAAAAATGTTCATTACAGTAATTTAACTCCTCACTCACTAACGGTTTTAATTCACTTACTTGCTCCAATTCCCAAAAAGAACTTATTTCTTTTTCCAAATTTGTATAATCTGTTACAAGAAAACAAGAATCTGAAGATTCTCTTAAATTCGAGATAGAATTGCATACAGTGCCTGATATAACATGCCCGAAAAATGTTTCTACTAACATTAATTGCGAATCATCAATTTTAATCTTATTCGACCCTATTAATTCATAGAATAACTGCGCTCCAATCAGTGCATGTACGCGTTTGGGTTTATTCCAATTATTATCCGCTAATTCTATATTCGACGGCAATTTTATTTTTGACGTATTTATATATTTAGGTGGCAGATTTGCAATTTTCGGAACTACTAACATATCTAATTGATAAGATTTAGTTTTGTTTTCATTCGTTAATTCCGTACTAACAAATGATTTAGCATTTAAACATAAATCATTAAGTCCGGAAATGGAAATATGAGTTTTTTGTTTACGCAACCCTAACAAATTTGCCGCATGAGAGCTCAATAAATGCGAGCTCGAACAACTGTCTAATGCAGCAATTAAAGGTTGAAATTCCCCAGAACCGTCCTTCAAATATATCACAGCTGTGTTTAAAATTACACAAGATTTATTTATTTCATTTTCCTTTGCGAAAAATGTTTGATTATCAGGAGAGGGGGAGGGAGGAGAATGCAGGCTCCGATCAGTCTGGTCATCAACTCTGAATTGCTTACTGATATTATTATTTTCATTTAATGAATGAAGTAAAGTATTATGTTCTCTGCTGTCACAAGAAAGGCACTTATTTTTAGATAAACAAGGATTAGGTAAATGATTATTTAGACAAGACTGGCATAAATTGTTAGTTTTAACAAATTCTGATCTTTTCATCACATTCATTTGTTTAAACTTCTCACATCTGTATAAAGAATGTGAATCTGTACATCCTAAAATACATCCTTTTCTCTGTTTTGATTTTGTTAAAAGGGATTTTTCAATGTTTGGCTTAGTGCCAGATTTCCAATTATTATAAGGGAACTTTTTTTGTTCTTTTGATATAACAGTATTTTGAAGAATGCGACTTCGTTCTTCCAAAAAGCTTAGAAAATTATTTAATTTAGGAATTTCGTTTTTAATTAATTTCATTTCGAAAGACCTTTTAATTTCAGGATCGAGTTTTTGAAATAAGATGTGCATTATTAAAGAATCTGAGAGTCCGTTAGATTCAAACTCAAGTAATTTTAATGCACGCAAATTACATTTGGTATTATCAATTAGTTGCATTAAATGATTAGGAGAATCTGGTACTTTTGAAAAATTAAGTAGTTTAATAATATGGCAATCAATGACAGCTCTTTTATTTTCATATCTTTCTTCTAAAGACTGCCAAAGAGATTCGTAGGTGTCTTGGGCCGATTCAAGTCTTTTAGCATCACCCTTTAGACAGCCTTTTAAGTAGCATAACTGCTGAGTTGAGTTTAGATTTTTATTATTTCCGATAATGGACATAAATTGAGCTTTAAAATTTTGAAATTCATCATATTTCCCATAGAAATTGGGCAGAGGTAAGTCTGGTATTTTAAAGTTAGTACTAACAGTAGGATTTTCTTTTTTAATATTAGCATATTCATATTTAGATATAAAAATGTTAATTTTTACCTCCGATTCTTCCAGTTCATCTTCTAGCTCAGTTGCTACTTCCAAAGACTCTGCTATATCGACATCTTCCGGAAGCGTTGTATAAGATTCGATCAGGTTACGGAGTGAAGTTTTAATTTCCATAATAGAAACCTTTTTGCCTTCTAAACGCAATCGTTCTTCTTGCTGCTCTTCTTGCGATTCCTTTAAATGGGTGCACTCATATTCGTTAATAAATTTCGTGATTTTGTTTAGTTTGGTTTTCAATACGCCACGTTGGCGATTTAAAGTAGTTAAAGTAGTCATTTTTTTTTAATTATTTGCTGTGCTCCGGTCGGCTAGGACCATATGTCGAGCAGTGATAAAGCAATGGACTGTGGTTACTTTTCCATAGGTTTTTATTTATATTATTTATTGCCAAGGGGCAAACTTTGAAATGAGCTTCTGATTTGAGAGCGAGGGCACTCGTTACAAACGTGTTATTCGGGAGACAACGAAGCTCAACTGCACGTTACATCATCTATCAGCTAGGTGGCGCTGATCACTTAATTAAACTTCGGGAGCGCACACATATGTATCTCTAACATGTTAATGATTAAAGTTTATTTCTATCTTTGTATTGGGACACTCTGTATACTTAATTTTGTACAATATATTAGCCGAAGTTTTCCAAACTTTTCAATTTTTTCTCTGACATCAAACACAAAAATAGCAAAAAATAAGGACAAATTCTGCATTTGTGATTGGCAGAACAATAATAAGGAAACAGTTATTACCTTCTACACTTAGAATTTGAAAGAAATTGGAGAATGTGTTGGATAAATAACACAATTTATAGTATTTAAGTTAGTTCTATTATTTTTTACGAACATTTTAAATTTACATTTATGAGAAAAGAAAACTATAAATTACAAAATACGCGAAATTAAATTCTACATTATGCTACAAATGAGGGATGAATGAAATTTATTTTAAATAAATAAAAGTTAATCACAAATATTTTAATTGCCTTTCTTCTTTTAATTTATTCATTTTTCCGTTCACCCCCACCCCCCTTTTTTTAACTGTGAACTTCAGGTGCTTTTAAAATATAGGGTTTATCTCTTATGGGCTTGGAAATTGTACGGAATGGATCAATTATTTTTGGTAGAAGACAGTCAAAATAAAAATCTTGTTACGGCGTAATTGCCCTCAAATTTATTTGTTTATAATTTAACTCTGTTTATCTTTCATATTGCGAAATATAATTATAAAACTGATTTCTTTTGACAGAAAAAATCTAATCTGTTTATCTAAATTGTTTATAACCCTGAATCAATATTTATGAGTAACATTATGATTTCAAGGTCATGTAATATAGATTTATTTACTTTATAATAATTTTGAATTGATGGTGATTTATTAGTTTTATAATTACTTGGATGTCATTTAAATGAATATTATAGCTATTTAGAAGATTTATAACTGCATATTGTAATTTTTATTTTGATGTTTATTTTATATAATATGTATCATTTTTAAAATGGTCAGTCTTGACTCTGTAACCAAGCAGAGAACATGTAACATGTCCTGACTCTGTAATCAGAGATGCCAATTGTTAAATCATGGCTCTGTTTAATACAGAGTGTATAGTGGAAGTCCTGACTCTGCAACCAAGCAGAGAACACATTTTTTTTTTTGTATTGGCTCTGTTAAATACGGAGAATTACTATTATGGAACAATTATTAACTTCTAATGATGAATAGAATTTACATACTATTTCAGTTTTATTTAATAAACTATTTAACCTAATTGCTCTCCCATCTCACTTGGATTTTGAAAATTTATTTGTCAGATGAATTTCGGCGCCAACATTTATTTTGGTGCCGAAACCCGGGAAACATTTTAAGAATAGTGAGCTATTGTGAAAGAGATTTGTGATTAACAACAGTGATTTATTTTTCAACATGTGATTAGTGTGTGATTTATCGTTCAACCTGTGATTAGTGTGGAATTATTATTGTGCCATTTGGATTACGACATGCCATCTACATTACCTGGAATTAACAGGTAAGAAAATATTTTTTCATTATATATGAATTGTTTGTTTTAAAATAAGAATTATTGTTTATTTAAAATGGAAAATCTTGAAAAGCTGAAAGCAAAACGTTCTGTTGAACGAACGAGTTTCACGAAATTAATTACAAAATTAGAAACATTATTAAATGATGACATTGATAATACGAAAACCGATGAATTATTAGAACTTCAAGAAATATTCCTCTTAAAAGAAACTACTTTTCAAAGTTTGAATCGTGATATTGAAGCTCAAATATCCGACTTAAAAGAATATGAAAAGGACATTGCTAATAGTGAAAAGTACACTGACCAATTGATCAGTGCTAAATTTAAAATTAAAAATAGATTAAGAAAATGTAAAAAGGATAATGTTTCTATGATAGCAACTAGTCGTGTAAATTCATTGAATGGTTCTGCTAGTGGAACAGAAACGAGTTCTGCCATGAAATTGCCTAAATTAAATGTTCCAAAATTTTCTGGTGAAATCGAAGAATGGGTCGAATTTTTTAACTGTTTTGAAACATCGATACACCAGAATAAATCACTATCTAAGATAGAAAAATTCGCTTATCTAAAATCCTTGTTATGTAATCGGGCCTATAATGTGGTAGAAGGGTTTCCTTTGACAGAACAAAATTATGATACTTGTATTGATTTATTAAAGGACCGTTTTGGTAAGGTTGATGTTATTATTAATAAACACATGACTAATTTATTAAATATGGAACCAGTTAAAAATTGTTCAAATTTAAATGCATTAAGAAGATTGCATGACATGTGCGAAGTTAATATTAGAAGTTTAAGGAATTTGGGGGTAACATCCAGTTCTTATGGACAATTGCTAAATCCTATTTTGCTAAAGCTATTGCCCCATGAATTAGTGATTGAATATCATAGAAAACGTGATACTAGCAAAGAGTCAGATGTAACCGATCTAATTGCCTTTCTGAAATGTGAAATAGAATGTAGAGAAAAGGCTTTGTCAATGACAAGTTCTAAAAATGATGCATCCTCTTCTTTTGTACATAAAAATAAAACTGAATTTCGTGAAAAGAAAACATCAAATAAATATCAACATGCTAATACCTTAAATGCCACTATTAAAGTTTTTTGTGTATTTTGCAAAGGTAATGATCATTTATCTTCCGAGTGTAAAAATTTAGCTGATGATAAGAAAAGATTAATGTTACGTAAGGAGGGTAGATGTTACAAATGCTTTTTGAAATCGCATTTATCTTCACAATGCCGCATAAAATTAAAGCCATGTCTAAATTGTAAAAGCACTGAACATAACAAATTATTTTGCTTTAAGAAAAGTTTGAAACCAGAAATTAATGAAAATCAAAATCAAACAGTTGTATCCAATTCTCATTGTAATTTTAGAAATTCTAAGCATGCTGTTTTATTGCAAACATGTTGTGTAACTGCTCAAGGTAATTCTAAATCAAAGGTAGTTCGATTATTACTTGATTCTGCAAGCGAAAAAAGCTTCATAACAAAAGCATTAGCTCGTGAATTAAATTTGCCTGTTTTAAGAAAAGAACATTTAACTGTATTCGCTTTTGGCATGGATCAAGGTCGCGAAGAAGAATATGATGTTTTTAAAATTAAATTGCGAAGTAAAATGAATTATCATCGTTTTATAGATGTTGAGGTGCTAGCTACCGATTTGATAAGTGCAACAACATTGAAGGTTCCCAATTCTGACCCTCTAGTTATAAAATACATTGAAAGTAAAAGATGGAGGTTAGCCGACCCTACGCCCGAGGAATCCGAAGTACAAATTTTACTTGGAGCTGATTATTTCTGGAATGTTCAGAGAGGTGTCGTTGAAGAAATTAATGACCATTTATATGTAGCTAATACACTTTTTGGGTACACAATAGTGGGAAAAATAAACTCTAAAGGTAACGAAACAGTTAATACTCATCTTGTATCTGTTAATGAAATAGAAAATTTTGATTTGCAAAAGTTTTGGAAACTAGAGTCTTTGGGTATTTGTGATAGTAAAAATGAATTATTTTCACAAAAGGATTTAGATGCTCTTGATTTATTTAATGATAATTTAAATTTTGTAAATGGAAGATATGAAACTAAACTTTTGTGGAAAGTAAATAAAAATGAATGGTTACTTAAGGAATATGAGAAAATATTAAATGAACAATGTGGTTTGGGTATAATTGAAGAATGTGAGTTTAATAAAGATGAAATAAACACGTATTACATGCCTCACAGACCAGTAATAAGGGAAGATAAATCGACAACTAAAGTAAGAATTGTTTTTGATGCGTCATCCAAAGATAAGGGGGCAAAATCGTTAAACGAGTGCTTATTTCCTGGGCCCAATCTAAATCCTAACATATTGGACATTATTTTAAAATTCCGTCTCCACAAAATTGCTTTCTTGGCCGATATAGAAAAGGCATTCTTGCAAATCCAGATACAACAAGAAGATAGAAATTTTTTGAGGTTCCTGTGGTTTGACAATATCACTAGTAACAATCCCATTTTGAAGGTTTTTCGCATGACCCGTGTAACTTTTGGTGTAACAACTTCACCCTTTTTCCTTTCTGCAACCATCAAACATCACATTGAGGGGTATAAAGATTTGTTTGGAAAAATAGTTAATATGCTGGATACTTCCTTATACGTTGATGACCTGTTTCATGGAGCTGATTCAGTAAATGAAGCTTTTGTTTTATCAAACGGTGCAGAGAAGATATTGAGTGAGGCCAATATGAAACTCAGAAAATTTAAAACCAATTCTTCCGATTTAAAATTTTTATGGAAGGAACATGGAATAAACTTTGAGGAAGACACTCTTGAACAAAATCTTTCGAAGGTATTGGGAATTATATGGATAACAGAAAGTGACACCTTGAAAATAGACATACAACCACTTTTAGTAGAATTTGACCATAAAATTATTACCAAACGTATTGTTTTACAAACTGTGGCAAAAATTTATGATCCTATTGGACTCATTTCCCCTTTCGTGATAAGAATTAAATTTTTAATGCAAGAACTCTGGGAACATGGAATTGACTGGGATTCTACATTACCAGATTCTTTAAGTGGAAAATTCAGAAAATGGCATAATGAAATAAAAGACTTGGTAAATTTTGAAATTCTTAGAAAATATTTTGTAACTATCCCAAAATTAAATCCTGAAACCGCTCAACTTTTCATATTTTCTGATGCTAGTTTAAAGGGGTATGGGTCAGTGGCTTATTTACGTGATTCTTCTTCTTGTGAAACTTCATTTGTAATAGCAAAGTCGAGAGTAGCGCCTCTCAAGAAAATTACATTGCCGCGCATCGAACTTCTTGGAGCACTTACGGCTGCAAGATTAGCGAATTATTTAAAGGAAATATTTAAAATTGTGAATGAAAATATATTTTGTCTAAGTGACTCCCAAATTACCTTGCACTGGATTAAAGGAAGTGCTAACAACTGGAAGCCCTTTGTGGCAAACCGCGTACGCGAAATTCAGGAACTTGTTGCTCCTGTACAATGGAAATTTTGTAAAGGAAAGGAAAATCCTGCAGATGTTCTCTCTCGTGGTTGCTCTGCATCTGAATTGATTAATAACGAGGTATGGTTACATGGTCCTAGCTGGCTGAAGGAAGAATCGTTACCAGTATTTCCCCCTGAAACTCAACCTAATCTACCTGATGAAGAGGTCTTGCAAGAACAACGTAAAACGCTTGTTTGCTCCATATCCCAAAATATTCCAGAATTTGAGCTTTTATTTAAATTTTCATCCTGGTCTAAATTAAAACGAATTACGGCTTGGTGCCTCAGATTCATCAAAAATAGTACATGCCCATCTGAACGAGTCTATGGTTTTTTGACTGTTCCAGAACTTGAAAGGGCAACAAATGCTATTGTGAAATTAATTCAAAACCATGAATTCGGAGACGAACTGAAAATTCTAAAATCCAGAAAGATCCTAAATTCTAAAAGCAAACTCCTTCCTTTACATCCATTTCTTGACGAAAATGATATTCTTCGTGTTGGAGGTAGGCTAAAAAATGCAAACTTGTCTGAATATCAAAAACATCAAATCATTCTCCCTAAAAGGCATCATGTTACAGACTTGATAATAAAGTATTTTCATGAGAAACATCTTCATAGCGGGACTCAATTGACAATTTCAGCAATTCGACAAAAATTTTGGATAATTAATGCTAAAGAAGCTGTGAAAAGAGAAATAAGGAAATGTATGAAATGTTTCAGAAATTCATCACACCTTTCATCTCAGTTGATGGGAAATCTGCCATCAGCACGCGTGACACAAGCTCGAGTATTTTCAAGAGTAGGAGTCGACTTAGCCGGCCCCTTTTTGATCAAACCTCGTAAGGGACGTGGTGTGAAACCATTTAAACATTATGTTTGTCTGTATGTTTGTTTCGTAACAAAAGCTATCCATCTTGAGTTAGTCACTGATCTTACAACTGAAACCTTTCTAGCCTCATTGAAAAGATTCGTGGCTCGACGTGGAAAACCTCTAGAAATATTTTCCGACAGAGGTACAAATTTTGTAGGGGCAGACCGCGAAATAAAGAGAATGATGTCTCTAATTGCTTCTGATGAAAAATTGCACAAGTATCTTACTGACGAAATGATAGTATGGAAATTCAACCCACCTTCCGCCCCTCACTTTGGAGGCCTTTGGGAAGCGGGAATAAAACAAATGAAAAATCATTTGAAGAGAACAATTGGTGATCAGATTTTAACTTATGAAGAATTTTTGACCTTAATTGCACAAATTGAGTCATGCTTAAATTCAAGACCGCTTGTCGCTGAGTCTTCTGATCCAAATGACTTTACGGCTCTGACGCCAGGACATTTTATTATAGGAGCACCCTTGACCTCCTTACCTGAGCCTGATATCTCCTCTACCTATGTAACTCCTTTGGAACGTTGGAAATTGCTACAAAAGATTTTCCAAAGTTTTTGGAAAAGGTGGTCGTCAGACTATCTCTCACAATTGCAGCAACGTACAAAGTGGTTTAGAAGCAACCCGAACTTAAAAATCAATGACTTGGTGTTGATAAAGGAAGAAAACCAGCCCCCATTAAGGTGGAAATTGGGCAGAATAATTGAACTATTTCCTGGGGATGATAATATTGTTCGTGTTGTCAAATTAAAGACTTCTACTGGTGAACTGAAACGCCCTATCACAAAATTGTCTCCTCTACCGATGGACATTTAATATAATAGAATTTTACTTTATTTTAACTAACTTTATTATTATTATTTTTTTCTATGTCTAATTTTTGTAACTTTCTGAACTATTTTGTATATTAATGTCTTTTTCTATTTTTAGTTGTTCCAGAAACTGTTTTTTATAGAAGTAGTAGGATTTAATTGCATTTCATTTTAGTTATACTTAACATTTAAGGTAATATTTTAAATTTGTATTTAATATTTGATTATTTAGTATGTGATAGTGGAAATTTGGTAAGTTATAATTGTTCGATGAACTCCGTTCATGGAGGCGGAGGATGTTACGGCGTAATTGCCCTCAAATTTATTTGTTTATAATTTAACTCTGTTTATCTTTCATATTGCGAAATATAATTATAAAACTGATTTCTTTTGACAGAAAAAATCTAATCTGTTTATCTAAATTGTTTATAACCCTGAATCAATATTTATGAGTAACATTATGATTTCAAGGTCATGTAATATAGATTTATTTACTTTATAATAATTTTGAATTGATGGTGATTTATTAGTTTTATAATTACTTGGATGTCATTTAAATGAATATTATAGCTATTTAGAAGATTTATAACTGCATATTGTAATTTTTATTTTGATGTTTATTTTATATAATATGTATCATTTTTAAAATGGTCAGTCTTGACTCTGTAACCAAGCAGAGAACATGTAACATGTCCTGACTCTGTAATCAGAGATGCCAATTGTTAAATCATGGCTCTGTTTAATACAGAGTGTATAGTGGAAGTCCTGACTCTGCAACCAAGCAGAGAACACATTTTTTTTTTGTATTGGCTCTGTTAAATACGGAGAATTACTATTATGGAACAATTATTAACTTCTAATGATGAATAGAATTTACATACTATTTCAGTTTTATTTAATAAACTATTTAACCTAATTGCTCTCCCATCTCACTTGGATTTTGAAAATTTATTTGTCAGATGAATTTCGGCGCCAACAAATCTTTTAACTTCTTTTTTATTTCTGTCTCACGGAAAGCGAGTATTTATTCAACCTTCATTTTGGTGTCCAAAAGACAAAAGCACAGGCATCCCTTTTTTTAAATATGCAGTTGTCCTTGCAAGTGATATTTATGTTATTTATTTTACAACAGATTTCGTTTTATCAGTTTTCAAAATGCTAGTATTCTCTTAAAAATAATTTGCAGAGCAAAAAATTTTACAACTCTATACAAGTTCGGACTTTTTCCACTTATACGATAAAGCTAGAAAATACCCCGCCGCGACATTCGACCTCTTTGATGTCAAAGGTCAACTCACACCCTCTCTCCTCGTTTGATGGATGTTCTGAGGGGGGAGAGGAAATTTTCCAATATTTGTCGAATATCTGAAGTTTAAATAAACTTAAACGAAAAATTTTAATTTATATGAATGGATGAAAATACAAGCTTTCTTGTGTTGTTTTCAAAATTTTAAAACTCCAAATAGAATTGAAGTTATTTAATGTTATTTACATTTCGCATACTTCTTAAGACTTTAGCATTAAATTAAAAAATAAGTATACATTTTAAAATTATTTTGTCAACTAAAACAGAAAGCGACATCTTTTAAGAAGTGCACACAGAAAAAATGAGTTAAAAATATTAATTTTCTGATGAGATATTAGACAAATAAAGAGGCATTAAATGGCCATTGGTTTAACATTGGAGAGGCAAATCTAAAATCTGAGTGATAAGGGGCCTTAACTATTTTTGTTCCTTTTAACCCCTTGATGGGCGGTGGGATATATTTCATCCCACCTACGATAAATTAAGATTTGCACCAGAAAATTTTTATTAAATTTAATTTTTCTAACTTTGGTGGAAAAAAGAGGTAAAATTGATTTTCCTTATTTTGAAATAAATCTATTTGCAGATTCCGGTGTGAATTGGACATTACAGAAGCAAGATTACTTGCCCCTCAAAGGGTTAGTCTTTATTGATATTTTTCTTTAACCCCTTAACAGTGTGCCCGAACTGGATTCGGGCAAGAACACTTTGCTTGCTTCGTTATTAAAAGCATTTTGATACCACTAATTTGTAACTGTAAATTTATCTTTATTGATTGTCAGATATTTTTCGATTAAGTAAGGTAAATATTTTAGTATGGGAAAAGTGGTGTCCAGCCCCATTTTTAATTTTTTTTGTAAGAAAACAAATATCGCTGTTAAGGGGTTAATCAAAGCTAATTATCTTCATTTCTAGAGTAGTTTTGTAAAAAGTTTAATTATTTAGATTTTTAGAATATTGTTAGAATTAATATATTTTTAGAGATAAGAAGTTTGTACATATTTTTTTTTTCCCTGTCCAAGCACAAAACTTTCGTGCGCACGTGCAAATGTGTGCGTCTGTGTGATGGGGCGGGGTTCAAATATAGAAATTCGAAGAAAGATGATGTAAAATGTCTAATATATGGCAAAATTTAATATAATGCATTGCGGATTTATTCTAGATACCCCTTGCCATCGGCGCTATAGTACGGATACTATGTCAAAAATGTAATTAATTTTAATAGCAAAAAATTAAGCTAATTATACTATTTTTCAGCAAAATAACAGTTAACTGATAAAGAAAATATTTAGTTTGGTTTTTATTAGTATGAAAAACGGTAATTTTTTAAAGTGCAGTGCAATTTGAATTAGCCTGTCATTGACTATTTATTGAAATAAATGTCATTTATTTGGAATCAGATAAAAATTTAAGATTAATCGGAAATCAATGTACTTTAAATTTCAACAAACTGATATTTCTGTGACTTTTAACTCTAAATATGCCAATCCGGTCATTTGTCTTGTACCAAATGAAAATATTTTTATTTAAACCAAAAAGTTTTTCAATAAATAAATGAAATAAAAATTAAACCAAAAAATAAGTGAAATAGAAAAGTTAAATATTTTTCAATAAAACTTGTGGCGGAAAATATTTTTATACACCTTGAGTTCTTGAGTATATTTTCTGGTATACTTAGTGTTAACCCCTTAAAAGGCTCTAATTTTTTTTCGACACAATAAACTAAAAACTGAGACATTACACCACTACTACCGTGCTTAAAAATTTACCTTATATAATACAGATATGTCTGCCATTAAATAAAGCGAATATTGTAGTTTAAAATTAGTGGTGTCTAAAAGATTTTAGAAAACGAAACAAGCAAACTCTTCTTGCACGTACTGTGTACGGGAAAACCTGTCAAGGGGTTAATTCGTGATAATGATTGGACATTTTATTATAGTTTTCTATTTGCAGGAAAATGCTCTTTTTTGAATGAAAATGTAAAATTTATAAATTTTAACTCAATTTTGTTTCACTAAAAGCATCCATTTTTCGTGAACACTTTTTCCATCGAAAAAGTAAAATTTCTTTTACAAAATATACCTCGTCTTTTCCTAAATCAATATAACTTGAGTGCCTTCAGAATACGTAGTTCTAAAGTGCCCATATTTATTCAAGCTACATTATCTAGCACTATATTTTTGAATTTTAGAATGATACATATTTATTTTAACTTGTCTGGTAAGTATAAATTGTTAATCCTCTCGCTGCGTAATTGTTTTGTCAAAATAGCTTAAAAAATTGCGTATTTAACCCCTTCGCGACGAATGTCTTTTAAGAATTTTTATTCTTTTGTCACCGGAAAATCCCTTATCATTCAGCTGCTTTTAAAGAACAACTAAAAATTTGCTCACTGTAACGCCGATATCTTCTTGAATTTTAACGATATTTGACTAGATTTTGTTTAATAAGTTGCTCCATAGAGTTGACTATTAAATTATGTAAAATGATCCTTGTTATCGTTCGCGCATGCACAGATAAAAATTATTTCATACAACTGCTCATATTTCCTAAAATATTTAATATATTTATATGCCAATTGCTCTATGTTGCTACTATTATATTTTGTCAATTTTGAAACCGGCGTTAAATTTGGTTGAAAACCATGCATGTTATAAGCAAAAAACATGCAAGATTTTTTTTTTTTTTTTTAAATATATTGCTATTTCTCTTAATATACGTGCTATTCTTACACAAAAGAATACACATATTGCACAATGACTGTTTATTTATATTTAGTAGCGATAGATCATTTCATGCATTTTATTTTACAGGGTGATCCCAAATATTATTTTTTTTCTTTGATTTTTTGTTGGCCCCCTAATTGCCCCTTAGCAAATCGACATTGCTAAATATAAGGTCATAGCTGTTCTCTTTAATCCTGAAATTCCAGAAGAATCTGTCAAGTATATTTCTAAATATTCGACAAAATGACTAAATTTGAAAGTTGACGGTCATTAATGGCAATATAGTGTATATATTAACTGCAGAAAAAAAAAATACTATTGATTTCAATTAAAATAACGTTTTTCAGCCTATTTATTTTGTAACCCGGGAAGCCCAGGTATATCCCCTTATTTAATTTTGTAATTAGTGCTTGTTGGCGCCACTGTATGTTGTTATGACGTCACAGTATTTACCCTCCCACAGATGTTTCATAATTCCTTCAGTAGTAGTTTGTACGCCGCCAAGGCAGTCGCAGCTCAAAGAGCACGCATTTATAATCTAAATAAACAGTCCATTATATTAAAGTTAAAGCTATCGACTTTTAATTTATGTTTATGCTCGCAAACAGCAACATTGGTTAAGTCGAGCCTCAGGTATTTATTTAAAAAAAAAAAAGAATTTAGTCTGAAATAGTGAAAAAACATCGCAGCCGAAAGGAAAAGTTCCCCTTCTTTCATTTGAAGTTTCGACATCGAGTTTTATACTTGCAGTTTTAGAACAGTGATTGCGCAAGCTTCCATAATGGATTAAAGCGAAAACGAAATCGTCTGTGTGAAACAAGGTAGGAAATATTTGATTATTCTTTTTGATTATTGCATGATAAGTTTTTTTATAAAATGGAACCGCTTGAGAAATTAAAAAAGAAACGTGCAGCTTTAAGAACATCCGTTACCAAATTGATCACTAAATTTGAAACGTTAATAAATGATGACAATAAAGAAACCGATGACTATTTAGAAATTCTGGGACAATTAAATGATAAGGAAGACTTGCTAAAAAACTGAAATAGCGAAATAGAAGCTGCCATAAGCATTCCTAAGGATTATGAAAATGATATTAACACTAGTGAAGAATACAGTGAAAATATTATAAAAACTAAATTCAAAATAAAGAAACAAATGAAGCATTTAGAAGTGGGTAAGGTTCTCAATGAAAATTAATTAAAACCTACTCTTACAAACAATGCGCTAAACATTAAGTTACCGGAAATGACACTTCCTAAATTTTCCGGAAAACCTGAAGAATGGAGCACATTTAAACTACAGTTTGATAATATTATAACATCAAACGAGCAGTTGTCAGAAGCGCAAAAACTACATTATTTATCAGCTGCATTAGTAAGTGACGCAAGAGCTTTGCAAACAGCCGAAGATACTTTTTCTTCTTTATTTCAAGCGTTAAAAGACAGGTACGAAAATGAAAGAGTTATAGTACAAATACACATAAACTCACTTTTAGATGCAGATAAAATTACACAGCCTTCCGCAAAAGATCTAAGAAATCTAGTAGACAGCGTTAAAAAAAAGCATTCGCGCATTAAAGGTTTTAGATTACAACAGAAACAATCTCTCCGACGTTTTAATTTTAAATATCATTCTTGAAAAGTTGGATAAAGATACACGGATAAATTATGAAATGACAATAAGTTCAAATGAAGTTCCAAAGTTAGATGATTTAATTTTATTTTTAGAAAAACGTTCTCAAATTTTGGAAAACATAAGTAAAACCATTGCAGTAAAACCCAAATCAATTCAAGATCGTAATTTTAAGCAAAAATCTCTCTTTGTTAAGTCAACAAATTCCATTAATTTCTGTGTAATGTGTAAGCAAAATCATGCAATATATAGATGTGACGCATTTTTTAAATTAAATGCTTTTCAGAGAAAAGATGTAGCAATGAAAAATAAGCTTTGTTTCAACTGCTTAAGTAGTCAACACGCGATTGCTAATTGCAAGTCTAAAAGTTCCTGCAACATTTGTCAGGCAAGACACAACACATTACTCCATAGAAATATAAACAATTCTTTTCCGAGCAAAGTTGATGAAGTTAACCCCACCGCGCAAGGTCATAAATTGAATCCGAACGCAGATGAGTTTTACGGACAGACAGAAACTAAACCACCTGTATCATCTTCTTTATCTTGCGTTAATAACAGAAATAAATCTGTCATTCTCTCCACTGCATTAGTTTGGGTCTTTAACCCTTGTTCTGGAAGTTATTTACAAGCACGTGTAATAATGGACTCTGGAAGTATGTCCAATATTGTGACTTCAGAATTCGCTAATCGATTGGGAATTCCCCTAAAGCGATTGAACATCGCTATCTCAGGCTTAGGTGGAAAGGAAATGAACGTTAAACACAAAATTCATGCTAAAATTATAAACGGAAATGGATCTTTTGAAGCGTCATTGGATTTTCTTGTTGTCTCAAAAATAACGGACTCACTCCCAGTTACAAACTTAAACATTGATAACTTAAAAATTCCTCATCAGTTAGCAGATCCGAAATTTAGCATTCCTGGCAAAATTGATATGCTTCTCGGCGCTGAATCGTTCTTTCATATAATAAAAGATGGAGAAATTCGCATTCCAAACAGTAATTTAGTGTTTCGCAATTCAGTATTCGGATACATCGCAACAGGAAGCATAGAATTTGTCAGCCAAATGCAATATTGTGGTTTTGTTTCGCAGTCGCAAGGCATTGATGAATGTTTAGAAAAGTTTTGGAAGTTAGAAACCATTGATGAAACTTCGAAAAACCTTAGTAAAGAAGAAGAATACTGTGAAGAGCATTACAAAACTACGCATAAACGAAATGACGCAGGTGGATACATCGTACAGATGCCAACCAAGGATTTGGAAAATTTAGGCGATTCTAAAGAGCTTGCGAAAAAACGTCTGAATCAGTTATGGAAAAGATTAGCTAAGGATAAAACTATGAAAGCATTGTATCAGCAGTTTATGCAAGAATACTTAGAATTAGGTCTCATGGAGAAGGTTGCAGACCCTCATTCCGAACATCCAGAAAATCACTCATGTTACTATTTGCCGCATCATGGTGTTCTCAGGCCAGACAAAACCACAACTAAATTACGTGTGGTGTTCAATGCATCAGCTGCCACTACATCTGGCTTCAGTCTCAATGATTGTCTGCTGAAAGGAGAAGTAAAAGAAGACATATTTGAAATTATGACAAGATTTCGTATTTATTGGTATGCCTTTACGACGGACGTTCAAAAAATGTTCAGACAAATTTTAATAGATCCACCTCAACGCGACCTTCTGCGGATTGTGTGGAAGACCGACGAGAATGAAGAAACTGTTATTTACAGATTAAATACTGTCACATATGGTACATCTAGCGCACCATTTCTCGCAATAAGGACTCTGAAACAGTTAGCCATAGATGAAGCATCGCAATTCCCTTTAGCTGCGGAAGTAATAAAGGAAGATGTGTATATGGATGACATAGTGGCAGGCGCACATGATCTAGATACAGCTATAGAACTCCAACATCAGTTAGGCAACATGCTAGAAACATGCGGTATGTCCCTCCATAAATGGAATTCCAATTCAAGGGAATTAATGAACAGTAAGCCATTGGAAGTTCAAGATTATAACTTTTCCATAAATGAAGAATCAACAAGTAAAACTCTAGGGGTTATCTGGAAGCCCGTTGAAGATCAGTTTATGTTCAAGATTTCAATAACGGAGAAATCATCATACACGAAACGAGATGTGCTAAGCACCATTGCAAGGCTATATGACCCTTTAGGTCTTCTAGGACCAATTATTACACGAGCAAAGATATTTCTTCAGAAATTGTGGCTCATGAAATTAGGTTGGGAAGATGAAATCCCAAATCCAGTTGCAAGTGAATGGATAAATTTTGTGTCGTCCCTGAACAAATCGAAGAGATCAGAATCGACAGATACATTCTAACCGATTCTTTTCAGGAATTAGTGTTGCTAGGATTTGCAGACGCTTCGGAATTAGCTTATGGAGCTGTAGTTTATATGCATTGCACAAGTGAAACAAGTACTGTATCAACTAAACTGATCGCTAGTAAATCGCGTGTAGCTCCTTTAAAGACAATTTCCATTCCCCGCCTCGAACTGTCAGCTTGCCTTCTTCTCTCTCAACTTATAGAAAAAGTTCGTCTATCTCTAAAAAGGATAGTGAGTGATATCTATTTGCACACCGATTCAAAAATAGCAATTGCTTGGATCAATACATCGCCAAACAAACTAAAAACCTTCATTGCCAACAGAGTATCCAAGATACAAACTTTGACTGAGAACTATCATTGGAAGCATGTCCCATCGCATTTAAATCCAGCAGATATTATATCACGTGGATTAGGTCCTGAAGAACTTTCCAAAATGAATCTTTGGTGGGATGGCCCCCGGAACTTTCATAAACTTTCTGATGAATCTAGTGACAATACTGACATTTTATCGCACAAACTTTATGCGCAAGAACTTAAAAAAATGGACAATATCAATTTAATTTCCACTTCTGAAAATTCCTTTGTGGATGATTTTCTTAATTTAAGTAACAATTATTTAAAATTAATACGTATTCTAAGTTTTATTTTCAGATTCCTATTTAATGCCAAAAATGCCATTCGACGTCGTGGCCCAATCACAACAGAGGAACTTCGAATCGCCAAGAGTTTATTAGTCAAAATGGTACGGGTAAAAGCATTCGATTATGAGATAAAAACCCTTGAACAGGGAGAAATTCCCAAAAACGGACAGGTGAGTTGTTTACACCCCTTTCTTGATAAACAGAATTTGTTAAGGGTAGGCGGTAGATTAAATAACGCTGATTTATCTTTTGATAAGAAATTTCCAATATTACTCCCTAAAGATCACAAATTGACTTTATTGATAATGACATATTTTCATCTTAAATACTTGCACGTTGGAGCCCAAACTTTACTTTATCTTGTAAGGCAAGAATTTTGGCCATTGGGTGGTAGAAATACTGCTAGAAAAATTGTTCATGATTGCATAGTTTGTTTCAAAAACAAGCCTAAATGTACTGAGCAGATTATGGGAAATCTTCCTTCTGCGAGAATTACTCCTAGTTCGCCATTCACTAATGTAGGGATTGATTTTTGTGGCCCGTTTTATATAAAATATAAGAATCAAAGGAAGGGTATTTATCATTAATGTTATGTTGCCATTTTTATTTGTTTCGTAACAAAAGCGATTCATTTAGAAGTGGTCACCGACTTAACTTCAGAAGCAATGATAGCAACCTTAAAAGGACTTTTCAGTAGGAGAGGTAAAAGTTTTTCTATTTGTACTGACAATGCCAAAAATTTTGTTGGAGCCAGTGCAGAGTTAAAACGTTTGGCGAACATGATTAGAAACCCCCCAGATGTTTTGGCTCATTATTTAACAAGTGAGGAAATCGCCTGGAATTTCATTCCACCCAGGTCACCCAATTTCGGTGGTTTGTGGGAAGCTGGGGTGAAGTCGTTTAAGTACCACCTAAAAAGAACTGTAGGAAATTCGCGATTAACTCTTGAGCAATTTTTAACAGTTACCACGCAAATTGAAGGCATTTTAAACAGTCGGCCTCTCACACCCATGTCTTCTGACCCCAATGATTTTGAAATTTCAACTCCAGGCCATTTTCTCATAGGCAGACCTCAGAACAGTGTGTCTGAATCGGACCTGACTGGCGAACGTGATAATCATTTGTCCCAATGGCAAAGATTAAATAAAATGGTCCAATTTATTTGGAGAAAGTGGAAATTGGACTATCTTAACAACTTACAAGCCAGACATAAATGGCAATTTGAGAAGGATAATATTATTCCAAATTCAATGGTCCTTTTAAAAGAGGATAATCTTCCACCCTGCAGATGGACAATGGGTAGAGTTCAGGAAGTAGTTAAAGGACCAGATGGTAAGGTTAGAGTGGTTGTTGTGAGAACGCCTCATGGTATTTTCAAGAGAGGCATATCGAAATTATGCTTGCTGCCTTGTCAGTAAACTGACATATTATCATTAAATTTCACACTGTATAACCATTCAATTGTAAACTTTATGTAAACAAATGTTTGAAGCATGTTTAATTATTCATTGTTATATTCATTATTATTATATTCTGCATTTCATTGTATTGTATGTTATTCATTGTAAATTTAGATGTTATATATTGAATATTGAAATGTTATTTCAACGTGGGGCGGTATGTTGGCGCCACTGTATGTTGTTATGACGTCACAGTATTTACCCTCCCACAGATGTTTCATAATTCCTTCAGTAGTAGTTTGTACGCCGCCAAGGCAGTCGCAGTTCAAAGAGCACGCATTTATAATTTAAATAAACAGTCCATTATATTAAAGTTAAAGCTATCGACTTTTAATTTATGTTTATGCTCGCAAACAGCAACAGTGCTAATTAGAAGTATTTTCTAGATTAACTATTATATTTTCGATTACACGCAGCAAACAACATAATACGATATAAATAATTTAATGTACTTTTTTTTAAAGATAATGCTTTTAATTTCCATATGTTTAAAGAAAAGACATTTTTAACCCCTTAACTGTTTTGACTGAGTGCCGCTCGTGCAAAAAGAGTTTTCTATCTTCGATATTAAAAGCTTTACGATACCACTTAATTTTAACTGTAATCTTTGATTTGTTATCCCCGTATGTACGAGCGACCGGTATACGTGCCGCGTAAGGGGTTCAGAATAGATGATTATTCTCACCAGTAAATTTTTATTGTAAATTTTGCCTTATTTAATCCGAGCATTTTCGCAATTCAATTTGGCAAAAATTTCTGTTTTGAAAAACCGGTGACAAAAGATTAAAAATTCTGCAAGAGACGCTCGTCCCGAAGGGATAAATGACATACCTATTTCGATTGTACAAAGCCAAATATTTTAGTAAAAAAAAGTGGTGCCAGGTTCTTATTTTTAATTTATTGTGTCAAAGATAAAGAAACAGTTAAGGTATTAATCAAAATAATTATATGGACCAAATACATGAAATTATCTGGAAGAATTACCTAATCCTTTAGTTCTTAATAATTTCGAAAAAAATCATTTATTAAAAAATGATCCTGCTTCTTATTTTGCTTACTTTTACACTTTTGCTACTGAAGCAGCCGATACACGATTTTCAGTATATATCTGAAGTTGTTTAAAATCGCTATGGTAACAAGTCGGAAATTCTATGTGAAACGTCGCAAATGAAGTGCATTCGTACTATAACTAGGTTTATACATATTCAGATCTCGATGCATAGTTGTTACACCCTTCTGCAAAAATGCATGAATACAAAATTTAGTACGATTCTATATATTAGATTTTTTAATAATGAAATAATAGGACTCCATCTTAAATATGACGTATTCACAATGGCAACATGGAATTATTACATTATTTTATTTGGATATGCAGAATTCCTATGAGAAAATCGGATTTGCAATCTTTGTTTTCTTAACTAGCAGTATTAAACAGTGTTACACTGTGTAAGGTTCTTGAGAAGCTTCCGTGTCAGACATGTCTGGTTAGATATCCATCTGAAGAATGGACAATGGAACAGATCTTTGGACTTCCTAGTTGCGGAGAAACTTTACATCCAGTTGACGGGTGATTCGTATCGCAGAGTCATTAGGGAGCCGTAAAGAAAAAAGAAAATTGTTTAGATGTGGTTGGTGGCCACGTGATAAGAAAATCAAATATTTTTTTAAAGTATGAATTAAAAAGTAAAGGAATTACATTAACCCCTTGGGGACGAGCGACACGTATATGTGTCGCATGAAGCGCTCAAAATCCTTGTTTTTCCTCACCAGTAAAATTTTACTGTATAATTTGCCTTATTTAATCAGCGCATATTCTCGATTCAAGAAGACACAAATTTCTGTTTTTAAAAAACGGTGACAAAAGATTAAAAATTTCGTAAAAGGCTCCCGTCCCGAAGGGGTTAACCTACTAAAAAGTTTAATAATATAAGAAGAGAAAAGAAGAAAATTTTAAAAAGATGAAAAATATCACGTTAATTGCAAAAAAAGAACAGGCGGAAAAGCAACCGTGGTACAGCTCCACCAAAAAATAAAGTCCTTTCGGCCAGTGCCGGGAGGACGCGATAGCTTTCATATTTCTTGGTTTAAAATTTTGCAAGTTTTACTCGAAGCTAATTTTACTCAAATTTTAAGAGGCTAAAATGCGATGAACTCGATAAGAGAATATTCGTCAATACTGAATTTGAATGAGAATTGTGCCAAATTAGTAAGCTACTAGCCGCCTTTGACGACCAGTTTGGTCTCTCTTAAAATTTATGTTTGGGGAAGCATGCTAAGCATTGTATCATGCAACTTTTATTCATAATTTAATTTATTTCGACTCACTTAAATATAATTAATCTATCCCTTAAGCTAATATTAGTTTTTGTTGCATTAAAATATCTCAATTTGTTGATTTTCTGTAAGCAAGTAAACCCTATTGGTTTACAATGGAAGTCTATGGAAATTTGGCGAAATATTAGAGATAACCCTTTAAGACCCGATGTACTTGTAAACAAAGCTAGTCATGCTTGTAAAAAGTAAAACATGGACTGCAACCGCTACCTGTTGATAAAAAATGATACTTTACTCTATCTGCAAAGCAGAACTATTGTTCGATTCGAATTTTTATTAGATACGACTCAGAAGTAAAAATCTAAATGAATGTCTAACCCGCACGATCGTGCGGGTTAGACATTCATTTATATTTTTACGGTCTTAACCCCTTAACGCTCGAATTAAATTACGGTTGAATAATTCAAATTGCTTATTGGCACCACTTTTATGAAAAAGAAATATTCACCTTATTTAATGACAGTAAAAACGATACTAAAATATAGCCAATTTCACTATTTTATAAAACTGGTGGGAATCAAACAATTTGAGTAAAAGACACAGCCCGAGAATATCTCGGGAGCGAGAATTAAGGGGTTAAAGGGATATAGCCAAGTTAGCGACAAACTTGGCGGCAATTATCGACAGAAAAGCCCCCCCCCCTATCCCTTTAAGACCGGACCCGCACGATCGTGCGGGTTTGGCATTAACTAAAATTCTATCTTCCTGGGTTATCTATTTCATAAATGCCGGAATCGGGTGATTGGGCTGGTTAACGGAAACTATATTATATGAATTTTGTCAACAGATAGTGAATTATCAGTTACAAATTTTAGTTATGTCACTGGTTAAAAAAAAAAAAAAAAAACTCAAAAAGTAGTCCGGTCTTAAAAGGCTATGGTAAACCCCTTATAGGTATGGAGATGCATTAAATATATGCAGCTATAGCGACCAGTACCTTACGAAATTTCTGGTACTAAAACAATTAAAATATCTTGAATCCCTTGATAAGTATTAACCCTGTATAGATCTGATACGTGCATTATACAGAAGAAGTTTGTTTTTAATGGATAAAGTGTTTTTTTTTTTTTTTTTTTTTTTTTGTTTTTTTGTTTTTTTGTTTTCATGTAGAGGTGATAAAGATTTTGAAATTCTGAACGCAAAAATCGTAATAATATTAATATATATAACACAACTCAAAACAGTTAAAGGATATTGAATGTTTTATATAAAATGACGGTAGAAAAGAAATATATTTTTGCAGAAAATGGAAGTAGAGAGTCACAAATGCAAATTTTTCTCAGTTTCAAACTTCGGAGTA
This sequence comes from Maratus speciosus, assembly GCA_963932465.1. NCBI lineage: Eukaryota > Metazoa > Arthropoda > Arachnida > Araneae > Salticidae > Maratus > Maratus speciosus. Next base: position 475,820,152 of record OZ010797.1, read on the forward strand.
TGTAAATTTTGAGTTTGACATCAAAAATGCCGCTTTAGCGGCAGCAAATGAAATTTGGCTTTCAACTTACTGGAATACGAAGCGAAAAACAATGATCGACATTTTGTAAGTGCTTTGTTTCGATGAGTGCGATGTCTCAAAGTAGTCATTTAATCGAATCAGAAGCTTAGGGAGTTGTTGGACCTTTAAAGGGGGCTGAACACAAGCCGAAATAGCAGAAGCCATTGGAGTTTCACAAAGTTTAATTTCCAGGATCTGTAACGGTTTTAGGAGACTTGAAATGCCGGCTAAATACCAGGGCAAGGTCGTAGACGTGCAAAAATACCCAATAAAGATCGATATTTAACGCTAACGGCTCGGAAACACCAAAATATGAATGCCACACTTTTTCATCAACACCTTCGTTCGGCTACGGCATACGGTTTCGACCCAAACTGTTCGAAATAGGCTCCGCGCTGTAGGTTTGTATGCCCACAGACCAATAGTATGTGTTACGTTAACAGCACGTAACCGTGGCGCCCGCAGGCAGTGGGCAAGAGATAGGCAGGAGATGGAGGATGCGAAGAGAGAAGAATGGCGCATTATTCTTTTCTATGACGAGTACCGTTTTTCTGTTCATCCTGATAATTAGCGTAGTTTCATCTGGAAGGAACGTGGCACTATAAACAATCCTGCGTTCGTGAAAGGAAGTGTCAGATTTGAATGTGTGGGAATGATAGTCTTTGCTGGAATCATCATTGATGGGCGCATCAACATCCACATCATTCGAATTGGGGCTCTGACCAGTCAGAGATATACGGATATGAATCTTCAGACCTATTATAGTCCCTTACGTGCAATTGGAGATGACTTCTTGTTTATGGAGGACAATTGAAGGCCACATCATGCTCTCTTGGTGGATGGTTTCCTTCTCGAGAAAGGACTCACACGACTGGAATGGCCAGTTTGTTCTCCGGTCATGAACCCAATACAGCATATTTGGGCCATTCTATACTGGCGGGTTGATGGCCGCCTACCGCCCCTACAAGCTCTCCAAGAACTGGAAAGGGAATTGGGGCTCTGACCGGTCAGAGATATACGGATGGAATCTTCAGACCTATTATAGTCCCTTACGTGCAATTGGAGATGACTTCTTGTTTATGGAGGACAATTGAAGGCCACATCATGCTCTCTTGGTGGATGGTTTCCTTCTCGAGGAAGGACTCACACAACTGGAATGGCCAGTGCGTTCTCCGGGCATGAACCCAATACGGCATATTTGGGGCATTCTATACTGGCGGGTTGATGCCCGCCTACCGCCCCTACAAGCTCTCCAAGAAATGGAAAGGGCTCTTCTGGAAAAACCATACCCCCTACTATAAAAACGATTTTCTTTGGAGGAAACACATTTTTTTATTCGTTTTTTTCTCAAATGTACAAATTGTGTTTTTTTTTTCCCTTTTGTACCGAAATGCTCAATGCGCTTTTTTCTGCCAAACATGTATATTTTTTTTCTCATATAACCTATGATGTCCGTCGACCTGGTATCAATCATATAAACAATTCCCCAGCTGTAAGATCCATCCATAACCTCAATATCCTTTAATTGTTTTGAGGAGTGTATATTTGTAATATCTAGTGTGAAATCGGTTTTCTTAATTTCGGAGTTTTTGGAGTGCAGTCTACGTTGGACCACGTCCTTAATAAATGAGACTGTGATAGTTTAAATTGTAATAATATTCCTATTTATTTTTCAACATCCATTAAAACAAATGCACTTTATTTTCATAAGTTAGGTATGGTTGGTTAGTTTAAAAACAAAATAGTTAAAATTAGAGAAAATTGTTCTTCGAAAGACATATGTAAATTATCCTGATCGTTGAGCTTTTTCGTATGTTATTCTATACTGGAAGAAAAAGTGCTTTTTTCTAAATAACAGTGTAAAATTTCATGTCAATTCTGCATTGCTATAAACTTTCATTTTTCTAAAACACCCCTTTCACTACGAAAAAATATATTTTTTTTCATTTTAAAGAAGATTATCCGGGTTTTCCTAAATCTATTTTGGGTTTCTTCAGAATGTATTCTATAAATTGTTCATATTTAATCATGCTACCTCAACTGTTACTTCAAGTTTTAAAATGGAATATATTTATCTCAAAAATTGTCTGCTAAGTATAAGCAGTTAAGATAAAAGGGTGACTTTCAAACTTTTCCAAATCCATTAGGAAAAATTTGTTCCCCATTCGAAATCACTTATATCATTTTTTCGGTCCTGTTGTATTTCGCTTTTGAAAATTCTTTTTGCCTTATGGGCTGCTGTTATGTTAAATTTCAAAATATTTCGAAATGAAATAAAAAAAAAACAATACTTTTCTTATTCTCGCTTATGGGGTAAAGATATATATTTACGTTTTGCAATAAATATATTGGATACTTAAAAACAAGGGTATTTTACATTGACTATGAAATTTTGATAAAAGCGTTAAATAATTCACTTTTTTCTCTGATTGCTTGCCGTAGTTATCCACTGTTAGTTTTCTTTTTAAATACAAGAAAAAAGAATTAAAATTGAGAAAGTCTTCAATTTCAGTTTTTAATGGATTTACAATTATTGGCATGATCGGAATATGATTTGACATTTTCCGCCCATAAAGTTCTATTACATAATAGTGGGATAATTTCCTAAACTTTAACAATGAAGCCGGCTGTACGAGTATGAATACAACTTTGCCATAAATGTTGCTCAGTGGACAATATTCCTGTGATGTCACAGTAGGCAAAGTGGCGGCGTGATCGTTTGCTTGTGCTTTGCGTTCACCCAGGCTTTTTTCGCTATTTTTTTTTATATAGCGTTATTTTATTGTAACATGAGCTTTTAAATCTAAGTAATGATAATATAAGCAATTTCTTTCTTTATTAATTATTATATTATGATAAAAGCATGATTTGCAGAATTTAAATTAAAGCAATTTTAAACACTAAAAATTAACACCGAAATCGTCATTTAAAAGCATATTTAGTATAGGCACGCCCTGAATATGATTCTATATGCGTTTTAATACAAAATGGTGGGCTAACTTACTATACTTTAACATTGAAGCCAGCAGTCTGCGTATGAATGCAACTTTGCCATAAATGTTTCCCAGTTGGTTTCGCTTTGAAATACAACTAAGGCCAAACGAAGAGCTATAATTTTGGTGGAGAAACCCTGCTGAAAATGGTGCAATACTGTTTTAGCAGACGAGACAGGCCACCGAGTTAGCCCACCCTTTTACATGTGGGCTCAGTATACTTATGCAGTGGAGTAGTGGAGGGAATACACTGATCAGGATTATCAGTTAGGCCCTTTTTTAAATTCAGGAAGTGCGAAATAATATCAGAAATTTTGAAAGAAGAATTTTTACTTTATGAAAGAACGAAATGTTTGACGTTGAAGAAACCAGAAAATACTATTGAGATTTTCTAGTATGAATTCGGAGTTTCTGGATTTTAAAACAGGCCACACTGGTAATCCTTACGGTGATATACGCCGTATAGGGGAGATGGGGGCACATGTGAACACGGGGCAGATGTGAACATCGCAATTTTTCGATAGTTATTATAAATTTTTTCATTTGAAAAAAATTACTAAAGATGATAGCACCTGTAGACATATGGTAAAAATTTTTGGAAGCTCTATGATATTTTGTTTGTCCTCTGTAGCCAAAAGACTGTTTTTAGATCTCAAAAGTAAAATCTTTGTTCCAAGTTGATAAGCGAATAACTTTATTTATTTATTCATTTATTTGAATTTGAGTGTTTTAAATTATACTATGAATACTAATAAACATTTTTTATAAAGTTTTGTTTCTTCTAAAATTGGGAAATGTTAATTATTTATCAATTTAACAGAAGCAGCAATGTGGGGCAGTTGTGAACAGACTAGTTGGGGCAGATATGAACAGTTGATAAGTGCCCAAATAATCATTCTGTGATTCTGTTTCTTTCAGTTAACTTAATGAGAAATAATGTCAGTTCTATTATCTACAATTTTCCTGAAATAGAAGATATTTTCTCGCACAAAGTTGATTTTTTATTGAAACTTCATCAAACACATCTTTTAGCAAATACATAAAGAGCAATAAGCTCGTTTACGTTCAATTGTACTTTAAATAAATTTAATGCTTCCTAAAATGCAATAAGTGTTATGTATTACATTACTAAACGGTTTACAACAATATTTTTTATGCATTGTTAATACAAAAGTATTACCTTGAACAACTTTGCAAATTTTTCTATTACGTTTGTTCTAAACTTGCAATGATGGCTTACTTCCATCTCTGAAGCAGTTATGTATATGATGCTTTGAATGGAGATAGATACCAGTAATATTTTAAGAAAGTAAAATTTTTAAACGGACAATCGTAAAATCCCGATTGTACTCCCCCACCCCCCCCTCTTTCAAAAGCAAAAGAAGTTAGGGGGGGGGTTAATAGTCGAGAATTTTTTAATCATTAAAAAACCCTTCTTTATCTATAATTTACAAGTAAATAAGGCAAATACAGGAGTGAGAATCTTTCGTATTTCAGCAGATTTCGATAAATAGTATGTAAATGTCCCCTCCCTAAATCCCCCCCCCCAAAAAAAAACCCTTAAGCAAAATTTAAAAGTTTTCATTTCTTTTTTAAAATTGCTTCTTTATTTATTTTTTATTTTATTGCAACAATACTTAATGAATCATCTAAGCCCCCCCCCCCTTTCAAATCTACTTATTTTCATTTTATAATATTTTGCTTAAACATATCACACAGAAACTAGAGAAATATATATATTTTTTTCTCTTCATGGTAATTTTAAAAGGTAATATAACTAATGATTACGATGACAAATGAATAACAGAATAAAAAGCATGTTAAAGGATTTTTTTCTCTTGTGTTCACATGTACCCCACGTGTGTTCACAACTACCCCGCTGGTGGGGCACATGTGAACAATTTTTTGAATTTATAAAACTATTAAAAAATGTAAGAAGAACTATACAGGTGCTTTTAAAAAATTACCATGTCTAAAAGAAAGTTCTGTTTACTATATGGAGTAGTTTTTGTTTATAGAAATTAATCCAGTTATGAGAAAAAGTTATATTTATGCGAACTGTTCACATGTGCCCCCATCTTCCCTACTATTTTTTTTGGCACGCCGTATGCCCCCTGTTTCTAAAATAAAGTTATAGTGTGCATTATTTAATATATAACCCTCTGCTTATAACTTACACCCACTGCCTATACAGTGTTATAATTTATTGTTATATTAATGTTATATTGTTATTGTTAGAGTGTTAAAATTACTCTCAGTCTTTGCGTGTGAGACAGACAAGAGTTTTTGGCTGCTCTATCTCAAGAACGCATGTACAAAATTTCATGAAACCATAACTGTACGTATGAACACTAATTTGATTTCAAAAATTCAAATGATTTTCAAGGCATATATATCTATTACAAAAGAAGTAAAGGATTACAAGACATTTATTGTTAAACAACTTTCTATTAATATTACTGCAGTATATATATGGGGCATTCTCACAATCTTTGACATTTATGCCCTGAATAATAATTTTTATTTTAGTACATATTCTAGTGGTTTTTTTTTCTTCAGATATTGGTGAACATCATATTGTATGAATTCATAACAATATTAGCCAGATAAATAAGTTTTGGACGATGTTGGAGGTCCAAATACCAGGAAAACTCCTATACCGTCCCATGTCCATGATGCTGATTATTAAGTTTGGAGCTGTCTGTATAAAATTGTTTCAATAAAAGTAATTCGATGTAATTTTTTTACGAAACTGGAACAGTTGTTTTATATAAATATATAGCTAAACATTAACCGGCACACATTTTTACGGTTGATATTATCGTTTGAACTCTGTCCCTGGGTTTTAGATTCCTTACCATCCCTCTTGATAAACTTATACAGAAAATCACTTCAGATGCTGCCACAGAATTTTTTTCAAATTTTTTCTCATGCAGAAGCATGCTAGAGAAAGAATGTCTAAAATTCTTTGACAGGAAATTTACTGCAGAATTTAAATCAGCATTTAAATATCAATTTCAAGCATCGTGGCTTTATTGGTAGTCTTACCGTCCCCAAAGTTTATTCCTGCAGTTTTCGAGGTAAATTAAATTTTTTTTTAATTTAATCCAATGTAAATAACTGTTTCTAAAATTCAATGAACATTTAAGCTATCACTTTGTCTTAACGTGATTGGCCTAAAAATAGTGGTAATTTTCCTTACCGTCCCATCCTTACCATCCTTTTTTTTTCCATTGCCTCCTTTTTTCCTATACCATCCCCTTTTTTTCACTTCCATCATTTCTTTAACACACCTTTAAGACAATGTTATACCAAAATTTTGTACTAAAAATACTACATTGTTATTATTTCTTATTAGAATGTCCTGTGGGTACTATGCAAATTCATTATAAGTAAAAATTTAGAAGAAAATAGAAAGTAAAAGTGTAAAAATGGTAAGGAAAATTAAACTCGCGAATTTAACTTAAACCTCAGTTAAATAAAACATTTTTCGCTGCTGTCCATTTTTTCTTTATTTTGAATCATTAAGGCATTCGTCTATCAGATTAAAATGTTATTTTAGCAGGTTTAATTTCAACAGATTTTTATTCCCGAAAGTCAAATGATTGTGAGAATGTCCCATATACATTCCAAGACATTTTGTTCCAACTGAACTGCGACTCGAGACAATTTGTTTTCACAAACGAGCTTACTTCCACTGAACACCCACCTGGCACAATTTTTCTCCACAAATGAAGACCGAAGAAGTCAAAAGTTTGGACACTAAAGGTTGTCCGGGGCTAAAAATTCCCCAAAATAATGCATTTTTTATTGGCTTAAAAAAAATACTGAGTTTTTAGCGTTAAATACCGCAAACCGCTGCTTTTATCTTTATTAGATCCAGAGATATAACACCTTTTGCCTTGAGAAGCGATGCATCAGCTGCCCGCCTGACGAGAACTTTAGCTCCATTTATCTCAGAATGAATTTTTTTCACGATTTGTCAACTTTAAAAGAATATATCTAAAGTTCCTTGCAAAACATATGTATGAAATTTTTAACAGAGATTTTATGCTATATTTCCAACAAATTGTCTTCAGGATATTTAATTTTGAATGATAATTGTGAAAATATGCTAATTAATGTAAAACGCACTCATAAAAAAACTTTATTTTATTACTTAATTTTTTTTTTTATAAAATTCCTAATCAATATGTTAGTAAATCCTGAAGTCAAATCAAAATGACACATTTTCTGTTCACAAAAGTGTAAAAATTTTGTAAATCGAGTAAGTACTTCCAGAGTTATATCAAAAATCAAATATGTTAACATTTTACAATTAAAATTTTTAAAAAAGATATTATTTAAAATGTTTCAATTTTTTTCTATTTTTTTATTATATTAAAAGATATTTCAGAAAAAAATTCCATAACAAAATCTCTATAAATAAAAATAAAAAACAGAATTTTGAGCCCCGGCCCCCTAAAATAGAGGTGGAATCGAACTCGAATTCTCAATTCCTATATTTTTCTTCGGCTCGGACTCAAATTGAAAATTTTATTTACCCACAAATTGGGAAAAAAAGGGAAATAGAATTGCTCGATTCTATTTGAGAATCTAAAACGTAGTCTAATTTTTTTAATTACTTTTCAATTCTCTAAAAATTAATTTTAAAGGGCATAGAATTTCTATCCATGTGGAAAAAAGAAAAATATTCTATACATCGTCTGTACCATGTCAATTTATCCAATATGAAATTTTAGGTACTACTTAGTTATCTCGTCGACCAAAAATCTTTGCCGTCGCCCAATTTGAGTAGAAAAGCGCAGGTACAAAACAATAAGATCAAAATGTTAAGTAACCATTTTAACTAAATTCACAGCTAACCAGTAGGCGCAGTCGATAGGATGAAGATCGTGGCCCTCGTCAAATTTATTGTCGCTATGCGGCGATTAGGCGATCACCACCCCTATACGAGGTATCAAACCCGTTCAGCTGGGGAGACCCGGCAGGTAGGGGCCTGGTCATCGGTTAGATAGAAAGAAAGATTAAATACCAATAATGGTTCATCGTAAATGTCATATTCACCTGACTTTAAGCAAGTTACACGTGTTTACGTCATCAAATGATTTTTATTTGTATTTTTATTTATGTTATACTCATTTATTTGTTCTTTCGTCGTTTAAAATAAAATTCTGTCAATCTATATAATTTTGCGAGTGATTTTGCGATTTATATAATTTGGCGAAATTGGTCGACGGGATAACTAAGTACTAACAAATTTTCATATTGGATAGCTTGACATGGTACTGGCGATATGATTCCGAAGCATTGACATAGTTAATATTAGTAACATAATTGAGGCCGAGGGATATCATTTGTCTATCCTCTTTTCCTGTTATAAATTCTTTTTCATAATTACTGCAGAAAATGACTCATATCCTTCTGCCATCTTTGTACAGCGATATTTTAATATAATTAAATTTATTACTTTTGCAGATATGTGCTTGTGGTTGGATATAAAACACAAAAATAGGTTTCACAGACATGAAAATCAGTAAACATCGTGATTTGCGCGTGTGTGAAAGGGGGTGAGGTATTTAGAATTGATAGGGTAAGGTAAATACATCAGTAATGGGCTACTTAAGGACATTTATTTATTTTTTATTAAAGTGTTACTGAATTCTAAAAGATGTATTTTTTTTTTCGTCTAGTCCTAACCTTCATTTATCAGAATAAGCATTCAAAGTTTCAAAATATATTCTTCCGAAAAAAATAAAAATAAAAAAATGTAACATTTCTCTATGCACCAGTTTTGGGTCTAGCAAATTTCATATGCATGTATCCTTAAATTTTCAGCTTATCCAACAAATTATTTACAATGCAATAGAGTATATCAGCAGTAGTTTAATTTCAAATAAAACATAATATTAAAGAAACAAAGTTTTAGATAAAGACTTATTTTTTAACGGAGTCTCTAAGAATTTGCCAAAAAATCCGTTTTTGATGACACTCTAGAAAAGAAACGAATGTAACAGCAGGAAAAAAAAATATTCCTAACAGTTTATGGAAAGATAACATTCAAGGATGTTAGTCAATAAGATTTTTTTCAGTCATTTTTAAGAAATGCATTGTGGGATTGTTTTTAAACTTTAAAAATTAGTGGTCTAAGATTGGTAAGTGGCCTATTATAGGTGAATTTACCTTATATACGAAATAGTCCAGGCAATATGGAATTTTACCTAGCAAAATTAATGGTAGTTCTGGAAATTGGCATATTTTATGTTTTTTGTGTCGCTGAATCCGAATTTGTAACTTCAGACAAATTTCCCCCGGCAACCCTCCCCCAAATTTTGGTATAACCCCCCCCCCCCCCAAAAAAAAAGGTTTTTATTAAAAATATCAATTTTTTTATTGTTTTAGGGGAAAAGTATCTAAAAATTCAGAAAGTAGAAAAAAAATTCCAACAAATTAGATATATGACATTATGACTTAGGATTAAGGGGAAGGGGGGATCTGCCTCGGAACATGCGGGCGGTGCTGCGTGGACTAAGTTGCGCAATTCCAATTAACCACTCGCACGTTTACATTCGCCCTCCCATCTCCCCTCCGAACTTTCCTTATAAGGTTTACTTTAAATTTTTTGTGTCGCTGAATCCGAATTTTTAACTTATCCGCAAAATTTCCCCCCCCCCAAATAGTTGTTATTAACTTAAATTTCTTATTGTTTCAGCGGGCAAAGCATTACGAAATTTAGAAACTAGACAAAATTTGAAACAAATAAGATACATGACATTATGACGTAGGATAAACGGGGAGAGAGGGGGCTGCCTCGAAAATTCCCCGCGCGCTTTTCTCAAAAACCAATTTTTTTTTTCAAAAAATCAATTTTTTGGGGAGTTGCCGGGTGAAATTTTGGTGGGAAGTTACAAATTCGGATTCAGCGACCAAAAAAGCATAAAGTGAGTCGAAATCCAGAACTAGTATTAATTTTTCAAGGTAAAATCCCCTATTGCCTGGAATTCATAACTTAGTGCATGTTCAGAGGCAACCTCCCCCCCCCCCCCCTCCCCGTTCATCCTACGTCATAATGTCATATATCCTATTTGTTGCAAATTTTGTCTAATTTCTGAATTTTGTAATGTTTTTCCTCTAAAACAATAAGAAATTTAAGTTAAAAATAACTATTTTTTTGGGGGGGGGGAATTTTTGGGGAAGTTAAAAATTCGGATTCAGCGACCGAAAAAACTTAAAGTAAACTTTATAAAGAAAGTTCGGAGGGGAGATGGGGGGGGGGCGAATGTAAACGTGTGAGTGGTTAAGTGGAATTGGGCATTATAGTTCACCCAGCACCGCACACATGTTCCGAGGCAGATCCCCCTTCCTCTTCATCCCACTGTAAAACAAGTGGGTAAGTGTGATCATACATCGCACAAAGCGTTTCGTTAAATATTCCTTTCAAAACACTTTCTTTCAAAACGTCCAGTACATTTATCGCCATGGAATACCTTCTAAATTTTGGCAAACACATCCTAAACTATGTTAAAGTTTCAAACATATTCGCCTTGTTATATTTCCTAATTTTGTTCGCCCCCCCCCCCAAATGCTACGATATATCACATGACGGGTATCTGCAAAATTTAGAAAAGTGCCCCCCTTGGGGGTGGAGTGGGCAGATGGTCACCATGATTTTTGACGCGGCCTGATTTTAAAAATTTATGTTATGTTTTATAAGCCATATTAAAGTTTCAAACAGATCGTCCAGTTATATTTCCTAATTTTGTTCGCGCACCTCCCTCAACCCCCCCCCTCCTCGAAATGCGACGCGCCCTTCTTCTTTATAATTTATTATCGTGTGTTATAAAGTATCTTAAAGTTTAAAACAGATTGAATTGTTAGATTTCCTACTTTAAATGTAATCGCTGCCTGTTAATTCCACATTCCACCACCAGGGAGCGCACTGTATTCTTAACAAAAGCGTATGTGAACGAAACTCCTTTACACAACCCATTAATAGATATGTTACTCGAGGGGGTGGCGGTCTTCAACAAGAATTTAAGATAATTGTTGAAATTACTATTCGGAAATAGTGGTAATTTAACTTTTGACATATTTATATTTAATAAGTATAAGTAGCATGTATCTGAGGACTCCATCAAAAAACGCACCTGAAACGGTATGAAACAAAAAAGAAATATTTTGCCCCTCCCCCTCTCCCCCACCTTCCCGAAATTTCACGCGCCATTTTTTATAAACTTTTTCGAATGTGTTTTAAACTATCGTAAAATTTCAAACAGATCGCCTTGTTATATTTCCTAATTTTAACAAAAATGTTAGTTCCACATTCCACCACCAGGGAGCGCTCTCTATTCTTAACAAAACTGTATCGGAAGGAAACTCCGTTAAACAACCTATAAGTAGATATGTCACTCGAGGTGGTGGCGGTCTTAATAAGAAATTAAGATATTTGCTGGAATTACTATTAGGAAATAGTGGTAACTAAACTTTAGACAATTTTATATTAAATAAGTAGCATATATCTCAGGACTCCTTCAAAAAGTCACCTAAAGCGGTCAGAAACGCTAATTTTTTAAATAGAAATCTAGCGCCCCCCCCCCCTCCCCGGAATTTCGCGTGTCATTCTTTCTTACACTTTATCTTATGCGTTATAAAATATCTTAAAGTTTCAAACAGATCGGCTTGTTAGATTTCCTAATTGTAACAAAATCGCGTTATGTTAGTTCCACATTCCACCACCAGGGAATGCACTCTATTCTTAACAAAAGCATATCTGAACGAAACTCCTTTACGCAATCTTTCCGTAGATAGATGGGTCGGGATGGTGGCGGTCTTAAACAAGAATTTAAAATATTTGCTGCGGTAACAAACGCTAAGATTTTAAAAATAATTCTAGCTCCCCCACCCCCCCTCTCCTCGAAATATCACACTCCATTCTTTTTTACACTTTTTTCTATGTGTTATAAACTATCTTAAAGTTTCAAACAGACTGAGTGGCGGTCTTAACCAATAATTCAAAATATTTCCTGAAATTACTATTAGAAAATAATGGTATGAAGTAAACTTTCTGATGATGAATGAGTTATACTTATCTCATATCGCTGTTCAAAAAGCCCAGGCAAATTACTAGATTTCCTAATTTAAGTTAATTCGTGGTTAAATAACGCGTCTCTTCATTTTAATCGACGCATTTGATAGGAATAAACCGATTAATTAAATAATAATTAATATTTCAGCTTGTAATTAAAATAGGACTTAGATATGGGTATCAATGAAATCAGCGAGAAATTTGACATCGGGATGCCAAAAAATTTAATAAAAAAATTTAATATTTAAAAAGTTAAAATTTCGTATTAAAATATGCTATTATGGAAAACCGCAGCGTCGTCATGTCTACCTGCTTTCCCGCCGAATTGAAATCTTTTTATTTCCTTGTCTTTCCAATTAAAGAAATTAATTTTTTATCGATCGATTTTTAGTGGATATTTTAACTTATACACATCGCAGAAATGTGAACTTTATACTAAATGAAAGTAGATTTTTTTCTGCGTCTGTCTATTCCATTTATAAATTTATCGGACCAATATTTTCTGATATACGATTTCGCTTTTAAATCTCCACTTCATTTTTCGGCTTAATTTCCTCCGTGGTAACCGTGCATTCGGCTGATTTTACTGGCAACTCTTAGGAGAAACACGGATGATTTCGAGAAAGTCCGTTTGAATTTGCGTTAAAAAGGTGGATTGGTTAATTTTAGAAGTTAATTAGCCCGTAATTCGGTTAATTATCAAGTTTTTCAAAATTTTATGATTTGTTGTTTGATGTGAGGTGTTCAGCTATAAGTACCCAAAATTTCAAGTCTCTAACATGTATAGTTTCTGAGAACGGGCTCTGTGACGGACAGACGGACAGACAGACAGAGGAGCGAGACGAATAGGGTTTCGTGAGATGAACGAAACCCTAAAAAACGGACTGAACAACGGAAATACTACCGGCAGTCTAGACGCCAGTACTATTTGCGTTTTTTTTACGGGAATTTTTACCCATAAATTACAGAAAACTTTCCGTTTTTCTGATTAAAAACGGAATTATTTCTGTTTATGAGTAAAATTTCCCGTAAAAAAAAACGGAAATAGTACTGGCGTCTAGATTGCCAGTAGTATTTCCATTTTATAGTCGGTTTTTTTTTTGCAAAGTCATAATGTCATATATCTACAGTAAACTCTGTCTATGGCGGAATCGGTTGGGGCTGAGAAAATTTTCCGTATTAGACAATATTCCGGCTTATGCAAAAAAGCTCCCACCTCCCCCTCAAGAAAAAAAAATCTCGATTTTTGTTTATTTTTCATTGATTTTCCTGACTCGAAAATCGATTGAAAACTAAGTTCTGAAAGATCTTTTGTCTTTATAGGTAAATGAGAAATGTTATTCAATATCTTAGTACTGATGTAATACATGCGAATTGGAGGTTTACACACACAAAATGTAATAAACTTCGAGAACGAGACAGAACGCTATAATTTTGAATTTGCGTACAACCTTAAAATATAATATATTGTACTTCAGAAAATATGTATTTTCATAAATTTGCATTCTACTAGAAATAACTTTTAAATGCAATTTTGTATAAGAAAAATGTTATAAGAGAGAATTCCTTAAAATTTAAACAGTTTCTGCTCTTTTGAATAAACTTTTTCAAAGTGTTACGGAATTTTATTAACATCCTCGACATTGAGTATTTGACTTCACAATTTTAAAGTTTGATAAACGAAATGCCTTTTTTAAAAAAATCCTTTTTTCCGCCTTATGCAAAATTTTGGTTTCGGTGGGACCTTGAAATCCTTTCCGTTTCCGCGTTAGACAGATTCCGCCTTATGCAGCATGAATTAATGTAATTTTCTATGGGTTCGTCGGGACTTGAAGAATTTTCCGTGGTAGACAGATTTCCGGCTTACACAGAGTCCGAGTTAGGCAGAATTTACTGTAATTTGTTGCAAATTTTGTCTATTTTCTGAATTTCTAGATACTTTTTCCCTAAAACGATGAAAAAAATTATTTTTTAAATAAAAACCGTTTTTGGGGGGGCATTTTACCAAAATTTGGGCGCAGGGGTTGCCGTGGGAAATTTTGGTGGGAAGTTAAAAATTCGGATTCAGCGATCCAAAAAACATATAGTAAGCCTTTTTCCAGAACTACCATGAATTGTGCTAGGTAGAGCCCCTATACGGTCTCTATTGCCTGGACTAAAAAAAGATATTTTTAAATGAGAAAATTAACCTGAAACAATTTCAAAATGTTTTTTTATATTTTCTAATGCGCACTTTTGGCATCGGGCTAAGAAACTGATGGCGCGAAATCTTTGTGTCTCGGTATTCGAAAAAAGAGTTCAGAAACAATCTTTATTGGAAAACTTGGCCTTATTGTTGTGTTTGATACAAAATCAGCCATCTATATTATAAAGGACAAAAGTATCCTTGCGTAACGCTGACGTCAATGTGACGATGGTAAGAACAGGCGGTTAAATTTAAATTTTACTAACTTTTATTGGAAATTTTTTATCTTCTAAATACCGGATATTTTAAATTTGAACACCATCAAGTAGGGAAAAAAGTTTACTTTAAAATACAATTTGTTTCAAAACTGTATCGCAATTTACAGTCGGACCTCTATTTAAGGATGTCGCTAAATCCCGAAAAAAAGTTCGTTATGTGGAAAATTCATTAAATAGAGATGAACCCTTTTAAATACTGTAAACTACACAAAACAGATTTAAATTAATAAACGCTAAACATTATTAATAAACTTAACTAATCACACTTTTTTTTTGTAAATCATATATTTTTTTTATAATTATTCATTTTACCCATCAAAAAGAAATCTATACGGATAACAAGAATTAAAAAATATATTGTCCAGAAATCACTGTATTTTCAGTTTTAAGAAAATATTTACACTAAAATTAATGAATTTTAATGACATTATCGCATTTATTATAATAAGTAATTTTAAGCATTGTATTACTACATGCGTCCTTAAATTTAATTGCTGAAACTTATTTGCTACAGCTCTTTTGAGTGTGAAAGGGGGATGAAAGTTTGCATTTCCTGGATGAAATGTAAGGAATGATAGGGATTTTACTGCTCTCGTTGAGTTAGGCACCTGGTAAAACTAATTTAGTGTTATTGAGCATTATAAAATGTGTAAAAAAGAAAATGTGTGATGAAGTGCCCGGAAATATTTTGAGAAATATGGAGAAATAAAAATTATACCAGAAGAAAAAGTTCGTTAAATAGAGAATACACTTCGCTATTTGGATGTTATTTTACGAAGAAATTCGAAAAATGCTTTTGGTTCCAAGGAAAAGTTCGCAAAATAGAGGTTCGTTAAATAGAGATCCGACTGTATTTGAAAACTGTATCCCAATTTATTCAGTTTTTATTAATTTTAAAATAATTTACGGCAAATGATTAATCTAATTCTAGCATTTTATATCTATATAATTTTGTTCAAAAAGATTTTTCATCATTTAAACAATTTTTATATCCATAATGTAGAATATGAGACATTTAGACGATTTAATTTTCTCAAATCTTGATAAATTATTCCATGTATTACTCTGAATATCTGTTAAATAAAATATTCTCACGAAAGTATTTTATTTGTATTTAAAACTGCTAATTTAATCTTTTACTAACTTTTGTATACCAATCAAAAATTGCAATCTTTACAAATAACTACCGATTTAAAGTTATCGACCCTTTAACCCCTTGAAGGGCGTTGGGATATAATCACCTAATTTTAATTCTACGCTCTAAAATTGGGAGGAGTGAAAAGCTCACTCTTTGAAAAAGTGAAAGGCATTTTTACTCTTTTTGGAGTGAATTTTATAAAAATACACTCCTTAAAGAGTGAAATTTCCCACTCTCTAGAAAGGAGTGAAATGTCTCACTACTGAAAGAGTGACTTACGTGTGCATTGCTTATTAACCAATCAGAGTAGCAAGGCGACGACACCCTTAAAAGATAAGAAAAATGATCACTTTTTTGCCCGCCATCTTAGGATTAACAGATTTGGATATCATTACAATTATTCTTTATGGAATACATAAAATAAAGGTAAGTCTTATTTAATTTTAAGCATTTATCCGTGTAGATATGTGGAATGTTAAGATTATTAGCTGAATAGTGTATGTTGTATAGAAAAAAGATTGATCGTTAGAGTGTTCAAAAGTGATTGTCTGTTATATTTCTTCATGTAGCGGTTTGCAATATAATTCTTTTAACAATTGAATACGCACTAGAGATCTGCACGGGCCGGCTCGGGCTCGGGCCGATTTTTACTCACGGAACTCGGGCGGGGCTGGGCCACACTTTTTCTGAAGCCTCGGGCCGGGCCGGGTCTAGCTTATTTTTTCTGTACCAAGCCGGGACTGATTCATTCCGAGTCTTCACGGCCCAAAATTTTCAGTCCTAATTTTGACCCAGCCCGTATGAAAATCATTGTCTCAGCGTGGCCTGGTCCAATCAAAGGTCAGTACAATTAGGCCTGGCCCAAACATTTTTGCAAAAAATGCATACATTTTCAAATGGCCATTATTCTACACTTAAACATTAAAATTTATTCTTTTTAAAGAACACTAGATTTCTGCGCTTATTAAAATCTAGCTAAATTAAAACATAATAAAACGTGTGAAAAAGAACCTCCTTATGACGGAACCCAGTTTTAAACTCACTAACGTGTTGATCCATGCATAATTAATATATAAATACATAAGAATAAAATACATAATACATTTACACTCGCTAAGAAGGAAACTTGTCTATAACGATTTTTTTTCTTTTCTATGCAATTTCGTCTTACTGTATAGCCTTTTTCAGATTTTTAATACTTCAAAAAAAAAAAAAAAAAAAAAAAAAAATCAATGTTTTGTTGAAATCTACTTGGGCCGTGCCGGGCTCGAGCCGAGATTTTAACTTTTTTTTCCGGGCCGGGCCGGGCTCGAGCCAAACTTTTAAGTTTCTTACCTGGCCGTGTCGGGCCAATTTTTTTTTCTACGGGCCGGGCCGAGACGAATTTTTTTTCAATGAGTTGGCCGGACCCGAGCTTGGAAATTTCAGCCCGTGCAGACCTCTAATACGCAGAATGCTTAGCAAATCATTAGTTCGGAAAATGTGAATAAAAATAAATGAGTGTAAATATTCCCTTTCAATGCTGTGTTGCAAATTTTTTTTTTACCAACGATCAAAGTAATAAGTTTTATCTCTTTCGTTTGAAAGGGTGGCTGACTCATAAGAAGAAGAAGACATCTGGAAGTTTTATTTTCGTAGGAGATACATTTGAAACATTAATCTGCCGTTACATGAGATTTTTTTTTCTTTTTGCTTCATACTGATTTCGGATTACAAACAGTTCAGAGTATTTATTATTATTTCGGAATTAAACTATTATTATTATAAATACTCTTATAAATATGATATTTGATGTTTATGATATTACGAAAAGGTTGGTACAGTGAAACCTCACTGTGCGATCAACTCCATTAGGCGACCACCTCCCTGAACGACCATTTTTTCATGGAACGAAATTTATTCCCATAGGCTCAATACTAATTTTACCTCCATTCAGAGACCATCTCAGTTTAACTCCCTCCATGAGAGATCGATTTCTTTGAAGAAAATGAAATAAATTCCGTTTTTTCCTGGTCGCTTGAAAAAGGTTTCATTAAAAAAAAATAAAAATTCTGAACTAAGTTTAGATTTTTATTTATTTTTTTTTAAATCCCGGTAACTTTTAAGTGTTTTTAAGAGCTTTTAAGTAACTTTGTGTCTTTTTAGGCAATGAATTTAACTCTGATTACAAATTAAGAACGACGGTCAATAAACTCATCTGCCCTATTCTGTCGGAAAACACTCAAAGAAATAGATAAAGTAATGAAATCGTCATTAATTGTTCCCGTCCACAAAAAAAAAAAAAAAAAAAAAAAAAAAAAAAAAGTATTTATTTACTGAACTTCGAAAGGACTTGGAGATAAAAATTATGAAATATAAAACTGTAAAATTAAAGCAAAGCTCAATATATTCATTTTTTAAATTCTGCAGTAATTAACTTATGTAATTAACTTTTATTTTGATACTTAAATTTTTATATTTTTCCAAATGTGAAAAATAAATTTTAGTAACATTGTTACCATTTTTAAACAATTAAATTCTAGATTTAAACATGACCTCCATTAAAAGACCAGCTCTCGGAATGACGCAATTTTATTGGAACGGTACGTGGTCGTCTTAGGAAGGTTTAACTGTATATTATTTTTTTTTAATTGTGTGTAAACATTTTTCTGTGGGTTATAATTTTAAAATTTCGAGACTGAGCAATATAAAAAAAAATAATTATAGATATTCTGTATCAGTTATTAAATTTCCTTCTATTATAAAAACATTTTCTACATTTTTGGATGCATGTAATTTTTGGCGCTAAACAATAAAGCATGATATTTAAGCATTGGAATAAAATGTTTTTTTTTTTTTTTATGCCTGTTTTGAAGTTTATGGATAAGACTGCTTTAGTATATTTTTTAAAATGGTCATATTGACTCACATAATACTGGACTGAATATTTTTTTAAAGAGATTAATAACCACCTTTTTACACTAAAATGTTTTAAAAACAATAAGAATATTTCTAATGCAGTCATTTACTTTATTTTTAAGTTTCCCTTTTTTCTATTTTCAAGGTCAATCTTTTCCTATAAAACTTATGAAATCTATTTTGCTCATAGTCACAAAATACAATATGTACACGAATAAAAAAATTAAATTAAATATGGCTTATCGTGGCTTATGGCAATAATGGACGAAAATTTAAAATCATAATTAAGTTAAGGAATATGTTT
Source organism: Maratus speciosus (assembly GCA_963932465.1). Classification (NCBI taxonomy): domain Eukaryota; kingdom Metazoa; phylum Arthropoda; class Arachnida; order Araneae; family Salticidae; genus Maratus; species Maratus speciosus. The sequence goes on from OZ010797.1 coordinate 475,839,093, forward strand.
AAATGAAAAAAAATACGCTATCTTCATATTAAATAAAACAAAAGCAAATCACAGCGGATAAAAAAAATTACACATTCTTAACATTTAAATCATGCTTAGAACTTATTTAAAAAAGAAGTGAGTTTATAAGCATTGTGTTTAAATGGAACGATTAAAAATATTTTAGAACAATAGCACTTTGCAAAAATAGCAATAATTTAAGGAAAAACTACGGTTTTATATTTAAAACAAAAATTAAAATGAGATTAAACATTGTTAAACATATAACATCCACCTTTTAAAATGTTATTAATATAACTTTAAAAGTAATATCTTTATAGGGCATGCAATAAAAGCAGACACAAAGGATAAGATTGGAATAAAATATTTTAGTTTATTTCTGTCAGTAATCTAATTTAAATTCGTATGTAACTTTAACTGAATTTTTCCTTAAAAGTTCAATTAGTGTTACAAACTATGAATTAAATAAATATTGCTAATAAAGTATTTTATTCCAATCTTTACCACGCTTGTATCTATTTTCATTGCATGCCGTAAAAGATGCGATTCTTTTAAAATGACCATAAAAGCAAAATAAAAAAACAACCCACTACAAAAAAATGAACATTCACTCCTATGAAAGAGTGACTATTAACTCCTACCAGGGGTGAAAAACTGCACTCCTTTAGCAAGAGTGAATAGCCACTCTTCCGAAAGAGTGATTATCCACCCCTGTTTAGAGTGGATATTCACTTTCAAAGAGTGACTATTCACTCTTTCAGAGAGTCAAAATTTTCACTTTGACTCAGAGTGAATAGTCACTCTAAAGAGGTTGGGCATATTTTGACTCTGCGATAGAGTGACTATTCACTCCTCCGGAGTGAATAGTCACTCTTTTTTATTTAGAGTGTAAAACGCCACAATGGCACCGGAATTTTGGAATGAAATATTGCTCTTATAATTATACGTGAAAGACTCCTTGTACTTATTTTCGAATAAATTTGGTATTTATTCGAAAAGTCCCGGTGTGAATCAGTATTTTCCACATTTAATTAACATAAGTACTGTGCCTCTGAAAGGGTTAATAAAGAACTTTAAATAATTAAATCTTTTATTCCGTAGCTTGGAATTTAGATCTATTCGAGTACACAGGCTGATTAAAAAGCATTTTAAAGTTTTTTTTATGACTTTCTGGTAGGGAAGTTTTCTTGTCAATCGGAAGTAGTGTGCAAAAAATCTAAAATATGAAGAAAAAAAAACTTCGAATGACAAGTTTTTTGCCAAATGGCATTAATGAGTTAATTGCAAAATTTCAAATGAAATGGCAGAATAAGTTTAATCATAGAATTATTAATCCTATTTCAAATGAGAATAGCAGATGTAAAGTTATTCTGATGTCTTTTAAACTAAATTTTAATTCTTCAAAAAAATCTGAATATAAACCATGTGAAAATATCTGAAAAGATTTAACAAAACTCAATCCCTTCCACCACCTTTTCAAAAAAATTTTTTTTCAAAGTATGACATCATTAATCACGTTGGGGTTTATTTTCAGGCAAAAAAGTTATTTGTCTGTTTTTTTCTACATTGATTACTTATACTGCTTTACACTATTTTTTTTTTATATTTTGCATTGGCCATTATTTTTTACGTTTATCCCAATAAATTAAAAAGAACTGTGAGTTAAATAAATTCAAAATCCGAGAAAAGCATTATAAAAACACTCACATATTCAAATCACATTTACATATTAGAAAACCATTATAATTACAAATAACTTATATATTTTTAAATCGGATAATTCAAGAATTGTAAGCATTGTAAAATGAATATTGAAGAGAATTTTATGGTATATAACAATAGACGAAGCACACTAAGTGAGTGAAATGCTCATATTGGCAAGAAATAATACATTAACAGAAGCGACTTAGACAATCTGTAGCTTCGAGTACCGAACTCGGATACAGCCCCTAAAATAATCCCAGTTTAAAATAATTAATTCCTCGTAAACTAATCGTACGAACGTCATGCAAATTTATATTTAGGCTAAATGAAGGATGCAGAATTTATTTATGGTGTCAAAATTGGGTCTTACTATTGAAAAAACAAAGTTTTAGTTTATTTCGATATGTATACGGCCCCCTAAGTAAATTTTATGTGCATCATTTGAAAACAAACTTTATTTCCAATCGTTTTCTACCACTAACTTTATTCTGTGATAATTTGTTGCAGAGTTAGTAGGGAGTGTTTACTTCCTTTTTTTCCACGACTGTATATTATGTAATTATGCTATAAGTAAAATAAATATATATACTTTCATAAGATTGAAATTTAACTGAATATAATATAGTATTCCTGTGGCAAAATAAAAAAAATATATATATATATACATATATATAAACGGCTTTTCTCTTGCTCTAGCGTTTTCGATGTTACAAAATTCTTTTATGATTCTGAAAATAAAGAAGATGAAGAAAGAAAGAAGAATAAAAAAATAATTGTAATCTAATAGATTAAAACGACCATTTGGAATTTTTTTTTTCGTCGCATCCTCTTCAACAACAGATCGCAAAGATCAAACTTCAGACGACTAAAAACCTTTATCGATAAACTCTCCAAGTCCCGTTTCGAGAAGAAAAACAGTTTACAAATCGAAAACAGTTCCACGAATCATCCACAGATTGCGACAAATTACTTACGTTGAGCTCAATTTTTCCCGGTTAGAATCGACCGATTGTAAAACGCCGTGGCTAGTAGATTGGAGCCCCTCGAGACATGGCTTTTTACTATCAATCGATTAAACATTACATTATTTCCTCTTTCACGTTCGTCTTTTATTCTGTAATCGATTTTCATGGGCTACATAATCAGTTGAAGACCTCAATTTTCATGGGCTACATAATCTGTTGAAGACCTCGATTTTTATGGCCTACATAATGAGTTGAAGACCTTGATTTTTGCTTTGCAAGACGATTTTCATTTCGGCGTCACTCTTTGACTTTGTATTTTTCCATATCTGATAATTTGTGCCTACCCATTTTGTAACTTTTTCAATTTTTAACGATTTTATGCCTTTTGATTACCTATTCAAACAATTTTTGACGATTTTATTCCTTTCTATTACTTATTCAAATAAAAATCCTTCTAAAAGTAAAGAACTTCGTTGAATTTCGTTAAAAAAGTAAAATACGAGCATCACTTGACCCCATCCTCGACCGAAAACAACAACCATTTCCAAATGGTTAAAAAGTAAAAAAAATTTGATATGAAATGTTCCAAATGAGTGCAAATTATGTAACTAGGCAGGCGGATTGCTGAATGGTTGGTTCTATTCGGAATTCATAATCCGTTTTTTAGGAGAGAAACGTAATATTGTACAATCTAATAAAACAAAGAGAAATTACTATATTTTGCAGAAAACAATTTCTAAACTGATACCGGAAAATATTAAAAACAAATATATTTTTTAATATTAAATAAATAACTTTCCAGCTTATATTTGCCACTTAGTCCTTTGATTGTTCCAGCTACCTAACCGCCTTCGAGCCAGTTAGAGAGAATAAAATTTAAATGAGAAGAAACAAACGCAATGTCTACGGCGATATTCATTTTAACAGTAATTATTTCCGACAGACGCATGCATAATTACTTTTTGAGAGAGTTGTATATCTGAAACTAGCAAAAGCAATGCTTTGTTTGGATTCGCGAAGCATTATTTAATAAAATAAATATTTGAAAGTAACAATATATTTTTATATTATTTTTGCATCTTTATGAAGCAAGAACGTTATTTTATGTTTTGGCGCATTTTAATTTTAGAAATGTAAATTCAGATGGTCTCAAATGGTTTGAAATAGGTATGTTTCCAATATTTGTAATTCACATCAAATAATCTTTTATAACAATCGTAGAATAATATATTCCAAGAGAGCTTGAAGAAAGTTACTTCTTCAAAATCCTATTTTCTGGAAAAAAAATTTAAAATCTGTCCTGGTTGATACTAAGAATTATTAACTGTAAAATTTTTCATTCTAATTTCTTCTTTTTTTCTGCATGTTAGCATACGAGAATTTTTGATATTGTAGAATATCTCGTAAGGAAATTTTCTATTGAATGCTAAACCTTGAAGTGTTTTCACTCTCGACAACGCTACGTACGTTAAGCCAACTGATATCTCTTTATCCCCAATATCTACGACTGCTTTATCTGATGTTAAACCTTGGGATTTATGAATTGTAACTGCAAAAGCTAACTGCAGAGGAAATTGTTTTCTTGAGCAATTTATATTTCCATTTTTCCAGAATTTAGTTATTGGTGGAATCGGAACGCAGCCATTCTCATAAGTTGAATGACTGTAGTTTTCAAATTTAACCATGATTATTCGCGGCATCTGGTCTGGTGGCCCGTGATTTTCTTCATAAATAATATCTGCAACATAGTCTAAAGCCCCGTTTACTAAACCTTTTTCGGTCCACAAATTAGAACATAACATTACTTTAGACCCAATTGATAGTGTAAGAAATGGTTCAAGTCCATTTGTCTTTTCAGAATCGGCCAACTTTGCTTTAGTACAATTATGAAGAGCTTGAATCAAAGCAACAGGTTGACGCAGTTCTTTTAATTTTTAATTTTTATATTCTTTTACGTCTTTATTCGTTGAAAACAGCCTAATTGCATCTTTAAAGAAATGCTGTTTGCTTTTTGAAAGAGATTGTAAGCTTCTATTCATTAATATTCCATAGTCTTCAATAGTGCATTCTCCATTGCTAATTCGATCAAGTATACTACAAAATAATTGTTGAGTTTCATCTTGCCGGAAGGATGATGGCAAAAAAAAAATTTTTTGAATAGTCGAAGAAAATAACAATTGCCCTTCCAAAAAAAACTCACTTCCTTTATTTTTGTCACTGTAAAGAGGCCTGTCTTTTACTGGGGGTAGTTGTTTGATATCTCCAAACAGCTGTAAGAACATTCCACCAAAAAGGTTCATCTTGTTTCGATGGCACAACACTAAGTAATCGTAAATCTATTTTTCGCAAAAGACTGCATCCAATCATACTCATTTCATCTAGAATTGTGAATTTACAATTTCGAAACTCTTCCTGAAATTGACCAATCGAATATGGACTAAGATCTCCCAGCTTTTGATTTAGTCCCAATAAACGTTTTGAATGAATCGTTGATCCATTTATATTGACTGCGGCAACACCAGTTGGTGCAAGCAACTGAAAAGAAGATGGACCAAATGTTTCATTTAATCGAGCAGTGAAGTAATGTATTAAAGTACTTTTTCCAGAACCTGCTTTTCCTTGGACAACAATTCTTTTTATTGGCATTTCTCGCCTATGACCTTGCATGAAATTGAACTGTTCTTCAAAAATATTTATTATTTTTTTCTGTTCATCGTAAAGACAAAATTTGGCAAATTAGAAGGGACAGTGACACAACCACATTTTCACTTTTTTCACCTTTTCATTTTCAATAAAATTCTGTAATTTATTAAGCAAATCTTGACTTTGAATGGTATGCCAGTTATACCTTATATCAATGTCCCTTCTGCCCAAATCTAATTCATCCTGTGCATTATATTGTCTTGAAGCAACATTCATCCAGTCAAATCGTTGATCTAATTCAGTTGATTCAATTTCTTCAAATTCTTCCTCATCTTCTAAATTTTGCAACAGATATTCTAAATCCAATCTCTGAATTTCATTATTCTCAAAATGCTGTTCATATATAACTTTCCATGAAGTATTATTTGGATTCATAACTTGAAAATCACGCCAAGGAATATGCAACATAACTTGTTGCTTATAGAAATCTTCATTATTTACATTATTGGGATCGTATTTCAATTTCGGTATAGTTCTGGGGATAAATGGTTTTTTCTGATACTGAAATTTTCACCGCGTTTATAAACGTTCGCGAAATAATTCTGCAATGACATATTTTCAAATCTCACTGGGCGTTGCTCGTACTTTTCTAAAATATTTGAAACGGATATGCTTCCATTCCCTTATTGATTTCTAATTGTTCCCATGCGTTCTTTGCTAAATTAATGGTGACAACCTGAGGAGATGACTTATACAAAGTCCATCCCATTAACACCCAAAATATTTCCTGGGCAGAATAATCACGTTCAGCACACATTTTTATTAAAATCTTCTGAACATTGATATTATCGCGTGATTCTTGAACTGTTTGTCTGATGAAATCTTTCATATCCCTTCTGATCTGGGTTCACCTTTGCTAGCATATTTAGCAATATATTTTAGAACTGCGTGAATGGAAATGACTGCTTGGGAATCCATGTTTGCTCGCAAAATTTTTAAAATTTGTGGGCTATGACTGTTTGAATAAGGACTATTTCTTTTTGAAATGTATTCGGGTTCATTAGTAAGGAACTGAATTTTACTTTCGTGAGAACATTCTTTGGGAAATTTGAAACGGCATGTGACTTCAGAAGAATCTTTTCTCTTTCTCTTACAATAAGCTTTAGAACATTTATGCATGTGTACTGCACGTATTAAGTGATTATAGTCAGCAGCTTCATCAGGCACACCCGTAAAATGAAATTTAGATAGATGTATATCATAAACTTGATTAGGATCTGGTTGCCAAGTCGATATGAATTCGTCAAAGTATTTTACAATTTTACGTATCTTTTCATCATCATTTGAACTAAGATTGTTTACATCAGGAGCATCTTCAAACCAGAAAAGACCATGCTTGTGAGGACTACCTCTATGTTGAAACTCAATACGAAACCAAAAGTCCTTGACTTTGAAATATTTCTTGAGAAATGTTCCATAAAAAAATCCAACCGCTTATGAAAAAAGTAAGCAACGATTAAAGGATTATAATTCAACAATTTTGATTTTCTGATGAATTCAGAATTTTGGTTGCAATTAGTGTAAACATAGTCTGCATCAATAATGCGATAAATTTCAGGCCAGTATAAATCAGCTGCACTAAGTCTAATGAAAACAGTAGAAATTCCCAATTTCTCAACCATGTTTAACAAATCTCGAGATCTGATAAACCAAAAAGAGCTCGATGATCTTAAATTAGCATTGAAAGGTAAAATCGACTTGTACAATGTAGGATCTTTCTGCAACCTTTCCTGGATTTTTTCAACTGTTTCAACATCATCTAGGCGAGATTTTTTTAAAATACAAATAATTCCATTTTGTAAGGCTGTCTAACGCATTAAGATATTGAAAGCAAAAAATCTAAATCTTGGATGCCTTGCAAATCTTCCATCGTCATATATCATGAGAAATTTAAAGTATTGTTTTGGTGTAATTTTACGAACTCTAGCATCTCTAAGATCACCTCTTCCTGTTGGAAATAACGTAGGAAAAGCACTACAAATATATCCATCACATGAAAATTCATTTATAGGCTTAGTATCTATCTGAAGCCAAGGAATGACACTGCATTCATCATTTCCTTCTTTAATACCTAACATACTATTTATTGCCTCTCGATTACATCTGAAAGTCACATTTGGGACTCCGGATTCTTATATATTATTTGTCCATGTACATTGATCATCTACAAAATTCAAAATTTTTTTCAACTGATGTTAAGTAAATCTGCTGTTGCTCTTGATCTGCTGTTGCTAGTAATTGCTTGTTAATAGTAAATATATTTCATTTGGTTAAACTTTCAACCTTCGAATTCGAATAACACTTTATATAACTAATTTAACATTTAATTTTATTTGTTTACAATTGTTTTGTTGCCACTTTACAAAAAAAAAAAAAAAAAAAAAAAAAAAAAAACCTAATATAATTCTTTTAAAATGCGTAATTTTCGTCTGTGTAAATTATTTCACTTAATAAGAATAAGTTGTGTATTTGAATTCTTAACACTAAAAAATACTTAATTTAATTAAATAATTGAATATTCACAAATTTTAATTCAATAAAAATATGCTATGATTTTCCTAAAAAAAGTATTTTAAAAATTTCACAAAAGAAATCGTGAAAGTATTATATGATTAAAAGGAATGAGAGCCAAAATATGCGCCATCTCCAACCAATCTTAATAAAGTATTCTATTAAAATGTATATTTTCCTCTCAAATAACATACATTTTTAATATAAGAAAGTTTAATGTAAGTAAAGTTTTAAGCTGTAGCCGGTATTACGGTAATTATTTTACCTTACATATTACGATACCACGCTGCAATATTAAAAAGCTGTAGCCGGCAACACGATAATTTTTTTGCCTCACATGTAAATAATTACAGATATGCATTAGGGTGGGTCGAAAAAAAGAAATTTTTGATTTTCGTAACGCTTTAGTGCAGAAAATTTGCCTATTGTAATAAAAAGAAAAACGGCATAAAAAATTTTAAAATCGGTTAACATCTTCCATTCGCGCATCGTACTTAAAGTTGATGAAAAATTGCAAAAATCGCGACTTTTTTCTAATTTTTTTAAGTTAATTAAAACTTTAAAAATAAATACGCTTTAGATTTTTATGCTTGTTTCATTGTTCACACAGTCAAAATAAATTAAATTCCGACCAATAATCCATTATTTTTTGTTCGCGAAAGCCCTTAGAAAAAACATAAATTTACCAATTTTTCGCAATTTTCATCGTGCAACCCTTTGTTCGATTTGCTAAAATAAAACTACACAGAACTCACCATGTGGTGGTGGTTGCACGTTGAGTTCTACCCACATCCTACCCAATCAACTGTCCAATTGTTGGGTGTGGTATTTATATTACATTAAAATGACCACATGCATGTCAAGGTGTAATTCTAATTAAATGCTTATGTAAAAAAAAACAAAAAAAATTCGTATCTTTGAGTTGATGTTCATGATTCTTCAAAACAGTTACAATTTGGAAGAAAATCGGATGTATTTACTAAACAGTTACAAAAAAGTTAAATGTGAAGACCAAGGGGAAAGCTCGTGATCTTCAGCAAGCATTGAGTGGTTCCTCCAATAATTTTAAAGTTCCTAAAGTGGCAGTGTACTATGAAATTGATGAACTCAAACACGCTTCTTTTGAAGACTCGGAGCATGAGGAAGATAAATACAAATCGAGTACATCGACTAAAAGCCCAAATGGCAGATGAGAATTAAAATTAACGCAACAGCGCTAAACACCGATCGTTTCGGAGTTTCTGATCGGTCAAAAGTTGCCATGGCGTCAAGTTCACAGTTATCCGGCACAGTTCTGATGTGGTTGATAAATGCAAAATAAAAAGAGACCAGAGTCGTTTAAGGAGGGATTTGAAAAGCCGATTCACACCCCCTGAGGAAAGTTCGGGTCTTTTTTGACGGACAAAAATGAGATACTTTGTTCGGCCAAAAATTTAATACCAAGCAATTTCACTGGAATGTGAAATAAGAACACTATTCTCTTATCCAGGAATCTGGATCAACTTATATTGGACATGTATCTCCTTCCTCGAGTTCATCGAATGATATAAGTCAAAAAATTATTTCTTATTTGTCTGAACTATCAATATCACTAGAAAAACTAGAAGTAGTAGGGTGTGATGGTACTGTAATAAACACTGGATGGAATAATGGTGCTTTCCACCGACAAGAAAATAATAAAATGTGGAGCAAAAGCATCTGGAATTTTAATGAGATCTCTTATCATCAAATTTTCCAACATATTCACGGTCGAACTGAAGGGCCTAGATCTTTTAGTGCGTCAATCGATTATCAGCTCACTTGCTGTGAAAAAGCACCTGTGGTTGATTGTGAATACGCAGATTGTTCGATTCCTGACATAGGCAGGACTTTTTGAGCGAATAACAACAGTATTTTTGGACATTTTGAATGGAATCACCTTGGACATTGTCCAGAAGACTTGCCGAATTGGGACCCTGGTACTTTGTCCGATTCCAGATGATTAACGGCGGCCAACCGAGTCCTTAGATTGTATCAGATTCATGCGTAAATTTATAAAAAATAGTTGGCTTCATCATAGCATCATACATGCCTGTATAATTTGACATATAATAAGCAAATATTTTACTGACAGATCAAAACATGTATTTCAAGCAATCCAAACATCACGCTATTTATCCGACGAATTGCTACAAGTTGTTGATCCAGTAATAGAACGAAATGCGTTTTTTGTGGGCCCAGAGAATGTTCTGCTGGCAACGATTGTCGATTAAAGAAAACATATTCGGGATATTAGTTACAGAAGGATCGTAAAAGCAGACAAATATCCCCAAAGAAGACTGTTAGAAATGCAATGCCACCGAATGGAAACTTTCAAGCTTCCGATTAAATAGAAATTATTAACTCGAATGTGCGGTGTATCCTTCTCTAATGCCGCGGGACCTGAGTGAAGATGATGTTAAATAGTTCATCACTTCTGACACTACTCTCAACAGGGAAATACAAATGTTTTCCAGTCACACCGAGACTGTTAAGATGTGTGTCAAACTTGTAACATAGACCTCGAATAAATTATATTGACATGAAGATAGAGATGGCTATATCCGAACAACACCGAAGTCTAAATCGGTTATGCCTCACTTCTTCAAAAAATCAGACATTAAATGTGTAGTAGATATAAAAGAAAACGTAATAAACACAGTAAGCCAAAGAATGCTACTCTATAGAAAACCTTCGTAAATAATTGCAAATATAATGTAAATGCCACACCCAACAATTGGATGGTTTGTTGGGTAGGCGGAAGTGGAACTCTACATGCAACAACCTCCACCTGGTGAGTTTTGTTCTAGCGAAACGAGTCAAGAGTTGCACGGTGAAAATTGAGAAAAATTGCTAAATTTATGTTTTCTTCTAAGATGTTGCGCGAACGGAAAAATTAGATTATTGATTAGAATTTAATTTATTTACGTTATGTAGACTATGAAACAGGCATAAAAAGCTAAAGCGTGTTTATTTTTAAAATTTTAATTAACTTAAAAAAATTACAGAAAAGGCACGATTTTTGAAATTTTTCATCAACTTTAAGTTCGATGCGCGAATGGAAGATGTTAACCGATTTTTAAAATTTTTATGCCGCTATTCTTCTTATTATAATAGGCAACTTTTCCGCACTAAAGGGTCACAAAAATCAAAAATTTCTTTTTTTCGACCCACCCTAATATGCATATTATGTATGCCACGCTGCAATATTTAAAAGCTCCAACGGGTATTAGGATAATTTTTTTACCTCACATGCAAATAATTAGAGATTATTTAATTCCGCTTAATTAGTACAATTTTTTTTTCAAGATAAACGCAAACATTTTATCACAAACTCCAACAAAACTTTTTATTCTATTTATTCCTTATTCCAAAGATACAGCTTTATTGTCTGCTGCTATAGTAACATGAAAAATTAAATTTTATTAAAAATATGAGCAGTAATAGAAAAATATTTTACTAAATCGAATAGTTATTTCTAATTTTGGTTTTAAAATTCAATTCATGAACTCCCGTGCATAGAACGGGTTAAACAGCTAGTTAAATTTAAAAAACAGTTTTTGAGATATTTTGGCGGAGTACTGAAAATATATTTTATTTATTTAATTAATCATGATTCTATCTATAAGTACTGACTCCATGATTTATTAATTTTTCTTTTGAAAATATACGTGTTTCATTTTTTTTTTTTCAAAAATGCATCCGTAATGGAAAAACATGTAAAATAAATTAATTAAAATAATGAATTTTTTAAGGTTATTCTGTAAAAAATAATAACATTGTGCAAATCTACAGGTCATAATGTATTTTTAAGTTTAATTTCAAGGCAAAATACCGAATAGTTTTTTTGTAAAGTGTACGACAAAATGTAATTTGAGTAGACTAGTAGAGGATTTGCTTCGCTCATCCTATTGAAATGATAGTCTATACTTTCAATGTTGGTAACACTTGACAAGACAAATTATTTTTGTTCAGCCATTTAGTCAAAGTACACAATGCTTCACTGTATGCCACACTGGGGCATTTGTTCCTAATAAACATATTGAAGCATTATTATCAAAAGACTAACTTTGATTCATCTGAAGTATAATCATATCTTGAAAAATAGCCACTATTCACATCCATACAACAATGAGTTACAGTCTCCATAATTCAGATTATAGATGGCTATATGTATTCCGTCACAAACAAAATTAAGTGTATTTCGACTGGTTTTCATAATTGTCATGACATTTCACATAAAGCAAGCAAAGCTATTCATTCAATTCCGACTATTAGTTCACACTCTCCCTATATTTATATATCTTGTTCAAATTTTCAATCGTTAATAAAATACTTATTATTCATCCACTCAAGTTCTAATACATTTTTTTTAACTTGTAGTGGATGATACTTGATGTTAATACAGTTTTTCAAATATTAATTATTTAATTAAATTTAATTAATCAATTTTAGTTTTATGTGGGAGAAAAAATGGCGGCCATTGGTTATTGAACAGCATTTAATGCATCTCCATAAGTACAAGGGAGTTACCATAGGGGGGGAGCCTATTCTGTCGCCAAATACCGCCAAGTTTATCTCCAACTTGGCAATATATCACCAAATTTGGTGATCAAAATAAGTCGACAAAAGTGACGCCATCTTGGCGATATCTCTAATATTTCGCCAAATTCCCATAGACTTCCATAGTAAACCAATAGAGTTTACTTGCTTACAGAAAATCAACAAATTGAGATATTTTAAAGCAACAAAAACTATTATTACCTTAAGGGATTATAATAATTTTTTCTTTGTTGACCTAAGTAGGAATTGACTTTAATTTATTTTACATATATATTACTTGTTATAATGACAATGTCCCTAAAATATCTCCATTATTGTTACAGTTATGAAGTAAAATTCGGATTAGGCTTATAAGGTGTCACTCTTAATTATTTGATTGAATAAGTGAATATGCACGGAATTTCATCAAACTTTATATTATGTTGAACTTTGACGTAAGTTGGTGCTGATTAGGTTTTCGTGTAAATAATATAACAGGTGGCGCTCCTATGCTGCTTTCACTATTTTTGCGATAACAATATATCAAAAACGGAATTTAATCAAACTTCATATTCTGTTACACTGTCACATAAATATATCTTTATTAGACTTCGTTGTATACAACACGATAAGTGTCCCTTTTATTCTATTTGTATTGCAGTAGTTCTTGAGATACAGCTATAGTGGAAATTCTGAAATATGCAGCATAGCAGCGCCACCTGTTGAGCGATTAGCACCAAAACATAAACAGCACTAATTCATATCAAAGTATATCTGAATCTGAAGTTTGTTGAAAATTCAAGCATTAGTTCTTGAGATAGAGCTATTGCGGAAATCGTAAATAATGCAGTATAGCAGCGCCACCTGTTAAGTGATTTATGCCAAAATGTACAAAACTTCAATTCATGTCAACGAATAACTGAATCTGATGTTTGATGAAAATCCGTGCATTAGTTCTGGAGATTGAGCTATTTAGGAAATCATGAAAAATGCTGCATAGCAGCGCCACCTGTTGAGCGATTTACACCAAACACTAATCAGGACCAGTTTATATTAAGGTCTAATTGAATCTGATGTTTTGTGAAATTCCGTGTATTAGTTCTTGAGATAGAGCGCCCACGAAATTTTTGTCACATACAAACTCACAGAGTGACAGACAGAGTGACAGACTGACAGACAGACTCACAGACTGACATTTTCTAAAAACCATCAAATCGTGTTCAGGACATTCTAAAACGTATAAATCCGTCGAAAACCTGAAGTCGAAAATTTTCACGAATTCAATACTTTCTTCTTGTAAAGATAGAAGAAAGTAAATAAGAAAGAAAAGAAAGGAAATTATTTTTTATATGAGGATTAGTTTTAATTTTAGAACCGGTTCCAAAAGTGAAAGCGTCTGCATATAAAAAAAACTGTAACTATGTTCGAAAATATACGTCCACAACATTAAATATCAACCTCAGATTTCCTATGAAAAAAAAATACATATATATAGAAACTAATTTAAAAATATTAATATACAAACTATTTTTAAAATATTAATATACAAACGAAAAATCTATAAAGATTTCTCCCATAGTTTTAACATTAGCATTATTAAATATAGTGGTTGCTTCGATCTGAATATATGTTTTAAAAGTGACACTTTAGTTAATTCATATATGAGGGGTTCACAACCATAGTATATAAAGTCCATTGAAAAAAAAAAAAAAAAAAAAAAAAAGAAAGATATTCCATTTAGAATGTGCATAATATCTGTTTTCTCCACTTCCACAGTGAAACAAGTGTGTTTTCACATACTTTCTCATATATGGCATCCGCTTACAGACATGGTTTACTGTGGGACTGGATAAAACACATTTTATGCACTTTCTAAATAGACTTCATCAATTATTTTCAAAATGGACTTGGACTAGTATGGCTATGAGCCCTTCATATGTATCACTGTGCAGTGTAGAATTAGCATCAGTAAAAAGTAAACTTTTAATTTGGTTACATCTGTGAGAACAAAGATTCGGGAAAAATGCTTTTGACTTAAAAAATGTGACGTATGCAGCCACATGTAACTTAAAATAAATTGACATAATGTCAATATCAACGAAATGTAATTAATCTGATACATGTTGGATGCAAATTTTTATTTAGTTAGCTTCCTAACAAATTAACTTACTGTTTCCTTGTAAATTAATTATTCAGCACGTGTTGAATTACATGGTTTTAAAATTATTCAAATCTTTTTTTTCTTAAATGAAATGTTGAAGTAATAAATTTTCTAACAATATGAAAATAATTTATTCATAACAACTTGCAAATGATTTTAAAAATATTAAATTTTAATCTTGTAATGTATTGTTGATATGATGAATTCAATCTGAAATCAATTAATTTGGAAGCTGGGACTTATTTAAAGCGCAAAGAATTTTCCTTATTTATATAATTTATTATTCTTTAAAATAAATTTATTTGACATATATTAAATATTGTAGGTTAATCGATCAATGTAATTTAAATTTTGGCAAAATAATATCTCAGTACAATATTTAACAATACAGTCACCATCAGTGACATAGTATTATGGCGAGAGTCAAAATGTGACAAGATTCTTCGATTCGCTCTAGTTTTTATTCATTAATGGGTGTGTTGAAAAATCGGGCTTTATTATCTGTCCTTATCACATTTTACGATTATAAACATTTTATCAACATTTTACGATAAATATTTAACTGCGAAAGTTGTAGAAAGATTACTAATTCTTTTTTTATACTTTAATAACATTGAAATAAATTTATATAAAATTATAAAAATGTAACTAGCCTCTAAATATCACAAGCACAAAATTTCAATTGTTAAGAAAAATATTTCCTTGTAAGCTAAATTAGGATAAAAAATGGCGTTATATAAAATAATCTTCTCTGAAAAAAATTAACGGGACGAACAAATGTTCCTAACAAAATTAATAACACATATAAATTTATTGCATAGATATTTGACATTATATTATATTGTGACAATATTTGACACAATGTGAATGCACTGTATTACAGATAAATATTTTACCACTAAACTTGCTGAGTGAAGTAATGCAGTTTCCAGATAACTTTTTTTTTTTTTTATGCGGGAATATATGTCAAAAGGAAGTCTCGTGAACTAAGAATAACTATAAAAAATACTTTTTTCAAGCTGCTCCGATTTTAGATTATAAATATATTTCATGATGGAATAATGTTTATATTTCTTTCAAAAAGTTTTACTAGAAACGAAGTACATTTCGGACTATGGTTAATACGTACTTGTAACGAATTTCTATATATATATTCAATTTTTATACAAATTGTTTAGCTTAGTCTAAACAAGCAATAATTAAAGCGACTACTTAAATAATCTAAACAATACCTAAACTTGCAAAGTTTAATATAGCAACTATGAAAAAAATATACAATTACTTAAATATTTTTTTAGAAAGATTATTAATTAATTTTCATTTTTCACTGACATTACAAATATACTCATTTAAAACGCTAAAAATGTAGTAAACTTTTAATTAAAATGAGCATAAACTTTCAATTGTTAAGAAATATATTTCATGTATTTGAATCATAACAACTTGCAAATGATTATAAAAATATATAACTTTAGTCCTGTAGTATATTGTTGAAATGACGAATTCAATCTATTATCAATTAATTTGGAAAACAGGGACTTATTTAAATTGCAATGGAAATTTCATTATTCCTATAATTTATTATTCGTTAAAATAAATTTATTTAACATAAGTCAGCAATTATAGCTTAATCGAAAATCAATGTATATTTTTATTTTATTTTCGCAAAGTGATGTTTGAGTGCTGTATTTAACCACATAGTAGCCAACAGTGACATATTACGGAGAGTGAAAATGTGAAAAGATTTTCGGTACACCTAGTTTTTATTCATTACTAAGTAATTAAAAAATTGAGCCTTATCATCTACATTTATGATTTTTTTACAGTAAATATTTAACTGCGAAAGTTTTTGGAAGATTAATAATTTTATTATTATTATTTATTAACACTGAAATATATTTATATACGCATGCACAAAGTTTCTATTCTTAATATATATATATATACATTTCCTTGTACGCTAAATTTGGAAAAAAAGATTGAGTTACATAAAATAATCTTAGCTGAAAAAATTAACAGCACAAACTAATGTTCTTAACAAAATTAATTACACACGTAAATCTATTACCTAGTTCACATTTAACATAAAATAGATGTTAGTGTGTTATATTGCTGATAAAAGTTTTATCACTAAACTAGTTAATTGAAGTGATTCAATTTCCAGACATTTATTTTATGCGGAAATATATGTCAAAGAAGGTGTGACTAACTGGGAATAACTAGGAAAAGTCATTTTTTTTAAGCTGCGCAGACTATAAATATATTTTATGATGGAATAATGTTTGTATTTCTTTCGAAAAGTTTACTAGAAACAAAGAACATTTGGGACTGCGGTTAATACGTGCTTGATAACGTTTTTCTTATAGATATTCATTTTTTTTTAACAAATATTTTAGCTTTGTTTAAATAAACGATGATTTAAGCGACTACTTAAGTAAGTTAAACAATTTCTAAACTTCTAAAAAGTAATATAGTAACGAGGAAAAAGATACAATTACATAAATATTTATTAAAAGTTTTACAAACATTAGTAATTATTTTTCCTTCTTGATTCACATTAGAACTACTACGGAATAAACACGGCATTCCCTCGTTAAAGAATACAGGTGAATAAGAGTAATATAGGTCTAAATAATGAATTGTTTTAAATGCGTTTTTACTTAAATTTATACATCGGTTGTGAAAGAAATTTTTAAATATTAAGGCCATTTGAAAAAGAAGCGATTTCAAGAGAAATTTATTAAATTGTAAAAATTTTCCGTGAAAGTTTTATTCAGTGAATTTTTTTTAGTAATCTTCCTCTATTTAATATTGTAAGTAATTCTCAAATTAAACTGAAATTTTATCCTAATCTACAGAGCGTTTGAATTCTAATGCGATTATATTTGAATTTTTGTAAAACAGAAAGGCTGACTTAGATATCTGAGATTACTTTTAATAATAATTTTCTTTTTTGCATTTTCCTTATCAGTACACTCTAAATAAAAAGGAATGACTATTCACTCCACTGTATCCCACAGTCAAAATATGCCCAACATCTTTAGAGTGATTATTCATTCTGAGCAAAAGTGGAATTGTTGACTCTCTGAAACAGTGAATACTCACTCCAGGGAAGTGAAAATTCTCTCAAAACAGGGATGAATAATCACTCTTTCGGAGGAGTGACTATTCAATTTTGCTAAAGGAGTGTGTTTTTTCACTACTGGTACGAATGGATAATCACTCTTTCGTAGGACTGAATTCATTTTATATGTTGCTTTTATGGGCATTTTAAAAGAATCACATCTTTTAGAGCATGAAATGAAAATAGCATTTTTACAAGCGTGGTAAAGATTTGAATAAAATACTTTATTGACAATATTTATTTAATTCATAGTTTGTAACACTAATTGAAATTTTAAAGAAAAACTTATTTAAAGTTACATGTGAATTAAATTAGATTACTGTCATAAATGAACAAAAATATATTATTCCAATCTTATTCCCAGTGTTTGCTTTCTTTGCATGCCCTATAAATAAATATATGAATAAAATGCCCATAAAGCAAAAAATTAAACGAAATCTGAATCAGTTAACATCATTTATTTCTTTTCAGATACCCATTAAGTTGTATTTAATATTATAACAATTCCCGTGGTGTACGTTAATTGTGTTTCTTTTTTTCATGTGTAACTCAAATTTTAGATATTTGCATCTTAGTATTCATTGCTATTGAATTTAAATCTAATCTTGCAGAGTCCTATTTCTCTAAAGTATTTTTAAAGTTTCCACTTAAAAGACAATGCTCATCCACTGACATCATTTTTTAATAAGTTCAGTGTTTGATCTAAGTATTAAGAATGCGTAATATTTTTATTTTTTTATGTTTTGATTTAACACGTTTCATTAAATATGAACATGGAATATAGGTTTCTATATTCTGTGGAATATGTATCTTTTAAAAATATTCCTTAACTTAATCATAATTTCGAAATTTCTTCCTCTATTGCTAAAAAAAGGATATCAATACAATGATTATTTATGGAACGACATGGCAAGCTATATTTAACTCTTTTTATTCCCGTATGTATTGCATTTTATGAATATCAGCTAAAAATTTTCGTATGTTTTATAGGAAAACATTCGAAATGAGTGCAAATTCCTCCAAACTGCTAAAGATCTACACAACAAGACAAATCGATTGATCACCGTTCATAGAATATTAACAAGAACAATACGACACTTGTAAGCACTTGAAAGAAACTTCATTGGTTCAAATACAGCAGATAATATTATTGCGATTTTCTAGTATGAATTCGGTGTTTCTGAATTTTAAAAAGGGCCACGCTAGTAACCCTTACGGTTGTACACTGTAAAAAACTGGTGTTATGTTACTCCATAAAATTGGTGGCAGCATGCTGCCACCAATTTTGTGGATTAATTTAACTATTATAACTTGTGTAACTTAAACTGATATGTCTGGTATGTAGTAACGTTACACTAAATGTTTTGCAGTGTATACGCTATATACTCTGATTTTTTTAAGGATTATAATAAAATAAAGCTAAAGCGTACATTCTTTAACATACGCTCTCTGTTTATAGTATACCCCGTGTTTCTAAAATAAAGCTAAAGCGTGCATTCTTTACCATACACCCTCTGTTTATAGCGTATACCCTCTACCTATACAATATTATAATTAATTGTTATATGAACATTATATTGTTATACAGCGCTAATATTACTCTCAGTGTTTCAGTCTCTGTGTGATAGATACACAAGTTTTGTGGCTGCTGTATCTCATGAACGGATGTACATAATTTCATCAAACCACGACAGCATCGATAATATTGTAAACATCGTAATGTGTGTGGGTGTAAGTGAAGGTGTGGGGAGGGGGTGTTTGGAATTGATAGGGTATATGCGAAAGAAGATACGTATTTTTAAGAGACAAAATTAACCTGAGACAATTTACAAAAGTTATTATAGATTTTCTTTTGAGCACTTTTGTTATCGGGCAAAAACTCTTATGACACGAAATGTCTTTGGTTAGGGCTTCGAAAAAAGACTTCTGAAACAATCTTTATTGTAAACGCTGGGCCTTATTACTGTCTAGGGAATCGTCAAACATTTTGTTTCCCACTTAGACCAATCAGCGATCGTTGAACCACGCGGCTAGGCCATTCGTTGTTCACCTACCGGCAATTAAATGGCGGTGTGAGTCAACCCGGATTATGGGAGTCTTTGATGCAAAACCAACCATCTATATTATAAAGGGCAAGCGTTCCCTTGCATAATGTTGACATCATTTTGACGTTGGCATCAGCAAACGATTAAACTTGAATTTTATTGCAATTTTTTAAAATTCTAAATACCGGAAAATTTCAATTTTTACATCTTGGAATAGGAAAGACCATGTTCTTTAGAATGCAATTTGTTTAATACGTTCACACCAGCTCGGTGGGTCACACTCGACTGCCCTAGAGTTGTCAAGTCTCCGGATTTTTGCACACCACTGTTATTTTAGAAAAAATGTCGTTCCTTTAAATCGCCCAATTGCTCTAATTAAATAAAACAACATTTTCTGTATTAAAATACTAGTATCCAAAAGACCGGAGACAGCTCTGAGACAGTCGAGTGTGACCCACCGCGCCGGCGTGAACGTGTTAAAAACCATATCGCAATTTATTTGAAAACTACATTGGAATTTATTCAATTTTTATGGTTTTTAAAATGTATGAATTTGCATGATTTGCATGTCTTTATATTGCATGAATATTTTTTCAAATCTATGTCTATCGCGTGCAAACGATTACGAAAGTTAAATCCTCAGGCACTTAAATTAATATAAATAGTAGCTCACCATTTGATTCCAGCTTATATTCTATAACGAAATTAAAACATTCACCAATCAATAGATAAAACAATAAACTATAAATAAAACACAAATTTCAGACATGTAATTGAATCTTGTGCTTAATAAACCGAAACGAATCTAATCAAAAAGCCTGATTGTAAATAATGATCTTTGGAGATTTCTTCAACTGTTAACTTCTGACTCAAGTCCAATATGAAAATATCGCTGTTAATACGTTTCAAAACTTTATATGAACGCATTATTGCTATTTTTCATATAAGTATGATTTTCAGTATTGCTAATGGGCATTCTAAAAATATATATTAAATGTAAAAGTTCTACTAGGGATATCAATTAAACTAGTATGTTGTGGCCATCACAAAACTTTCTTCTATATAAATCACGTCAATTAAATCATTTAAGTAGTCATTAAGTAGTCATATTAAAATCATTAAGTAGTCATATTAAATCATTTAACAACGATTTAGCACCAATTCATATGAAAGTATATCTGAATTTAAAGTTGGATGAAAATTCGTGCATTAGTTCTTGAGATAAAGCTATAGCGGAAATTCTGAAAAATGTAGCTTAGCAGCGCCACCTGTTGAGCGATTTACGCCAAAAATGAGCAGCACTAAATGATATCAAGGTATACCTGAATCTGAAGTTTGTTGAAAATCAAAGCATTAGTTCTTGAGATAAAGCTATTGCGGAAATCGCAAAAAATACAGCATAGTAGAGCCACCTATTGAGCGATTTACACCAAAAATTAAACAGCAATACGTCAATTCGTGTCAAGGACTAACTAAATCTGAAGTTTGATGAAAATCCGTGCAATAGTTCTTGAGATACAGATCTTGCGGGAATCGTGAAAAATGCAGCACAGCAGCGCCACCTGTTGGGCTATTTACACCAAAAATTAAACAGCACTAATTTATATCAGGGACTAACTGAATCTAAAGTTTGATGAAAATGCGTGCATTTTCTCTTGAGTTAGAGCTATTGCGATAATCATGAATAATGCAGCATAGCAGCGCCACCTGTTGGGCGATTTTCACAGAAAAGTAATCAGCACCAAACTATATCCTGGACAAACTGAATCTGAAGTTTTATGAAAATCCGTGCAGTAGTTCTTGAGATATAGCTATTGCAGAAATCGTGAATAATGCCGCATAGCAGCGCCACCTGTTGGGCGATTTTCACCAGAAACTAAAGAGTTCCAGTTTATATCAAGGTCTAACTAAATATAAAGTTTTGTGAAATTCCGTGCATTAGTTCTTGAGATAGAGCGCCCACAAAATTTTTGTCACATACAGACTCACAGAGTGACAGAGTGACAGACAGACTCACAGACAGACATTTTCTAAAAACCATCAAATCGTGTTCTGGGCATTCTAAAACGTATAAATCCGTCGAAAACCGGAAGTCGAAATTTTTCACGAATCCAGTACTTTCTTCTTGTAAAGATAGAAGAAAGTAAAAATAAATAAATAAATAAATAACAGAGCATTTTTATCGCAGTCTTTGAGATTATTAACTGATACGTTTTTTTAAATTAATTTTTGATTAACTTTAATTATTTTTATCGAACAATGTGTTTTAACGATATATAAGTATATTATTCTAAAATACCTCATTCATTGCTTTGGCTCTAGTATGTGAAGAGAAAAAAGATGCTAGCATCAGAAATAATATACAGAGTGTTTCTAAACTCATGGTACAAACTTTAAGAAAAGGCAGAGAATACAGTAACAATCATTTATTGTATAGGAATGTATGGGACCAAGTGACGCATTAAGGTAAAAACACAAGGGGGCCAATGAGGCCCCTTTTTTAATTTTCAAATTTTCTCATTCATACCAGAAAATTTTTATGCTATCCTTTTCTTGACATTTCATAATTACTTAATAGTAAAATTCTTCTTTGAAAATTTTTGGTATGAAATCGAAATTTTTTTAATTGAAAATCGATAACAGAAATATACATTTTTTGAAATAGAAATGGAGTTTTTGGTTTATTCCACTGGCGGTAGAGGGCAGTAAGTGACTGGACGCCGTTCAATACCATGCATTCAAGTAGAAGAAATCGCCATTTTTAATTGTGCTATCGTTCGTCATGAAAGATTAACATATGCCGAAAAAACCGACATGCATTTCATGTATAGTCGTGCAAATGGCAACGCCAGAGCTGTCCTACGAATGTATCAGGAGCAGTTTCCTCGCAGAAGAATGTCTGATCATAGAATGTTTCAGCGCTTACACCGTCAGCTTTCTGAAACCGGTTCTTTACACGTCACCAGACAGGAAACTGGGCGAGAAAGAGCTGCACGCAGTGCAAGCCTGGAAGAAATTATTTTGAATTTTGTGAGTGAAAGGCTCGAATCAAGTACAAGAGCTGTTGTACAGAATTTAGGTGCGAATCATCCGACAGTTTGGAGAGTGTTAAATAAAAATCGATTTCATCCCTTCCGTTTTCAACGTGTACAAACTTTGAATCCGGAAGACAATCTTCTGCGGTTAAACTTTTGCCAGTGGGTTTTGCAGCAACATGTATTGCAGCCAGACTTTACTGCTCATATTCTATTTACAGATGAGGCAGTATTTACACGCGAGGGTGTATTTAATGCGCACAATTTCCATCTTTGGGCAACCAATAATCCACATGCAACGCGGCCACATGCTTACCAACAACGATTTTCTGTGAATTTGTGGGCAGGTATTGTTAATAATTATTTGATTGGCCCATACCTACTACTAAAGAGGCTGGATGGTCGCTGTTACCTTATTTTTTTGCAACAGGGTTTAAAAGAACTGCTGCAAGATGTTCCGATCGCCATTCGTAACCGGATGTGGTTTCGCCCGCGCACTTCACCACTGATGCACGCAGTTACCTGAATGCCACATTTGGGACGCGATGGATTGGGCGTTGTGGACCAGTGCCTTGGCCACCTCGATCTCCCGATTTATCGAGCCTTGATTTCTTTTTATGGGGACATCTGAAGAGTCTTGTTTATGAGACTCTAGTTGACTCAGACGAAAATCTAGTATCTCACATATCCAAAGCTGCTGCACGTGTGTCGGAAATGTCTGACATCTTTATAAGTGTACGTCAATCGTTCCACCGACGCTGCGAAGCATGTATCACTGTTGATGGGCGCAATTTAGAACACTTAATGTAATATTATTGTATGCATTATTATTTATTTGTAAACTACATTGTAAATAAACATTTTATCTTTTTTTTCATGAATTTCGTTTGATAAGTTTGCCAGTTTTGCGCTTTTTTTTAATTCAAAAATTTCGATTTCATACCAAAAATTTTCAAAGAACAATTTAATTGTTAAGTAATTATGAAATGTCAAGAAAAGGATAGCATAAAAATTTTCTGGTATGAATGAGAAATTTTGAAATTTAAAAAAGGGGTCTAATTGCCCCCCCCCCCCCTGGTGTTTTTACCTTAATGCGTCACCTGGTCCCATACATTCCTATACAATAAATGATTGTTACTGTGTGCTCTACCTACCGTTAAAGTTTGTACTATGAGTTTAGAAACACCCTGTATACAATTATTTTCACCTATTTCTGTAACCTGTGATGCCTGAGTTTATCCTCTTGTGCAAATAAAAACAAATATTATAACATTTTGTTAGCATTATTTTGACCGATAAAATATAGCTTTTGAGCTCTTGTGTTGAGCCATTTTCCTACTTATTTAATTCTTCAAGAAAATCGAATATTTCTTTAAAAAGAATATTTCAAACTCACTTTATTTCGAGTAGCTTTGAAATGTATCTTTTAGAGTACAATATTGTGGTATCTTTACTACCGCTATTTGTCTAGATTTGTAAAGGAAATATATTTAACCATGTCTGAAAGCTTAAAAGCTAGTTAACTTAGTAAACGATTTTCTAACTTTTAAACTGGCATAATAGTAAATTTAGTTTCACATTAAAAGTTATTTAAAACTTTTTTTTATATTAAAAAAATATATATCGTGTTTCGTTATTTAAATTTATTGTTATTATTGGCTTCTATTGAAATAGTTGCGTCGTATTTCGGTAGTACGTTTACAATATTTTGAAAACAACACTAAAACTAGATGTAGTATTGTGACTTTTGCGGATTGGTCATGCATTTAAATTTGTATTTAAATATTAATTATTTAAGAACAAAGGTTCTTCAATTAACAAAATTATTATTTTTTTTTTCGGAATTAAAATATTTTAATAAAATAATCTTCAAATTTTTGTACACTAATGAAGTAATCAATCAATAAATAAATTTTTTTCAATTTATTACGAATAATAGCGATTAAATGCATAAATGAAAACATGTCCATTTTTATCGGTAAAATTAAAATTAAAATTATACTTTATATGGTATCTTAGTACCGTATTTCTGCTTTCGCCATAAGGCTTGGAAAACGGTCCGAACTTTTCTAACAAAAATTACTTCAAAAATTTTTGAAAATTCAATATTTAAGTAAAAAAATCTTTAATTAACAAAATTATTTTATTGTGCTTATAAAATACCCAGCAAACACATACCTTTCGGCACACGATCGAACCGCAGCCGGCAGTGTCGGTTAAATGTCGGCATCGACACAGTGGTTTCGGGGAAGTTTCGACAGCATATCGGCAACTGAAACTTAAGAATCTGCTTTTTTGACTTCCGGTTACAGTAATTGGTCCCCTTATGGTTACATATCGGCAAGCGACTTATACCGGCAAGTGACGCAGGACCGTTATGTCATTTCTGATAGTAGTACGATTAGATGAATACCAACATCGGTCCGAATTCGAAATTTTTAGTCTCAGCCAACATTTTTTCGTTTACTTGATTTTGTGTGAGTTTGAATTTTGATAAAGAGTTATATATTTCATATAAAATTCTAACAGTGATAAACATAAAAATTGTCAAAAAAAGCCTATATTTATTTATTTTTAAAAAAAATGTTTTGAATTCATTTTTAAAAGGATTTACAATTTTTTGAATCATCAAAAGATTTTTTTAAAAATCGCTTCTTAAAATTATTCATTATAAATTTAATCGTAGAAAGAAAAAAATACTTTATAAGTTAATTCAAATTATTTTCCAATTATATATTCATATAAAAAAATAATAGCTAAGTTTCTTATTTTATTTAAAAATCAAATTATTAAAAAGCTTTTAAAATTATTTTACAAGCTATAAAAATATCAAAAAACTTACACATCTTTTTAGCATTAAAATTTAAAAGAAAGATTCAGATATTTCCCCCTTCTAAAAAAATATTTACCAAGTGAAAAAAATAATAATATTTCTATTTTATTTTAAGATAAAAAAATGCTCATAAGTAAAATAATTTATATTGGTACATTGTCATTAAAAATATATTCTACTTTAAATCATCAAATGACAGATAATGAATTCTTATTCTAATTAAAATTTTAATTAAAGTTATTAATTTCAACTTATTATTTATTAAATTAAGTATTTCCATGTTAAAAAAAATATGTTTTATAAATTAACCCAGCGCATGTAATTATATTATAATTACTAATAAGAAAATTTTATTAACTGAACAAAATCTCTAAAAATAATTTCATTAAATATTTTATAATTTTTAAATTTATCTATAAAAAAAACAATTCGTTTCCTTTAACTAATTCCCTAAAATATTTATTTCATTCATTTAAATACTAAATTAACTTTTAAATAAATGCGGATAAAACAATTATAAAAAAAACAACAACTTTAAAACACTTCAAAATTCCAATTTTCCCATTTGCTATTTATCCACAACAACAAGCAATCAAAGAAATGTCTTCCCCGTATTACCCCATAAGAATCCTCACCGCAGCAAGGCTCAGTGGCCGAGTTGTTAAGGTGTTTACCTTCTGTACCTGGGGTCGTTGGATCGAAACCAACCTGTTCCAACGCCGAAATACGCTCCCTTGAAATATTGAGAAAGATACATGCCAAAATGGCTAATAGATGGCTGCATCAAAAAGATTTTTTTTTCAATTTATGCTGCTGTCGGGCTGCAGCCGGCATTCGTATGGCTAGCTTGCGGCATAGAATCCTGCCGGCAGTCTCGCCGATCTTGCCGGCACCGGTCCGACTAAGTACCAGCCCAACGGACCGACTATCGCCCGGGGGACCACAAAAGTGTTGGAACCGATATCGGCAACCTGATATCGTGCCGTAACGCCAGAATCGGCAAGCGGCAGTCGGCCGATTGCTTCCCGATAATTCTGTGTTTATTGGGTAATAAATAAATAAATAATGTTTTTACTGACTAAAAGATAGTTCAATTTATTAGAAATTCTTATAATTAAATTCATGAATAAACAATTTTTTTAATAAAAAACATTTTATTATAGAAATTATCTACGACATTTCAATGAAGTTGTACGTGAAAATTCTAATGTTGAAAACCATGTCTACTTTTAATAGTAAATTTAAAGTTAATATTATATTAAATATCATATTGAAGTATTAGCAGGCTTCGCCCGCTAAGCTGGTCGGTTTCCCCAAACGAACCTTTAACAAAACGAAATATATCGGTTAATTTGACTTTGTGATTTAAAGCAATGTCGACCTTTACATTCCTTCCGCATTACTGCAAACGATACGTAGGCCATTGTACTATTATATTTTCTAATGTATCATACATTATTTGAGTTGTTATGGGCCAACTCATTTAGTTGTTCATTTACAGTAGGGTTTGGTAAAGAACAAAAAACGGTATGCAATGTACTAAAATCATTTCTGAAAAAAATATCAAACAAACAATGCAAGTCTCATGAAAATCCTTCCAATAGAACATTTTAAAAGGATAATCTTTCATTATTCGGGTTCTTATTATTATAGAACTTTCCCCCATAATTATATAACTAAGCAACTTAGAACGATACGTTACATATTAAACTTTCTCTGAAAAATTAGCTAACTAACAGTGCAAGTTCCATTGAAATCCACTAAGCAGAATCTTTCTAAAAATTTGAATCCTTCATAATTGGGTTCATTTGATTATAGAACTTTCCCACATCCTTTCGTTATTCCATTTCCTTTTTCGTAAAATGACAAAAAATCAGAAAAATAACCATAACTTTCAATTTTGGTTTAAATTTTTGGCCTTAGAAATTACAAATTATTTTTTTACATATTTTTTTTTAGAATCTGCATCTTTTGATGTACTTACAGTGATATTTTTAAGCACATTTGGATTTTAGATCCAGAGAAACATTTTTTTAAAGATAAAACAACAGTCTACAAATGCAGACTCAGAAATGTGCTATTAAAGAAAAATCCAAAAATTGGACACCCCAAATCTCACAAACTATGAGGTGTAGTAAGGAATTTTGTTGTATTTGTTCCTATCAGGGTAGGGATAGTATGTTCACAAAGTTTCATCCAATTCCCTGTCGGTCGGGTTACAAGGTTGGTTGAATTGACATGGAATGACTCTCCTTCCAATTTCATACCCATGCATGGCTGTCTTGCATTGTTTTCCCCGTTTGTTTGCTTCCCTAATTTTTATGAACAATATATATGAATTATTGTATGGTAATTTGTAATTCTGCCATTTCATTTTGTAGTTTTCATTATTTGAATTTGTACCATTATTTAACTAAAATTCCAATTTTAATTTTTCGTCAGAGGTTATTGTTAAATCTACGTTCCAGCAATATCGCTCAGAGTAATAATCCCTTTAAGTGAAGTCCTAGTAATATACAATTAATAATAAATCAAAAGGCAATAATCACATTTTACAGTAAAAAAAAATTTATAAAAGTACATACCAGAAAAAAGTAGTAGAAATATTTATTTTATATTTAAATCTATAAATGTTTACAACTCTTTTCCTAGAACCAAATATATTCAAGTTCCCTAACTTGACCTTAGAGGCGGTTAGAGAAAATAAAAATTAAACTAGAGACTTTCGCAATGTCTACATCGTTTTTCACTTTAACAGTAATTATACACGGTGGAAAGCATGCATATACATATGGAGGGTGTTATCTCTGAAAAGATGGTGTATAGTTGCAACGTTGGTAATAATTGTCAAGAAAAATAATTTTCGTTGAGTCATTTCTTTATTCAGTCAAAGCACACGATATTTCACTCTAAGCCAAACTTGGGCTTTTGTACACAACTTTAAAAATAACAAACGTAATGAAACGATATTTTCAACAGACTCAGTTTGATTCCTCTGAAGTATAATCATATCAGGAAAATGGCCAAAATTCACATCTATACAACAATGAACCAGACTCGCCATAATTCAGATTGTAGCTTACTCTATATATTCCATAACTGAGAAAATTAAGTGTCAGTTTTCATAATGTTATCATGTTTCATGTAAAACAGGCAAATTTCTTTTGATGACCATGCCCCTAAAATATGTGCATTATTCTTAGGGCTATAAACAAAAACTCGGATTTAGGCTTGTAAGGTGTCACTCTGAATTATTTGGTTGAATAAGTGAATCACAAATCTCGTTTTATATGATTATATTAAATTCAAATTGTAGGTTGACGACCCCTGTCATATAACGTAGATTTGAAAGTTTATACAGAAAAAAATCGAAGGAAAATATCGATATTAATTATTCTACTTTTATTTTTAATTTCTCCTTTTTAAAGAAAAATGTTTTATAATCGAAATTTTTTTTCGACGTATTAACACGCTTTAGGGGTCAGATATCCCGAAAAATAAGTTTATACGAAATGTCTGTCTGTCCGTATATGTGCATGTCCTCCTTTTATCATCGAAAAGTGTATGAAGATATGTATATAGAATTGAACTAAATTTTATATATATGTTTTCGGGTGGGGCCAGCAAGTCGCAGTTGAATTTGGGGATTTACCGCAGGAAACTTCATAGCAATTTTTGTAACATTTTTTATTGATGTAATTTAAATTTTCGAAAAGTCTACGAAGTTATGCATCGAATTTGACCAAACTTTACAAATATGTTTTTGACAATGTACTTCAGGTCCCACTTGAAAATGGGCATTATTCCCTTGAAAGCGGTGCTGCGATAGCGATTTTTATAGATTTTTCGTAGTTCTGTTGTACATTGGCTGTTCATGCAGCGACATGCAATTCGCATGTCAAGCAGCTTACTTACAACAGAATAACGGAAAATATTAATTTTATATAGTATTTATTTACTTGTATTGATTATAATTGACACTAACCCGTTTTTACACCGATTAGTAAAATGAAGAAGAAATTTAAGGTGATAATCGAAATTGGTGCATTATTCAAGTAACAACACTGAAGTATTAACACATGTAACAACTTTTTGAAATATAACATGCATGTGAAGGAAGAAAGTTTCGGGATTGGCATATTCGACTAGTTCTGTTCATCTTATAAAAAAAAAATTATGTCGACAATAGAGAATGTGATTTTTGTTAATATGTGCGAACCCCTCTGAACAAAATTATATTCCAGAAAAAAAAAGAACTGCTACATTTATTCCCGGACTTATTGAAACTCTTTTCTTCCTTTTCAATGTTATGTGTGAGCATAATAGCTTATGCATCAGTTTCTCCACCTAATTGTGGTTTTTAATGTAGAAGTATATGCTTCGCCACCCTTTTTTTTCCCTCTTTTTCGACACGTACTTTTTCACTTCTGCTCTATGCGTCTGTAATTAACGACGTATAAAATGTCTGTCTTCTGTTCTATTATGTGATAAAGTTTATTAAAACAATTAATCAAGATGAAAGTTTAATCACATTATTAAATGAAACTAGCCATGCTTTACCTCACACCTGAATTACATCTTCAATCACATTTTTCAATTTCTTTTTCAATAAAGATTTTAGCACTGCAACTGTCGGTAAAGTCACAAAGGCGTACCATGGATGTATCCTGAAGTGTATGGCGGTTCCTGTCTCAACACCGGGACATCAGGTAAGAGAAATAATTTTCCTTACCTTTATTTTTACTGTGAAATATGATTTGACATAAAATTAGAGGTCCCTCCTAAATATTTGTCGATTATATATATATATTTTAATAACAGATTATGTAAAAATAGCAAATAAAGCCTTTGTGCAACAATATTAAAAAGCAGAAAAAACAACGTTTAAAATGCACAAATAACATATGAAACAGATTATGAGCTAGATTGCGCTCTTTATAAGAAATGTATTAACTATTATAATGACATCGTATAAATATTTGCAACATTTTTATATGTAAGCGAATAAAACTAAAAATAATAAACATACTATTGTTATTATTTAACTGTATAAGAAGATATTTGATATTATTATTATTTGAAAAGAATACGAACTGTTTCATTGCAAATATATATATCGCTACACTCTAAGTGTAAGCAAAAGTTATCAAAGTTATAACTGATTTATATTATTATTATTATTTGATTGTATAAGAAAATATTTATTCTATATAATTAAAACTAAAATGAGTATCCTAAGGGATTCAATAATAGAAAAACTGAACTCAAGCAATTATAATGTATGGAAATTCAGGTTAGAAATGTATTTACAGAAGGAGGACATCTATAGTGTTATCAGTCAGGACCCGCCCGATCTAATGACAGATGATTTTAGAAATAAAAATAGGAAAGCGCGTGCCATTATAAATTTATTGATCGATGACGATCAAATAACAAATGTGAAGAATTTAGAAAGTGCGCGAGAATGTTGGCTTGCTTTAAAAGAAGTTCACGAACGTTCGAATTTAAGTAGTAAACTATTTCTTTTAAGGAAACTTTACTCCACCAAATTAAAAGAAGGTGGCAATATGGTGGATCACCTTACAAAAATTTATGAAACTCGCGATAAGCTAGCCGCTATCGGCGAGACTGTAACTGATCAACACCTTGCTGCTTTAATGCTCTGCTCTCTACCTTCCAGTTATGACGGTCTCATTACCGCTTTGGAGGCAAGGGACGAGCGTGACCTTAGTGCTAGTTTTATTCGCACTAAATTAATAGACGAGCACACGAAAAGAGTTGAAAATAACCGCGAAAGTGAGAACAGTCACTCCGCGTTAAAGGTTGGGAAATTCCATAAAAACAAACAAAATAAATTCTGCCGGTACTGTAAAAAGAATTCTCACAATATCGACGATTGTTGGAGCTTGAAAAATAAAAATAATCCTAAGCAGTACCAATACCCCAATAGTTTTCCTAACCAGTCACAAAAATCGGCTATATGCTCTCAAGGCAGCGCATACCCGAATACTAACAAAAATAGGAATTTTGAAAAGGAAACACCTAATGATAGAAATGTTACATTTTTTGTTGGGGATAATGTAAAAGATCTCTGGGTAATTGATTCAGGGTCTTCAACTCATATTTGTAATAACAAAAACAAGTTTAATGATTTTCATAACAGTGCTTCTAGCGTAACAATCGCAAACGGTCAAGAGCTTTGCTCTGAGGGTTACGGGACTATAAAATTAAATACATTAATGTCGGATAATGCACACAGAACGATAACACTAAAGCATGTATTGTATGTACCCGAAATTGAAACAAATTTAATTTCTATAAAAAGAGCTACTGAAAATAGTTGTAAAGCCATATTTGACAAACAATCTTGCAAGATAACTCACGAAGGTGTTACGTACCTCGAGGGCTATGTAAACAATAATTTATATGAATGTAGAATAGAACAAAATATGTCTCACAATGTAAATATTATAAATGAATGCGAAAATAAAAATTGTCTACACAAGTGGCATAGGAGATTAGGCCACAGAAACGTTAATCATATTAAGGAATTGGTAAATAATGATATGGCGTTAGGAATTAAAATTGACAAATGTAAACACGGTGATACATGCGAAACATGCATAATTTCTAAACTCACTAGTGATCCATACCCCAAAGCCGCTAGTTTTCGAGCTAAGCCCACAGAATTAGTGCACTCCGATTTATGTGGACCTATGCAAACGGTGACGGTTGGCGGAAAATACTATTTTTTGACTTTTGTAGATGATTTTAGCCGGTTTACCATAACGTACTTACTGAGAACCAAAGATGAAGTTTTCCCTAAATTTAAAGAATATGTTGCAATGACCGCGAATAAATTTGGCAGAAAGGTGCGTGCTATCCGTACCGACAACGGAGGGGAATACACAGGGAAGGAAATTGAAAATTATCTAAAAAATGAAGGAATTAACCATCAACTTACTGTTCCGTATTCCGCGCCTCAAAATGGGGTTGCGGAGCGTAAGAACCGTACCTTGATGGAGATGGCTCGCTGCCTACTTAAAGACAGTAATTTACCTAACTCATTCTGGGGCGAAGCCGTCTGCACCGCAACTTACATACAAAATCGCCTCCCAACTTCATCCAACGACTGCACTCCCTACGAAAAATGGACTGGTCGCAAACCAGATCTTTCAAATATTAAAACCTTCGGTTGTCGCGCCTTTGCTTATGTGGAAAAGACTCATAGAAGAAAATTGGATAATGCAGCTATAGAGGGGATATTCGTAGGTTACGACAATAGGAGTAAGGGCTACAGAATTTGTACGGACGGTAAGAAAATCGTAATAAGTAGAACCGCAAAATTTCTGGAGACTAAAAGTAAAAACATAACTGAGGATAGCATATCAAATAAAAACAATGAAATACCAAATTTTGAAAATCCGGTTCCGAAATTACAATTAATCGAGGATAATATTGACAGCGCCGAAGATACAACGCAAAATCAAAATGCAAATTCGGATACAACGCAAAACGTCCCGCGTAGATCAAACAGACCGAACAGGGAAGTTCCTCCCGATAGATTTGCTTTCTTAACAAATGACGTTAAAGTAGAAGATCCGAAAAGTTGGGACGATATAAAAAATATGCAAAACCCGATTGAAAAGGAAAAGTGGATAGAAGCGACTTTAGAAGAAATGAATTCTCTTCGCGAAAATAATACATGGGAATTAGTCGAAGTCCCACCAGGAACGAAAGTGATCGGTTGCAAGTGGGCGTTCAAATCCAAATACAATAGCCAGGGTTTGCTGGAAAAGTTTAGGGCTAGGCTGGTCGCAAAGGGTTTTTCCCAAAAGTATGGCGTAGATTATGATGAGACCTTTGCGCCAGTCGCGTCTCATACGACAATTAGAAGTTTTTTAGCAATGGCATTGTATAAGGATCTGAACTTAAGACATGTAGATATTAAGACCGCTTTCCTTCACGGGGAATTGCAAGAAAATGTGTATATGCATCAGCCTGAAGGCTATGCAGTTCCGGGAGAGAAGCATAAGGTATGGAGACTCAAAAAGGCCATTTATGGTTTGAAGCAGGCCGCCAGAGCGTGGAACCTGACATTACATAAATCATTATCTAAATTAGGTTTTCACCAAAGTAGGATCGATAAATGTTTATATAAGAAAACAACCAATGAAACAACGACTTACGTAATCGTTTATGTAGACGATTTCCTCATAGCTGGGAAAGATGAGAATATTAATAAACTTATAAACGAATTAAACGAGGAATACCCTGTAACTGACTTAGGTGAAGCGAAATATTATCTTGGGATAAATATTAATCGGCCTGACAAAAATACCATGACGCTTGATCAAATTAATAAAATTAAGGATTTAATAATTAAATTCGGCTTAGAAAACTCGAAACCAACTAATATACCAATGGAACCAGGATACGTTAAGTTAGTGGATGATGAAAATCTCCTCCCGAATAATACGAATTACAGACAAGCCGTAGGAGCTCTACTATACATCGCGACTGTATCAAGGCCAGATATTAGTGCCGCGGTAAATATTTTAAGTCGCAGAAACGAGCATCCAAGGGCTAAGGATTGGGAAGCTGTTAAGCGAACAATCAGATATCTTAAAACTACAATTGACTTAAAATTAACATACACTAATTTAGAAAAACCTGTATTGAGGGCATATTCTGATTCAGACTGGGCAAATGATCCTACTGACAGAAAGTCAGTGTCAGGAAATCTACTTATGATTGGAAATAACCCACTTCTGTGGACATAAAAAAAGCAGGCTTGTATTGCCATGTCTTCAGCTGAGTCAGAGTACGTGGCTGCCGCTTGCGCACCACAAGAAACTATATGGATTTTACATCTACTGAAGGAACTGGACCTCGAGCAAGAACTACCAGTAACTCTGTTTGAGGACAACCAGTCTTCCATCAAACTTGCCGAAAGCGATAAGCATCATCAAAGAACCAAGCACATATCCCTTCGGTATCATCTGAGAAACCTTGTCGAGGAAGGGACAATAACTATGACGTACCTTGAAACTGCAGCAATGACTGCAGACCTTCTAACCAAACCCCTTCCCAAGCCTCGATTTGAGCTTCACAGAAAATTTTTTTGAACATTTAAAACTTTTTGTTCCAGGGTTTCAGCGGGGGTGTTAATATGTGCGAACCCCTCTGAACAAAATTATATTCCAGAAAAAAAAAGAACTGCTACATTTATTCCCGGACTTATTGAAACTCTTTTCTTCCTTTTCAATGTCATGTGCGAGCATAATAGCTTATGCATCAGTTTCTCCACCTAATTGTGGTTTTTAATGTAGAAGTATATGCTTCGCCACCCTTTTTTTCCCTCTTTTTCGACACGTACTTTTTCACTTCTGCTCTATGCGTCTGTAATTAACGACGTATAAAATGTCTGTCTTCTGTTCTATTATGTGATAAAGTTTATTAAAACAATTAATCAAGATGAAAGTTTAATCACATTATTAAATGAAACTAGCCATGCTTTACCTCACACCTGAATTACATCTTCAATCACATTTTTCAATTTCTTTTTCAATAAAGATTTTAGCACTGCAACTGTCGGTAAAGTCACAAAGGCGTACCATGGATGTATCCTGAAGTGTATGGCGGTTCCTGTCTCAACACCGGGACATCAGGTAAGAGAAATAATTTTCCTTACCTTTATTTTTACTGTGAAATATGATTTGACATAAAATTAGAGGTCCCTCCTAAATATTTGTCGATTATATATATATATTCTAATAACAATTTTAAGCTTGCCATCAATCTTTACTTAACGTAACGAAAAGCATTATTATCATGAGCGAAGCGAATTCTGTACTAGGCTACACAAATTACATTTTGTCGTACACTTTCCAAAAATCTATAGAGTATTTTGACTTGAAATTAAACATAAAAATAAATTATGATCTGTAGAATTGCACAATATTATTATTTTTACAGAATAACCTTTAAAAAATTATTATTTTAATTAATTTATTTTACATGTTTTCCATTACGGACGCATTTTTGCAAATAAAAAATGAAACACGTATATTTTCAGAAGAAAAAATAAATCATGGAGTTACGATTTCTTTTATGAAACTTTCAAAATACCTGTTTTTTATAAAAATTTTAGCATATTTTTAATGAATTAAAATTTGTGAAAATTCAATTATTTACATTCAATTATAAAAGTATTTTTCAGTGTTATTAAGAAATCAAATACCCAATTTATTCTTATTATGGTAAATCATTTACGCAGACGATACTTACGCATTTTAAAAGAATATTATAATGATTTTTTTTTGTAAAGTGGCAACAAAATAATTGTAAACAAATAAAATTAATCGTTAAATTCGTTATATAAATATTTTGTAATATTTTGCTTCGAAAATATTTTTATTTTTACCAGTCTCATATCATAAATAAAAAATTCCGAGGAAATTCTTAGTTATTTGGCTGAATTTACATTTCTAAAATTAAAATGCGCCGAAACATGAAATAACGTTTTTACTTAATAAAGATGCAAGAATACTATACAAACATATTGTTACTTTTAAATATTTATCTTATTAAATAATGCTTCGCGAATCCAAACAAAGCAGGGCGTTTGCTAGTTTTTTAATATTTCTCTGAAATAGTGAATGTGCAGTTAAATTACAGTGTAAAAAATGCAAGTACAGTGAAACTTCTTTTAAAGGCCACCCCTATTCAAGGGCCACCTCTATTAAGGGCCAATATTTTTAGGAACGAAACATTTTCCCATAGACATAACGTTAAATTTACTCCTATTAGGGGCCGCATCTACTCCTCATAAAGGCCATTTTTTTCACATGTGCCTTAAATCCTAAACAGGTGCATTGAATTCCCGAACCAAAAGATAAGAGTTCAGCAAACAACTGCACTTGCAACAAAGAAGGCAGGGGAGATGGGAGGATTTAGTAACACAATGAAGGGTCACAAATTTTTCCACAAGTGAGACAAACAGGTTTCTTCACACTTTGTTTGACCTTTCAACCTATAGGGGTTGGGTTGGAGGGTAAACTTGACCATTTGTTGTGGGTACACAAAGGATAACAGGTTATCTAGAAAAACTGATTCCACATTCATTAAAACTGTGAATGCATATTGAAGCACAATTTTTACACCTGTCAGGAAACGCTAACAGAAATAAACTAATAACTCATTGTAAGGCATTAATAATTGATGCAAATTTAAGTAATTTCCTAAATTAACTAAAATTTTCTGCGAAAAAATTATGAAAATTAAACAAACTTCAATAGCAAATATTTTCAATCATGCATAGAATTTGGAAATGTTAATGAACAGTTTTTTCACCTATAAAGGTTTTGATTTCCTTATTTAGTATTTTTTTTGTCACCCCTATTCAAGGGCCACCCCTCATAAGGGCCAATTTTCAATGGAACGGCAGGTGGCCCTTACAGAGAGGTTTCACTGTATTTCATCTAGGAAAATATAATATAACCAGAAAAGAAAATATACAATATCAACTTCCATGTAACCCACGATTCTGAAGAGCGTTCTTTATCGTTAGAAGTATCAGAATCAATATGAGAACTTATTAGAGATTTAAAAGAAAATTATAAAAACAAAGTTTCTCT
The DNA here is from genome assembly GCA_963932465.1 of Maratus speciosus. Taxonomy (NCBI): domain Eukaryota; kingdom Metazoa; phylum Arthropoda; class Arachnida; order Araneae; family Salticidae; genus Maratus; species Maratus speciosus. Next base: position 475,876,373 of record OZ010797.1, read on the forward strand.
TCCTGTCACTGATTTTCAGAAACTTAATTGTGTAGTTTTTAAAGTCTTTTAATCATTTTTCTCAAGCAAGAATCTAGATTTTTCGGACGTTATAATTTTCCAAATGAATATTTTTATGTTCAACAAATTATTTTCGGAAACATTTCCGAGTACTTTTCAGAATCTGTTAATCAATTTTTACAACACGGAATATAGATTTTTCTGTTATCATTTGTCGAATAAATATTTTTATGTTCTGCAAATGGCATATGGAATCTTTTCCATATAGTTTTTAGAAAATGTTAATCAGTTTTTCTCAACTCGGTATATAATTGTTTCGAATGTTATCATTTCTCAAATAAATATTTTTATGTTAAACAAATAATTTTCAGAAACATTTCCAAATAGGTTTTAGAACCTGCTAACCAATTTTCCTAAACCCGAATATAGATTTTTTGGATGTTAATTTTTCTCAAATAAATGTTTTTATGTTCAACAAATGATTTCTGTAAACATTTTCGAGTAGTTTTCAGTGTCTGTTAATCAATTCTCTACCCAGTATATAGATTTTTCGGATGCTATCATTTCTGAAATAAATATATTTCTGTTCAACAAATGATTTTTGGAAACTTTTCTGAGTAGATTTTAGGGTGTATTAATCAGTTTTCTCAGTTCGGTATATAGTTTCTGGATGTTATCATTTCTCAAATAAATATTTTTATGTTCAACAAATAATTTTCAGAAACATTTCCAAATAGGTTTTAGAGTTTGTTAATCAATTTTCGTAAACACGAATATAGATTTTTTGGATGGTAATTTTTCTCAAATAAATATTTTTATGTTCAACAAATGGTTTCCGGAAACATTTTCGAGAAGTTTTCAGAATCTGTTAATCAATTCTCTACCCGGTATATAGATTTTTGGGATGTTATCCTTTCTCAAATAAATATGTTTACGTTCAAAAAAATGATTTTCGGAAACTTTTCTGAGTAGATTTTAGAGTCTATTAATCAGTTTTCTCAACCCGGTGTATAGATTTTCCGGATTTTATCATTTCTCAAATAAATATTTTTATCTTTAACAAATGATTTTCAGAAACATTTCCATAGGTTTTAGAGTCGGTTAATCAATTTTCCCAAACCCGAATATAGAATTTTTGGATGTTAATTTTTCTCAAATAAATATTTTTATGTTCAGCAAATGGTTTCCGGAAACATCTTCGAGTAGTTTTAAGAGTCTGTTAATCAATTCTCTACCCGGAATATAGATTTTTCGGATGTTATCATTTCTCAAATAAATATTTTTTTGTTCAACAAATAATTTTCCTAAATATTTCCGAGAAGTTTTTAGAATGTATTAATCAGTTTCTCAGCCCGGAATATAGATTTTTCTTATACTATAAATTCGCAAGTAAACGTTTGTATACTAACAAACATGTTTTGCAGTGAAACATGACAAATTAACAGATAATGATGAGGACAGGTTCTTTTAAGATTAAAGTTTGAATGGAATAAATTGAGTTCTTTAAGTTATTTAGTTGTAACATACTTATTAGAATAGAGATGAATTGAAGTTAGGCAGCTGGTGATCGTATTGTAAAAAATGCATCGATTAAAAAAGGAATAGAATGAAAAGAAATACCTTAGCTCTTGAATAATAAAACAGATCCAATAAGTTGAGAGTCCACACCAATTTATTTCAGCTTACTCATACTTGGGAGGAGGATGTCCTTTTGCAGTCTCCGCAAAGTGCTGTGCTTTCCTCTTTAATTTCGTGAATACATTTAGTAAAATTGTATTTGCTCCTTTGAAAAAAAACATTTAAGATATTATTATGATACGGAATGAAGAAAAGGAAAAAGCTCCGTTCCAATCTAAAAAAGGAACGTGCGCTGTACCATGTCCCTGCCGCGAAAACGCTAGCGCGAGAAGGGAGAAAAACGCGTGCTACACGCACGAAGTTGAAACGTCAAGTGCCGGTGAAATACGAACGTCGATCCATTCAAAAATCGCCGCGCATGAATCAATCGCGCCAAGAGAGCGCCGATGATGCAAACGCACGCCAAGCGTCACGCGCCAAGGAGAAATATCGGCTGCTCCGATATCCATTCGATGCGCATGCGCACAGGCCCCGCACGGAGATCGCGCAAGAGAATGAACTAGGAGTATTGGCAAGCGGCCAAAAACAAAAACAGATTGAAAATTAAAGCGTAGAAATGCAAAACGTTAGCTATGGAAATGTAAACAAGCAATAAGAGAAAGGAAATTACGATTTTAGATAAAGATATTTAATAGGTAGCTTTTAAAATGAGATGAGGGTAAATACTGGAATTAATAAGCTGAAAAAACAGATTTTAAAAGATAGGTTATTGAAAACAAATATATCACAACGTGATATATTACTCCCTGAGGAATAACGAAAAAACTTATGAGAATATATATAAAAAAAGAAACTTACCAAAGAACAAGACAAACGCGATAAAAGGAAAAGGATAAATCAACGAGAGGATAGCACATCACTGGAAACTGCTTGGACCTACGTGGGATTACATCTGATACCCTACAGACGGGCATCATATTAGACAGAACATCTAGATTATTCTTGAAACATGATTGAGTTACAGGATATACAATTTCAAAACATTAAATTACACTACAGGTAAAAATACGCAAAAAGAAAAACACTTAAAAAGGACAAAAAGGGTGAGGGAGAAGTGGTACCACAAAAAAATAGGGAAGTGCGATTATATACAATGAACACAGTAGCTTTTTGCACATAATTCTCTGTTATATTACATAAATTCAGCACATTAGCATGGTTCAAAAAAATTTACCTTTACGTACATAAACAATAGCACACTTATATGTATAACCATATTATAATATATCACAGTACAGTTTGATTACCTGAGAAATCATGTTCCTGTAGGAAAAATTTGTTCACGTACAAAGTATAAAATGCTGATATATAAAAGTAAAAATTTCTGAATTCAGAAAACACAAAATTCAATTTCTCTCTATGTGTGATCTAAAACAATGTCAAAATTAAAATTTGACAAACTATATACAAAAAAACTTGAAATGAGGAACTTCCATTAATTACGACTTCAAATGTTGAAAATTTAGATATTTCTAGATGTAAGGATTAAAAAATATAAAAAATTTATGATAGAAAACTATTATAATATGGAACATCCTTTATAGTCGGAAACGACTTAAATGTGATGTTAACCACAACTAGATGAACTTTAAAAAAAAAAAAAAAACAAATCAAAATGTCAGCACAATAAGAATGAAACATCCAAAACACTACTACCATACCAGAACCCAAAAAAACATTACACTATTATAGTTAAAAATTAAATTTAGGAAAGTGTAATCTAATCAAAGTGATTAACAATTTAAAGTATATAAAAGTGAAAATATTTAAAAGATGTTGACATTCACAAAATCATACAATATGAGAAAAAATGTACATTACATTAATCCGCCAGCAGACTTGTAGAGTACATGGTAGCTACACTTGTTACTCACACAATATGATTTCTAGAACGCAGGTTATAACGGGACTGGGCTGAAAAGGAATTAAAACAGTTATTAGACATTTTACAATTTCTTCTATTTTTACGATTGTCCTTGGATTTAGAAAGTTCAGAATTACGTGGAACAGGAACAACAGGTGAATGGTCAGAGTTTATATGTGTATCAACAGTCTGTTGTGGAAAAGATACATCTGGCACAGAAGAGTTCTGCACAGGAGTGTCGTTGGATGCAGGATTCGGCTGTGCATGGAAAACACTGACTGGTGGAGTTGAACTAACATCAGCACACACTGGATCATTTGTCAACCCTGATGAAGGATCTGAGTTGAGGTACTGTTTACGGGGTGGAGAAATCCACAATCTATCAATGTGAATCTTAAATTCCTTAGAAGAGGGATTGTTGGCTCGCTGAACAATTGCATTCACAGGACCGCATTTCTGGATGACTGAGAAAGGACCAGTAAACCTTGGTTTGAAGGTATGTGAACTTTTAATGTAGACAATATCACCAACTTTAAGATCACGAAGCTTGGCATATTTCTGCTGGTTTTGATTTTGCAGTTTTTGTGCAAGTTGAAGGTTATCAAAAACTTTGAGGTAAATTCTCTCTAAGTCTTGCATTAATTGAAAATAGGTTCTATTATTATCAGTAGTTAGGAATGGTTGAAAAGGCATAGATGTGTCATACAGAGTAGAAAGTTCCCGACCAAAATGGACGAAATTAGGAGAAAACTTGGTAGATGAATGAATGGATGAATTATATATCATTTGATGTATTTTAATGGCATTAAAAAATTATAGCCATCATCTTCTAAAGCAAGAATAGTTGATTTTATGGATTGATTACTGCGTTCCGAAATTGCATTTGTTTGCGGATGGGCTGTAGACGAATAAGTCAATCTGACACCAAACTTAGTGCAGAAATCATTGAATATTTGAGCTGTGAACTGTTTTCCTAGATCCGAATGAATTAAAGAAGGACGTCCATGAGTTGAGGTATATTTGAATAAAGCTTGTATAATATTTTGACTAGAGGTGGTACTTATAGGAAACAATTGCAGATGTCTAGAAAACCGGTCTATTATTGTTAAAATGTGATAGCCATTATTGAAAGGGCCAACTAAATCCATAGACACAAAATCACCTGGGTGCTGAGGAATGGGATTCTTCTGAAAAGGAGCATGAGGGATTGTATGAGATTTTGATGTGATACAAGTAGTACACGATCGAACAAAATTCACAGTGTCAGCATAGATATCTTTCCAATAATATTTATCAGATAGACTTACTTTTAAAGGTTTTATGAATTCCATAATGGGATACATGAGCTATTGTAAGGGCCTTTTCACGAAGTGAACTAGGCATAGCAATCTTCGGAGAAACTTCTTTAACTGCTGACTTTGGATCCTGGATGAAAAGTAGAATTTTTGAGGAGGGACAAATGCAGAAAAATTTCGTGTCATTTGTCTCTTTCTTATTTAAAATATCATTATAAAATTTTGAAAGGTTACGGTCGATTAATTGCTCTTTAAGGATAGTATTATCAGAAATTTCAAAAGGAGGGTCCATAGGTAGATTACTCAATGTGTCTAAAATTTGTTGAACCGAAAGAGAAGATGTTGATTTGTCAGAAGACGTAGATTCATGAGTTGCATTCACAGACTCAATGTCTACAGGAAGTACCTGTTCGGAGTTTACCAATTCAGGACTATTATTAAGATCTTCAGTATCTGGAAACGGAGTACGAGAGAAGAAGTCTGCGAGTACATTCTCTTTACCAGGAAGATGTATAAAGGAAAAATCATACTCTCCAAGAGTGAGTAGCCATCTTGAAGTGATGTTTGCTGGTGATACAACTTTAGAGTAATGCTTTAAGGGTTTGCTGTCAGACAAAATGTAAAAATGGCGTCCCCGAAGATAATATTCAAAAGCACAGACTCCTTTAACAATAGCCATTAATTCAAGTTGAATAGCTGGATATCGAGATTCTGAATCTTTTAGCATTTTGCTGAAGTAAGAAATAGGTAAGAGGTCTTCACCATGTTTCTGCATTAATATGGCAGAAATTGCAAAAGAACTTGCATCTGTGTTAAGATAAAACGTCTCACTAAAATTAGGTTGGATTAGAAATGGTTTATTAAAGAAAATGGATTGAAGTTGTGCAAATGCTTGTTGCTGTTCAGAGTTCCATTGAAAAGGGATTTTAGAAGAGGTAAGTTTTACAAGTGGAGCAGAAATTTTGGCAAAAGCTGGGATGAGATGTCTGTAATATCCACATACACCAAGAAAGCGTTTAACATGTTTCTTTGATTTAGGCACAGGGAATGAATTTATTTTAGAAATGTTTGATGCAATGGGATAGACCTTATGATACTCAATCTCGAATCCAAGATATTTTACATTTTTCTGGTGAAATGAACATTTTTTTTGGATTTAGGGTTAAGTTATGTTTCTGGAATATTTTAAGTATTTTCTCAAATTTTCTGCACGTGTCATCGAAATTTTTGCTTCCAATCATGAAGTCATCTTGATAAGCGAATAGACCATCTTCGGCAACTTCTTCAATGATGGAATCGGCCATTGACTGGAAATATTGTGCTGCTGTCTTAAGACCAAAAACAAGTCTAAGATACTTATATGTGGCCCAAGGAGTAGCAAAACTCAATTGATCCAGGTATTATTCAGGTAAGTGAATTTGGTGATAAGCACTTGGCATATCAAGAGAAGAAAAGAAACTAAATTCAGTTAAATTTGAGATGAGGTTTTGAATACGTGGTAAAGGATAACTCGAGCTTTCAATTATTGTATTGATTAAACGAAGATCCAGGGCTAATCTATATGACTGTTTTGACTTAGTGTCAGGAGCTTTTTTCTTTACCAAAATCATAGGGCAAGCCCAATTAGTTAAATTTTTTTCTGATTCCAGCATCAATGAGATCCTGCAGTTGCTGTTTAGCTTCTGCTTGTAAAGCCTGAGGAATCGGAAAGGGAAGGCATTTGATAGGACAAGTGGACGTAAATTTTATGTCAGGTTTTATAAGATCTGTGTGGCCAAGGGTTTTCAAAGATGAAGAGAATGCAGCATAATTTTCTTTTAAAATATTAGATAACTTTTCTTTCTGTAATGGTGGTAAATGTTCAATATCAAAATCATTTATATCAAATTCCGCTAATCTTTGTTCTATTATTTCTTTAGATGGCTTAATTACATTCACAGATTCAGGTATTAGTTGATTATTTTCATCTGCCGGATCAGATGAATTGGATGGAAACTTAATGTCCTCAACAGGGGAAATGAATCCAACATGTTGGTTTTTCTTAAAGTTAGAGAGCTTAAGAGACGAGTTTTCGACAAAAATATGGAAAGAAAACTTGATTTCACTCAAATTGGCATCTGAAGAATTCTGACTTATTTCAGGAATGTTGTACATTGAAGCATGCATTATAAAAGGGTTATTCGTTTCTTTTGGTGAAAATATAACATTACCTGAACATGAAGGATGAACGTTTGAAATTACTTTAATATACTGTTTACCACATGGCTCAATAGTAACATTATTTGCAATCAAGACTCTGTAATTACATTTGTTTTTTGATTGTTGAGAAATAGAATTATGTGAATTATTTTTATGTTGACTGGAGCTGGACGGGTTAGATACATCAGTAATTCCTTTAGGAGGAAGTGAATTAGTAGAATTAAGCTCTGACAAAAGGTTATTACAAATATCTATATCACACGATTGCTCATTAGAAAATGGAACAGAGGTACCATCAATGGTACACCCTTTATAATTCTCATCAATGTTTACCCTGAATTTCCGGAGAAAGTCATATCTAAATATGGCACTGAACGTGGAATCTTCAGCCATATCTATGACGTAAAATTGGTGTTTGAATGTTTTAGATGAGATTTTAAATGAAAATTCAACACAAGATGAAAAATTTACAGAAGAGTTTACAGTTGTGATTTTTACTTGACGGGACAGATATCTGACTTTAATAGAGTGCTTAAGCTGATCAAATAAAGTTTTGCTGATAATAGATACGTATGAGCCAGTATCTAAAAGGGTATGGATGTCAAAGTTCGCAATAGTAATATTAATTAATGGAAGAAAAGGTCCTCTTTGAAGCACATTAGCGATAATGTGAGTAGGGACATTGTATGAAGATTCAGAAGTCTCTTCAACAATCGTTTGGGTGGATGCATTGGAAGTGGTCTCAATGGAAGGAGGATGCGACGCATCCTTGCAAATACTCATTACCAGTTTGGGTGCTGTTGCATAATGAAAGGTGTGGCATTTGGATTTAATTCTGAGGTGAGATTATTGAAATGCTCATGATGAGCTGTGGAAGTGCTGGGACATGGTACAGGCACATTTTGCGGAGGAGGGAGTGAAAGAAATTGTTGATCTTGGGTTACTGTAGAGTTTCTGGGTATAAAGTAATTTTTGAACGATGGGCAGAATCTACATGAATGTCCATGAAATCCCCAAAATTGACCAATGGTTGCAGATGATTCATGATTACGCGTATTATGTGATCTATATTGAGAATGGTGATTGCCACGTCTTTGGAAAGAGCGTGATCTGTTGAAACGTCCTCTAAAATTCCGAGGGTTTCGAAAATTTCTAAGATTCTGATTTTCTCTAACCGCTTGTACGTTGAAATTTCTATTTTTAGATAAGTTCCTCGATGGTGCATTATCTTTGTCATATGGCTCCTGACTAAAGTGGGCGATACTCTCTTTTAGCTCATTTATCTGTGATTTAAGGTCTTGTAATGGAGTGCTCAGGGATGTTTGACATATGAGCTCGTTATTGACTTCACAATCCTGTAAAAGTCTGGCTTTTTCAACAGCCTCACAACATGTCTGTATATTATTTTGCAAAATGTGAACTCTGTAATTACTTGGAATGATGGAAATAAATTTGTTAAACTTGATTGCATTTAGTGCATTAGCATCCTTTATTGTGTTATGAGCCTTTGGGGCTAACGAGTCCAACCTATGGGCGAGATTACTAATGGATTCTGCTGGTAGCATTACCATTGCATTGAATTCTGATAGGCTTACAAACATTTTGCTTCTTGAATTGTGTACGGAGTACATTGAATAGTTCTGTAGTTGTGTTAATATTGTGATATTCTAGCTTCTGTACTATAAAAATGCGAGCAGGCCCATCTAATTCTGATTTAGCAAACGTTAGTGCTTCCTTCTCTGGCCAGTGATTACTGGCAGCGACATCTTTAACCTGACTAATAAAAAATTCTAACAAATCCGGATCTCCCAAAAATGGAGAGATATGAATGTTAAAAAAATTTGAGTGTTTGGATGACTGTGTATTATTACTGTCTAATGCTGACTGAGAATTATTGGTGGGTCGCATGATTGAAAAAAATTATGCAACAAAAATTAAATATATAAATGAAACAAATGATGAATGTTCAAACAGAAATTAAATATATAAATGAAACAAATGATGAATGTTCAAACAGAAATTAAATATATAAATGAAACAGATGACTGCAGAATGTTCATTAAATCAAACAGACAAATTACTATTTTCATATCTTCACACTTTGCATATTTTCTGAAGAAATTCTTAGATGCACAGAAAATTATATATTGAAAAAAAAAGTCGTGAAGTTACTTGAAATATTTGATATTCATAATTAAATTCTCATTTTACACAATAAAAAGGTGCTTAGATGAAATATAACACTTTTGACATTTGCCCATTCAAAATATTGTACGGAACGTACACGTGTTTCAATCTAAGTGCATCTTCATAAAAAATGTAAAATTTCAAGATTTTTCTAAATATTGACCGTTAAAACGTCTATATTTTCAATTTTAAACCATTATTTCTTCTGATGCTAAGCATTTTCTGCCAAATTTAAAAGATAGTAACTACGTGCGAACACGTGGTTCACGAAAGAAAATAAATTTTACTATATGCACTTTACGTGCCCTGGCTAGGCACCAAATATATAATGATGAGGACAGGTTCTTTTAAGATTAAAGTTTAAATGGAATAAATTGAGTTCTTTACGTTATTTAGTTGTAACCTACTTATTAGAATAGAGATGAATTGAAGTTAGGCAGCTGGTGATCGTATTGTAAAAAATGCATCGATTAAAAAAGGAATAGAATGAAAAGAAATACCTTAGCTCTTGAATAATAAAACAGATCCAATAAGTTGAGAGTCCACACCAATTTATTTCAGCTTACTCATACTTGGGAGGAGGATGTCCTTTTGCAGTCTCCGCAAAGTGCTGTGCTTTCCTCTTTAATTTCGTGAATACATTTAGTAAAATTGTAATTGCTCCTTTAAAAAAAAACATTTAAGATATTATTATGATACGGAATGAAGAAAAGGAAAAAGCTCCGTTCCAATCTAAAAAAGGAACGTGCGCTGTACCATGTCCCTGCCGCGAAAACGCTAGCGCGAGAAGTGAGAAAAACGCGTGCTACACGCACGAAGTTGAAACGTCAAGTGCCGGTGAAATACGAACGTCGATCCATTCAAAAATCGCCGCGCATGAATCAATCGCGCCAAGAGAGCGCCGATGATGCAAACGCACGCCAAGCGTCACGCGCCAAGGAGAAATATCGGCTGCTCCGATATCCATTCGATGCGCATGCGCACAAGCCCCGCACGGAGATCGCGCGAGAGAATGAACTAGGAGCATTGGCAAGCGGCCAAAAACAAAAACAGATTGAAAATTAAAGCACAGAAATGCAAAACGTTAGCTATGGAAATGTAAACAAGCAATAAGAGAAAGGAAGTTACGATTTTAGATAAAGATAATTAATAGATAGCTTTTAAAATGAGATAAAATTAATTACTCAATTAGATTAATTAGAAAAAAATAATAACTCAGAAACAAATTGAGATACATCTTTCAAACAAATTGAATTTAAAAGTACATTTTTTTCTCTATACGACGGTGTAAAGAGTAATATTGTGGGATGTTTAGAGGTTTAACAATGAAATTTCATTTAAAATTGGACCAGGAATATTGATGTTTAATCCATGGCGTACGTAATGTATGAAATTTCATTTAAAATTGGTCCAGGAATATTAATGTTTAACCCATGGCGTACGTAATGTATGGTTTACTCCGTGCAATTTTTTATGTCTTAAATTTTAGACTTTGAAAAAATCATTTTCCAAATGGTCGTTGTGATTTGTTAAGTTGCATTTTTTTAACATTTATTTTCTTTTCATTAAAAAAAAAATGTTATGAATTATTTTGTTTTATAGTTATTATTTTTTTTTATTTATTGTTATTTCATTTTAAAAATAATAGGGAAAAAAAAGATATGTGACTGGTATTCAAAAACGAGGTTTTCGCCAAATTGTCGTAAAAAAAAAAAAAAAAAAAAAAAAAAAAAAAAATCACGCCAAACCACACAAATCATGACATTTAATTTCAACTTCAAAATAATGTTTTAATGGTAATGCTTAGTTATCCCGTCGACCAATTTTGCCAAATTATATAAGTCGCCAAACCACTCGCCAAATTATACAAATAGACATTTTTTTTTTTTTTTTTAAATAACGAATGAACAAATAAATTAGCATTACATTAATAAAATTACAAATAAAACTTCGAAATAAAAATCATTTGCTGGCATAAACACGTGTAACTTCCTTAAAGTCAAGTATATGTGACTATACCATCAACCATTATTGGCATTTAATCTTATAGTTTGGCGATAGATTTTTGGTCGATGGGATAACCAAGTAGAACCGTTTTAATTTAACACTCGAAAAGTAAAAAAATGCTAACTGGCGAGTTAAAAAAAAAAAAAAAAGCTATTGGCGAGATTTGGACCCGGCTAACATAAAAGTGCCAAGAATTCTTTGCGATCATGGCAACTTTTATGGTTTTCTTCGAAAAAATAATTTTGATTCTTTAATCAAAATGTAAAACCTTTCTTATGAAAAGCAAAGGGATCAGCACGTAATTGTTTATGGCAGTTACATGACTTGACTATTATAATATAGGTGAAATGATGGCGATAGAATAATATTTGGCGACTTATCAGCTGTGGCTGGCTAACATTAAAGTATCAAAATGGCCACCTGGAATATAAAAAGCGTAGGGACAGTTGATGATAGTCACATGACTTAGGTTATTATTATACAAATTGTTTTCAATTCTAAAAACAACGCAAAGAATAACATTTCCTTACGATTAAAATTTTATTTACACGTGACTATAAAAAAAAGAAAAAAAACTTTAAAATTACTGTTAAATGAGTACGCGTTAAAAGCAGGAAAACATTGAAAATTATATTTTGAAAATTGTATTTACACGTGAATATTAAAAGAGAAAGGAAACTTTAAAATAATAATTAATATGCATTTAACCCTTTCAGGGGCAAGGTACTTGTCTGTTCGTAAAATGTTGAAATCAGTGAATGGCACCAGAATTTACAAACAAATTTCGAAATACGAAAATGCTTTTGTTCCCTTATTTAATAAAAGGAAAATTTTCATTCCAATATTGTGGTGGCAATGTGGCATTTAGGAATTAAAATTAAGTGGTCCAAAAATAAACCACGGCCCTTGAAGGGGCTACAGCAGTAAATTGTAGTAAATTGTATTATGTCAATCTTTTTATAACGCTGTTGAAAAATACCGGGAGGCAAAGACTCTGTTTTCTTAATCCATTTTATTTTAGGTTCTTTTCAAATGTTTATCTGATCTTCTTTAATCAAACACGAAAACAAACGTTGGATGTCTTAACAGCAACTGATTCGGCCTTAAATTTTCGCAGTCAAAGGGAATTGAATGGAAACACGTTTACAGGGAGATCGCTATAGGTTTTTTCATTATAACACAGTGTTCTCTAATCTTTTTAAAAACGATCAAATTAGCGTGCTTTTGGGTTCTGCGGTGTCTGAATGGGGGTTGGCGAGCGTAGCTTGCAGGGCAGAGTCCCCTAGTTCTAATATATAATAAAATTCGATGCAGTTTTATTTATATATATATATAAACCGAACTTTCATAAAAAATATTGGGGATTTTTATTGATATGGAAAGCGCAGGGGGCATTTTGAAAATTTCTAGGATAACGCGTAAAATTCCTTTTTTTTTCTCAAAAATAATTTTTTTTTTAATTTTTAAGTATAATTAATTTTTTTTTAAATAAACAAAATTTTAAGAATTCTTGAAGACTAATTTAAATGACACATTTTCTGTACACAAAAGTCTAAAAATTTTGTAAATCGAGTAAGTAATTGCAGAGTTATATCAAAAATTAAATACATTTAAAATTTTAAAATTTAAATAAAAAAAATATTTAAAACTTTTCAGATTTTATTTTTACATTTAATATTTTTATTATACTAAGTATATTTCAGAAAAAAAATTTCATAACAAAATCTCTATAAATGAAAAAAACAGAATTTTGAGCCCCGGACCCCCTTAAATTCTTATTTGTGTTGCATAAAAGTAATATTTTATAATGATTATTAGGAATAGAACCCGCAAACCTTCAGGTATTTTTAAAATAAAATAAAAAATATTGTTTGACCCAGAAATTTTAAGTTATAAATAAAACCAAACATGATCGCATTAAAAATAATTTTGCATCCTATTAAGCAAGATCTAAATTTTTACTAATTATTTTTTAAAGGGGGGGGGGGCTGGCAAATCTGTTAATATGATATATAGTGACCGTTTTTATCAAGAACGTCTTGTAATCGCCATGTCACTGATTCAATGAGACTGTTAGAAATATCAGGATCTCTTTGAATAATTTGTCAAACACATGAACGTAGAAAGGACTCAGTTTAGCGCAAGATCGCAGAGCACTGAAATACGGTTCACGCTTTTTTCGTTTCGTAAGACAGCCTTACGCTCTAAGCTGATCTTAAGCAAGGCCCCGAATTCTCAGCCCAAATGTTTCAATAAAATCACAAAAATATAGTTTTTTTTTTTTTTTTTTTTTTTTTTTTTTTTTCAAATTGTGCTTTTCTGCAGATCATAGGTGGTCCCTTAAACCAACATCTTTATGTTATTTAAGCATAATTCGAAAATTACTTAGAAGAAAATATTGGAATTTGGAATACGCATAAATCAGGACATAATAAATCTATTAAAAAAGTGTAAGTTGCAATTTATAATTTTTCTGAATATTAATTTAATAATACATTATTCCTATTATACAATTTTTTAAATTACAAATTAAATGTGTTTATGTTTGGGATTTTTATTATTATAACTACACAAAAAATTACCACATTAGGATTATAATTTCTGGAGATTTTAATAAAAATATAAAAATATAATTTAACATTAGAAAATCTAAATTTTGAATGTTTATATTAATATTTGGAAATTTTTTCAGAGAGAGACATTCGTCTTGCATACAGTATTTCAAATGAAAATAAAATTTCAAGTTATTTGCTTAAAAGGCGCAAAGGCCAACCTTAAACCTTAGTGAAAAAGACTCCATGCCGGGGCACGAACCCGGGCCATCAGTATAGTCGGTATAATTATCTATAGTATCAGTTTAGTCGGTAGAACGTCAGTGCGCTATACTGATGGGCCGGGTTCGTGTCCCGGCATGGAGTCTTTTTCACTAAGGTTGGCCTTTGCGCCTTTTAAGCAAATAATTTGAAATTTGATTTTCATTTGAAATATTTTGAATGTTTATTATTAAAAAACGTATCATCCGAATGAATGGAAATTCCGTATCTACGCATAGTTTGAACAGAAGATAAAAATTTTACTGCCAAAATTGGGTGTTCTCATTGAAAAAACAATGTTTGGGCTTCGTTTGATTTGGTGATGGCTCCTAAACAAATTTTACATACATTACTTAAAAGTAGACTTTATTTCCAATCGTTTGGTACCTGTAACTTTCTTCTACGGTAATTTACTGCAGAGTTAGCAGGGGGTGGTTACCTTTTCCTCCTACGACATTACATAATGTTACTTAAAATGTGCATTTCAATTATTTTCTTGAGGGGGGGGGGGCGGGGAGAGGTAAAAACAAAAAAGAGCGATATATCTTATTGGCTGATATAACGAGGTGAGATGTAGCAATGATTACTGCATTACAAAAGTTGATTTCTGTTCAAATTCAAATAAAAAGGCAGTGCTTATAAGTTAATTATTATGTTTTTTTAATTGAATTTTATTATCTATATGATTCAACTATAACCGGAACTTAATCGATCATTGATTCATGTCAGATGAAATGATTTTAGATTTAGTCCAATTTATTGTTAAAATATTGATTTTACCAAAAATTGATTAATTATTCAACCCTTATATCGTATTAAATAATTTTACATTTAGTCTAATTCGTTTATGGGTCATGCCATGTCAGTTCAGGCAGGCATGTAACCCACCATCACAGATTTTGATGAAACTGCGTGTGTTTGTTCCTTTTATTAAGATATGATTCCCAGTATTTTTTTTTACTTCTTGGTCAAATAGTTTCTGAGAAAAAAATTGTCAAAATTTTGAAAAACTGCCATCAGTTGGCATTCTTGACTGCCTGATTTTCAAATGTAGCATGACATAAATATGATCATATTTCAATATCTATTCCACAAATCATCTTCAAATAATTTATGCATAATATATAGTGTACGTATTTTATGAAAAAAATACTGTTACGCTTATATAACATTTTAAGTGTGTCTAAAAAAATGTTTAATCTTTGAAGTCGTGATTTTTTTATGAAAAATAATGCATTAACTAAAATAGCATTATTAACAAAAGGCGGTATTTTTATTAAATTTATTTTTTGTGGGGGATATACTTAAAGGTGTCCTTTACCTGATTCTGAAATAAAAGTAGTGGGATTTTGGGTGTTTTTAGTAGTATTTCATATTTAAAAATATTTTGAGGCGTATTTCAAATCAAATCAAGCAGAGTAATCCATGTCAGTTCGCCTAAGACATTTAATTCACTGTCACAAATTTCAATGAAACTGGGTATGTTTATAGCTCTTTTAAGACAGGATCAAGGAAATTAAAGGTGATTACAAGTAAAATATTTTTTAAGATAAAAAAAATATCTAAATTTTGAAATTTTTTAAAAATGTTTTTAATGACAGATCTATATTCAAAGACTGCATAAAAAAAAGTCATTTCAATATAAAATCACTAAATAAGTTTCAAATAATGTATATGTGACAAATAATGTAGGCAGATTATTATTTATTGTTGTTTGTCATGTTTAAATGCTAAGAGTGTGTTTAATCTTGTGAATTCTTAAAATCAAGAATTTTGTGAAAAATAATGTGTTAATCAAAAATTTATTATTAACCGAAGGCAGGCTGTTATTACTTTTTTTAATTGTACGTAAAAATATCTTTTGAATAGTTATAAAATAAAAATAGTGAAAATATGAGCAATTTTAACAAAATTTTCATAAAATGTGAATGTTTAATGATTAATATTGAAGCTTTTCATGCTAAGATGTACTAAAATGACTACGATATCGTGTATTTCTACTCTTGCTTAAATATAATACATACAATAATAAAATAACAAATATTATTTACAGCAATAAAAATTAAATTAAATAGTACCAGTTCCTTTACCAACACTACATTGCTCAACAGCCGACTTAAAATCAACAGCCCACTCTTATTGAAAAATACTTTCAACTGTTCAAATAATAAATAAACTGCATTTAAAAATTTTAATATCAACTTATTTTCTTAAGACGATAATAATAACTAAACAACATGATGAATTTATAAATCAGCTTTTAATTGAAAAGTCATGAAATGGTCCCTTTAAATATTGTTGTTCCTCGAGTCAATCAAAACAAATTATATAAAAAAAATAGTGAGCCTAATATGCTGACTGCAATGACACATCTAACAAAACTAATTAATTCATTACCATCTGAAATCAAACCCGAAAGATCAAAAAGAAAAAAAAAATCATCTGCAGTGTGAATGTGACATACTCAGTGGTTGTTGAGGTAGGAATGTCTTTGTGACATTTTCACCTGTACTTCAATAAAATATAAACATGTAAGCTTTTTTCATTCATCCAAATTAAGTAAAACAATTATAAAATTTTGTTGCCATTACACCAGATGTTAAATTTTTCGTTACATACTATTAGATAAGTTCTTTACTTTTAGACATTATTGACATAATATCATAAAATTTACTATATGTATTTTCTATAAGTGTATAAACAATATATATATGCTTTATTAAACATAAATGAATATTTTTTAAATAATTTGTTTGAGAACAGGGATATATATACACACATATATATGTTGAAAATCCATCTTTCAGCAATACTGTGATGAAATAAATCAAATTACCGTAATTTCCGGTGTATAGCCCGCGGATCAAACAATCGTGTTTCGACCCAGAAATTTTTAAAAATAAAATGTAACTTTTTAGATCGCAGTAAATATTGGTCTTCAAATACTGAATAAAATTTCTGGGTCCAAACTGAATTGTTTGATCTGCGGGCTATACACCCGAAATTACGGTACATATCATTAGAAACTGAATAAAGTTACAAAAGTGCAACTCATTAAGTTTTAAATATTTTTTTAGATATAGTTATTTGAAAGATATAAATATAATGGATTATGCATTTTTTGCATATATTTAAAGCACAATACGTCAAAATTTTCTTCAAAAGAGTGAAATTTGGTAATTTTTTTCAATATTAGCAGCTCAATGCTAAATTTTCAATATTAACAGCCAAATATGAGTTTAACCCTCCGTCTACCAGACGGGTCCATTGGACCCGACAGGTACATACAAAATATTCATTCAAACCAGAAATTTCTTTAAAATAAACTAAGTATATAAACCAGACAAAAATAAGGTAAATAAATAAGTTAAATAGTTTTAAATAAAAATTCTGGTGTAGAACGTTTTATTAAAACTTGAATAAAATTCCCGGTAGATCTAGGGTTAAAGATTAGGACTGTCATTCTGAAAATTTTTATTGGGCGGTGAGGAGCTAGTGATTTTTCTCTTTTTTGGAAAGGGATAATTGCTCTTCGCCCTAGAAGTTTTACTAAAAAACAATATTGTTTATTTTTTTCCTTAAGAAACGAACATAAAAGATAATTTGAAAAATAAAATAAATGTATAAATAAAAATATTTCCAGGGATGATACATTGGATAGGTTTTACATTTGAAAATATTGATAATTTTAAATATGATTTAAATACTACTAAAACCAACCAAAATCCCACTATTTTTATTTCAGATCCAGTTATAATGTAGTATTGTGTACAATTTAAAATTAAAAAATTAGTCATAGAAACTCCGCCTCTGATTGATAAATATTTTTTAATAATTTCATTATTTTTTGTAAAATATTTTTCATTTCAAAGATTATACAATTTTTTAGACACATTTAAATATTTTTTAACATTACAGCAATATTTTTTTCATAATCTACATACTTTATTTACCTTGCTTAAATTATTCGAAGAAGATTTCTTTATTAGTTATTGAAATATGATTTTATATATAAAATGAGGCCTTTGAAAATTGAACAATCATTAATGGCAACTCGTGGCATTTTTCCAAAATTTTGATAATTTTTTCTCATATGTTCACTATTTTTTTTTTATAACCATTTAAAAGATATTTTTACGTACAATTAAAAAAAAAAGCAATAACACCCTGCCTTCGGTTAATAATAAATGTTTGATTAACACATTATTTTTGACAAAATTCTTGATTTTAGAAATTCATAAGATAAAAGACACTCTTAGTGTTTAAACATGATGAAAAACAAGAAATAATAATCAGCCTACATTATTTGTCACATATACATTATTTGAAACCTATTTAGTGATTTTATATTGAAATGACTTTTTTTTTTTAATGCAGTCTTTGAATATCGAACTGTCATTAAAAAAATTTAAAACAATTTTTCAAAATTTTGATATTTTTTATCTTAAAAAATATTTTACTTAGGATCAAGAAAATTAAAGGTGATTACGTCTTAAAATAAGCTATAAACAAACCCAATTTCATTGAAATTTGTGACAGTGATTAAATGGCTTGGGGGAACTGACATGGAATGACTCTGCTTGATTTGATATGAAATGCACCTCAAAATATTTTTAAATAGGAAATACTACCAAAAACACCCAAAATCCCACTATTTTTATTTCAGAATCAGGTAAAGGACACCTTTAAGTATATATCCCATAAAAAATAAATTTAATAAAAATACCGCCTTTTGTTGATAATGCTTTTTTTGTTAATGCATTATTTTTCATAAAAAATTCACGATTTCAAAGTTTAAATATTTTTTTAGACACACTTAAAATGTTATAAGCGTAACAATATATTTTTTTCATAAGCTGCGTACCCTAAATATTGTGCATAAATTATTTGAAGATGATTTGTAGAGTAGATATTGAAATATGATTATATATATGACATGCTACATTTGAAAACCGAGCTATCAAGAATGCCAACTGACGGCAGTTTTACAAAATTTTGACAATTTTTTTCTCAGAAACTATTTCACCAAGGAGCAAAAAAAAATTACTGGTGATCATATCTTAATAGTAAGAACAAACACACGCAGTTTCATTAAAATCTGTGATGGTGGGTTACATATTGATATTTTACTGCCTGATTTGACGTGGAATGCCCCTTATTCCCGAATGATTTATTTAACAAGTAATTAACGTACTATATCGGATTTTAACATATTTGAAATACCACAAAATGCCAACAAAATTTTTGGTCCTACATAATATGTATTCTAGCACGATAACAGTACACTATAAATTAATTTGAATCAGATAATTATTCAAAATCCATTGGAATTTTAATTATTTATATCGTTTATTACTCCTTAAAATGAAGGTGATTTATTTTAGACTAAATTAAACATGTTAAATTAAATCGAAAATTAATGTTCGTAAATTTTAGTAAACTGATGTTTCATTGGCATACTTATAATTGATAGGTACGTTAATATAGAATTTTATTTGGCAAGAAATGCTATTTTTGTTTTGAAAATTATCGATTATTTAAAAATAACAGCCCATTTGTTTTTTGTAAAAAACATCCATTCTTGAAGAACTCTTTCTTTTTTTTAATCGAGAAAATATAATTTTGCTTATAAAAATTTGCTGATCTTTTCCGAACTCTATATGATTTGAATGACTTTGGAAAGCTTTTCTAAAGTGCTGGTTTATGCCAACTTAACTATGAATACCTGCTTAAATTTTGAGACTGAGAATAATGGTTCTGTCAATATGGTTCTGTCACAGAACTGAAATTAGTTGATTCTAGATCATTCTTTTTGCACTGATTCCGAATATGATTTCCGTTTTTCTCTAAGTGGTCCAGATTTTAAGAAAATTGCATATTTAAGTTTAAACAAATTTAAGTTTTTTTTTTTTGTGCTATTTTATGAAAATGTTAGACACAATAAATGTCAGATTGGATTACCTTTTCTAGATAATGATTACTGGACAATTTGCTTCAGACAAATGTCACAATCTGCATATTCTTAAATTTTATCTGTCAGTTATTAAGCCTAATTTGCATATTTTTCAATGGTGCAATGTTTCATTTACTATCAACTTTAAAGTAGTTTCCACAGAATTGACGTAATGTTTTCCTAGATTAAATTTTTATGCTGATTTCAAATCTGCAATATGTTTCCTTATATTATCTCTATTTTTTTAGTAAAATGAATTTCTACTTTAGTACAGTATTGGCACAAGTTTGACATAAGATGCTTTTTAGGAGTGTGTACCTCATTATCAAAAGCGTGAACAGTGTCAAATTCTTATCACGGACATAAACAACAATTTATATATTCGAAAAAAAATTTAAAAAAGTAGTAGACTCTATCTTAACTAGTTGAAGTACATCACAAAGTAGCATACAAAGAGGTTTCTGGCCTTTTTTGATCACAAAATAAAATTTCCCTTTTTTTTCCAAAAACTAGACTTGATAGAAGAAAACAGATACCAAGTTTGAAATCAGAGCAACAAACTGGTTTAGAAACATATTAGCGTACTCGTGCGGCAGAAATATTCGAACGTCAAGAAATTTTATTATAAAAACATGAAGAATATGCAAATTTGTCACAATATTTCAAGTCACATGTCAGTATAATATCAGAAACAACGTTTTTATAAAGTAAACTAGACAGTAATCATAACAAAAAACAAAAAAGTCATTCTGATAATGCTTTATGTCTTTAGTTGTACAAAATATACTAAATTGCATAAATCGAAATACGCAAATATCTCAAAAACAAGACCTGTTGCAGTATATCTAAAACTGGATTAGGAATCAGCACAAAAAACCGCATAAGAAACAACTAACTTCGGTTTTTTGAAAGAGCATAAGTTGAAATTTGTTCACCAGCATTATGATTTAAATTCTTCTGCAATCTAAATTATTTTCAACATCTATAACTCATTAAAATAAATATCATTTCTTTTACATAAAATAAACTTGTTTGGATAAATAAAGAATTAATACAGTATAAAAATCCGGCATCATCGAGACAGAGACTATGCTGAATTTTTGAGGAATATCGAAAGCAGTATACTATATTCTCAATGGTGATTTTAGCCATAATTTAATACATTATGGATAATTATGTAAGAAAAAGAGACAATTAAACATAAAAAATACTTACTTTAATTGATATTTTCAATGTTAGAGAAAAAATCTAATAAAGAGCGAAAAATATTTCTTCTCTTGTAATTTCGGAAACATCGATGTCAACTTTGTTTACTTCAATTTTTTGGCCGTTATTAAACAAATTTTATTTTCTATTTTATACAAATAAAGAATGTCTATTTCGGAAATATAGTCTTGGTTCTCTAAAGCATATAATTATTCGCCAGTCAAATTTACGCATTTTTCTAGTGACGCCTTTTCTTCTGTCGGTCGTTTATCCTCATGTTTTGAGCTGCTACTAGCATTGTCGGCGGTTCTATTTAGCACAGCGTCAGAGATCTCGCTGTCCTTTAAATTGTTTGTTTCTGATGCATTTTCGTGAATGCTTAGCCAATCATCTATATCCATGTTTTCGACACAAATGAATTTTCAGATTTTGCGTGTTCAATCAGCTCATAAATTGCGGCCTTTCATGGAAAATGTGAAAGCCTGAAAATTCTTCCTCATCATTGATGCCACTGTTGCCGAAAATTGGTTCCGGCAATATATTGTGCCACGCATTCACCAAAGTTGGCCCCAAAGTTATTCCATTGCTAAGCATCGGTGCAGCTCCGAGAAAATTTGTTCAGAAAATATCGCCTCTGACAAATGAGAAAAAAAAAAAAAAAAGTCAAATATTATTTTTTTGCATTTTTACTTTCGATCTTGAAGTTTTTTATTCATAAATAATTGCTTTTTTTCTTCACTCATAACTTGAAAGTATAAAAGAAAAACGAAGGGAAAAGATGTTTTTGTTGCCGGATTTTTAAAGTCACACTGTATATTTTAACTTTTAACAGACTGAATGACAGACTTTTAATGACTAATTTAACTTCTCCTGATTGGTAGACAATATTATTACGAGGCTTTTTGTTTGAAAAAATATGATGTTTTATATCTATAAATGTAGAGAGTTATGTGATTTCAGACCAATTCTGTTTTGTAAAACCAACCCATTTCCTTCGAATACTTCTTTAAAAATTCTTTTTAAATTATTTGCTCTTTATCGAACTCTACTTTAAGTGAATACGTTTTCTAAAATACATTTATTCATGCTACCTTAAATATCAGTGAGTGCTTATATTTTAAAATGAAACATATATTTTAACAATGTCTGGTAAGATGTTTTATGTCTATAAATGTAGAGAGTTATGTGATTTCAGACCAATTCTGTTTTGTAAAACGAACCCATTTCCTTCGAATACTTCTTTTAAAAAATCTATTTAAATTATTTACTCTTTATCGAACTCTACTTTGAGTGAATACATTTTCTAAAGTACATTTATTCATGCTACCTTAACTATCAGTGATTGCTTATATTTTAAAATGAAACATATATTTTAAGGATGTCTGGTAAGATGTTTTATATCTATAAATGTAGAGAGTTATGTGATTTCAGACCAATTCTGTTTTGTAAAAAGAACACATTTCCTTCGAATACTTCTTTAAAAAATCTTTTTAAATTATTTACTCTTTATCGAACTCTAATTTGAGTGAATACGTTTTCCAAAATACATTTATTCATGCTAACTTAACTATCAGTGAGTGCTTGTATTTTAAAATGAAACATATATTTTAACAATGTCTGGTAAGATGTTTTATACCTATAAATGTAGAGAGTTATGTGATTTCAGACCAATTATGTTTTGTAAAACGAACCCATTTCCTTCGAATACTTCTTTTAAAAAATCTTTTTAAATTATTTACTCTTTATCGAACTCTACTTTGAGTGAATACGTTTTCTAAAATACAGTTATTCATGCTACTTTAACTATCAGTGATTGCTTAAATTTTAAAATGAAACATATATTTTAAGGATGTCTGGTAAGATGTTTTATATCTATAAATCTATTATGTGATTTCAGACCAATTCTGTTTTGTAAAACGAACCCATTTCCTTCGAATACTTCTTTAAAGAATCTTTTTAAATTATTTACTCTTTATCGAACTCTACTTTGAGTGAATACGTTTTCTAAAATACATTTATTCATGCTACCTTAACTATCAGTGAGTGCTTGTATTTTAAAATGAAACATATATTTTAACAATGTCTGGTAAGATGTTTTATACCTATAAATGTAGAGATTTATGTGATTTCAGACCAATTATGTTTTGTAAAACGAACCCATTTCCTTCGAATACTTCTTTAAAAAAATCTTTTTAAATTATTTACTCTTTATCGAACTCTACTTTGAGTGAATACGTTTTCTAAAGTACATTTATTCATGCTACCTTCACTATCTGTGAGTGCTTATATTTTAAAATGAAACATATATTTTAACAATGTCTGGTAAGATGTTTTATACCTATAAATGTAGAGAGTTATGTGATTTCAAGCCAATTCTGTTTTGTAAAAAGAACCCCTTTTCTTCGAATACTTCTTTAACGAAATCTTTTTAAATTATTTGCTCTTTATCGAACTCTACTTTGAGTGAATACGTTTTCTAAAGTACATTTATTCATGCTACCTTAACTATCAGTGAGTGCTTATATTTTAAAATGAAACATATATTTAAATAATGTTTAGTAACTAAAAACAGTTAAACTAAGGGAATTTCTTTCAAACTTTTCCAAACCCATTATGGAAAAAATTGTTTCACATTAAAAATCGCTTAGATTTTTCGTTCGTATCAAGTTTTTCCATTTAAATTACTTACTAACTTATGGTTTGCTTTTTCTTCGAGTTTCAAAATATTTTGAAAGGAAAAAAATCAATTTTTATTTTAAAATAACTAAACATTGTTTAACGTCTGATATACAAAATTTTAAAATTAAAAAATGTATTACAATTTATCAGACATACAAGAAAAAATTACATAAATACATATACAATTAAAAATGCAAACGTTTCGGGCTACGTTTTAGCTCCTCATGAGTGCAGCAACATTCAAAGGACCAGAAAACTATATATCATGTTTACAGTTAACAATTACTAACAGCTAAAATCAAATAAGGTATAAAGAACCATATCAAAGCAATACTGTATATTTAGGTGGAACTGCACAGGATTCATTTTTCGGAGACATTTGCTTCCGAGTGAACACACCTTCAAAAAAACTCTTCTGCTTTGATTATCTGCTTTGATATGGTTCTTTATACTTTCTTGGAATTTGTTAGTAATTACAGCATAACTTCAAAAATCCGGCATTCAGAAATCCAGCAACTTAAAAAATCCAGCATCAAAACCAGCTTTTTCCCTTCCTTTTTCTTTTACACTTTCAAGTCATGATAGAAAAAATAGTAATTGTTTATGAATTGAAAACTTCAAAATCGTTAGTAAAATGACAAAAAAATAATATTTGACATTTTTTTCATTCGTCAGAAGCGATTATTTTCTGAACAAATTTTCTGGGAGTTGCACTGTTGCTCAGCATCGGCGTGGAGACTAGTACACAAGTTCTTTGGAGTCTCCCTTCTGACGTTGTCCTAAATAGAACTGTCGATAACACTATAGTAACAGCTCCGAAGACGAGGATGAACCACAGGCAGAAGTGAAGATGTCATTAGAAAAATGCATAAATTTAGTTTGAGAATTAATATCTGCTTTAGAGAACAAGACTGTATTCCCAAAATAAATCTGTAATAGAAATTCTTCATTTGTATAAAATACAAGAAAAACTTGTTAAAGAACGGCCAAAAAAGTGAGAAGAAATAATTTTACTCTTAATTACATTTTTTTCTATTCATAAAAAATAGCAATTAATGTAAGTTTATTTCTATATTTGATTGTCTCTTTTTCAATTCCTACTATTAGTTCACACTCTCCCCATATTTATTTATTTATATACTTATTTATTTATATATTTATATATTTATATATCTTGTTCAAATTTTCAATCGTTAATAAAATACTCATTATTCATCCTATCAAGTTGAAATAAATTTTTTAAAACTTGCACTGGATGACAATTCATGTTAATACAGTTTTTTCAAATATTAATTAATTAATTAAATTTTAATTAATTAATTTTAGTTTTGCATGGGAAACAAAATGGCGGCCATTGGTTATTGAAGATCAATGAAAGTATTTTCAATAAGGGGTTACCATAGGGGGGACCCTGTTCTGTCGCCAAATACCGCCAATTTTGTCGCCAACTTAGCGATTTCTCTTATATTTCGCCAAATTCCCATAGACTTCCATTGTAAACATTCTTGTTTATAGAAAATCAACAAATTGAGATATTTTAATGCAACAAAAACTAATATTAGCTTAAGGAATTATATTAAATTTTTCTTTGATGACCTAAGTAGGAATTGACTTAAAAACAAAATTCTTATATTACTTGTTCTTATGTAATTGTCATTTAATAATGAAATAAATTATGGCTTAAGCACCATTAAAAATATAATACTACTTTTGATATTCCTAGTTATTACTTTTGACATTCCTTCAAAAATTCGGCTTAGTCTCGGTCCCGATGATTCCGGATTTTTGAAGTTATACTGTATTAACTGTAAACATGATATATAGGCAATATTTCTGGACATTTGAATGTTATTGCACTGCTGAGGGACAGAAACTTAGCCCGAAATGTTTGCATTTTTAATTGTATATGTATTTATGTAATTTTTACTTGTATGCCTGATGAATTGTAATATATTTTTTATTCAGTTTCTATTTATTCTCGTTTACGTGGAACTGATATATATTTAGTGTAAACGCACCAGTACTGGGTAAATTAAGGACATTTATGTAATTATTATTAAAGTGTTAGTGACTTTAAAAAAAAGTATTTTTTTTTTTTTTTTTTTTGCCTAGTCTTAACCTTCATGCATGAGAATAAACATTCAAATTTTCAAAATATATTCTTCGGAAAAAAATGAAAAATAAACTAGAAAACAGGAATTCTTCTTTTTCAGAATTTAGTGTCGCCCCCTATTTAAAAAATTGTATATCTGTATATAAATATATATAGTTCAGTTTTAAGACTTAAGATGCTTTTTTATATATATATAAACTGACGTCATCTGCATCCTCTGTAGAATTACTCATTTGCGATCCAGTCTTAAACAACATCTACAGTAAAGTATGCATAGGATGTCACTATCTCGGAATAATGCACAAATCCAGCAAAAAAAAAAAAAAAATCATAATAAACTCGACTAAAAAAATCGTCTATCAAATTATTCATATGCCTTCATTTGTTCGTAATATTAATATAGATACTTAAAATTAAATTTCTTTATAATAGCTGCATGTTTTATCAGAAATCATCCATTTATATTTTTTCAAAATAGCACGTATTTTAATTACATTTTCTTTCGGTTGTTATGAGAAAATGGCAACAAAAAGATATAATTGCTATTTTACAACTATTTGTCCTTTACTTTTTACAGAAATGGAGTATTTGAGTTGCCAAAATCAAACAAATAGCGCTAAAAACTACAAAAAATTAATATCAAAAAATAAAATTTGATGCAGTTTTCAAACAAATTCCATTTAAAAGTACTTTTTTCCCCCTATACGGCGGTTCAAAAATTGAAAATGTGCAATGTTTAGAAGTTTAAAAAATTGCAGTAGAGTATTTAACCGTACAATGATACATCTGTTTTGTTTAACGGCTGTTTTATGCAATGGAAAGGGATTTTTTGGAGAGTACACTTTAATTGCTGGGAGAAAGAAATAGCCTATCGCGGTCTAATTAGCTATTCGTATCCTTTATGGTAAAATAATCTACTTTTAAACTTTAATAGTGATAAAAATACTTCTATAAAAATGGTAAGGCGAGGATTTCTGTAATTAGAAATTTTTTGACTTATTTTTGTAATTCCTAAAATAAAACCCTTCTAAGATAAATTAACGAACACTACTAAGAATTTGTCTCTAATGCTGAAACTACATTATGCAATTATGCAGTGATGGGACAGTGGCGCAGCAGTTGAGCGATTGTCACCACTAAATTTGTATAGTATTCTTCGCCTTCAAAAATCTCAGAAATTCTGTTCTGAAGATAGATGAGGAATACTAACAAAATTTTGCAGTGTCAATTGATTCTCTGCTGCTACACTGTTCCATCACTGAATTATGCCATAATAAAAATAAATATATCTATTTATATAAAATCAAAGACTCAGTGTGTCCCTCACAATTCCGGTTGCACCGCCTCATTGATCGCGGCCATGTTAGGCTTCCTATGGAGATATTGGTATCAGCTTCAACAATTAGTAATTGGTGAAAAATAGCAATGGCAGGGTTGCCACAATAGCGCCAAAGTCTGACCAATTTGCCAAAATACATCCAAATTTGGCGAAATACCGCCAAATTTGGCGACAAAATTAAGTTGCCACATATGAAGCCAGCTTGGCGATAGCTGGCTAATTTGGCGAAATTCCCATGAAAACATTTCCACATTTTAAAATGTGTTATTTTCATTTATCACTGCGGAACAAGCGAGAAAAACTACACATATTCTTGCATATGTGTTGCATAAATCTTTATATCTGCATTTCCGTCATTTTTGTCGGGCTATCTTTGTAGTAAATTTATAAAATTCCAATTCAACTGAATACAGTACTCATAGGCCAAAAAAATTATTAAAACGGTTTTTCGACTTCTCTAGCGTTTTTAGGTAGCTTTCATTACAAAAAGCTACCTATTGCAGCCGTTCGGAGGAAAGCGATTTCAAAAAATTTTGGTATATTTTCATCGATCATGACCCCCAGACCCCGAAACCACCCTCCGTTCAAAATTTATATATATATATATATATATATATATATATATACAGTGGAACCCGGTTAAGACGCTCACGGTTAATACGCGATCCCGCTTAATACGCGGATTTTATCCGCTCCCTTGAACATCGCCCGTAAGACTAATGCAAAAATATCACGTTTAAGACACGAATGGTTATTACGTGATCCCGCTTAATACGCGAAAATTTTTCGGTCCTTTGTGGTAAAAAAGCACGTATAAGACGCGAATTCATTGGTGAAGATGCGAATTCCTTCTTTCTTCTCCAGTGTTTCCATTTTAGCGGATTTTTTTATTCATATAAAAAGCACTGTTTCTGTATACTAATATTTACTTTATTTAATAACAGATCAATTAAAGGAACATTTCGAAAATGGTGATAGATATTTCAATAAAAAAAACCCTCTAAATTAGCAACCCTGCAATTCCTCTTTGATCCCGTGTTCTAATTTTCTTTGTCTCTCGTTTCGTGTATTTTTTATTGTAGTAGAGAGAGATACATAGAGGAATTCAGGATGCTCAGATACGTCATAAAATTATGATTAAAGATAATTATACCTGTTGTTAGTGAGTTTTTAAATGTATGTTATATCACTATTATGTTTTATAATGCATGTTATATACAAAAAAAGAAAAAAAAAGAAACTTGCATAGATGAAACAAATACGATTGCTGTTGTATAATTCTTTTATGTTTTCTATGTTTTCGTTACTTTTTGCTATGCTAACAATACTTTTTACACAAAGATTAATAAGGGTAGTTTTTTCTTACATTAAAAAGGACAGATTATATTGGCACTCATTATTACAAGTACTAAATATATTTTAACAATTGGATTATGCTTCAAAAATTTAATATTTTTATTCTTTCTGTTAAAAAAAAAAAAAAAAAAGTCTAGCAGAAAAATTATTTTTGTTGTTTTATCTTTGGTTGTAACGTATTATCGACAATAAAGCCGCACGTTTGAATCCATATTTATTTTCAGTTATTATTCCAGTCTGTCCTGTAAAAAGATAGACTGAGTAAAGTTGAATACAATTAAATTTAAATCTAAATATATGTATAAGACACAATTTTCGACCATAAACATATCAATGAAAGCTCTAAAGTTCATTTAGACGATTAGATGTGCAAATAAGCCCAGTTCCTGCAACATTATACAAATCACGTTTAATACGCGACTTAGGTCCATTCCCTTGAAACGCGTCTTAACCGGGTTCGACTGTATATATATATATATATATATATCTGACCTATGTCACACTGTAACTCTCGTAATTATGAACCGATTTCGATGTAATTCGTTGTGTACATAGTACATACCAATGTCTCGACCGAGTTCGTTGGCCAGCTTCATCCGCCGTTTTGTTTCAAAATGGCGGTCATTTAAAATTTTAAAAAAATTTAAAATTTGAAATATGGTACCAAAAAATTAAAAATGGAGAAATATTATTTTTTTTATGTATTTGACCTTTATACAAAGATTACGGAGCAGTTTTTGTTTCGTCTATATCTCAAAAAATGACTGAGTTGCAGCATTTTGAATTTCTAGCGTGGCTGACATTTTGAAACGTCCTGAATTTTGTCACGCGATAAAAGGCGTATTTATGAACCGATTTGGATGTAACTTCGTTTATACATAGTACATACTAATGTCTCGACCGAGTTCGTTGGCCAGCTTCATCCGCCATATTGTTTCAAAATGGCGGCCATTTAAAAAAAATAAATAAATTAAAATGAGATACCAAAAAATTGGAAAATGAAAAAGATTTTTTTCGTATGTGTTTGACCTTAATACAAAGATTCCGGAACGGTTTTTGCTTCGCCTGTATCTAAAAAAATGGCTGAGTAATAGCATTTTGAATTTCTATTGTGGCTGACATTTTGAAACATGATTTTTGTCACGCGATAACAGGCGTATTTATGAACCGATTTGGATGTAACTTGGTCTGTACATAGTAAATACCAATGTCTCGACCGAGTTCGTTGGCCAGCTTCATTCGCCATCTTGTTTCAAAAGGGTTGCCATTTTAAAAAAATTTAATTTAAAATTTAAAATGAGGTATTAAAAAATTTGAAAATGAAAAAGATTTTTTTTATGTATTTGGCCTTGATACAAAGATTCCGGAGCAGTTTTTGTTTCTGAAAATTTGTTCTTTTGTTTATATCTTAAAAAATGGTTGAATTATAGCACTTTGAATTTCTAGCATGGCTAACATTTTGAAACGATCTTGTATTTGTCACGCGATAACACACGTATTCACCTATTTCGATGTAAGAAGGCATGTGGATAGTATACATCAATACCTCAACCAAGTTCGCTGGCCAGATTCATCAGCCATCTTGTTTCAAAATGGCGACCATTAAATTAAGAAAAATATCTATATTTAAAGTGAGGTGCAAAAAAAATTAGAAACTGAAAAAGGTTTCTTTCTTAAGTATTTGACCTTGAAAAGGATTCAGGAGCATTTTTTGTTTGTCTTTACCTTAAAAAATGGCTCAGATATAGCAGTTTCAATTTCTATTGTGGGTGACATTTTGAAAAATCTGATTTTTTGCATGCGACAGCACTCGTATATATCAACCGATTCCTATGTGAGTGAGCATGTGCACAGCAATTACTAAGGTCTCTACCAAGTTCACTGGTTAGCCTCATCCACCATGTTGTCTTAAAATGGCAGGCACTTTAAGAAATCGCCGAATTTGACAGCCAAATATAAGTTACTTTAAAGAAAAGCAGCTAAAGCTGACTAATTTCGCGAAATTCTCATTCATAATGACTTAGTATTGATAAAAATTAGTATTGAATCTCCTATATTCGGTTTCCACTAAATTGAGCTTCGTGTGTTTGAATGATATAAGTTAGCTTTATTAAAATAAGGAATATGAAAGCTACCTCTTCCTCCCGGCAATGGCCGGAAGGACTTTTAATATTAGAAAACTCATTTGTGATTCTTTATAAAAGAATAAAGAACAAGAAGAAGAAAGAAAGAAAGAAAAATAAACAGAATTTGATACCAAAGGTTCCAAATGTATACAAAGTATGAAATTAGGCAGGGCGGAATGCTGAATGGTTGGTTCTATTCGGAACTCATAATCTGTTTCTTAGGCGAGAAATTGAATATTGTACAATAAATAATAAATCAAAAGGCAATCTCTATATTTTACATTAAAAACATTGTATAAAAGAATACCGGAATAACTTAATAAAAAATATTTATTTTAAATTTAAATACATAATTTAGAAATCGGCAAATAATGAAATGACAATAAATTCGAGCTACTTAACTCGGCCCTTGAGCTAGTTAGGGAGAATGAAAATCAAATAAGAAAAAACTGCAGGTAGACGCAACATGCATAATTTACACATGGGAATTTGTATTCCTTAAATGATGATCTATACTTTCACTGTTGGTAATAATTGCCAAGACAGAGAACTTTGTTAATTCAGTCTAAGTACACGATGTTTTACCCTAAGTCAAACTGGGGCTTTTGTTCATAACAAATATATTGAAACAGTATTTTCTAAAGGCTCACTTTGATTCCTCTGAAGTACACTGGTGTCCAAAATTAAGGACCAGTCACAAAATGCTAATTTTTAAGTAAGCGTTTTTCTCAAAAGGAAATAATATAATTCAAATAATTACTATCCCTACAGCACAGCTAGTCCATATAGCATCTCATTCATGTCACACATGGTCACAAGTGTCACAGTCACTACGGTGAAACAAAAAATAGGAATTTCCACACGGCTCATTATGAGTCTCAAATGATCACTATATGTGACTCCACTGAGACGTCAATGTGATTGCTGCTTTGGGACGAGTCACCAGGTGACTTTACAATGTAGTTACATTGTGACTCTCATGGACTGTCATTTTTAGACTCAATTTCAAAGTCATCATGAACGTTGCGTTATGATAAGTCACCAAATAATATCACATTATATTCACACGATGACTTTTCACAAAGGAGCACATTGATGACTTCACTGTCTCTTTGTCACCTGAAAGTCATCATGTGACTTTAATGGGACATTATTTGGTATCTTAGCACAATGCAGCGTTCATGATGACTTTGAAATTGAGTCTACAGATCACAGTCACAGGAGAGTCACAATGTAACTACATTCTAAAGTCACATGGTAACTCGTCATAAAGCAACAGTCACAGTGACGTCTCAGTGGAGTCACATATAGTGATCATTTGAGACTCATAACTAGATGTATGGAATTTTCTATTTTTTTTTTTGCCTTCACCGTAGTGACTGTGACACCTGTGACCACGTGTGACATGAATGAAATGTTATATGGACTAGCTGTGCTGTAGAGATAGTCATTATTCGAATTATATATTTCCTTATGAATATTCGCGTACTTGAAAATTAGAATTTTGTGATTGGTCCTTAATTTTGGACACCAGTGTACGATCATATCATGAAAAACGGCCACAATAATTCCGTTCAAACTGCAATGAGCTACACTCTCCATAATTCAGATTGTAGCTGACTATGTATATTCGTCACACACATAATTAAGTGGACTTTTACCGGTCTCCATAATATCAACACGTTTTACATAAAACAGGCAAATTTATTTTGATGAAAATTCCTCTAAAAATCTGCATTGCTTTTAGAGTTATGAACAAAAATTCGGATTAGGCTTGTAAGGTGTCACTCTGAGTTATTTAATTGAATAACTGAATCACAACACTGGTTTAATATCATTATATTAAATTTAAAGTGTAGGTTGCCCAGCCCTGATATAGAACGCGGGTTTGAATGTTTATAGAGAAAAAAATCGATATAAATTGAGGACTAAGAATAAAAAACGCTGAAAGTACCAAAAAATCGAAAATCTTTTTTTTTTCTTCTTTTGTTTTTCTTTTTTTTTTACGAAATAATGTCTTAAACGCAAGCTTAACAAACACGAGAGCCCTTGAAGTGCCAACCCTAGTATAAATAGTTCAAAAAAGAGTTGAAAAATGTCGCTGGTTAAAAGTGCGACACGAAGTAAGGTGGAGAACGCCGAATGTGCCACATGGAGTGAAGTGGAGAACGCTGAATGTGCCACACGAAGTGAAGTGGAATACGCTGAAAGTGCGAGTGATAAGATGCGCTGCGACTGGTGCCATTACACAAATTGATCATGCTGTGATATTTTACACCAATGTAATATCTTTAAACAAGGTGAAAAATATTAAAAAAATAAATAAAAGAAATGTTTACAAATGATATACTAGGCAGTGTTCTCGCTGGCTTTTGACCAACAGTAGCGATTTGGCGAATAAGAAATAAAAAAAAAACATTAGCCAAATGAACAGAAATGTTAGCAAAATAGATTCGGCTTGAAACACTGAAAAATCTAGATTTAATCCTTTATTGTATCACTTTTTTTCAATATGTTCTAAAATAACCAAAGTTTTTGTAATTGTTTATACAATAGAAATTCGAGTATCCGCTACAGAAACTATTAAAAATAAGTACATTTTAAATGTTCCAAACATTCTTTTAGCTGTCTAAATAAAAATTAAATGCAGGAATCTTTGATTTACCGTTGTGAAAAAAAAAACATTACTAATGCTATACAAACTATACACACTAAAAATGTGTATGAGATTTCGACTCTTAACCGATTGAAAAAAATCTGACCGGCCAATAATACTTTACATACATTTAATAAATAGTAATGGTAACTGGCTAATTTCAACAACGCATTCCAGCAAAAATTTTCTCTATTTGGCGCTTAATGCGAGTAATTTTGTTTGCGTTTTTACTGCCGCGACGCTGGAATATAGATAGTGATTAACTGACAATGGAGAAATACCTATCGCATAATACTTTCTGTGTCTTTGCCTGTTGTTAAACTAAATTGGTGTTGAGTCAGTATCTCTAGAATTGAGCAATGTAAATGGCACAGTGCGATTGAACATGTAAAGCAACATCAATCGTTCAGTAACGCGCCTAAGAATCCCGACTGTATTAGCACACCACCACACACAAACTGAGCACTCACAATTTGGCGAATTTGACTGTTGGTTTACTCGCCAAATGAAGAATTTTGTCACGATTTGGCGCAATGGCGAGTTGCAGCGAGAACTCCGATATTAAGTATTTAAACACTCAGCGAAAATAAGCTAAGTACCTTCATTGTAAAGTGTTGAACTAACAAGGAGAGGGCCAACCTTGTTAATCACAGATTTTGATTATTTTAATATATGTTGTAGGGTAGAGACCCCTTAGTGTCAGGTTCAGCGGATTTTATCCAACGCTTCTTAGTTCTTGAGAAACGGGGGGTGGGGTGGGGGGGGGGGGTTCTAATAATAATTCACAATTTAAATACTTAATTTGCAACCGCAATGACATTTTAGTCGTAGCTCAGTTGGAATGGCATTTGCCGGCTGATCCGCGGGCCCGGTTTCGATACCTGAATGCGCTACATTTGTTTTTCTCATTTTTTGTTTTATAAATATACTTGTAAATATAATTAATAATCTCATTGTCAATTAAAATTTATAATATTGTATATCAATTTTAATTTTACCTTTTTAATTTTTTACTTTTAACTAAATAGTTGTATAAAACATCATAAAACTGTTAATTTTTTAAAAATCACTTTTAAAATGTATTTCATATATTCTTTATCGATGCAATGATATTGAGCAATTGTCTCAATTCGTGATTTTAAAGAAACATCATTTACGCATTGCTTTAACAAAGGAAGTCAATGCGATAATACTATTATTCTATTTTTAAAGTAACAAACATAATTATATTAAAAATTAGCATCAGAATTAAATTACAATCGATTTTTTGCACATTAAAGATTTTTAAATTTGTAATACGTATGCTTGCGCTTTCAATTATTTTGCTTTCACCTTTATCTTCTTTCTGCTTTTATTTTTATTTTATTTGAATATTCTTGTATTATATCATAATTAGATGGCACCACAACAGATTTTGTCACGATTTTGGAATTTTTATCATTCAGTAATAGACCCAATTTCTTTTTAAACCTCTTTAAAGAATGAGAAATAATAGCTTAAAAATAAAAAATGATAAATTTAAGTTTGTTAACATTATAATTAATGTATGATATTAAAATTTGTAATTGAAATTATTAAATTATAATTACAAGTATATTTATAAAACAAAAAATGACAAACACAAATGTAGCGCGCTCGGGTACCGAACCCGGGCCACGCAGATCAGCCAGCGAACGCCGTACCAACAGAGCTACGACCAACCAATCATTGCGGTTGCAATGTAAGTATTTAAGTTGTGCACTATTATTAGACCGCCGGTTTCTCAAGAACTAAGGAGCGTTGGATAAAATCCGTTGAACCAGACACTAAGGCGTCTCTATCCTACAACATATAAAATTATACAACATTTAAATAATCAAAATCTGTGATTAACAAGGTTGGCCCTCTCCTTGTAATGGTGTTATTACACGAGGAGTCAAAGACGCTTCAGATTCCGGGCGTCTCCATGTATTCCTATGGCTCCAGGGGAGTCGCTTGGAGCGCGAGCGTCTTTTTTCTGTCGGAGCATCTTTGACGCCCGAAACGAGGCGAGTCGCCTGTAACAGCCAATCATATGCTTGGAAATCTGATAATAGAAAAGTCTTTTCCGGAACAGCCAATGAAATGCTTGGAAAAGACGAACCGTGAGGCGGCTGTTGTCGCTAGACGCCTGGGATTCCAAGCGTCTTTGAGTCCTCGTGTAATAACACCATAAGAGACCAAAAGGAGTGAAGTGGAAAACACTGTAAGTACCAAGAAAACAAAATGAGCGAAATGGAAAACGCTGCAAGTACCAGAACAAGGAGTTTTTCTTTTTTTTTTTTTTTTCGTTCTCTTGAAAAATTTCCTCTTCTAGACTTTCAGCTTTTTCCATTATTACTAGTCCTCAATTGTACTACTCTTATTAACCCCCGGAATGCTATTTCTTTCTCCCAGCTAATTTTGTCTCCAATAAATAACGTTATCTTGTGTACGCTAGCCGTAAAACAAAAGCCGATATACGCTATAGCATTTTTTAAAGCTTCTAAGCATCGCACATTTTCAATATTTATACCGTCGTATTGGGGAAAAAAGTACTTTTTAATGCAATTTGTTTGAAAACCTCTTCATTTGTTTTTGAAATATTAATTTTTTTGTAGTTTTTAGCGGCATTTGTTTCATTTTTGCAACTCAAGTACTGCATTTCTGTAGAAAGTAAAGAAACAAATGTTGAAAAATAGCAATTATATCTTTTTGTTGCCATTTTCTCATAAAATTTAAAAAAAAAATTAATTAAAATACGTGCTATTTTGAGAAAAATATAAATGAAGGATTTATGATAAAACATGGAGCTATTATAAACTATATTTAATTTTAGGTATCTACATTAATGCAAATGACGTCATTTTACATAAAATAAAAGCGCGTGCTTTAAGTTTTAAAATTGAAATATGTTTTGCAGTAGAGTCCTGCTTAACCAAGTTATTTTCTTCTGGTGGACTGGTGGCTGGAAATGCCGGGGGCGACACTAAATTCTGAAAAAGCAGAATTCCTGTTCTCTAGTTTATAGTTTGTTCTTTCTAAACAAAAAAGTTTTGTAATCGAATGTTTTTTTCGACTTCCAGTTTTCGACGGATTTACACGCATTTTTCACGAATTTCGCAATGGGAACTAATCCGTGGATTTTCATCAAATTTCAGATTCAGATAGTCCTTGATATGAGTTGGCGCTGACAACTTTTTGGTGTAAATCGTCCAACAGGTGGCGCTGACTACGTTTTGGTGTAAATCGTCCAACAGGTGGCGCTGCTATGTTGCATTCTCCTGATTCCAGAAATAGTTTTATCTCAAGAAATAATGCACGGATTTTAATCAAACTTCAGTTTCAGTTACCAAGTTGACTTAAGTTGTTGCTTATTAGGTTTTCGTATATGTCGCCCAACAGGTGGCGCTAATATGCAGAATTTTTTACGATTTCCGCCGTAGCTCTACTCAAAAACTAATGCACGGATTTTCACGAAACTTGAGATTCAGTTAGAAGTTGACATAAGTTGTTGCTGATTAGATTTTAGTGTAAATCATCTAACCGGTGGTGCTGCTACGCTGTATTTTTCAGGAAATATTAACATGTATGAGATAGAAGAAAGTTTTGAAATTGCCACATCCGTCTAGTTTTTACTTGAAAAAAAAAGATGATGTTCTATCTATATTATAAAGGACAAACATATCTGTGTGTAACGCATACGTCATTTTGCGAATGGCAACACTTTGAAATTGGAAATAAAATGTTGGTTTTGCAATCTTCTCTACTGCAAATTTTTAAACTTCTAAACATCGCACATTTTAAATTTTTACACCGTCGTATAAAGAAAAAAATACCCTTCTAAATGCAATTATTTTGGAAGCTGTATCTCAATTTATTTTTCAGATATTAATTTTTTTGCAGTTTTTAATACCATTTTTCTTATTGTGGCAACAAAAGTACCTCATTTCTATTGAAAGTCATTGAAAGTAAACGGAAAATAGTCGAAAATAGGAGATACTGTATCTTTTTGTTGCCATTTTCTCATAAAAACTGAAAGAAAAGTTGACAATAAAATATGGGCTATGTCAAGAGTATTGTCTGTTATTCTGCGATAAATGACGTCATATGCACACTTTTCGAAGCAAAGTGTAAGACTGGATTGTAAAAGTGCATTGCTGCTTTAGCGGATGATAATGACGTCATTTTATAAAAAAGCGTGTATTAGGTAGCTTTCTTTACAAAAAACCTACCTATTGCAGCCGTTCGGAGGAAAGCGATTTCAAAAAATTTTGATATATTTTCATCGATCATGACCCCCAGACCCCGAAACCACCCTCCGTTCAAAATTGATATATATATATATATATATATATATATAAGCACTAAAATTGTATCTTTCATATTGCTCATATTTTTAATTTTTCTAGCTCCATTTTAGTTATATTTTATACACCAGGGTGTATTTTTAGCTAAATTTTGACGATATTGTTAAACTGTTATCTATTAATTTAATAGTGCATTTTAAATAATGTAATTAATTTCTATATATTTTATATTAGATTAAATTTGTTTTACAAGGTATTTCAAATATTATTTCAAAATGTATTAACTGCATCCTTTGGTATCATTTACTGTGATTTCTTAACTGTTTTATTCACCTTAATCTTTTTGATATACTGGATGACATGTGCACATGGATTTATGTAAAATACTGAAATATCAATCGGTATGGTGTTTATTATTTCTATTTTATATCCTATAAATATTTAAATACGTTTTATTGATTCTTCCATTTCATATTATTTGTTTCTATTCTGCTTTCATTTTTAATCAATTCACTTGATTTTAGTGGTTGTTCGGGCACAGGGGAAAATTAATTTTAGCTTTAGCTTATTTCTCCCACAGAAAACAACCATTTTGCTTATATCATTGAATTCTGTGCCCTCGATAACGTAATTCAATGTATAAGCTTTTCAATTTTTGTCGGTGTCCACTTTTTTCTTTTTTCTTCCATAATAATTCTTATAATATATTTTTTTTTTAATACTTACAGCTTTAATTCATAATAATTGACGGTGGCAGGTTATGTTTAATTAATGGTAATATATATATATATATATATATCTGACCTATGTCACACTGTAACTCCCGTAATTATGAACCGATTTCGATGTAATTCGGTGTGTACATAGTACATACCAATGTCTCGACCGAGTTCGTTGGCCAGCTTCATCCGCCGTTTTGTTTCAAAATGGCGGCCATTTAAAATTTTTAAAAAAATTTAAAACTTGAAATGTGGTACCAAAAAATTAAAAATGGAAAAATATTTTTTTCTTATGTATTTGACCTTTATACAAAGATTCCGGAGCAGTTTTTGTTTCGTCTATATCTTAAAAAACGGCTGAGTTATAGCATTTTGAATTTCTAGCGTGGCTGACATTTTGAAACGTCCTGAACTTTGTCACGCGATAAAAGGCGTATTTATGAACCGATTTGGATGTAATTCGGTGTGTACATAGTACATACCAATCTCTCGACCGAGTTCGTTGGCCAGCTTCATCCGCCATTTTGTTTCAAAATGGCGGCCATTTAAAAAGTTATTAAAAATTTTAAATTTGAAATGTAGTACCAAAAAATTGAAAATGGAAAAATATTTTTTTCTTATGTATTTGACCTTTATACAAAGATTTCGGAGCAGTTTTTGTTTCGTCTATATCTTAAAAAATGGCTGAGTTATAGCATTTTGAATTTCTAGCGTGGCTGACATTTTGAAACGTCCTGAATTTTGTCAAGCGATAAAAGGCATATTTATGAACCGATTTGGATGTAACTTCGTTTATACATAGTACATACCAATGTCTCGACCGGGTTCGTTGGCCAGCTTCACCCGCCATCTTGTTTAAAAATGGCGGCCATTTAAATTTTTAAGAAAAATTTAAATTT
Source organism: Maratus speciosus (assembly GCA_963932465.1). NCBI lineage: Eukaryota > Metazoa > Arthropoda > Arachnida > Araneae > Salticidae > Maratus > Maratus speciosus. Next base: position 475,915,729 of record OZ010797.1, read on the forward strand.
GAAATGTGGTACTAAAAATTGAAAATTGAAAAAAATATTTTCTTCTTATGTGATTGACCTTGATAAAAAGATTCGGGAGCAGTTTTTGTTTCGTCTATATCTTAAGAAATGGCTGAGTTATAGCATTTTGAATTCCTAGCGTGGCTGACATTTTGAAACGTCCTGATTTTTCTCACGTAATAACAGGCGTATTTATGAACCGACTTGGATGTACCTTGGTGTGTACATAGTACATACAAATATCTCGACCGAGTTCGTTGGCCAGCTTCATCCTCCATCTTGTTTCAAAATGGCGGCCATTTAAAAAAAATTAAAAAATAAAAAAATTTAAATGAGATACCAAAAAATTGGAAAATGAAAAAGATTTTTTTTGTATGTGTTTGACCTTAATACAAAGATTCCGGAACAGTTTTTCTTTCGTCTATATCTAAAAAAAAATGGCTGAGTAATAGCATTTTGAATTTCTCTTGTGGCTGACATTTTAAAACGACCTGATTTTTGTCAGGCGATAACAGGCGTATTTATGAACCTATTTGGATGTAACTTGGTCTGTACATAGTACATACCAATGTCTCGACCGAGTTCGTTGGCCAGCTTCATTCGCCATCTTGTTTACAAAGGGTTGCCATTTAAAAAAAAATTAAATTTAAAATTCAAACATGAGGTATTAAAAAATTGGAAAATGAAAAAGATTTTTTTTATGTGTTTGGCCTTGATACAAAGATTCCGGAGCAGTTTTTGTTTCTGAACATTTGTTCTTTTGTTGATATCTTAAAAAATGGTCGATTTATAGCACTTTGAATTTCTAGCATGGCTAACATTTTGAAACGATCTTGTATTTGTCACGCGATAACACACGTATTCGCCTATTTCGATGTAAGAAGGCATGTGGATAGTATACATCAACACCTCGACCAAGTTCGCTGGCCAGATTCATCAGCCATCTTGTTTCAAAATGGTGGCCATTAAATTAAAATATATATATATATTTAAAGTGAGGTGCAAAAAAATTAGAAATTGAAAAAGGTTTCTTTCTTAAGTATTTGATCTTGATATAAGGATTCAGAAGTATTTTTTGTTTGTCTTTACCTTAAAAAATGGCTCAGATATAGCAGTTTCAATTTCTATTGTGGGTGACATTTTGAAAAATCTGATTTTTTGCATGCGACAGCACTCCTATATATTAAACGATTCCGATGTGAGTGAGCATGTGCACAGCAATTACTAAGGTCTCAACCAAGTTCACTGCTTAGCCTCATCCACCATGTTGTCTTAAAATGACAGGCACTTTAAGAAATTGCCGAATTTGGCAGCCAAATATAAGTTACTTTAAAGAAAATCAGCTTGGATAAAGCTGATTAATTTCGCGAAATTCTCATTCATTATATTGATAAAAATTAGTATTGAATCTCCTATATTCGGTTTCCACTAAATTGAGCTTCGTGTGTTTACATGATATAAGTTGGCTTTTTTTAAATAAGGATTATGAAAGCTACCTCTTCCTCCCGGCACTGGCCGGAAGGACTTTTTTAATTCTTAAACCTGAATTATCACCAAATAGGATTTTATTTTTTCAAATGGAATTTGTTTGCAAAGTTCATCTCAGTTTACTGATTGTCTATGGTTTTAAAAACAATTTTAAAGCATGAAATACGTTTTAATTAATCTATATCGCGCGGAGCTCAGTTACCAAAGATTAATCCGTTTGCCCTTAAACCAAAATAAAGAGTTCATCATTTTCTTACGGTTAATATCCATTAAAAAAAACTTCCCTATGAATAAATAAATAAAATAATATAAATAAAACACAAATTTACCAGTCATGTATGAGCTCTGAAATTATCAGAATATAAAAGGTTGCCATAAGCAGCAAAATCTTGGCAAATAACTCTTAGCATGCGGCTAATAAGAAAATATCACTTTTGATAAATTTCAAAAATTTATTTGATTGTATAATTCGTAATTTCCATATGAAAAATGCTTTTTTAATGTAAGTGGTCAATCTAAAAAATTTATTGCATATAAAAAAAATTATTAGTTTTAAATTACAAAAACGTTTTCACCTATATTATTTAACCCGGGAACCCCGGGTACGATCCCCTAGTATCTATAAAAGTAGAGAGTTATGGGATTTCAGACCAATTCTCTTTTGTAAAAAGAACCCATTTTCTTCGAACTTTAAAAAAAAAACCCATAAAACAAATACATATTTTTTAAATAATTTTTCTTTTTCGAACTCTACTTTGGGAATACATTTTCTAAAGTACATTTATTCATTCTACCTTAACTATCAATGACTGCTTATATTTGAAAATGAAACATATATTTTAACAATGTTTGGTAACTCAAAACAGTTAAACTAAGAGAATTTCTTTCAAACTTTTCCAAATCCATTATGGAAAAATTTGTTTCACATTGAAAATCACTTAGAAGGTTTTTCGTTCGTATCAAGTTTTCCTATTTCAGTTACTTACTGACTTATAGGTTGCTTTTTTGTTGAGTTTCAAAATATTTTGAAGGGAAACAAATGAGTTTTTATTTATTTTCGTTTACGGGGAACAGATATGTATTTAATTTTTTCATTAAAAATGACGAAAACATAGTAAGAGTTTTCTAAACTGATTATTAAATTTTAAATAAAACTCTGAAAGCAGCATAACATAATTAAAATAATTGTAAACACTTTTTACTTGAGGTAATGTTTTTACTACTTTTTTTCATTTTCAATTAACAGTGTTTTAAAGCAAAGCTAAACTATATCAAAATAAATAGAACGAAAGAAACCAATTCTTTTCTGTTTAAAAACGAATATGAAAAAGAATTTATGCTTTTTTTTTTTTGCTAAACTTGTATAAATTTCAATAACATATACTAGACAATTGCACCATAAAATATAATGAATAAAGACTCAATCTTGCTTAATGGTACACAAAACACGAACTTTAATAAGCTAAAAGTTAAAGTCTACGTTTCGAGCTGTTTCTACAGCCGTCTTCAGGAAAAATATGATGCTTAAATGGCTAAAAAGCTCAGAGATGAAGGTGCGAGTACAGAAAATTATACAGAAAATAGCATTTGATCATGGTTTTCCAGCAAAATATATAGATAAGATAATTCAGAAGTACAACGCTCCCCCTCCTTCAGGCCAACGACAGGATAATAATCAACTTGTGGTCTACAGAAAAGTTCACTACATTCTCAATATATTCGAAAATCTAAAAAAGATCATACAGAAATAGAATATAAAGTTGGTTGCTATTCCACCTCCTTACCTCATAGATATCGTCAGTGATAAGATCGATAAGATCTTAATGGATCAAAAATCTGGTATAGATGAAATCCCTATCACTTTATCTAATAATGTTGAAAAAGCCTACATCGACGTGACAAAATGTAAGTTATCAGAGACATTAAACAACGTAAACAGAATACAGCTGTTTCCAGGTTCTACTTAGCTAATGAAGTCTGTCACATTAACTTTGATGAGGCAAAAATTATAGTTCTGTGCAATAAACCCTTTGAAAGTAAACTTAGAGAATCAGTTGAAATCATTGCACGTGAGAATAAGCCGTGTTACGATAATTTATCCTATAATATTCCAAAAATCTGGCGTAATATCATAAAGTCATGATTCTGTATCTACTTGCAATATTTCAATTTAAACTTAAATTTTGTTATAAACACATGTATAATAATCACTTATAAACAGATAAAGTTAAAAAATGCTATAAAAAGTGATAGAAAATCTTTATTAAGATTGACGATCGTTTCGTTGCACAAACGGCAACATTTTCAAAATCATTCAACGATAGAAAATATTTTCACATAATTTAAAAACAATAAACATAGTAAACAATGTCACGCGACATGATGCATAATGAAAAACATTGTAAACATAAAATTAATTTAAAATATTAGATTAGCTATTGGTGAGCGTGGAATAATTTTCAAAACAATAACATGGTAAACAATGTCACGAGACAACATGCATAATGAAAAGCATTGCAAAATATAAAATAAAAATAAAATTATCTTGGCTATTTGAGAGCGTGGATTAATTTCTACTATTGTTACTAAAATTACATAGCACCTCTTTCCAAATTTTAGGTAATTCTATGGATACTGAATCATTGCAAATATTCTTGTTGCGTAAAAATATCTCTATTGATTCTCGGATTATGGATGGTAAATAAAATATTGATGTATAAATTAACTTGCTATTTTTAAAATCGATCTGTACAGGTTCTTCGCTGTATAATCTGGCCAAAGCTGTGGTTCTTCTGTTGTATTTGATGTCTGCTATATGTTCTTTGATTCTAGTTTTAAGTTTTCTAGTTGTCATACATGTATAAAACTGCTTGGTTCCATCTTCTTTGGTGAAAGGTATTTCGTATACTCCCGATAACTGGTTTGACTCAATTGGATCTATTTTCTTGCATACTGTATTTCTTAATTTCATAGAAGGTTTTGCGACTAGGGAGTTTGTTATTAATTTGATAAAATCTGATTATGTCCGTAGTTAACATAAAAAAACCCTTACCGATTTAATCCTACACAGAGCAGTGATGTATATGTCATAGACTAATGTCATAATCCGGCTCTTTGCAAAGAGCCTTGGCTGTTTCCAAAGAGACTGGCTAATTGGAGAATCATCGTCCTTTTCCAATATTTTTCAAGCTTTTTTGCAAAGAGCCTAAGTAGCTTTAGTCTAATTGCAAAATGATCATTTGTTTCTCAATTAGCGTGCTCTATTTCAGACTTATTGCAAAGAACCCGTGGAGAGTTAGGAAATTATCCACTTATTTCCCAATCAGTCTGACTTTTTTTATACTCATTGCAATTAACATATGTAGTTTTTGGCTAATTAGAAAATGGCCATCTATTTGTCCAAATAGCTTAATTTCATCCAGGTTTATTACAATGTAACCTCTCCGTTCCCAAAGCTAAAACAACAGTACAAATACTCATTCATTGGTTTTAAACAAACAAAATGACATCATAGATGACAGAAAAAAGAACTTTTCGGAAATTGATACTTTAGGGGACTTGTAATTTAGGATTACAAATAGGGATCAAAAATTACAAATTCCGTTAAAGTACCAATTTAATTATCACTAACCCAAATTCACAGAATCACAAATTTAAGGCCTTTAATCAAGTAAATGATATACAAATCCCCAAAACATTTTATTGTAAAGGATTTAAGTTAAATAAGTATGAAAATTTCTCAATTTCTTGGCCACACCCCCTTGAAGGCGTTTTACAAACTCAGATGAAAATAATATCTATTTTATGAAGAAATCAGCATAGATTTTGCCCTTTATTGGTCTGCTTTTAAAGCACAAAACATTCAGCTATTAAGAAATGAAGTCAAAATGTAAAAAAGTCAAACAGTTTAGTTTTTATGGGGAAAAGAATAGAGGTCCACATATGTAGACCCAGGTAGCGAAGAGGATATACAACAACCTTTACAGATAGATTTTAAAAATAGCAGAATAATTTATCCGCCAAGATTGAATTTGCCATTCATTATCCGAGAATCAACAGATACCTTTTTACGAAGTGAGAAATTAAGTAATGATTCAGCCTCCATGGAGCTACCTAAAATTTGGAAAGGGATGCTCTGCAGAATAAGAAACAATAGTATAAAATAAGTCACGTTCTGAAATATCCATTTTTATTATTGCACTTGATTTCATTATACATGAGATCTCGCGAATTGTGTGCATCATTTTTCAACAATAATAATAAATGCGAAAAAGTTTGTATTATCATAGATCTTGGGAATGTCGCCGTCTGAGCGATGAAACATGTCGATCTGAATAAAGATATTTATTTTCCTTGCAAGGGTGTTTTTTATCACTTTTAGCTAGTACAGTTGACGCTCGTTATAACGACCCCTCGCGTGCCGGTTGATGAGGGTCGTTATAATGGAAGGTCGCTATAACGAAAGTGGGCGAAAATAAATTCTAAAAAACTCTAATCATGTGCATGAAAGTTAAGGTTTGAAAGGAAATTTTAGATTTCGATATTATTACTCTTATTACTAAATTCTGTCTACTTTCGTATGAAATAAACATTGACAATGAATAATTATAAAAATCAATTTTAGAGAATGATTACCTATTTCTAAAATAAAATTTAAAGTAAATGGTAAATCACACACACAAAAAAAGTTACTTACGTATTAACATTTATTTTCTACAAAAATAATTCGGAATAGTTGTTTATTTTTTCTGCAATTGATATTTTCTTTAAACAAAATTTTCCGTCTCAGTTAGAGTTAAGTAATTTTATGTGTTTTCTTGTCTTTAAAAAATGTTTTAAAGTGTCATTTTGAGACATTTTACAATTGGTATTTACCGCGCAGTGAGCAATAAGTTCTTGTGAAAAGAAAATGGTAATCTTTTTTTGATAAAAAAATCTGGAGGAAAGGTCAGTTCTGTCACTGTATTGGGAATTAGGCTGCTGGCCGGACGTTATATTGCATGTAAAAATAACATATCATAAAGGGGATTTATTTCGGGACATTTTGCATCGGTCGTTATAATGGAACAGTCGCTATAATGGGCGGTCGTTATAACGAGCGTCGACTGTATTAACATACAGTAGAGCGCCGATTATTCGAACAAGTCGGGACGGACCCTAGTTCGGATAAATGGACAGACAATTTAACGGATGTTCCAGACTATACTAAAATCTTCACACTTTATCCACGCCTTAGACTGACAGCACTAGTTAATGCTGGCATGTTTAAAAATTGATTTTGTCTTTTTAATTTTTTTTGTTTACTTTTTATTATCATTTTCTGAACTTCAGGGATTATAATTTAAGCAAAAGAGCTTTTGACTGTTGCTTGCTTCAAAGAAGACATTCTTTTCAATGCTGCCCTATCTCGAATTCTTCTTAAATACGTTAGTTGAATAGAAATAGCATTCTGCTGCCGTTCGAGCCATTTCGTAGCTGTTTCCAAACATTCAAAGGCTTCGTTATGTGGTGGACCTCGGTCATTTTCAGAGCATTTGTTTTCAATTTTTTTTTCGTCTTGAATATCATCCACAATCTCATCATCATTTAAAATCTGATATCCAGGTCTAATAGGGTGTTTGGATAGTTAGAAGTTCGTCTTAAAAAATTTTTTTGAGAGAAATAGGCTGTTCGGATGATTGGAAGTTCAGTTAAAAAATATCTTTTGAGAGAAATTGGCTGTTCGGATGATTGGAAGTTCGGTTAATTGGAGTTCGGATAATCGGCGTTCTACTGTAGTTTCACAATACAGTAGTACCCCGACTTACGTCCTCTCGAATTACGTCACCCCGCATTTACGTCGTCTGACTTGGAAAAAAATTTCTTAATTAAGATGCAAAGAGGATGCATGGCTTGAAGTTCAGCAAAAAACAATGAGAGATGCTTTGAAAAAACTGTGCCCCTTTTTCGTCGCAGAGACTAAGTAAATATCTAAAAATCTGTATCTCTCCTAATTGGTGAAATTGTCGATAATGGAAGGGAACTCTACTTAGGGATGAATGCTGAAGATGTTGTTGAACTCATAAATTCCCCAGATCCGGAATTAAACATCGACGAACTTATTAAATTGAAGAAACAAAGTAATAGAGGAAGATTTTGGGCCTGCGGAAAAATATTATGACGGTTGCAAAATTAACCGAAGGACTAAACCTTATTGAAGCTGGAATGACAGTTCTTGAAAATATTGGGCAAGCAAAGAGTAGCAACGACTAGAAAAAGCTTAGAAAAATCACTCTGCTGCTACAAAGAGCTTCTAAGAGAAAAATAAAATAAAATTTGTCGGTTCAAATTTCTACAAGATTTTTTTCATATGTTCATATGCTCGAACGGGGCAGCTAGAGTAACAATAAATTGTAAGTTAACAACTTATTGATTTACTCCAAATTCTTGTATTGCAAACGCCTTTTTTTTTTTTTTTTGCTAACGTTAAATGTAATGTCAAATAATGCCTAAATATTATAGAATATGACCATTAGAATTTGGAAATTTTTTATTGCTTATCCTTTATACCCGACTGCCAAGAAGGGTTACTACGTGTACGTGTTTCACGCGTATCTGGATACGTGGATTTCTTATACCCTCGAAACATCCCAACGGCTGGGTGGATTTTAATGAATGGGGTCTCTATCGATTCGTCTTAACCGTCCGATGGTTACAGGCTAGGTTTTGTTTTTATAAATTCAAAATGGCGGCCGTAAAATACAAAAGGGCGATAGAGACGAAAAAAATGTTTTACGCACCCTATTGAATGGCATATCATTGGACAGGTCTTTCAAAATGAATACGCCGTTTCATTGACTATTTTACAGTCAGGAGCTCCGTTTAAATATTACACAACCTCGAAGTTGTGCAGGTAGGATCTCTAGCTTTACTGCAACTCTAACCATCATAGACATCTATAGGCCTCATCAAAACAGTTTTTATAGATAGGAACTAAAAATGAAACACAACTTAAAAGTCATCAAAACAAGTAAATAAAAAAAAAATGGGTAAGTAATATAAAAAATAGTTTCACATTGATGAGAAATAATTAATTAGTTTGCTTTTTTACGTAGTCGGGTTTATTTTGCGTCGGGTTATTTTGCGATAGTGATGCGCTATGCGTGCTTTACTGTAGATGTTTAAGAGTAGATCGTAAATGTGGAATACTTAAGCGGATGCGAATGACGTCATTTTACATAAAATAAAACGTGTGCTTTAAATCTTAAAATTGAAATATATTTTGTACTGCAGTAGAGTCCCGCTTAAACGAGTTATTTTCTTCTGATAGACTGGTGGCTTCTACTATTATGAAACAGCCATTATAAATGAAGTGTTAGGTAAAGATGAAAGAGCAGATGTAAAAAAAAAAAAAATTATGGCCATCCCCCCCACCCCATTCTGACCAGAAAATCAGAGTTCTAACTTATTACGGCTCTTCTTTAATCTTCACCTAAAACTTCATTTATAATGGCTGTTTCATAATAATAGAAGCCATCAGTCCATCAGAAGAAAATGAAGTAATGGAAATCCCGGGGCGACACTAAATTCTGAAAAAGCAGAATTCCTGTTTTCTAGTCTTTTAATATGTTTTTTAGAAGCACTTTTAAAAATTATAACTTAATCTTCTTATTTCTGAACCTTCTTATTTCTCAACAGAGTATTTGAATTTTAATGCTAATAAATTTGAATATTGTTGAATTGGAAAGGCTCAAGTAGATATATCAGATTAACTGCACTAATTATTTTCGCATTGGGTAAGCCGTTTATATTATATTTTTTCATATCATTTCAAGAATGTACACTTACATTTTAAAGAATAAAATACTTATCAATAAGATTGTGAAATGAAATATCAAATCTAAATACAACACTGAAAACATAGCAATTACAATAATTTTTTAATGCGATAATCTATGAAATGCAAATGTGCTTTAAATTGCTGTGATTCAAATAGAATTTATTTCTTATTTTCCCAATTAATTGCATATTTAAAAATGGAAAATAAATAAAAATATTTAAATTGTAAAATAAACGAAAAATCAATTCAGTAGACTATTTACTTCATTTGCTATTTACGTAAAATAACTTCTGTTTTTTAATGAAGACAAATTATTCAAAACAGTGGATATTTTATATGAACATTTTCTAAATTTTAATAGGACTTAACAAAACAAACTTAAATCCAATTTTTTAGAAAATAATTCTGGTTACCTTGAAATTTATTTATTTTTAATAGTTTATGATCAAGAATTTGCATTAAATGGACATTATAGGAGGCAATACATAGAGCCAATAAGTTAAATAAATATAGCATATAAAATCCAGCGTTTTATAATAGGCAATACATAGAGCCAATAAGTTAAATAAATATAGCATATAAAATCCAGCGTTTTATAATTGTAAATAAAAGAAAATGCATTTTAATATTGCTTTAATATGTATTTATATTTGCATTAAATTGTGAATAAAAGATATTGCATTGTAATAGGGATTTAATATGCATTTATGTTAACTATTAATCTGAAAAAGAATTGAGTATTTATCGTCGTAGAATATTTGTTTATCTTTTAAATCATGCATAAATGCTTAACACATTACGAAGGATAAATTTTGCTCAAATATATACAAACAGACAATACTGATAAGTTAGTTTTATTCATTTACTTATTTATTTATATGCCAACACTTTACAGTCGGGAAGTGTTTATGACTTCGTCTCGTGTGTTTTTCTGTCTGTCTGGCCGCGCTGTTACTCGTGAAATATACTCAGAATAACATGTAATTAATGCATGTTATTATGGTTTACCATGCCATGTTCTATATTGGAAATGGAATGTGTAGTACTTATAGGCCGTTTACAGGGACACTTAAAAGAATTCCGCTACATTATGCTTTATAGAAAAAAATCGTATGCAGCGTACTTTAATTATGTTACTCTATTTCATACATACTGAAATTTATGTATAAAACTGAAACAGGGCCGTGCAAAGCGGGGGTTGAAGAGGGCTTTCGCCCCGGGCGCAGAAATTTAGGGGGCGCCAAATTTATACTACAAACCTCGTTTTTAACCATTTGGAAAAATGGTTATTGTCCTCTGTCAGGGTAGGAAATCAGAAACATATCTGAAGGGTTTTAATTGGTTGAATCCGCATTTTATTCGTTTTCTGATTGTCTATATAGTAATCTGTATTTTCCCTTTATGTCTTTGACGCCTGAAACGAATCGAGTCGCCAGTAACAGCCAATCAAATGCTTGGAAATCTGACGATGGAAAAGCCTTTTCCCGAACAGCCAATGAAATGCTTGGATAATACGTAAGTTTCAGGTGGATAATACGTAAGTTTTAGGAAATCTGAAGAGTCGCAGGCGATTTTTGTCACTTGCAATTTTTGCGTGTAATAGCACTATTAATGTTTAATTTATGGCGTACGTAATGTATGATCAACTCCGTGCGATTTTTTATGTCTTAATTTTTAGTCTTAGAAAACATCATTTTCCAAATGGTCGTTGTAATTTGTTAAATTGCTTTTTTTTAATTTGTTATGTTTTTTTTTCTTCTTTTTTTTTGTAAAAAAAAAAAAAAAAAAAAAAAAAAAAAAAAAGATACATTTACAGATTCGAAAAAGAAAGTACGTTATTTTTCGTTTCAATGCCCCTTATCCTACAACCAGATACAAATTTTTGAATAGATTTCTTTCTTTTCAAAACTTGTTATAGGTCTTTATATTAGTCTGTTTCGCCAAACTTCAATTTTCTGAGTTTGTAATTTTCTTTCTGTGCTTGTGACAAAAACATATACTCTCAAAATAGCATGGGGTTTCCTTCTGGGAATACAAAAGGGGTGCCAACTGTTACACTGTACTGTTAGATACATATTTTCTACATTCATTTCCCAGTTTCCTTTTGCCAAAATATAAGTGCAGTTTCCTCTTATGTTAATTAATTGTTTGGAGTTTCTGAATTAAAATTAAACATAAAGTTCCAAAATAAACGCGAAATATATATTTAATAGAATTTATTTCTGTTTCTGCACTTTTCAGTTTTGTGACACACCTCATGAAAAAAAGGTGTGTGTGTGTGGTGGTGGTGGTGGTGGTGGTGTGTGTGTGTGGGGGGGGGGGCACCGAATTGAAACTTTGTCCCGTGCGCAATTTTCTCTTCACACGGTGCTGAACTGAAAGATCCTAATAGATGCTTACTGGTGTAGAATATGGTTTGCACAGCATATATCATTCTTTTACAGCAGCCATACTCAAACTGTTTTTTCTCGCGGGCCGCAAACAAGCGTTTCCGACGTTAGGCGGGCCGCACCACACTTAAAAAGTCGTAATTAAAATAGTAAGTTAACAAAGTAGTATAAAAAAGCAACATAATAAATTTAATATCAACAGTATGGTTCAACATTTGCATCGGAGGATATGTTACCAAAAAATTTTAACGCCGCTATTTCCGAACAATAAAGTTCGTGGTAGATTTCTATTGCAAATGTTGTGAAAATAGGTCGCGAAGTTTGTTGTTTGGAACTAACAGTGTAAAAAGTTTGTGTGCCAATTTTGTCCACGAGAAACGATCAGCCCTAAAAAAGCAGTATTAGCATGGTTGCCAACTTGTACGGATTTTTCTTACCACTAAAATTTAATAGAAATTTTTGACTTATTTATACGTTAAAATTTCTTGAATTTTGGGGATTCAATGAGCTAAAGTTTTCTATTAAATTTTAGTGGTATGAAAAATCCGTACAAGTTGGTAGCTATGTATTAGTTATATAATTAGTATAAAACGTTGTAATATAAAAATTCAGAATTTCCAAATTCTAAAAAAAATAATAATCAGGAGATTTTCTCTAATTATACTACTTGTCTTTTGCTCAATGCAAAAACTTTATTTTCTTTTAATTATGGAAATATATAGTGCAAACTTAATTTGGAATAAAGTGCGATTAGTGTTCAAGCTTAGGAAATCTATAGAACACTGTAGCACAAATAAGGAGTACATGTAAAAACAACTTTTGACTAAAGAAACGGCATTTAAGATGATTTGATATAATTTAAATTGACTATAAATAACAGAACAGGTTTTATCTTCCCATGAAAATATAGAAACAACAGCGAGGGTCTTAAATACTTTTTATGTACATCTCAAGTAATTTTTAAAATATGGATTAATGATCATGTGCCTCGGACTGCACATAAAAGGTCGCCGGGGTCGCAGGTTGTGTATGACTGATTTACAGGGATACACAAAACAATTCGAATTCACTACTGTCTGTGTGTGATAATTGTTTCAAGTGCTTTTTCAGATGTGGTGTGCGTTTTTTAATGTAACTAATTTTTTACATATTACTTGGTGTGTATAAATTCTACAGATTCTATATAGGGGTGCATAAAATAATTCGAATACACTTCTGTTTGCAACTGGAATTTTCAACTGTGTTATGTATTTCATAGGCCCTTGAGGGGCGGTGGAATATATTATATTCCACTTAATTTTAGTCAAGATTCGCATCTGAACCTTTTATTTATATTTTACTTTTATAACTTTGTTGAAAAAAATGTTGTAAAATTGCATTCTAATTTTTTTAATGAAATTGTTCGAAAATTCCGGTCTGAATTCACCATTACTGAAACGCAATCCCTGAAAGGATTAACTAGATTTTAGTATTCTATATGGAATATATGCAGATCTAAAGATAACATACGTTGAATCACAAAAGAATCTTCATACTTTTCCAAATATAGATGGTATTTTCTGAAACTGTGTTTTCAAATGTGTTATATGTTTTCTAAATTTTTATTCAAACATGGTCTTTCACCGCTTGCAAAGCGGCTAAGTTTTATTGCAGTCTCGAAAATCCGTTGGATCGTGTTCCGTAATGTAGGCCAGAGGAATGATTTTTCTTTCTTGTTATTAATTCTATATAAGCTTACTATAGGTGCGCTTATTGCACAAGAGGAGCGTCACCTATTTTTTGTGCAGAGTAATTATACTATAAAAAGAAATGTGCCCAGTTAAACTAATGACATTGAGCTCACAGGCTATTCACACTAACTGTATATTATACTCTTATTTCAGAGTATTTTCCCCTATTTTATGAGTTTATTCCCCTATCCACCTTTTATACTTAACCAATGAACCTCCAAATCTAATCAGGGAAGCTCCTTAACATAATAAATCGGTATACCAAATTTGAAGCAAATCAGATAATTATGCATGAAAAAACCATATCGCTAAATTAAGGGGGGTCTAACCCCTTCCCCCTTCATACTTAACTAAGGAACCTCCAAATCTAATAGGGAAATCTCCTTACCAGAATGAACACAGAAAAAAAAATTAAACTAAATTGGAGAATTCTGCATGAAAGTCCATTTATCTAAATTAAGGGAGGGGACTTGCCCCCCCCTTCCCCCTTTTATACTTAACAAATGAACCTCCAAATCTAATGAAGGAAGCGCCATAACGGAATAAACCGGTATATCAAATTTGAAGCAAATCAAATAATTCTGCATGAAAAACCCATTTATCTAAACTAAGGGGGAGAGGACTAGCCCCCCTTTTCCCCCTATATACTTAACTAATGAACCTCCAAATTTAATCAGGGAAGCTCCTTAGCATAATAAACTGGTGTACCAAATTTGGAGCAAATCGATTAATTCTGCATGAAAAACCCATTTATCTAAATTAAGGGGGGGGGACTAGCCTCCCTTTCCCCCCTTTATATTTAAACAATGAACCCCCAAAACTAATCAGGGAAGCGCCTTATCAGAATGAACCTAGAAAAAAAAATTTGAAGCAAATCGGATGTTTCTATAAAGAGTTATCGCGTTACGTACATACATACGTACGTACATACAATACATACATACAGAACCGGCGGGCACATTAGCTCTCAGGCTTTGATAGCCTGTGAGCTAATTAAAAATGAAATTTCATAACAATGATTATTACATATCCCTACACAAAGCGAATTCTTCTTTTCAAAGTATATTTTTTTATAATCATATTTAAGAATATACCAGAAACGTTAAAGAGAAATTTTTTTCCGTAATTTAAAAAAAATTTGTCTATGAAGGGTGTCGATGATGTATCCAATTACGATGCCCCTTCACGCGGCGCACATTACTTATACTGCTTAGTGAATTTATAAGAACAACATTTTACAAAAAGTCTAGCGCGGCGAAATTCGAACGCTAATGTTAAATATATGGGAAAAATCTTTATAGATTACTCGCTTGTATTTTAATATAGTAAATATGTATTTTGCATAGTATATTTGATGTCGATATATTAATTTGTGTGGTTGTAATTTTTACTTTATACTATCTTCAATAGAAGAAAGTATTGTAATCGAAATTTTTTTCGACTACCGGTTTTCGACGGATTTACACGTTTTATGGGTCAGAGATCCTAAAAAACATGCTTATAGAAAATGTCTGTCTATCCGTATGTCGCCATTGTGCCATCAAAAAGTGTATGAAGTTATGTATAAAATTGAACCATTTTTTTTTTAGAGATTTTGGCTATGGCAAGCAGGTCTTTCATTAATTTGGAAAAAATACGCCGAAAGGGGACGCTGTAATAGCGATTTTGTGTCATTTTGACTATTGTACCATCGGAATGTGTAAGAAGTTATACATAGAATTGAATGAAATTTTTTGTGTAGGTTTTTGGTCATGGAAAGAAGATCCTCCTTGAGTTTGAAAAAATTCCGCTGGTAGGGGGCGCTGTAATATCGATCGCCAGAAGGGGGTGCTGTAATGGCAATTTTTGAGAAATTTTCAATATTGTACCCGTAGAAAAGCGCATGAAGTTATGCATAGAATTCAACCAAATTTTTTTATGTATGCTTTTGGCCATGACAAAGAATGTCCTCCCTGAATTTAGAAATATTCCGCCGAAAGGGGGCACTATAATAGCGATTTTTGTGTAATTTTCTTGATATTTTGTAGTACGATGAAACGACGGGAACTTCCCATCCTGATAAGCCGACTATTCACGAACAGTCGATATACAACAGAATAACAGAAAACTATTGATTTTAATAAATATCATGATCGAGATTAACTCATTTTTACTCCGATTAATTGACTGAAGCAGAAATTTAAGATCAAAGTCAAAGTTTATATAGTATTGAACTAGTAAAAATGAAATACTGATATTTGTAACAACCAGGGTTCGTAAATATCATGATATTTTCGAAAATATCAAAAATATCCGATATTTTGATATATATCCGATATTTTCGATATATATCCGATATTTTCAAAAAAGTCAACTTACTGCTGTTAATAAATATTTTCAAACATAATATAAATTAGAAGTTAAAAAATATTGCACTTAACATGAAAACTTAAACAATGTTCTAAAAATTCATTTCTCTTTTCCTTTTTTTTTTTCCAACTAAGAACAAAATTGAAGATCAACTAATTGAAAACAGATGCAATTTGCTTTATACACTTATATAAACTATAGGATTTGTATCAAGTTTCCAGAAAGTTTTATATTTCATAAGGTAAAATATTAAATACAAAATAGTTTTTTTTTTTTTTTTAATTGAAGAATTTTAACATAAATGTAAGCTTGTCTTATTTTTTATTCCCTAAACTGTTGTACAGTTTAGATTCAACTTAACCAAAGTCAGAAAAGATTCTTTTCTAAAGAAGCTGTAATATAAATGATTATCTAAATTACAGTTTATCTACAAATGGTTGTTCTGAATTAATTGTCTGACATAATTATTAGTTCTACATTTAAAAATAAAAGTATCAAACATGAAGCTTGGAAAAGATGTTTTTCTAAAAGTCACTGCCAGAGACAAATGCTGTTTATCTACAGAATGACACAGTTAATAACAGTTGAAAATTTCATTTACACTTGTTTTGACTGAAGAAAATATCAAGATCTTGCACAGTGATATTTTGAAAATAAACATCAAACATACAAAATATCAAACATCTTGATATTTTGAAAATAAATGTAAAGAATTTGAAAATATCGAAAATATCAAAAATCTTGATATTTTAAAAATAAATATCGGATATATATCAAGATATATATCATGATATATATCCATTGATATATATCAACGAACCCTGGTAACAACGTTTTGAAATATTAAAATATATGAGATAGAAGAAAGTTTTGGGATTGGCACATCCAACTAGTTTTATTTTGAATAAAGTCTTTTTATATGAGGGTAGGATTTTCACTTTCTGAACCGGTTCCCAGAGTGAAAGTGCCCGCCTAAAAAAATAAAAATAAAAACTGTAACTAAAGTCGAAAATGTACAACCGGACAACATTAGATATCGATTTTAGATATTCTGTGAAAAAAAAATATGTATACCAACCGATTTAAAAATATTAATATAGAATCTTAAAATGTTAATGTACAAATTATGTTATAAAATATTAATATTCAAACGAAAAATCTATAAATATTTCTCCCATAGGATTAACATTAGCGTTCTTAATTTAATTCTTAATTTACACATTAGAATTCTTAACTGTATTTTAATATTTTTAATATACATATATATATATATTTGATGTCAATATATTAATTTGTGCCGTTGTCATTTTTTTTTAATAGTCTTTTTATATGAGGGTAGTGTTTTCACTTTCAGAACCGGCTCCAAAAGTGAAAGTGTCCGCCTAAAAAAACTGTAACTAAAATCGAAAATGTACAACCGCACAATATTAGACATCCATTTAAGATACACTGTGAATAAAAATATATATATATTAATATACAAACCGATTTAAAAATATTAATATACAATCTATTTTTAAAATATTAATATACAAACTATTTTTAAAATATTAATATTCAAACGAGAAATCTATAAATATTTCGCCCATAGAATTAACATTAGCTTTCTTAATTACAGTGGTTCTTAGATCAAAATTTATGTATTAAAAGTTATATTTTAATTTATTCATATATGTACCACTATGCAGTGTAGAATTAACATCAGTAAAAAATGAATTTTAAATTTGGTTCCATGTGCTATAACAAATTTTTGGGGGAAAAAATTACGTTTGTCGTAAATCATGTGACTTCTGTGGCCACTGATAGCTTAAAATAAATTAGCATAGTGACAGAATCAACGAAATTTAATTAATCATTGATACATGTTGGATGAAAAATTTTATTTAGTTAGCTTCCTAACAAACTAACTTGTTGTTTTGTGATAAATTAATTATTCAGTACGTATGTTGAGTTACATAATTTTAAAATTATTCAAATATATTTATTATTAAATTTTCTAACTAATTGAAAATATTTGAATCAAAATAAATTGCAAATGATTGTTAAAATATTAAATTTTAGTCCTGTAGAGTATTGTTGATGTGACGAATTCAATCTGCTATTAAATAATTTGGAAACTGAGAATTAAAGTGAAACCTCTCTGTGCGACCACCTCCCTGAACGATCATTTTTTTCATGAAGCGAAATTATTCCCATAGGCTAAATTCTAATTTTAGCTCCATTCAGATACAATCCCAATTGAACTCCTTCCATGAGCGACCAATTTCTCTGAAGAAAATGAAACAATCACCGTTTTTTCTTGATCGCTTGATGAAGGTTTTATTAGAAAAATAATTTAGGAGAGCGGATTATTCATTAAACTTCTAAACTAAGTTTAGAATTTTTATTTATTCTTGTAACTTTTAGGTGTTTAAACCCCTTTGTGCCTTTTTAGGCAATGAATTTAACTCTGATGACAAATTAAGGATGACGGTCATTAAACTCCCCTGCCCTTTTCTGTCATGAAACTGTCAAAGAAATAGATAAATCAATGAAATCGCCCTAATTCGTTCCCGTAAAAAAAAAAAAAAAAAAAAAAAAAAAAAAAAAAAAAATGTACTTATTTACTGAACTTCGAAAGGACTTGGAAATAAGAAGATAAAAACGTGTTAGAACGTAACGATCTAGAGGATAAAAATGTAAAGACAAAGTAAACGACAATGTATTCATTTTTTAAACTCTGCAGTAATTAATTTATGTAATTAACTTTTTTTTAATACTTAAATTTTCATATTTTTTCCTAATGAGAAAAATAAATTTTAATAACATGAATTGATACTTTTTTTCAAAATTTAAAATCTAGATTTAAACATGACCTCCATTAAGCGACCACCTCTCGGAGCAACCACTTTTTATTGGAACGGAACGTGGTCGCTTTTGAGAGGTTTTACTGTATTTAAATCCCAATGAGATTTTAATTATTCCCATCATTTATTATTCATTAAAATAGATGACATTTATTTGACATATGTAATCTTATTGATTAATCGAAAATCAATGTATTTAAAATTTTAGAAAAGGAATGTTTCAGTGCAATATTTAACCTCATAGTAACTATCAATGACATATTACGGAGAGTCAAAATATGAAAAGATATTCGATACACTTAGTTTTTATTCATTACCAAGTGTGTTAAAAATTGAACCTTTTTATCTATCCTTATTATTATCCACGTTTTGGGCTTTTTACAATAAATATTTAACGGCAAAACTTTTAGAAATATTACTAATTCTTATTCATTGTTTATTCACATGAAAAAATATCTATATGAAGTGATAAAAAGTAATTAACTTCTAAATATCACAAGCATAGACTTTCAATTGTTATATTTCCTTGTAAACTAAATTAGGAAACAGATAGAGTTATACATTAAATAATCAGTCAAGTCAACGCAGGTGCTTAAGGAGTACTTACAGTGGGTCGCGAACCCTGTTTAACCTCCATCGAAAGTGCAAAAAACATAAAGTTACGATTAAATAAAGCAAGAAATAAAACTAATAATTTGGAAACTCGAGTGCAGCAAACGGCGGAACTAATTCCATTGTTGCATTCTCGAGTTGGGAGCACCAGGGTTAAATATAACCCGCAGTGACGCAATGATTTTCTTAATTTTAGAAAATCATCACTTCGTTGACAGACTATGTGATGGAAGGAGGGAAAAGCAGACATCGGGGGGTACCAACAGGCCCAGATAAAGTTCCAGAGATATGAGAACCTTCAAAAAAAAAAAAAAAAAAAAAGGCCCTAAATTGAAATTATAAGAAGTCTAGGAAAGATTTTACTCTCCTGGAGAAATTAACGGGAAGAGCTAATATTCTTAATAAAATTAATGACACACATAAATTTATTAACTACTTCATATTTGACACAAAATAGATGTTACCGCATTTTATTTCTGATAAAAGTTTTATCACTAAACTTGCTAAGTGAAGTAATTCAGTTTCCAGATAACTTTTTTAATGCATATGTGTCAAAGAAGAAGAGACGTAAGCTAAGAATAACTATAAAAAGTCCTTTTTTCAAGCTGCCTAGATTTTACATTATAAATATATTTTATGGTGTAATAATGTTTATATTTCTTTCGAAAAGTTTTATTAGAAACAAAGAATATTTCGGACCATGCTTAATACGTACTTGTAACGTTTTTTCATATAGTTTTCCATTTTTTTACAAATAGTTTAGCTTAGTCTAAAGAAGCGATAAGTAAAGCGACTACTTAAATAAGCTGAACATTTTCTAAACATCCAAATTTTAATATAGAAACGAGGAAAAAAATATATAGTTACTTATTTTTTTTAGAAAGATTATTAATTAATTTTCATTCTTCATTGACATTACAAATGTACTCATTTAAACGTTAAAAATGTAATGAACTTTTAAATAAAACGAGCATAAGCTTTCAATTGTTAAGAAATATATTTCGTTCAATATTTGAATCATAACAACTTGCAAATGATCGTGAAAATATTAAATTTTAGTCTTGTAATGCATCGTTGATATGACGAATTCAATCTCATATCAATTAATTTGAGAACTGGGACTTATTTAAATTGCAATGGAATTTTCATTATTCCTATCATTTGGCATTCGTTAAAATAAATTTATTTGACATAAGTCAGGTATATAGATTAATCGAAAATCAATGTTTATTTTTATTTTTATTTTAGCAAAGTTATGTTTTAGTGCAATATTTAACAACATAGTAACTATCACTGACATATTACGGAGAGTAAAAATGTCAAAAGATTTTCGGTACACCTAGTTTTTATTCATTACTAAGTGTGTTGCAAAATTGGGCCTTATTATCTACATTTATGACTTTTTTATATTAAATATTTAACTGCAAAAGTTTTAGGAAGATTAGTAATTATTTTTTATTATTATTTATTAACACTGAAACATATTTATATAAAGTGATAAAAATGTAATAAACTTCTAAATATCACAAGCGTAGACTTTCGATAGTTCAAAAAAAAATATTTCCATGTAAGCTAAATTAGGAAAAAGGTAGAGTTACATAAAATAATCTTAGCTGAAAAAATTAACGGGATGAACTAATGTTCTTAACAAAATTAATGACACACATAAATTCATTAACTACTTCATATTTGACACAAAGTAGATGTTAGTGTACTTTATTTTTAATAAAAGCTTTATCACTAAACTAGTTAAGTAATTCAATTTCCAGATAACTAATTTTTTTTCATGCGGAAATATATGTCAAAGAAGGTGTGACAAAGAATAGATATAAAATGCCATTTTTTTATCAAAATGCTCGGATTTTAGATTATAAATATATTTTATGATGGAACAATGTTTGTATTTCTTTCGAAACATTTTACTAGGAACTTAGAAAATTTCGGACTATGGTTTGTACCGCGTTTTCATCACGATATTAATTTTTTTTTCGAATATTTTAGCTTACTCCAAATAAAGCGATAGTTAAAGCGACTACTTAAATAAGCTAAACAATTCCTAAACTTCCAAAGTGTAATATAGCATCGAGGAAAAAGATACAATTATATAAATATTTTTTAACAATTTTAGTGAGTTTGGTAATTATTTTCAATTCCTCATTGACATTAGAAATATACTCATTTTAAACATTGAAAATGTAATAAAATTCTAAATAAAAGGAGCATAAACTTTTAACTGTTAAGAAAAAAATATTTCCTTGTTAACTGAAACAGAAAAAAAGATACAACTACATAAAATATTTTGTAGATGAAAAAAATATCGGAACGAACGATTTTTTTATTAAAAATAATTTGACACATTAATTTATCACCTAGTTAATATTTGACACAGAGTACTTGTTTGTATACTGTATTATGGACAAAATTTTTATCACTAAACTAGTTTTATGATACGCTTAACTTTCGGATATCTCAGTTATTATTTTTAAAATATTTTTATTGCGAAAAATATGTCAAAGAATATTCTACTCGGAATAACTGGAATAAGTTATTTGCTATAGCTGCGCAGATTTTACATTAGAAATATATTTTACGATGGGATAATATTTATATTTCTTTCAACTATATTTTCTAGAAACTATGAAAAATTTCAAGGATGATTAATAAGTTAAAATATCTTTTCACCATGATATTAAATTTTTTTTGGTAAAATAGTTTAGTTTAATGTTTAAAAAAGCGATATTTTAAGCGACTACTTAAGTGATATAAACATTTTTTTAAATTTTCAAAGTGTAATAAATCAAACAGGGAAAAGATACAACTGCATAAATTATTTTTTTAGAAATTTTAGAACTATTAGTAATTATTTTCCATTCTCATTAACATTAGAAATATATTAATATAAAACGATAAAATATGTAATAAACCACTATTTAATAAACTTTCAACTCTTAAGAAATATTTTTAATTATTAAATAAAATAGGAAAAGATAAAGCAACATAAAATAAATTTTAAATAAAAAATAACTGAATGAATTTAAAATTTTCCACAAAATTAATTTCATTTGTAAATTTAACACCCACTTCATATTTGACGCAAAGTACATTGCTCGAAATATTAGGGGAGCAAGCAAAAAAGTGAAGAGAACAGTGCGAGACAGCCATGCATGGGCATAAAATTGAGAGTAACATGTGTATCAATGCGCAATACAGAAAAAACATGCAAAAAAATTACAAGAGAGCTTTAATTCTCTGAAACGATGGCTAGAACGGGAAAAGATAGCTTAGGGCAGCAATTTAGTTACATGTAAATGGCAAAAAAAGTACTGTTTAGGAATGATGAAAGATATTTAACATCGCATGTGGTTCCTTCGAATATGTAAAAATGTCGCATACCTGTTTTTCAAGGATTCGATGACATTATCGATAAGTTTTCTGGGAGTACTGTTCCACATTTCAAGAATTTCAATCTCCAAGTCCCGGACAATAAAAGATGACCTCAGTCTCGCTGCCATGCGTCGTCAGAGTGTGTCCGGAAAATGCTCGATCGGATTCCGGTCAGAAGAGCATCTTTGCAATTCCATATGCTGTATTGTTTCAACTTTAAGAATGTTCTCCACAAGGCGAGTTGCATGCGGTGTAGCATTTTGCGCATGGAAATAAGGAATCACCAAATGCTGCAACATAAAACACGACATGAGGTCTCAGTATCTCGTCTGTATAACTTTGGACCGTCAAAGTGCCATTCCGAATGATATGCAGGCCCGTACGCCCACCTATCCTAATTCCAGGCCATAGCAATCAAACCACCTCGTCTGTAATGTTATGATCTTTCAAGAGCGAATGTGGGATTATTTTGAGTGCTCCTTTCTCTCCATGCCAAAACACATCATATGCCACATCCAGACTGAATCGGGACTCGTCTGTAAACAGAATTTGTCGCCAACAACGTTGCCTCCAAACTCGATGTTCAGTTGCCCACCGCCGTTGGGCCGCACAGTTGCTTGAGGTCAACGGATTACAGACCATTGGCTTACGTTCACAGAGACTACCCTGATGAAGCATATTTCGGACTGTTTGGATGGATATCCTTCGTCCAGTGGCCAAGAATAACTGTGTTTGCAGCTGAGTAGCATTGCCCGTTCAGTATCGAGGAGCTGTTAGCAGGATATATCTGTCATCAGTTTCTAATGTAGCACATGACCGACCTTACCCTTGTCCATGTCTACCATTCCATGTGTCTTGGAATCGATTCCACAGCCTTGCATTGACAAATGCAACAGCGTCCGCTACACTTCGTTGTGTTTTCCCAGATTCAACTGTCCCGATAACTCGCTAAGGCATGGATTCCGGTAAATCACAATGCTGTGACATTTCCAAGTCGCCTTTTCTCAAACACAAGCTGAGCAATTTAATTTTACAACTGACAGTGTGAAACAGACGTTTCTGCAAAATCCCGATTTCTGCACTTCTCTCCTTTTTCTAATTTTTGGCGTCATAAATTTTAATTTGCATGTGAAATTTTCTTCATATGTTTTCTACTACGCTTTAAATTATGGAAGATTTATTTTACGTTACTTGTCGATGTAAATATTTGCTTAATTTTGTTAAATCTATGTGCTCCCTTAATTGTTTTGAGCAGTTTAATTATCAGTGTACTGTATTACAGATAAAATGTTTATTGCTAAACTAGTTATAGGACGTAGTTTCGTTTTAAGATATTTCAGTTTTGTTTTGTTTTTTTATCGCGAAAAAATATGTTAAGGAATGTGCGAATCGTGAAAGAGTTACTTTTTCTAGCTCCGCAGCGTTTGCATTTTAAATGTATTTTATGATGGAAAAGTGTTTATACTTCCTTCAACAATATTTTCTAGAAAGTGTGAAATTTTTTTACTATAGTCAAAAAGGTCTTGTAATGTACTTTCATCAAGATATTCCATTTTGTTCGGTAAAATATTTTAGCTTAACCTTTAAGTAAGGGATATTTTAAGGGACTACTTAAGTAATTAAAAAAAATTCTAAACTTCCAAAGTGTAATAAGGCAACGAGTAAAAAGATACAACTGCAAAAATATTTCTTTTGATTTAGAAGTATGTTTTTAGAAACTTTAGTAACATTAATAATTATTTTCCGTTTTCATTCACATTATAAATATATTAATATAAGTCCATAAAAAGTGTAATAAATCCCCAAATAAAACAAGCATAAACATTCAATAGTTAAGAAAAAATATTTCATTGTTAACTATAATAGGAAAATTGCATAAAATATTTTTTTAGATTAAAAAAATAATAATAACTAGAAAACAGGAATTCTGCTTTTTCAGAATTTAGTGTCGCTCTAGATGAAAAAAAATATATATGTATATAAATATAGATAATACAAAACATATTTCAGTTTTAAGACTTAAAACACACGCTTTTATTTTATCTGAAATGACGTCATTCTCATCTTATGAAGAATTCATCATTTACGATCCAGTTTTAAACAACATCTGCAGTAAAGTATTATAGGACGTCACTATCGCTGAATAATAATAATAATAAAAACATATGTCACTTAAGAAACTCGACAAGATAAAAATCGGCTATCTAATGATTCATATGCCTTCATTTGTTTGTAATATAGATAATTAAATTAAATATAGTTTATAATAGCTCCATGTTTTATCGGAAATCATTTACATTTTTTTCAAAATAGCACGTATTTTAATTACATTTTGTCCAGTAGTTATGGTAAAATGACAATAGAAAGAAATAATTACTATTTTCCAACTTTTTTTTTATATTTTCTACAGAAATGGAATACTTTAATTGTCAAAATTAAACCAATGGCACTAAAAACTGCTAAAAAATTATATCTCAAAAATAAATTGAGATGCAGTTTTCAAACAAATTGCATTAAAAATTCCATTTTCCCCTAATACGACGGTATAAAAATTGAAAGTGTGCGATGCTTAGAAGTTTAAAAAATTGCAGTAGAAATGATTTCGTACAATGATTCATTTGCTTTGTTTTACGGCTGGCTTATACAATGGAACGTTATTTTTTGGAGACGACATTTTATTTGTTGGGAGATAGAAATAGCATATCGGGGGCTAATAACGAAACAAACTTAAAAGCTTTTGATGATGTTTTAAGCAGATCTCTAATTTCTTATTGATTCCTACCAGTTTCAACTTATTTCCTTTTACAAACTTGAATGTTTTCCACACATTTAATTCCACACGTGAATTTATACCCTAGTTCATATTTGACGCAAAGTCGTTATCAGTGTAATGTATTACGGATAAACATTTATTACTAAACTCGTTATCTGAAATAGTTTAGTTTCCAGATATCTCAGTTATTCTTTTTTTTTTTTTTTTTTTTTTTTTTTTTATCACGAAAAATATGTCAAAGAAAGTGTTACTCTGAAAAATTAGAAAAAAACTATTTTTACTAGCTACGCAGATTGCAGTGTTGCAGATTTGGGACTTTTTAAATTAAGATTATTTGACTGTCACCTCTTTTTAAAAATAGTATAATTCGCGTTATCTTTCAGAATTTTTAGTCTATTTTTAAATATGCCGAATATTTCTATTTGAAAAAAGCGGTGACAATCAACAATCTGGGGACAAAAAAGCCCCCAATCTGACAACACTGGCTGATTGTACAGTATAAATATATTTTATGATGGGATAAAGTTTATATTTCTTTCAAAAATATGGTCTAGAAACAATGGAAATTTTGGAATATAAGTTGCTGCAATGTGCTTTCATCCAACTATTCTTTTTTTTTTTTTTTTTTAACCGAATATTTTAGCTTAATCTTTAAATAAGTGATATTTAAGTAATTTAAACAATTTCTAAACTTCCAAAATGTAATAGGGCCATTCCATGCCACGTGTGGAACAGCTTTTCTACATATTACCCTTGTTTTAACAATGTTATTATATCATTAAATTAAAACAACTATGCTAA
Organism: Maratus speciosus; assembly: GCA_963932465.1. Taxonomy (NCBI): domain Eukaryota; kingdom Metazoa; phylum Arthropoda; class Arachnida; order Araneae; family Salticidae; genus Maratus; species Maratus speciosus. Next base: position 475,941,921 of record OZ010797.1, read on the forward strand.
TATGAAAATGTAGGTGCTTTTGTTCCTTAAATGTATCGTTTATATTTAAAAAACTTATAAGCTAATAGATATAGGTATTGCTGTAAGTGTCATGCGCAGGACATTTTGTCTGTTTTTCAATGAATTGCTCTGATACGGGCAGATTACCTAGGTCTAGGATTCAAAATGTACATATTTTTAGCCTATTGAAAAATAGGTAGCTTAATTAGATAAGATGTTTAAAATGTAGCGATTTTTAAACTTATTAACCCTTTTCCGGCGCGGAGTAATACTGTTTGGAAAATGATGAAATGATGGAATGACACCAGAATTTACAAAAGAATGTATTAGGAAATATAAAATTGATAACTTTCACGTATTTTATAAAAGGAAACATTTCATTAACCCTTTGCACTCCGCGTTATTTTGAGTATGGGCTACCAGCAACTCCGCGTCAATACACAAATATTTTATTCGATAAGCAACACTTATTAAAAGAAGTTTTATTTAAAAAGAGAAAAAGTACGCAGTATAAGGATTGCTCTGATTAAATAAGGTAAATTTTATGTTCTTTTATTACTGGTGCCAGAAACAAAATTCTCAAAGCAAGATGATGTCGCAGCAGCGGCGACAACGGAGTTTTTCACTTACCTTACAATGTCGCCGCAGCGGCGACAGCGGAGTCAAAGGGTTAAGTATTATTGGTGCCAGTACTTTTAAAATTAGGTGTCCTTTTTTGTGGACACCGCGTTAAAGGGTCATTCCATATCATGTGATATCATGTGTATATCATGTATGTCATGTTCCATATGAATTTTTTTACATATTACTGCTGTTTTAACAATCCTACCGTATCATCAAATTAAAACAACTATGCTAATATGAAAAACTATGTTACTTGTTATTTTTAATGCATAGTTTATCTTCTGACAAGTTATTACTTAATACTTAATAGATATAGGTATTTATGTAAGCGTTACGTACAGGACATTTTGTCTGTTTTTAGGGTTTCTTTCATCACACGAAACCTTTATAGTTTAGCTTCGTTGTCTGTCCGTCACAGCGCTTGGAAACTATTAAGTTGCAGACTTTATTTATTTATTTATTTATTTATTCATTTTTATTTTTATTTTTATTTATTTATTTTTTTTTTTTTACATATAGCTGAATATACATATAGCTGTCATTTCCAAAATCATAATTTTTTGAAAATTTTTTACATAATTTCAATTAAATGAATTCGTTCATTTTCGATTTCAAACCATAATCTTTATGCCAAAATTTCACAGAGTGCCAATACCAGAGTTGTAAAGCGTTCGTCTTATCCCACGGAAGGATGTGAGTTCGAATCTGTCTCGCGAAATTAAAAAATTTTGATTTTTATTATTATTACACTTCTTACTTTCTTCCATCTTTACAAGAAGAAATTATTGGATTTGTGAAAATTTTCGAATTCCGGTTTCGACGGATTTACACGTTTTAGAGGTCAGAGAACCCGAAAAACATGTTTTTACAAAATGTCTGTCTGTGAGTCTGTCTGTCTGTCTGTGTGTGACACAAATTTTGTGGGCGCTTTATCTCAAGAACTAATGCACGGAATTTAATAAAAATACATATTCAGTTAGTCCCTGATACAAATTGATGCTGATTAGTTTTTGGTGCAAATCGCTCAACAGGTGGCGCTGCTATGCTGCATTTTTTATGATTTCCGAAATGGCTCTATCTCAAGAACTAATGCACGGATTTTCATGAAACTTCAGAATAACTTAGTCCTTGATATGACTTGATGCTGATTGCATGTTGGTGCAAATCGCTCAACAGGTGGCGCTGCTACGTTGCATTTTTTACGATTTCCGCAATGGCTCTATCTCAAGAACTAATGCACGGATTTTCATCAAACTTCAGATTTAGTTAGTCCTTGATATGACTTGATGCGGATTACGTGTTGGTGCAAATCCCTCAACAGGTGGCGCTGCTACGCTGCATTTTTTATGATTTCCGCAATGGCTCTATCTCAAGAACTAATGCACGGATTTTCATCAAACTTCAGATTTAGTTAGTCCTTGATATGACTTGATGCGGATTACGTGTTGGTGTAAATCGCTCAACATGTGGCGCTGCTGTGCTGCATTTTGCACGATTCCTGCAATAGCTCTATCTCAAAAACTAAAGCACGAATTTTCATCTAACTTCAGATTTAGTTAGATGTTAACACAAGTTGTTGCTGATTAGGTTTTGGTGTTAATCGTCTAATAGGTGGCGCTGCTATGCTGGCATTTTCATGATTTTCGCAATAACTCTATCTCAAAAACTAATGCACGTATTTTCCCCAAACTTCAGATTCAGCTAGACTTTGACGTAAGTGGTTGCTTGGTAGTTTTGTTTAACATAAATTTTGGTGTAAAGCACCCAATAGGTGGGGCTGCTAGGCTGAATTTCGCTGCATTTACACGATTTCGTAGATAACCATATCTCAAAAACTAATGCAAGGAATTTCATATCTATAGAATCCTCATGATGGACATAGATTGCCGTTTAATTTTGTTAGTGTGATAGCTAATTTTCAAGTATTAACATGCATGAGATAGAAGAAAGTTTTGGGATTGGTATATCCGACTAGTTTCAGATGGGTTTAATTAAAAGAAAATTCTTTTTGAAGGCTTATTTTATTTCTTTTGCACAGCGGTATTTTTTATTTTTATTTATTTATTTTTTTTTTTTTTTCAGACAGAGAAAATCTGGAATCAATATTTTTGTTTGCTGCTCCCATCTACTGGCTTTTTTTTTTTTTTTTTTTTTTTTTTTTTTTTTTGAAGTAATAGAATTCTATGGGAAATTATGTTCAAATTACCATTAGAAGAATTATTCAGGAATTGAAAGGTTTTTTTTTATTTCGAATTTTAAAAAATGTTAGCATACTTTTTTGGCGCCATCTAGAGAATGTTGGAAAGTCAAAGAATTAATATGGATTTTTTCTGTATTATTTGAGCATTTTAAATGTGTTTTAAACAATTTTTTGCTTTATAAATTTTATATTTTATTTATACTTGCGCTAAATATTGAATTTTATTGCTGAATTTTCTAATTGTATTTAAATAATTTTTCTTGGATATTTTTAATTTCATTTAAAAATATTTTCTAATTATTTTAAAATTAAATATAATGCTGCTGCCATTTATATAAGGATTTAATAATTATAAATTAACAATTTTGATTTATTAATTCAGATATTCAAAATTCATACCAAAAATTTAAAGTAGCAGTATTCGATTTATTTTATAACAAATTCCGTCATTAAATAAAGCGAAATTTATTATTGAAATATTCTGGCGCGAATTCGTATTCTTGGAACTACGGAATTACAGAATGCAGTCTATCAAAGGGGCCGTCCACAAATGACGTCACACTTGGTGGGGGGTTCATGAAATTGTGACAACGGGGTAGGAGGGGGTAAGAAGAGCTGTGACATCGCACATTTTGGCTAAAATAGAAGCATTAAAAATAAGCAGATTTAATTTGAAGTTATTTTGAATTTAAAATATTTTGTGTTCATAAAGTAAAGATAAGATTTAAAGTAAAATATATTAAATTCCATTTCAAATTCCAAAATACTTCTGTTTTCAATTGCTCTTTGATATTAATATTTTATTACTACTATATATTAATTATGTTTTTTGTTGTAAACCTTAATCTTATTGCATACAAAATAATTACACGAATTATTTTTATTGTTATGCTCACAAATGTCATTAAAATACATAGTTAAAGTTTAGAAATAAAATATGAAATATGATCTATAACCTAGTGCTTTGTTTCTGAACTGCAAATGTTTGTTTATGTAACATAGCGTGACATATGACAAGGGGGGTGGGGAGACAAAAATAATAAAAAAAAAAAAGGTGTGACATCATTTATGGGCAGTTCCATATAGTCCAAGAGCTGTTAAAGATTTTAGGGAAGGTATTTGAGGCACCCTGAAAATTTGTTCAACACTTCTTTTGTAATGGCTAAATAAAAAAACGAATGTCGGGCTGAAGGATCGTGGGCCAAAAACTGTGCCAGACACGTGTCAAGTGCCATATTTTGACTACGCAAAAAAGGTATTTGAGGCACTCTGAGATTGAGACAGAATAATATTTATGCTTAGAAAAAAATATTTTGAAAATGACAGACACTTTAGTCGGCCCAAAAACTGTGTCAGACACGTGTCAAGTGCCATTTTTTGACTACCCAAAAAAGCTATTTGAGGCACGCTGAGATTGAGACAGAATAATATTTATGCTTAGAAAAAAATATTTTGAAAATGACAAACACTTTAGTCGGCCCCAAAACTGTGCCAGACATGTGTCTAGTGCCATATTTTGACTACCCAAAAAGGTATTTGAGGCACGCTGAGATTGAGACAGAATAATATTTATGCTTAGAAAAAAATATTTTGAAAATGACAGACACTTTTGATGGCACTTTCTACTTGCCAGACAACATAGAATGTTAAACGCGAGTGCAAGTGAAGCTGGACTTACGGTGCCTCGCTGAAGATCCATTTACTGACTTACCATACAAACAAAGCGTCAACTGCGTTGCATCTTACGATGAATTTCCACTGGATGCGTGCGAAATCACAACAAATCTAACTGTGATAGGCTCTCGCAAGACCACATGACTCATAGCAAGCATGCAGTTCTGAAATTTTTGGAGTACTAATCATGTAAAGTAAGAAAAATGTGTTATGTGCGCAAAAAGCGACGAAAAAATCACTGTTTTTGTGAAAAAACACTACAAAAATGTTGTGAAGTATTGAAAATTTGGCAAAAACATAGGTTAAACTATAAAGATATTATTTTACCATCCAATGCTAATCTGAAAGAGGGTTATCATAGACATTACTACAAAAGTTTCATTGCTTTAATGAAGAAATACGGCGACGACAACGCTTCAGGAATATCCAATGTGCCTTTTTCTTCATTAGGTATAGTATAATTTTATTTTTATTCCTTATAATAATATATGCACAAATAGCGTAAGACATTCGTAGTCCTTGACTAAAATAAATCTTTTCTATCGGATAGATGAAAACACTAATTGTACGAACTATAGAATATATTTATGTGTACTATTTATATCTTTTACCTGTATAGCTCAAGACAATAGCTGTAGCATCAGCTCGTCTACGAATTTATTACCTGCATGAATTTCAATAGTTGCCTCAATGAATGTAAAGAAACATTTTACACCAAATATTTTTTTATCCTCATATAATTTTAGAAACTTTTAACTAGGAAGATTTGCATAAGTGCATACCCATAAAACTTTGGAAACTTTTATGAAAAATACTCTTTAATAAAAACTTTGTCTACTCTTTATACGGAACTAGTTTAAGAAAGATTAACTTAAATAAATATACTTTTATAACTATTATTTTGTCATATATATTTATATGTACATGTAATGAAATTTAACGATCGTTTAATGACGATTAGTACAAAATTTAAACTGATTAAAATTGCTTCAAACTGAAAGTTAAGGGCCGATTCTGAGCACTGTCAATTTGATTTCGATACTGTTAGTGTTGGGGACAACATAAGGAAAGTATTGTTGCCATAGAAACAACGACTTATTTAATGTCGAAATGTATAATGAAATAGTTCTTAATCGGACAGTTATTTTTAAAGTGCGCTTAAAGTCATCCAGCCGGTGAAACCGTCCGAAAATTAAATATCTTCTGCAACACGCAACTTGTATATATTACATAAGCTTATAGAAAAAATAACAAAATGTTTCATTGTTTAAGTTTAAATTCATTAAGTACCGCGCATTCGAATAATCATTTAACAAGCAATTTTCACATGCATTAAAATATTCGCGTTTGGCGAGGAAATTTTTTGTCCGCCAAATCGCGTGCGCATTCGTCTTTTAGCGACAAATAATCGAAAATATTTTATTTTTTTAAAGGCTTTCTACTGAAATTCCGCAGCTAAATTATACTGATACTTTAAAACATACATATGTATAATAAGCATTTAATAAACATATAGGTTTAATAAGCATTTTTAACACTTTTCAACAAAGTTAAAAAGTGTTTGTGAATTTGGTTTGCTTGTCTGTCTGTCCCTCGGTGATATATCTTTAGTAAATATAGTCCGATTGCCACGAAATTCATAGAAGAAGGCACATTGGATATTCCTGAAGCGTTGTCGTCGCCGTATTTCTTCATTAAAGCGATGAAACTTTTGTAGCAATGTCTATGATAACCCTCTTTCAGATTAGCATTGGATGGTAAAATAATATCTTTATATTTTAACCTATGTTTTTGCCGAATTTTCAATACTTCACAACATTTTTGTATCGTTTTTTCACTAAAAACAGTGATGTTTTCGTCGCTTTTTGCGCAAATAACACATTTTTTTCCATATTTACCACTCCAAAATTTTTATAACTGCATGCTTGCTATGAGTCACGTGGTCTTGCGAGAGCCTATCACAGTTAGATTTGTTGTGATTGCGCACGCATCCAGTTGAAATTTATCTTAAGATGCAACGCGGTTTACGCTTTGTTTGTATCGTAAGTCAGTAAATGGATTTTCAGCGAGGCACCGCAAGTCCAGCTTTACTGGCACTCGCGTTTAACATTCTATGTTGTCTGGCAAGTAGAAAGTGCCAACAAAAGTGTCTGTCATTTTTAAAATATTTTTTTTCTAAGCATAAATATTATTCTGTCTTAATCTCAGCGTGCCTCAAATAGCTTTTTTGGGTAGTCAAAAAAATGGCACTTGACACGTATCTGGCACAGTTTTTGGACCGACTAAAGTGTCTGTCATTTTCAAAATATTTTTTTCTAAGCATATATATTATTCTGTCTCAATCTCAGCGTGCCTCAAATACCTTTTTTGGGTAGTCAAAAAATGGCACTTGACACGTGTCTGGCACAGTTTTTGGGCCACGATCCTTCAGCCAGACATTCGATTTTGTATTCAGGCATTACAAAAGAAGTGTTGCACAAATTTTCAGGGTGCCTCAAATACCTTCCCTAAAATGTTTAACAGCTCTCCTACTAGTAGGAAGTAGTGGGTTAACGCGGAAGATTTTATAACATATTTTCGTCTGTGGATATATTACATTGTCTTAGATTAATAAACATTTGTCTTGTTTTGTACTCTACAACCATATGCTGTTTAAGGGTCAATATCTGAAAACCAGACAATTTAATTCCAAATTTTTTTTCTTCTAAAATTAATGTACCAACTACCACATATAATTATATACTATGATACATGTTTTGTGATTTAAATGCTGTAGTGTTTTGAGATCAAGGGTGTATATTTTATGCATAGGATAAACATTTATGGAATAAAGTGTCTGTTAACATCATAATCAGTGTCTAATAATTGGGACTGAGGTGATGGGGACTGAGGTGATGGTTTGTCTTAACAGCTGCACAGCCATTTTGTTGGATCATTTTGCACACATGTAAATTATTAAACATGCCATGTGACATTTGTATGTTACATAAATAAAGTTGCAATAAGCTTGTTTTTTTATAAGGAAAAAGTTAAATATGGGGACATGAATGATGCTATAAAAAAATACTCATCCCTATTTAGAACGAAAACTAAATATTTCTAAATATGAAACAAAGAGAAGAAGCTTACCTTCATCCATGGTGGCTAGTTGAACTTTATAGTTGCTGTTGCACTGGAAATAATTCTGCCAGCGCCACCTAGTATCTGTTAACCTAAATGTGTGTTTAGAGGGATTGAGATGATGGTCAACGTCAGGGACAAATATATTTACTACAATATTTTACTATACAATCTATACTAATGAAGGAGAATTATATTTCCCCATACTGTACATATATACGTATAAATATATAATAGCAAAAGTTAATAACATTTATAGAAATTTTTACAGCATACGTTAAATATTGGATATTTATACCTGGAGACAAGGACTGAAATGCTGATTTCGTTTCTGTAAATCTTAAAATTAATTATTTATACATCATTATATGTCCATTTATGAGTGGTAATTGTTATAACAAATGTTACAATATATTAACATTTTCCAGTTTTTGGTTTTAGTATAATTAATGAAATATTATTGGCCAGTGGACGCAAATTGTCCAATTTTCAGATATTGATCCTTAAACCATAAGCAGATAAAGACATATTGCATTTTGTTTACTCTAATCTAAAGTATGAATTTTTTGATTATTTGACATTTCTTATACACTCTAAATTAAAATGTCTGAAATTCAGACACTTAAGTGTCTGAAATGGAGTGTTCAATTTTCAGACATTTTAAAATGTCTGAATTTTTTCAGACACCTTTTGCGTCTGAATTTCAGACACTTCAAACGTCTGAATCGCATCCATTTTTTTGTAAGCATCATACGTAGCCATGTTTGACCACGTTGAATCCTGGGAAAATATTTGGCTGTGGTCCTGCCCCTCCCCCCCCCCCCCCCAATACAGCCTGATTTTTTTAGTGCTCTCAGTTTTGGTATACAATTTTCGTTACGTTGATAATTTAAATCTTTTACGACATTGTACTGATTATAATCAATATCTTGAACTTCAGGAGTAGAACAAGATTAAAAAACAAAAAATATTTATCTAAATATTAGATTTTTTTAAATTTATTTTGTTTTTAACTTTATTTTACTTTAAAAGTTCAAAATATTGATTATAATCAGTACAATTTCGAAACAGATTTAAAATATAAGCTTTACAAATATTGCACATCAAATTTGGGGGCACTACAGTCGTAGGGGGACGGGGCACTTCCCAGTTTGCCCTTCCTTTAATCAAGAAGTACTTTTGCAAAAAACGCAACCCTGCATTATAGTTGTCTAAATTGAGATGTTCGGTATTCGGGAGTATCCGTTGTGGAGGTTAATGGACATTCTCGAATAGCGAACACCTCTATTTAACGAATACTTTTTTAATCAGCAGACATACATATTTGTATATTTTTACCTCAAAAAAGTAGACATCTCCAATTATCGGACAAATTCCGCGGTCCCGAAGTGTTCGCTATAAAGGGCTTTTAAGGTACATAGATAAATATATATATATATTTTATAATCTTGTCCTACTCTAAAAGTTCAAAATATTTATTATACTCGGTTGAATGTGGAAAAAGATTTAAAATATCAGATGTACGAAAATTGCAAAAATCCCCCCCCCCCAAAAAAAAATGAAAATATAAAAAAATATATTGCCACATAGGCAATTTTACATATACATCACTTGATAATCACAACAGCCATTTAACTATGAATAATGAAAATAAATAAATAAATATTCTACTTTAATAACATTGGGGAAAAAATGACTTTGGTATTTTGTTAAATATATTTGCGTTTTTAAACTTGTCCTACTCTAAAAGTTCAAAACTTTCATTATAATCAGTGCAAGATTTAAGATATCAGCTTTACAAAAATTCATGCAAAATCCCCCCCCTCCCCCCCCCCCCCAAAAAAAATGAAAATACTTATTTAAAAATTATGTTTTTAAAAAATTTATATTTCCACATGGGCAAAATTTTATGTAGATCAGAGGGTACTCACAAAAGCTATTCAACTATCAATAAAAACAAATAAGTACATATTCTATATTAAAAACATGAGGAAAAAATAACTTATGATTTCCAAACTTCTTTCGTCTTAAATATATACAGTAACATCTGTCATTTTTGTATTTTTCGTATAAGTGCATATAAATAAAGTTACCACAATTTTAAATACGAAATCTAGTTAGAGGTTTTTACTTTTTCCCATTATAAATTTCAAATTACTTTTTTATTAAAAATAATAAAAAAAATCAGTATTAGAGTTGATTGCAAATCAAATACATATGTATATTTTTACAGGCAGCTTCATATAATAGACCAGTCTCATTTACTTTATTTATCTTTTTTTAATCTGCGGTTTTATGCCAGGAAGTAAGAAAGCATTAGGTCATCTTTCAAAGTTTTTTTTTTCTTTACTTCCTTGTGGCCGTCATTTACTGCGAGATAAAAATTATCCATTGAAACTAAGAACTGACATTGAATATATAATTCGTAATAAAAAAGAACGTCATAAGTTTAAAAATATATACTTCTAGAATTAGTGGGGTTTTTTGCGAACAGATTCAAAACTAATTAAATTTCATGCAGGATTTTGTTTAGTACAATAAATAAAATCATAAAATACACTAATTTTACTACTATAAAGAAACTTACTTGAGTTGCTGCAAGAGGTAAGAAATATTCCTCGATTTGAAATTTTAAAAACTACCACAACCACAGTGAGGGAGAAAGACTTTCATCAGTTTAAAAGGTAATCCCATAATACATCCGACTAGCCATATTTAAAGAATGAGATGTTTCATCCTAAAAACAGGACCCGCCAGACAAAAGCTTCTTTTTTTTTTGCCAGCTTCGACAGGACGAAGATGAATAACACAATATTATTGATATAAATTGATACGAGTTAACACTAAGCCCATTGCACACGCTTTGTAGAATTTCCGGGTGTAATCTTCAACCGTCGTCTACTTCTGTTCTGTGTCTATCCCGCCCTTGTATCGACGACAGCTTCTAAGAGACATTTGATGTCGAGCACACACGTCAGATGTATGTATTTAATAAATAAATAATCCAAGTTAACACGAATTAAAATCACAGTACTTCACATTTCGCAAAAAACGAATTAAAATACACGCGTACATAAAAACAAACTTTGTTTGAATTACAACGTATACCACTTCGAACGAAGACATTCTAATACGCATGCGCAACTGGGAGTGCTAGTGCCCCCTGGTGGTTATTGCGTCGGAAGAATCAAAACGTCTTAAATTAAGACACGTTTAAAGCAATGAAGTGTCTTAAAATAAGACGTTTGCGGATATTTTAGACATTATTCTCAGTTCGTTTACACCATGGTCATAGTAAGACGCTTATGTATCTTAAATTAAGACATCTATAGTGTCTTAATTTTCAGATTAAGACACTTAAGTGTCTAAAATTCTTTTTCAGTCACATATGTGTCTAAATTTAAGACGCTTCTATTTGCAGTGTAATATTCATAAAAAAATCAATTTCTGAATATTCGAATCATGAATTATTTATGAAGGTGTTAAAAATGAATTTGTAAGGAATGTGGTATACAAATATTTACACTTTTATAAAATTGTAAATTAATTTTTGAATATTCGAAAGAAGATGTGAGAGAACCATGAATTATTTAACCATTTGCGTTCGGCGTCTCTTACACAAATTTTATTCGATCGGCACCACTTTTTAGGTGCGTTCGTAATTATATAAATACGTAGCACCTATAGTCGTCGTTCAGTCCGTCCGTCTGTCCGTCTGTCCGTCCGCATGTAACAGAGCAAAAACTACCCAACCGAATGGTCTGAAATTTCAAATATATGATTGTTGCAAAATTTTGTCGAGCCATTTCAAATTTTATGAAAATCGGATGTATAGTTTAATTACAGGGACAGTCAAAAGTTTTTCTTTACATTACGGCCAATGGGAAAAATTATTGCTAGTGCATTTTAAAGATATTACAGCCTTCCGAATGATCTGAAATTTTAAAGATATAACTGTTGAAAAATTTTGTCGAGCCCTTTCAAATTTTAGGAAAATCGGATGTATAGTTTAATTACAGGGACAGTCAAAAGTTTTTCCTTACATTACGGCCAATGGGAAAAATTATTGCAAGTGCATTTTAATGATATTAGAGCCTTCCGAATGATCTGAAATTTTAAAGATATAACTGTTGCAACATTTTGTCGAGCCCTTTCAAATTTTAGGAAAATCGGATGTATAGTTTAATTACAGGGACAGTCAAAAGTTTTTCTTTACATTACGGCCAATGGGAAAAATTATTGCAAGTGCATTTTAATGATATGAGAGCCTTCCGAATGATCTGAAATTTTAAAGATATAACTGTTGCAAAATTTTGTCGAGCCCTTTCAAATTTTAGAAAAATCGGATGTATAGTTTAATTACAGGGACAGTCAAAAGCTTTTCTTTACATTACGGCCAATGGGAAAAATTATTGCAAGTGGATTTTAATGATATTAGAGCCTTCCGAATGATCTGAAATTTTAAAGATATAACTGTTGTAAAATTTTGTCGAGCCCTTTCAAATTTTAGGGAAATCGGATGCATAGTTTAATTACAGGGACAGTCAAAAGTTTTTCTTTTCATTACGGCCAATGGGAAAAATTATTGCAAGTGCATTTTAATGATATTACAGCCTTCCGAATGATCTGAAATTTTAAAGATATAATTGTTGCAAAATTTTGTTGAGCTATTTCAAATTTTAGGAAAATCGGATGTATAGTTTAATTACAGGGACAGTCAAAAGTGTTCCGTTACATTACGGGGAATGGGGAAAAAAAATTGGAAGTGCATTTTAATGATGTATCAGACTATGCGCTTTATGAAGTGCAAAAAATTATACATTCAGTACAATATGGGGTGCAAAAAATAATTATAAAACTAGTTATAGTACGAACGCACCTCATTTGCCACGTTTGACGAGCAATTTCCAACTTGTTTAAAAGAAGTTTCAAGTACACAATTTCAAAACTGCTCTGATTAAATAAGGTACATTTTATTTTCCTTTATTATTAGTGTCAAAAGCAAATTTTGCAAAGAAAGATTATGTCTCCGCAGCGGAGCCCTCGAGTGCAAAGAGGCATACTCGTATATTTACACTTTCATAAAATTCAAATTTTTTAGTAATCCATTTTTTCAAGAACAATTATATTATAAAACAAAGTATATGCATTCAATGATAAATATAATAACATTTACATTCTACTATGCTGACGAGAAAAAGGAATTTACCATAAAACAATAATTTTTGAAGATATGTCAAAAATATGCTGTATCCTTAATAACGACATATGAAAGTTCCATTTACTATGTAAATTTGCTTTACAGAAAGGGAAAAAATACATAAAATAATAATAAAAATAAACATATTATTTTAACTCTTATCTTTAGCTAAAAACATGCTGTATTTTAAGCAGTAGCATTCTTTCACATTAATATGTTTTATAATATTACAATACGATTAAAGCATGCTTTACAAAATCATCGTAGGTAGTTAGTGTAGGTGTTTCAGTGTAGGTGTTAGTGTAGTTGATTTATTTAATCTTAATTTAAAAGATGTTGCCCACACTCAATTTGAATTGCTTCTTATCCTTTTATATATCATTGGGTGGTGTACGAAACATTAATTGAATAATATATTTTATTAACTACGGAATACTGAAATAATACGAACTTGAATTTAATATGTTTAAGATACTTGATTTTAAAATGCGCTATAACTAGCTTTTTCACATGTACCAGGATTAACACTTATAAAAACAGTAATTTATACGATATTTGTAGAACATTCCAATCTGATTTACTACAGCCAATTGCTTTATTGACCGCTTCCGTGGCAATGTTTCATATGTGATGAAAAAAAAATGGACCCTTCTTTTCTCAATTGCTTTGTTGACCGCTTCCGCGGCAATGCTTCATATGTGATGAAAAAAAACATAGACCCTTCTTTTCTGATTTTCAAAGTTTAAAGTGATTGTGTTCGGGATCCGTGAATTTTGCTTTGATGTCTCCCACTTTCAAATCATAAACAATAGATAAATAACAGAGAGGCACTTAATTTGCTGATCACGCACGTCGTAAGTGAGATAAACGGTGCATTCTAAAAATTCAAATCTTACATACATGGTGTCCATAATTAACCTCTTCAGTTCCGAAGCTAAAATATTAATACAGATGCTTATTCATTGGTTTTTTTCAAGCAAAATGACATCGTAAATGACAGAAAAAATGTATTTTCTGAAATTGATCCTTTAGGCGCTTAGTAATTTAGGTTAAAAAATATGGATCTAAAACTACAAATCCCCATCAATTTAATAACCATTAACCTGAATTAACGCAATCAGAATTTTAAGAGTTTTAAACAAGTAAATGATCTACAAATCCTCAAAATTTTTTATTGAAAAAGTTAAATACTTATTACAGGGTTCGTACGGGTACCGTTATTTTCAAGGCCCAATATCAGAATTTTTTTATAGAAAAGTAAATCTAGTTTAAACGGACGAAATTTTGCCTTATTTCAGGAAAGACATTACATAAGAAAATACTGGTACTGAAGAATTTCTGAGTCATGAAATTCAAGCACCCGTACGAATCTTGTTATTAATATTTTTCAATTTCTTGGTCATACTGTCTTTTGGGCATTTTTAGGCATTTTGCAAACTCAGATGAAAATAGCATTTATTTTATGTGGGAATCAGCTTAGATGCTGCCATTTATTCGTTTGCTTTGAACGCTAAAAACATTCAGCTATTAAGAAGTTATGTGAAAATGTGACTTTTTAGTTTTTATAAGGAAAAGAACAGAGGTTTCCGTATGGGGACCCAGGGACCAAAGACGTTAAACGAACCTATTTAAAAATTGTCTACAGACAAAACTATTGCGCATAAAGCTGTGGAATGTTTTGAAATGCATAATAAGTGGGTGGGAATTTGTTTAATCGAAAACAATTAGTTCAAAATTTCGACAGCAGAGGGCGTTTTTTATCGAATTATATATTTAGCATACATTTACAATAGTTTAGAAATTTCATTTACTAACTTTACCTGAACTTAAGGACAGTATTTCACAACATGTTCTTAGTATTTCCCAGAACAACAGTGGGAAATTCTATTTTACGGTTCCAGATGGTATCCGAAAATGATGACCATCCTGTGGAACATGTTTGGTTGTAATAAAATTTGTAAACTATCGTAAATGTATGTTAAACGTATAATTCTCTAAAAAACATCACCTGGCGGTGAAATTTCGATGTATTTTTTTTTCTCTCAAACAAATTCTCATACTTTTATTATGTCCTCCACAAAATTTCACAGCATTCTGAACAATAATTTCGTCTGTAGACAACTTTTGAATAAATTATTTTAATTATGGACACCCTGTATATATCTCAGTTTTCGAAATATAATCATGACATAATTGATCAATGATATAATTGAAATAAATAACTCAGATTAAGCATTTGCTAAAGAAAACTCTAACTGCGTGGATATTTTGTATTTCGGATAATGGTTTCAGGTTCCCAATTTCTAGCACATACTATTTTTTTAAAACCTTTTACATATATTGGTTGTCCTTTAAGTTGGTAACAGATATTTAATTGTGTAATGTTGATCTATAGCATGCTGCATTAGTTGTATTCAATGTATAGCATTTGTAATTGCAAAATAATGTTATCGCTATAATAATAGCGTAAGTCATGTGACAGTTCCGGGCTGACCATATTGCTTTTTATATGCCAGGCGGCCATTTTGGTACTTGGCGCAGGTGATTAATTGCAAAATATTGTTCCATCGCCATCATTTCATATATGTTATACTAGTTAAAGTCATGTGACTGTCAAAAACAATTACGCTTTTCATATGCGTAGCCATTTTCAATCAAAATTATTTCTTCGAATAAAACTAACATAAAAGTTCCCATGATCTCAAAGAATTCTTGGTACTTTTATATTAGCCGGGTAAAAGTCTCGCCAATATCATTTTTTAGCTCGCCAGTTAACATTTTTTATTTCTCGCGTGGTAAATTAAAACAATGCTTTGATGTTTAAACTAAATGTCATGGTTTATAGTATCATTCATTATTTTCCTTTTCTTTTCTTTCTTTCTTTCTTAGTTTTTTTTTTTTTTTTTTTTTTTTTTTTCAAGATATAAGTAAAAGTCATGAACCTTAAATGTTTAAGTTTTAAATTAAAGTTGTGTATTTAAATGAAATGAGTGAAAGAATGTATATTAAATGAAATTAATAAAATACGAAAAAATGCGACAGGAACAAAGTTTGGCGAGTTATTCTCTGCGTCCGGCTAACATAAATATACCGAGTTCTTGGTTTCTCTATCAGAATCTTCCGATTTGGCAAATGATTGAACAGATAAATGTCAAATGAATAACAGTAACATGATACAATGCTTAGCATTACATTTAAAGGAGACCAAACTGGTAGTCAAGGGCGGCTAGTTACATATATTTGCAAATTTGCTAAAAACTCTATCGTATTGTTTCAAAATTCTTCAAACAACAATCTAAGGAAAATACAACAATGAAAATCAAAACAATAGAAAGGAGTTGAACACTGAACACACTTAAGAACAAAGCTCATATTATACTATACCAATGTCAAACTTGGCTATATTGGCGGGTTTTTTTTTCAAATACTTATATGGAAATTTCGAGAAACAAAAAAGCGCTACGATGGAAATTCCTGTGCATCTTTCTAAAATTTTCTAGTCCGTGAAATACGTCCTCACAGTTAACGTCATCATCGAGAACAGTCATATAAATAGGATTGTTCAGGACCTAATGTTAGTTTAGTTTTGTGGGCTACAATATTATAATTTTAGAAGAATTTTTGATTATTGTTATTTTTAATAACATAGCTATTTGCATGGCTACTACGCTCTTTAATTTAAGTTTTTTAAAATCAATTGAAATCTTTACGCTGCGTTAATAATGATATTCGAAAAATAATTCGTAAAATATTCGTAAAATAAGTAACGTAGAACCCGCCTATTCAGTTAAAAATGTAATTTCATTACACTGATAGTCGAAGATTTTGTAACAATATTTTTTACTACCGTCAACCGGCGTTACTTTGGGCCATCTATTTCCTGGTTCAATTCACATTTCCTTCACTATATTATATGTGATTTTTCAACGTCGAAATAGAGTTCTAAACAATTCACATGAAACAATGAAGCAAACTGTATGGTTTCAAAGAATTATTTATTTTATTTTATTTTTTTTAATTTTTAACTGCTTTTTTGGGCTATTCACTTAGTTTCATATAAAAGGAATGCAATTTATATATAAATCAATATATTTTTATTAAAACAGCCTTACAATGCATTTGCTAATTAAATTAACACTGCAAACTCGATAAACAAATGTTTTATTTTTAAGATTTAAACACAACAAACAAATTACTAATATTAAAGAAACGACAAACAGTTTTCGTCATGTTATCCTCAGCAGCTGGAACAAAAACAATTGATCTAACATTTTGCTACAGTAACATTTGAAAAAAAATGTTACTTAAAACATGTTTTAAGAGATTTCGTTGTATAAAAAACATTTCTAAGTAATCGGGGCTATTTTCGGATAGAAAACGCCCTGGCATAAAGTAACCCCGCAATACTAGTTTTCATGTTAGTTTTATGAAAACGTAAACATTTTCTGTCAAAATAAAAAGTTAAAGGAAAAACTATGATCACACATGCGTCACCGGTTACTAAATGTAATATTTTGTCACTTACCTTATTTGTAGCCCTTATCCAGATTGTTTCACCATAGAAAGTTTGGAGAGTTAAATTTTACACACGATAAGAGTTGTTTACAAACACATCCAGTGTTGTCACTAAAAAAATTATATTACCCCCAAACTATTCAAATATATTATAGTCTATCTATACTAATATTATAAAGAGGTAAAAATTGTTTATTTGTAGGAGGTAAGCTCTGGAACTACCGAACCGATTCAAAAAGTAATGGTATCAAAATGATGGTGTTAGTCCAACTTAGAACATAGGCTATATCTTATGTCCGTGCCACTGGCCAAAAGGGGGTGCAGGAGCAAAAAGCGTTCTAAAAAGGCGATTTTTGTGTTACTGAAGGGCCTAGAAACATGAAATTTGGAATAGTAGTTACTTATAAAATACTAATGATCTCTAAGGACATTTCTTAAAAAAATAGAAATTAAAATGGGGTGAAAATGCGCAAAAAGCGTTCTAAAAAACGTTCTAAATGGCGATTTTTACGCAATCTTAAGAAGTACGAAACCGATTTCAAAAATAATGGTGTCAAAATGATGGTGACAACCCTTGCTCCAACATAGGCTACATTTTATGTCGGTGACACTACCCCTTAAGGGGGTTCAGGAGGAAACAAACGTTCGAAATTGCGATTTATGTGTTACTGAAGGGTCCAGATACATGGAATTTGGCGTGGTAGTTATTTATATGATATACATGATCTCTAAGAACATTTCTTAAAGATTTCAAAATTTAAAAGGAGTGAAAATGCGCGAAAAGCGTTCTAAAAAACGTTCTAAATGGCGATTTTTACGTAATTTCAGGAAGTACCAAACCGATTTAAAAAATAATGGTGTCAAAATGATGGTGACAATAGCTGCTGCAACATAGGCTACATTTTATGTCGGTACCCCTACCCCTAAAGGGGGTGCAGGAGTAAAAAGACGTTCGAAATTGAGATTTATGTGTTACTGAAGGATCCAGATACATGGAATTTGGCATGGTAGTTACTTATATGATATACATGATCTCTAAGAACATTTCTTAAAAAATTCGAAATTTAAAAGGGGAAAATGCGCAAAATGCGTTCTAAAAAACGTTCTAAATGTTGATTTTTACGCTTTCTCAAGAAGTACCAAACCGATTTCAAAAATAATGGTGTCAAAATGATGGTGTCAATAGTTGCTCCAACATAGGCAACATTTTATGTCGGTGCCACTACCCCTTAAGGGGGTGCAGGAGGAAACAAACGTCGAAATTGCGATTTTTGTGTTATTGAAGGGTCCAGATACATGGAATTTAGAATGGTAGTTACTTATAAGATATAAATGATCTCCAAAAACATTTCTTAAAAAATTCGAAATTTAAAAGGGGTGAAAATGCTCGAAAAGTCTTCTAAAAAAAACGTTCTAAATGGCGATTTCTACGCAATCTCAGGAAGTACCGAACCGTTTAAAAAAATAATAGTGTGAAAACGATGGTGACAGCCCACGCTCCAACATAGGCTGTATTTCATGTAGGTGCCACTACACTGTTAAACATTTTGCAGCATTCTGGCAGGTCATTTGACCGTTTTTTGTAAAAACGGTTTCATAACCATAATTTAACTATATTCTGACCATAAAATGGTCAATAATATGGTCAGAATAGTGTTAAAATTACGGTTGTGTAACCGTTTTCGGAAAAAACGGTCAAATGACCTGCCAGAATGCTGCAAATTTATAAAAGTGTACCCCAAAGGGGGTGAAGGAGCAAAAAACGATCTAAATTACGTTTTTTGCAATACTGCAGGGGATAGCAACTTGGAAATAGGCATGGTAGTTACTTATAAGATATAAATGATCTCTAAGAACATTTCTTAAAAAATTCGAAATTTAAAAGTGGTGAAAATGGGCAAAAAGCGTTCTAAAACGCATTCTAAATGGCGATTTTGGCGCAATCTCAAGAAGTACCAAAGCGATTTAAAAAATAATGGTGTCAAAATGATGGTGACAACCCTTGCTCCATTATAGGCTACGTTTTATGTCGGTTCCATTACCCCTAAAGGGGGTGCTGGAGAAAACATACGTTCGAAATTGCGATTTTTTGTTACTGAAGGACCCAGATAGATGAAATTTGGAATGGTAGATACGTGTAACATATAAACGACCACCTCTAAGAACATTTCTTAAAAAATTCGAAATTTAAAAGGGGTGAAAATGCACGAAAAGAGTTCTAAAAAACGTTCTAAATGGCGATTTATACGCAATCTCAGGAAGTACCGAACCGATTAAAAAAAAATAATGGTATGAAAACGATTGTGACAGCCCACGCTCGAACATTGGCAGTATTTCATGTCAGTGCCACTACCCCAAAGCGGGTAAAGGAGCAAAAAACGATCTAAATTACGTTTTTTGTAATACTGCAGGGGCTAGCAAAATGAAGTTAGGCATGGCAACTACTTATAAGATATAAATGATCTCTATGAACATTTCCTAAATAATTCGAAATTTAAAAGGGTGAAAAAGGACGAAAAACGTTCTAAGAAACGTTCTAATTTGCAATTTCTATGCAATCTCAGAAAGTACCCAACCGATTTCAAAAATAATGGTTGGAAATTGATGATGACAGCCCTTGCTCCAATACAGGATCTATTTGATGTCGGCGTCACCATCACCTTGCTGTTACATTTTAAAGAAACGTTCTAAATTGTGAGTTTTGTGATACTGAAGGGGCTAGCAACTTGAAATTTGGCATGGTAATTACTTATGAGATATAAATGTCCTCTGAGAACAGTTTCTTAAAAATTTGAAATTTAAAAGGGTGAAAATGAACGAAAAGCGTTCTAAAAACGTTCTAAATTGCGATTCCTACGCAATCTCAGGAAATATAAACCGATTTCAGAAGTAATGGTTTCAAATTAATGGTGACAGTCCCCGCTCCAACATAGCCTATATTTTACGTTGTTGTCATTACCACCTGGGGGTTACAGGATCAAAAAATGTTCTAAATTGCGTTTTTTGTGTTACTGAGTGGAACGAAACCGATTTCAAACGTAATGGTTGCAAATTGATGGTGATAAAACCTGCTCAAACATAAGCTATATTTTATGTCGGTGCCACAAACCCTAGAGGGTTGCAGGAGCAAAAATCTATTTGAATTGCAATTTCTGCGGTACTGAAGAGGCAAGAAATTTTAAATATAGCACGGTAGTTATTTATAAAATATAAATGTCCTCTATGAACATTCGAAAATAAGTTCGAAATTAAAAATGTGTGAAGCGAAGAGAAGGGTCGAAAAGCATTCTAAAAGAGTCCTAAATTACGATTTCTATGGAATCTCAGGAAATAATAAACCGATTACAGAAGTTATTGGTCGCGAATCAAGGGTGATAGTCCCTGATCCTATACGGGCTATATTTTATGCCAATGACACTACCAGTGAGTTGGCAGGAACAACAAGAAAGCCTTTAAAAACATGTAAATTCGTTTTCTATAGAATATTAGGAAATACCAACTGATTTCAAGGTTAATGTTGGCAAATTAATGGTGAATGTCTATTTTTCAACATTTTTCGAGACATTCTATTTCAGCTCTGTTTCGGCATTTTATGCAGGTGCCACTAACACCGGAGAGGTGGTAGATTCTTACACAAGAAGCTTCGAATTTCACATGATGGTTAATTTTAAGATGTAACTGTTAAGAGGGCTTCTAAAAAATTCAAAACTTCAAATGAATACTAAAATAAATGTATGAAATGAGCACAAAATTCTCAAAATAAATAACATTAAATCTAATAAAAAATTGTCATGCAAATATCACTTGGCATATTTCAACTATTACGCGAGCAAAGCCGCGGGGTTTGCTAGTAGGGTATAAAATAGTTTTCAAGAGCAAAAACTCTAAATTATCTTGTATTGTTTGTTCAATACAAAGAATAAAAACTTTTTTTATGGGATGGACCAAAGTATCCCGCAAGGACCAAAGTAGCCCGGTTGACGGTAGCTATTGCAAGGCTACTACGCTGTTTAATTTATGTTTCTAAAATCAATTCAAATCTTTACGCTGCGTTACTAACGATATTCGAAAAATAATTCGTAAAATATTGGTAAAATAAATAACATAGAACCCGCCTATTCAATTACAAATGTAATTTCCTTATACTGATAGTCGAAGATTTTGTAACAATATTTTTTACTACTAGGGGGCTCGGCTCCCTACGAGCTACGCTCGCCAAACCCCGTCCAGACACCGCAGACTCTAAATGCACGCTAATTTGATCGGCTTTAAAAAGATTTCGAAAGATTGAATTATAATTTTAAAAACAGTGGCAATTTCCCTATAAACGGATTTCTATTCATTTCTCTTTGATTTGGGAATTTCAATGCCAAATCCGCTGCGGTACTAGTTGATTATCCCGTCGACCAATTTCGCCAAATTATATAAATCGCCAAACCACTCGCCAAATTATACAAACTGACATAATTTTTACTTTAAATAACGAAAGAACAAATAAATTAGTACAACATTAATAAAAATACAAATAAAACGTCGAAATAAAAATAACTTGATGACGTAGACACGTGTGACAACATTTCAAAATAAGCTAATATAAATAGAATTAAGTAAACACAGTCTTTGTCTCCTGGTATTTTTTAACAAAGCGAAAAGAAAGTTCTTTTAAATGAGACATTTTAAATTAATCGTTTTTAATCTGACGTAATTTTGACCAAGCTAGCTATTCTTTCTCTTTTAAATATTACGTGAAAATACTTTTGTTAGAAATGAAATATTATTTGCGCTTTCCTAACAAAAGTAGTTGAAAAGATCTTGTCAAAATATCAAATAAATGTCTAGCGAAATTTCTAAATTTAAACTGTTTTGCAATATTATTCTGTGTTCATTTTATGTAATAACTGTAATGTGACGTAAATATGACGTAATTTCTCCTATTTAAGACTTCTAACGCATGTTAATGAATTTATTATTTTACAATATCCTTTCTCTTTTAAAATTCACGTGTATACTTTTTATGACGTAATTTTTAATAAGTTCCTGCATTTTGTACATAATTATTTAATTTTAATTCCAAATGATTTTTTATTGTTTATAATAGTCACGTGTAAATAAATTTTTAATTTGAAGCAAACATTATTGTTTGCGCTGTTTATACATTTGGCAACAGTATAAATTAATACCATTTTCTAAAATAATGTAAAAAATATCTCTTGAAATGCTGAAAATTTGAATTTAAAATAGAAATAAAACCTCAAAAAATGAGTCAGATTAAAAATAGAAATACAGTCTGCACACCGGGAACTTCAAACGTATAAAATGATCTAAAAATGATTAAATTCCCATGAATAGTTTTTGCTCCTATAAAACTTTTTTAGTGGAACGATTTTTTCCAACTTTTGCATTAAATATCTCTTAAAATAATTCTTCGATTTGAAAACTGTCTGCATCAGCGTGTTTATCAAACATTTCTGTATAAAACAACCGATTTTTACATTCTTGTATGCATTATTTTTGTTAATATTAACGAAGAAAGACCTCCGGTCACAAAAAGTTCAAAACCGGCGCCGGTCGCGGCGGCGGTGACAGCGGTAGTTACTTTTTTTTTAGAATAGAGGGATACGAGTACTTAAGAGGGGAAACTTAGATCTCTTTAGTGAATATGTATTAAAGTTTGTACTATTTGTCTTACTAAAATTATTCGTTTAATACAATTAATGCTGGGCAGATATCTTTCGTTGCAGAAACTTCACGTTTTCCTTTAGCGAAAATTTTCTATAATACGTGCATTCTAAAAGCTTTTGTTCTTTAATTGCCTTTCTTAATACTAATAATCGAGATCTCAAACAAAAGAATCATATTCTTTCTTTAGATGCATAAAGCTTATTGTTTCGCATCTAATAAGATGAGTGAATTCATTTCCGAAATTAGAAACCTGTTAATCTAATGTTCTAACAATGGATTCTTTGGGCTGAACTAATATAAATATCATATTTGCCGCTGGGAAGACATTATTCCTTTTGGAATAAATCGGATAACTATTGATCCCATTGTCGCAAGATAATGCCTTTACTAGAATGAATTAATGACGACAAGTTTAAATAAATATTTAATATATTTATCAACAAGATCGAAAAATAATGCGTTTAGCATAGATTATTAAACACTT
The DNA here is from genome assembly GCA_963932465.1 of Maratus speciosus. NCBI lineage: Eukaryota > Metazoa > Arthropoda > Arachnida > Araneae > Salticidae > Maratus > Maratus speciosus. The sequence goes on from OZ010797.1 coordinate 475,965,420, forward strand.
TCCAACACTTTCAGATTATTGTAACAGAATTTCACCGTATATTATGGTAAAGGATTATGCCTAAACAAGGACCTTGAAAACACATAAAGCATTTGAAAACCGAATTTCTGAAATTATCGTCAATAATCGGAAAAATATTCGAATTTGTTTTGTGTAATCATGTATGTGATCTACAGAATGCTAAACATTACTTCAGTTTAACACATACCAAACATAAAAAATCACCTTCAGAAATTTTTGTTAATAAACGGAAATGTACTTTAGATCTTTTGAGAATTATAAGTCAATTATAAAATGTATCACTTTTATCAAATGTAATGAAAAAAGAAATTCAAGAAATTTCTTGAAGATAAAAATACGGATTGTGATTATATAACACTTTTGTGTCTGAGGTAAGTTGCGAAACAACTGCAAAAAATTTCTAGATGTAAATGTGAAGAGGTGTGGCCTTACTGAAATTCAAAGAATTATGTTAAAATCATATTTATATAATTTTCTATCCTTTGTCCTTTTGAATGAGAAAGGATTTATTATACCTAATTATCTCTTTTAGGCTTCCTCAGTGAATAACAGTTAATTTTTTGTGAATACCAGTTAATTTTTTCTATAATAAAAAATTATATGTTACAGAGAATAGGAGGGGTGACATCACGATTTTTAAGACGCTCATGTGGGGCACGGCCAAAAAAAGGTTCGGAACCACTGATCTAGACTATGAATCTCAATTACTGATAATACTTAATGTTCGAGCAACCTAACCCGGCTTAAGAGCCAGTTAGAAACGATCGAAATTATATAAATAGGAGCTACGCTGATATCGCTGCTGTGTTTCCTTCCTTGTTACGCTGTAAAAAAAAAGAGAATTCTTTTCTAATCTAGGAAACATAATATAACCACGAATGAAAATATACAAAAAACCTCTTCTGAGTTACCTGCGATTCCTAAAACCGTTCTTTACTTTTAGAAACTTCAAAAGGCAATATATTTCAGATATTTTGAAAAATATATTTAAAAATAAAATTTATTTTACTGCCTAATACTATCTATGTTGGAAAAATTTCCGAATAGCTTTCACAGCGTATTATTAGGTGTTTTTAAAGAGTAGAATATATATATATATATATATAAACTTTCTGTACAATTATTCCTTTGAAACAAATTAAAATGACCAATAATTATTAAATCATTATTTATATATTCTACTCTTTATAAACACCGAATAACATGCTGTGAAAAATTTTCCAAAAATAGATAGTATAAGCTGTAAAATAAATTTTATTTTAAAATATATTTTTCAAAATATCTGAAATACATTGGCTTTTGAGGTTTCTAAAAGTAAAGAACGGTTTTAGGAATCGTGGGTAACTCAGAAGATGTTTTTGCATGTTTTTACATTCCTATTATCCGAGATTACGAAATAATTGACTTTTTTTTTCTTTTCTTTTTTTTTTTTTTTTTTTTTTTTTTTAACAGCATAACCAGGAAGGAAATATCGCGGCGATACCAGTGCAGCCCCTACTTATATAATTTTCATCGTCTCTAACTGGCTCTTAGGCCGGGTTAGGTTGCTTGAATACCAAGTACGAAAAATCATGTTTTGGGCCATTCCATTTCGCGTGTGGGACAATTTTTCCACATATTACAACTTTTTAACAATGCTATTATATCCTCAAGTAATAATAATAATAATAATAACCTATGCTAATATGAAAATCTAGGGTTGTTTGATATTTTTAAGGTATAGATGACATTTTAACATCTTATAAGTTAATTGATATATGTATTTAGGTAAGTGATTTTGTAATTCACAGATTTCACAGATTTTGTAATTACTTTATATAAACATAGAATTTATAACTTTTTCTAAGAATAAATAAGGTTAATTATCTATTAAAATGTTGTTTAAACATTGTATACCCCTTTTCCAGGCAGTGTTGCCAGATAGTCAAAAGACAATTTTCCCAAAATTTCTGAAAGTTTCCAAAAGTCAGTGTTTTTTCCCCCAACTCAGTTTTTACACAAACAGGGAATTTTTAAATCTTCAATTTACCACTATAAAAAATATCTAAGTAATTTAAGCTCAAATATTTTCCCCAAATCAAGCCTTTTTTTGAAAAAATTCCCCATTTACAAAAAACAAATTTTTAAACTGAGCTGAATGATATTCTGTAGCTACATTAAGAGAATGAGAGATATATTTTGCAGTGACAAGTTATTTTACGTTTGTTTTTAAAAGTATTGTCTAAAAATGTTGGACTTCTGTTACACTGGCTCCATAGCTTTAGACAATCTCTTATCAGTAGCGATTTCAATGAATCCGAGATGGTACGCTGTTTTAATTTTTCTGTCATCTCTATACTGAAGTACAAAATCATAATGCAAAGTATTTCCGCTGTATCAATCTATGTGCTTTTGTATATCATAAGAGAAAAATATCTGTTTTCACATATTTAAATTACATTTTTTGTTTAAGTACGGCGAGGGAATCTTTCGTTAAAGTCCTGCAGATATAGTCACGTGCAGGTTTAAGCTGCTTAAGACTTTAGAGTCTCATGCTTCTGTAATGTAGTAAACAATGAACACGACAACATCCAACAGAATAATGATTGATATTTCCGATTTCTGGATTGTATTTTCGTTTTTCAAATCAAAATTGAGTTCGAGACAGATCCAGTTTTTCTACAGGACTAAAAGAAATCGTTACGGAATAGTAAAAAAAATCCCCAAGTTTTTCACCAAAATTTTTGTAGTCCCCAGAAATTTTCCCACGTACTACTTGCCCCCCAAAAATTCCCCTAAAGGTTCGACAAAATCCTTAATCTGGCAACACACTAATCAGGACACCTCACTGCTTTCTGATTTTTAAGAGTTGCAACTAACAGCAACTCAAGTTCTTGATCTAATAACTATATTATTTCTACGGAATTCTGACAAACGCAGCAAGCAACGATAAATTTAAATAAGACTTATAATTTTTCTGGTATTTCAATTAATCACTTCTCACAAGAGTTAAAAATAAATGAATACGTAAATGATTAAAAATAAGCAAGTTACCACATTTCTGCTTTAAGTAAGATTAAATAAACGTACACAATAAGTATTGTTCTTAACATAAATACAATCACACATCAATGCAAGAACATTTACTAAATAAAAGCATGATCAGTTGTACATAAAAATTAAAAATATATTTATTGAATTTTAATAAAAAACCTACCAATTCGATGGCAGGATTTATCATTATACCGATGTCTTTACTCTTTGTTTATTTTTTATACCTATGACTAATGCTAGAAAAGTGTTGTTTTATATTTCTAGTTAATTCAAAAAATTTAATGGAAATCATCTTCTCATTTTTCCACATTTATTTGTTAATAAATATGATCGATATGCATTTGTGTAAAATATAAATAGGTTGTATATTTACCCTTATAAATTCGATACTTTTATTGTTTTTCTAAACAGGCTGTTCCATCATTAAAAAATGCTCAACAGAAGTGTATTAGCACATGCCAAAATCATCCCGACACAAATATTTAAAGATTTTCAAAAAAGGCCAGAAGCTTGAAAAACGTAACCAGTCTAGAATACGTTAAAGTTCTAATCTGTTCTAATTTTTATAATTTACTCGTCCCCAGTCGCTTGAATGTCCGGATGCCATTACATGCGGCCCACTTTAGGTGCAATTTCAACTTGGGTAACAAGAAATAATCATTGGGGATAGATCTGGGAGTAAGGTGGGTAATTGATGACGGCAATCCCCAGAGTCAGATAATAACGCCGTTCGCAGAAAATTTTCAAAGTTTGTAGATAGTTCTGATGTTTTTTTTTTTTTTTCAAATTTCTTTATTAAAAAAAAAAAAAAAAAAAAAAATCAAGACCCCGGGTGGAGAATTGGTGCGAGGCCCGTCGCAGACTCTTGGGAAGGTCTGCAGACTATTTTTCAACTGGAGGAAAAAAAAGTTATCTAGAAATTATTTGCCATGTACTACGGTATGGTACAGTATTTTTTGGAAGAAGCGCCGTGGCACATACGAGTTTAAAACTTTAAAATATTGTGTGTGCGGCGATTATGCCTGAACAGAAGGTACAATGCTTTTTTTTTTTTTTTCTCCTGCCAGGGCTGGGAGCAGAAACAGTGCAGCACGGAAGCAGGTGCTGCAGATTATTTTAGGCTTTGCAGAGTAATTTAACAGATTAAAAATAAATTTTGTGTTAAAAAGTAAATGTTAAATGTTGATCATTTTTAAATAAAGTTTATTTGGTTGGAAATTTTAGCGAATATTTATGCGCTTGATTAACGTTTCTCCTCGATTTGCGGCGATTTTTTCACACTCGTAAGGGGAATTCGGTTATAATATCTTAGTAAATATTGTCCTCTTTTCAATAAAGTCTAATTCAGAAAACTGGAGGGGGGGGGGGGAGGTGTTGGAGAGGGGTTGAGTACAGGCAACGTAATGCGAGGGATTGGAAAGAGGACTTTTTCATTTTTACTGTTAGCGCCGATATAGGACTTGGGAGGAGCGTGGCTTTTTTTTTTTTTTTTTTGCAGAAAATTTTTAAGAAATTATTTGAGTTCGCAGACAGTTTTACATTTTATCTAAGTCTGGCAATCCCTATAGAAGCCAGAAAATCTAGCACTTTTTTAGTCATCATTCAGAGAGTGTGGACAAACTTTGCACAGACCTTCCTTTTCTTGAAAACTTCATACAGGATCTGAAGATTTTTGCTTGCTGATACCTGTTATATTCTCGATTAATCTGGCCGAAACACAGCGGTCATTTTATAGGAAGTCACTCACTTTCATGATTTGTTCGGATGACCCTATTTTTAAACCTGTTGTATGTTCAAAAACAGTTGACCTACATAGGGCTTTGTCCCCGTAAACTGTTTTTTGCATTTGAAGTTCTTCGCTAGCTTTTTTCTCAAGTTTGGCACGTTCGCTCGTTGGTCGACTTTCGTAAGCTCCGACATGATCACATTACACTGTTACAACAAACCGTACACAGCTTCACACAACAGATAACAAAGTGAAGTTATACTGCTTTACAAGGCGAAGCATTGCAGTGCTTTCGACATCTCTTGAGGACACACAGCGCCATCTATTGGCCAGTAACTTAAGTAGTACGGGAAATTTTGGGACGAACTGTGTTAAACTAAAAACTTATTTAAATATGTATTGAAAACGAATGCACATTATTATTTTTTAGAGTTATTTTTCTCATTTCTCATTAAGATTATCTAAATTTAGATAAACAAATATTTCTTCATTTAAATAAATCATTTGATTTTATTTTTCAGGTAAGTTTTGAAACGCCTGCTTATTCTCAACTGCAAAAGATCTGGGGTTTCAAATACTAGAGCTTTTCAGGTCCTCGTCTTAATCGAAAATCTGATTTTCACGGTAAGAATTTGTTGATACTTTATAAATGCTCATTATTTTAAATTAATAATTCGAATAAATGAAATTAAGTAAGAAATTTACTCTGCTAACTCATTGAAACACTCTCAGTATTATATCTAATCTGTAAATTTAAATCTCATGCGATGTCTTACTATCAAATATACCATGCATTAACGGGTAACATCTCTTTGGCACCCTGAAATTCCAGACTCGTAATTTTTTATTTTTTTAAATACAAAGTGTTTCTAAAATTTCCTTAACACTAATTTATTAAATTGTTATTAAAGTAGAAAATTGCATTATGTATTACTTTTAGTTGCTGTTTTAACACTTTTACTAACAAACAATTACTTTTACGCTAATAAAACTTGAAAGTATCTATCCAAATCACAGAAGTTACTTTTTTACAGTCATTTAACGTAATGCTATTTACTGAAACCCAACAAATGTGGTTGTTTTGAGTACTTTTCATATGATAAAAGTCTAAAAGTGCTTTTACAGGAGGCGTCAATGTTGCCTCTAATTTCGGTCGACTCAATGTTAACCACTTGAAGGGCGGTGGGATATAATATGTCCCACTTAATTTTAATTGCGAAATGCCACATTGACATCAAAATTTTAGAAGGAAACGTTTATTTTTATTAAGTAGATGAAGAAAAGCGTTTATCTACTGCGAAATAAATTTGCTTTTGACTTCTGGCGTCAGACCATGATTTCTTTTTTTTAACGAATATAAGTGCATTGCTCCTGAATAGGTTATTCTATGCATTTAAAATAGTTTCTCGAAAAGCAAGGTACATTTTATTGTCGGAGTGATTTTAACGCCTTTGCTGACCACCAAGAATGAGAGCAGAGCAATGTTCCTCGGAACAGCCAATCAAAAGCTTGGAAAACTCATGATTTAAAAGCTTTTTCTTGAAATACCAATGAAATACTTGTAGACAGGGAGACGACTGCATAGACCAAAACCTCATGGAGTCAATGGCTGAAATTCCGGGATTAGACAGAAGTGGGTTGGCATATTAAAATGTAACTGATCTGCCAATTCATACGTTGATAGAAACCACTTCCAGACCCCATTTTAGTGATGGGTTTATAATTCTGTTTCCCAGCATCCAAAGATATGAAAGCATGTGGGACTGGGAGCAGAAGAACACAATGGTAAACCTACCAGACAACAACTAAAACCGCGATTGCAGGTGTTTCCCACCAAGATATAACTTGGCAGACCAGTTGCATTTTAATATGATAATCGATTTTTAATTAATTCTGGAATTTCAGCCATCAACTCGATGAAGCGATGGTTTATGTAGTCGCCGCCCGGTCAATTGGGAAAATGTCAAGTAGCAGGCAATTTTTGTCCCTTCAAATTTTCCTGTGTAAAAGCATTTTAAGGTAGAATTTTTAAATACATATAGAAAATGTCGTATCACAACAGGATGAAACAGACATAAATACTTAGTAGTATTTTTTTTATATTTTATTACAAACTTGACGCCCTTGGCGACCAGTTTGGTCCTTTAAAATTTATGTTTGGGAAAGCATGCTAAGCATTGTATCATGTTACTTTTATTCATAATTTAATTTACTTGGACTACCTTAAATATAATTAATATAATCCCTTAAGATAATATTAGTTTTTGTTCCATTAAAATATCTCAATTTCTGATTTTCTGTAAGCAAGCAAACCCTATTGGTTTACAATGCAAGTCTATGGGAATTTGGCGAATATTTGAGATATTGCGAAGTTGGCGTCACTTTTGGAGACTAATTTTGGTCCCCAAATTGGGCGATATATCGCCAAGTTGGCGACAAAAGTGGCGGCATTTGGCGACGGAACAGCCCCCCCCCCCTATGGTAATCCCCTTAAAGGTATGGATATGTATGAAATGCGTTCAATAACCAATGAGATGCGTTTCATTGGTGCGTTGTCATTAAAAAATTAACAAATAATCGTGATTTCTGTGCCACGTACGATAGCTTAATATATATATATAGATTCTGCTGGATACAGTTTATATAAAAATTTCAAAATTAATTTAGCACTTTTTCGTGAATATCTAAAATTTGAAATTTATTTAATACTTAAACGTATTATGTAAATATATTACAAATTATTAGTTCGGTAAAGTAATCCCTAGTTTAAATTTAAACATTCAAGCAAGTGTTAGAAATAAAAGAAACCGCAATGGTTTAACGATAGTCAACGAAGACTTTTATTGCTATCATTAATACTAACTAGGAAGGTCTCCACAAACACATACAAAGTTTGAAAAAATTGCAGAATGTTGTTCTCATGAGGATATATATATTTATAAAAAAAACCTCGATAGAGCGTCCGTAACAAATTTCTGAAAACTCCGTTTTTCTTGGCGATACAAGGAAATATAAAAAACTACCTTTTTACGATAAATACTCTTTAAGAAAAAACGTTTTCTACTCTGCATACTGAACAAGTTTAAGTAAACTTAACTTAAATAAATACACTTTTATAACTACGGTATTGTCACATATACATTCATATCAGAGATGAGACAGGCTCAGCCCGGGCCCGACACGGGCTCGGGCTCGATTTTCATACCAGCCTTCGGGCTCGGACGGGCTCGGGCTCATTTTTTTTAACCTGAAAATTTTATTTATTCCCGTGTGGAAAAAAACTTTTTAAAAAATATAAGAAGTAATGTATTAATATATAATATTTAATCATCAAAATTTCTTGTGTTCCCTATATTATTAAGTTAATGCTTTTTAAGGTGTGTTTAATATTAAAAATTTATTTATTTTTCTAAAATAAATTCAGTATTCTTTATTTTTATCTCTCTTAACAAGTTTTTATTCTTGTAAAAGTAATTTAATCACTCCATTTATAATAATCTTTAATCTTTCAGTTTCCTGTGGTTTCAATAAATAAATGAGGCATCTGTCTATTATCACTTACTTCTCGTCCTCATGACGCGACGACTGGGTTGAAAATTACATTTTCTATAAGCAATCATTTTGATTTTATTTTCATCAGAATGATAAATATGATGTATCAGTCAGTAACTGTTTAGGTTATTGCACAAAAAAAAGTAAATGATCAAAAAAATATTTTTATTTATTGGTGAACGGAAATAAAAGTTTGTTAATGAGGGTGATAAAGTTGATTTATTTTTATTTTCATTTTTTTGGCTTTGTTTTGTTAACAGTTGATAATTTGGTAAACATTAAAAGAAATATCTATTAGTTGTATTGTTGTATAACAGATTAAACGGACATTAACGTGTAATGAGAATGTTTTTAATGGGAAGGAAGTTTCAGTTAAATATATTTGTAAAAGAAGAATTTTGTTTATAAATTGGGTATAATTAATTATATGTGATGATTGATTAATGTTACAACAACATCACAGCTATTTAAAAAGAAATTTGCAATATTTGCAGATTTATATCATTCACGCTAAGGCGCCAAGACAAATAAATAGTAGGATATTTTAAATTGGATCGTTTATTTTATTTTATTATTTGACAATCTAGGCGAAAAAAGTAATCTCTTCTGTTATTAGTCAATGAGCGTTACAATCGATCAGTGTTTTCTCTTATCCTATAAAATGCATCGGATCTTTCAAATAACTTTGTTGAACTTTTCATTTAAGCTGATTTTCAAGAACACGAGAATTACGAAAGATGTACACATTTTATAGGAAATGAAAAAACATTGCTCGATTCTTTGTCATATAAATCGTAATTTCTGCAAATTTCATTCATTCATTTATTTTTAAAATGCACTTCGTTAATGTTTCCGTCAGATTTGCTTGTTGTGAGAGAAAAGCATGAGAATCTGTTTAGGGACTTATCTTTTGATGAGATTAAATGTAAATGTCATAAAATTAATTATGTGCTAATTGATTAACAGTTATTGTGATATACGTATTTGTAAAACAAAATGAGATACTACATTTAGAACAACTTTTATGCAATTTTTATTAAACATTTTTTTCGGTTTACATTTTCGGTATCGGGCTCGGACGGGCTCGGACTCTAATGACAAAAAAAATGTTTCGGGCTCGGGCGAGCTCGGATTTAAAATCATCGGGCTCGGGCGGGCCCGGGCTTCGAAAAGTGAGCCCGAACTCATCTCTAATTCATATGTACATATAATAAAATTTAACGATAGTTTAACAACAGTTGATGCACAAAATAAAAATTGAATAAAATTGCTTCAAACTGAAAAATAAGATCCGATTATGAGCACTGTCAAGTTGGCTTCGTTATTGTTAGTGTCGGAGACAACAAAAGAAAAGTATTTTTGTAATGGAAACAACGACTTATTCAATCTCGAAATGTATATCGAGGTCGTCTTTAATCGGGCAATTACTTTTAAAATAAGCTTAAAATTATTCAGAAAGCGAAACCATTTAAATTTAAATAACTCATGCAACACGCAACTCGTATATATTATATAAACTTATATAAAAAATAATAATTTTTTTCATTGTTTAAGTTTAAATTCATTAAGTACTGCGCTTTCAAATAATCACTTAACAAGCAATTTTAAGATGTATTTAAAATAGCTTGCTTTTGGCGAGAAAAAGTGCTGCTCGCCAAACCGCTTTGTGCATTCTTCTTTTTGAGCCAAATAATCGAAAATACTTTATTTTTTTACAGACATTCTACTGGTATTCCGCCGCTAAATTGGACTGATTATTTATTACATACATAAGTAGTTTAATTTACATTTTTTTTCTCTTTCACTGATATACCTGCTCAAACTCCTGGTGTGTTATACATGGATTTTTGCAATTTTGGAATTTTAAAAAGCAAGTTATAAAAACATAGACCTATAATCCTTCATAGATGTTGAAAAGCTCTTCAAGAGGAATGGGCCAAAATACCTTTTACAAAACTACAAAATGCATTATTATAGTGGAAATTAAGGCGTGGAAATGTAGCTCAGAGTAAGGATTACGAAATCGGACTTATAAAACACAAATATTTTATGCAAAGTAGTTCTGAAAGTACCCTGAAAATTGTCTAAAAAATGTGCGAACACCCTCTGTATATCTCCGAAAATTACACTCTCGCCTACGGTATCCATTGTCGCATCTGGTGGATTTTTATTTAGAAATATTGCATTCACACCACAAAATTTGAAAATTAGTTATATTATATTTTATTTATGGAATTAGCCGAAATAACAACTTCAAACTTACTGGTGAAATTTAGGAATGCCTAAATAAAAAATCAGCCACATGCGGCATCATTAACGGTATCTGTTTCTCACTAACAATGTGTTGTTAAATAGAGTCGTACCTAAATAGCTTAACTGTTTCCTTTTTTTGCACATTAAATTAAATTAAGGAGCTGCCACCACTTTTTTTTTACTAAAATATTTGGCTTAGTTCAATTAAAAAAGATATTAGTCCAGGCGAAAAAAACCGTATAGGGGCTCTACCTAGAAAAATTCATGGTAGTTCTGGAAAAAAGGCTTACTATATGTTTTTTGGGTCGCTGAATCCGAATTTGTAACCTCCCACCAGGATTTCCCCCCGGCAACCTCTCCAAATTTTGGTAAAAAGACCCCCCCCCCCCAAAGGTTTGTATTAAAAAAATCAATTTTTTTATTGTTTTAGGAAAAATGTATCTAGAAATTCAGAAAGTAGACAAAATTTTCAACAAATTAGATACATGATATTATAACTTCGGATGAAGGGGAAGGGGGGATCTGCCCCGGAACATGCGCGCGGCGCTGCGTGAACTAAGTTGCGCAATTCCACTTAAACACTCACACGTTTACATTCGCCCTACCATCTCCCCTCCGAACTTTCTCTATAAGGTTTACTTTAAGTTTTTTGGTCGCTGAATCCGAATTTTTAACTTCCCCCCAAAATTTCCCCTCCGAACCCCCCCCCCCCAAATAGTTGTTTTTAACTTAAATTTCTAATTGTTTTAGGGGAAAAGAATTCAGAAACTAGACAAAATTTGCAACAAATAGGATACATGACATTATGACGTAGGATGAACGAGGAGGGGGAGAGCTTCCTCTGAACATGCACTGCGGCGCTTCGTGCACTAAGTTATGAAGTCCAGACAATAGGGGATTTTACCTGGCAAAATTAATACTAGTATGGATTCGACTAATTTTATGTTTTTTGGGTCGCTGAATCCGAATTTGTAACTTCCCACCAAAATTTCACCAGACAACCACCGAAAACATTGATTTTTTGAAAAAATGTGGTTTTTGAGAAAAGCGCGCGTGGAATGTTCCGAGGCAGCCCCCCCCTCTCCCCGTTTATCCTACGTCATAATGTCATATATCCTATTTGTTGCAAATTTTGTCTAGTTTCTGAATTTCATAATGCTTTTCCCCTAAAACAATAAGAAATTTAAGTTAATAACAACTATTTGGGGGGGGGGGGGGTTCGGGGGAAAATTTTTTGGATGTAAGTTAAAAATTCGGATTCAGCGACCCAAAAAACTTAAATTAAACCTTATACGGAAAAATCGGAGGTGAGATGGGAGGGCAAATGTAAACGTGTGAGTGGTTAAGTGGAATTGCGCAACTTAGTCCACGCAGCACCGCGCGCATGTTCCGAGGCAGATCCCCCCTTCCCCTTCATCCTAAGTCATAATGTCATATATCTAATTTGTTGTAAATTTGATCTACATTTCTGACTTTCTATATACTTTTCCCCTAAAACAATAAAAAAACTGATTTTTTTAAATAAAAACCTTTTTTGGGACTTTTTACCAAAATTGGGGGGGGGGGTGTGCCAGGGGAAATTTTAGTGGGAAGTTACAAATTCGGATTCAGCGCGACCCAAAAAACATAAAGTAACCCGATTTCCAGAACTACTATTAATTTTGCTAGGTAAAATTCCCTGTTGTCTGGACTTTATGCCATTTTACACACCAAAGATTACAGTTAAAATTAAGTGGTATCCGAAAGCTTTTAGTATTGAAGATATCAAACTTTTTACCCGAGCGGCACTCGGGCAAAACAGTTAAAAGGTTATGCAAAAAAAAAAAAAAAACCATAAAATCGGTGTAAACATACGCCACCTGAGACCTGGGCCTGAGCGCTGACAGAAAAAAGGCGGCTGCCGAAGGCAAATTTATTTTATTTTTTTTTTTTTTTACGTGTGTACGGTCACGTGACAAATTTTGACAAATTTTGACATCAGTATTTTATAAACGATTTCTTTGATTTTTAATCTCAGAGAATAAAAGAGGAATAAAACTTTTACAAATTATTGGCACCAAAATTCAAGGGACAAAAATATTTAAAAAATTCTGCCTTTGGCATCCGCAACTTTTGTGCCAACGCTCAGGCCTAGTATTCTGGGGGTAGTGGTGTAAACTTATGATTACACAAGAATTGTTGCTATATTTTTTCATATTAATTAATTCTGAAATATGTTATTTCATATTTTGCAGCGATAGGAGCTGTATTCTGTAACATTTGGATTAATTTTATGTATGTTTTTAAACTTGCCATTCAGTTTTGTTGCACTGTCAATTTATTAGAAAAAAATCCATATTCAATTTGTATTATCTTTAATATTTAGAAATTTAATTTTCAGAGTTCGTGATATTCTGATTAAATTTTAACAAATTTCAAATAAAATTAAAATGTTAGATAATGCATCTGGCGAACGAAAATTTAATTTAGGTTTGCTTTTATAATTTAGAAACGCGAATGCATAAGATTTCTTCGATCGCGTAAGCCAGAATGTTATGTTATTTTTAAGAACCACATCGAAAAGTAAAATTAAAAACAAATATTTATCAGCAAAAGTATGTTCGAAAACTTTTAAGGACATAAAAAATAATTGACTTGTCCAAAGTAATATTTTTATGTGATTGAATTTTACTAAAGAAGTATAAATATACCAGGGTTGTCACTAGCAACCATTTTCATTTAATTATCTTGTTTACTTTTATTTCAAAACAATAGTCTTTGTTGTGGATTATTTCTTCCCAAATAGTGGTAGGAAAAATTAAGAACAAAAAATGATGCGTACAACATAGAGTATGAAACACTTTCCAACACGTTCCGAATAACAAAATTTCACAGTTTACTAAGGTGAAAGATGACGTCTAAATGAATCATTTGGAAAACTCATAACGCATTTGAAAATACGATTTCTGCTATTGCTAGGAATAATCCTAAAAATATACGATATTTTTGCAGCCTTGTATATGATCTACAGATATGTACGCATATTAGGTAGTATGCTAAAAGTTAGTTCAGTTAAACGCATAACACAGATGAAAATTCCCAAACAGCAATTCCCGCCAATTGACGGATGTTGTTGAGAATTTTTGTGCGACCCTATATTTGATCTATAGCGTTTATACACACCAAGTAATATTTAAAAAATAGTTAATTTTTAAATATTACTATTTAAAAATACACACACCACAATTGGAAACGTACTTTCAGCAACTTTTGTTCGTAGGCTTCAATAGTTCAATTATTGCTCCTATTCTTCTAAAGCCAAATTCTTTTGTGTGTCCCTAGAAAGAGAACGATAAGTTCTACACACACCCTATTCTATAGTAATAACCTTGTAGTAGACATCAGTGATGTATATCAATTTTAAAATGCTGTAATATCATTACAGTACACGGGAAACGATTTTTCCAAATAGGCCGTAATGTAACTGAATTCTTTCGAGTAGCCCTGTAAATGAACGAAAAAGGTTGCACATTTCATTTTGAATTTCGAACATGCGATAGTAAACCCCAATAACATATATACATTTCATATCAATCCGACTATATTTACGGGAGTTAGAGCACGAACAGACAGACTAACCGAATTCATAAACACGTTTCAACTATTTTGGGAAGTGTTAAAACGCCAGTTATAGCCCTAATATACAGAATATACATGATATTAAACCTTTGAAATATAAATTTGTAGCATAAGTTTTTCGCTACTCTCTTAGGAAGGTAGTCTGTGGTAGATTATATTTTGAGTTTTGCGTGCGAACCTGTGTCCTGAATTCTAACACTTTTGCGTGAATGAGCATTCTTTCCTGTCATTTCTTTTTTTTTTTTTACAAAGTGCGTGTTCACGGACCAGAACCTGAGTTACATAGTATGACACATGTGTAACCTGAAGCATTCAGAGGCCGATATCACCTGACTTTTTGCGGGTTACTCGTCGCGCACAGAGCCTGAATTTACCCAGACTTCAGGTAATCCCCATTACCCACAGAATTTTGTTGGGTAAATTGATCAAGTGGCTGGAAAATCTGATTTTCTTCGCAGAGCCCAACTGTGACTGTTAACCAAAATGTTTCAGTTTTGATTAGTTATTTTTGGCGCATTTTTGGTTAATTAGTGCATAAATCTTACAAAATATAAATAAAAATAAGCACAAAATTTGAACATGCCATATTTCCCACCGAATGAATGCATCTCCGATTCAGTCTAAAATGGATAGTAACTTCCCTGTCAGACATTGTTGCGACAGCATTTTCCACATAAAGATTAAACCTTGGAACACTTTCTCTTCTAAGAAGAGTGTTAATTGTGAAAATGTCATAATCTTTCTCATCTGAGGAATAAACAAAAAACATTTACACTATCAAAAGTTCAGCTCCCGCCATCTTTGTAAATGTAAATAAAAATCACCCACAAGTTTACCCAAAAGCGTTTAGAGCCGTTTGAACCCAACCTTACGCTGAGAAACCCGAGGCTAACGAAAAAGACAGGCTACCGCCGTGCATATTCTCTTCATATCTTTTTTTACAGACCGCTAAAGTGACGTCATACTCTTTTCTTACATCTACATTGGTGCATTCGAGCATCACGTGATTCCAGCGGTCTATAAAAAAAGATTCGGTTAAAGCACCGCAGTAGACTTTCTTTTTTGTTAGCTTCGTGAGAAACCAACATGAAGTCATTCCCCAATTTTAAGAGTAACACGTTTTTTTCTGTTTCTAAAAGACTCCAAAAATGTGTTTGTATCTTCGGGAATCTGATTTTCACAGTTATTTCATGCCATGATAATTAGCTATCTGCGGTTGTCCAAAATAAATATTGTGATAGAGTTAAATGTAGTATATTTTGTCGCAGCTCTCTCTGAGTACTATTAACTGAGATTAGATTCGAGTATCATCAAGAGTTCCACAATCTGTGATTTCCAGTGAGCTGTTTTAATGGTAACGTTTCGTTACAGCACCCTGAATGCGTTGGAAGGTGTTTCACAATCTACGCTTAATGCATGATTTTGCTTTCTTATTTATCTTTGTGCTTGTTATCTGCTGGGCAGAATCCAACCCAACTCATCTTAATTCTATGGAAACTTAGTCTGCTTTTAATTTCAGTTATTAGAATGCTTTTTCAATAACTTTCTTCCTCATATTTACTTAATTCATAATCTATTTAATTTTCATTATTTTAATTTAAAATTTTGTATCTTTAGAATCCTCACTTTAGCTTTTTCAAAATTTTCAATTTATGTAACCATATTATAATAACTTTACGATATTTTTTTTCCTTTCTAAGCTCTACAATAAGCAAAGTTACTGGTACCAAACGATTGGAAATGAAGTCTGCTTTCAAATGTGAGAAATGTAAAATTTGCTTAGGGTGTCATACACATATCAAAACAAACCCAAAGTTTTCTTTTTTCATTAGCAGTATCGAAGTTTGACACCATAAATAAATTCGACACCATTCATATAGTCGGAACATGAATTTCATGAAATCCGTACGATTAGTTTCAGAGAAATTAATAATTTAAAAATGAGCATATAACTGAAGTTCGGTACCCAATTATTGAAATGCTACAGAATAACTAAGTCACTTCTATTTTACATATTATGTATTGCCAATTTGATCATTTGACTTGCTTAATATGCTTCGATTATTGTCAACACAGATGTTTCTATAAAATGAGTAAACATTATATTTTTCAAATTATGCTTTTCCGCACGAAACCATGGCGTTTTTTAAGCATAATTTGAAAACTACTTGGAATAAATATTTTAAATTTTGAATTCGCATAAAACAGAACATAATAAATACTAGAGAACAGGAATTCTGCTTTTTCAGAATTCAGTATCGCCCCCGATGAAAAAAAAAAAGTATATAAATATAGATACAGTAGAGTCCCGATTATCCGAGTTAATCGAACTTATACCTTTGCAATGGACTCTTTTCTTCTGTTGGACTGATGGCTTCTATTATTATGAAACAGCCATTATAAATAAAGTGTTAGGTGAAAATGAAAGAGCAGTCGTAAAAATTTAGAACTCTAATTTTCTGGTCAGAATGAGAAAAAAAAGGCTATATATATTTTTTTCTTTTTCAAAAGAAAAAAAAATATATAGCCATCCCCCCCCCTTCTATTCGGACCAGAAAATCAGAGCTCTAACTTTTTACGACTGCTCTTTCATCTTCACCTAACACTTCATTTTTAATGGCTGTTTCATAATAATAGAAGCCATCAAGTCGATCAAAAGAAAATATCTGGGTTAAAGCAGCAACTCGGCTAAGCGGGACTCGGATAATCGGGGCTCTACTGTACTTTAGTTTTAAGACTAAGACCAATGTCAGACGGGCGTCTTTTTTGCTGCTTTTTTGCTTAAGTATAGCATTGTGAATGGATAATACTTAAGCAAAAAAGACGCCCGTCTGACATTGGACTTAAAACACAAGATATTATTACATATAAAATGACGTCATTGGCATCCGCTAAAGTATTCCTCATTTGCGATCCAGTATTAAACAACATCTACAGTAAAGTACGCATAGGACGTGACTGTTTCTGAATAATACACAAATCCAAAAAAAGAGATTTCAAGCAAAAAAAATAGACGACAAAAAAAAAAATTCGACAAAAAAAATAGACTGTCTCATGATTCATATGCCTTCATTTGTTTGCAATATTAATATAGATACTTAAAATTAAATTTAGTTATCTCCATATTTTATCAGAAATCATTCATTTATATTTTTCAAAATAGCGCGTATTTTAATTACACTTTTTTATATCAGTTTTTATGGGAAAATGGCAGCAAAAAGATATAATTGTTATTTTCCCTTTACTTTCTACAGAAATGGAGTACTTGAGTTGCCAAAATTAAACAAATGTCGCTAAAAACTAAAAAAAAAATTAATATCTCAAAAATAAATGGAGATGTAGTTTACAAACAAATTGCATTGAAAAGTAATTTTTTTTCCCCAGTACGACGGTATAAAAACTGAAAATGTGCGATAATTAGAGGTTTAAAAAATTACAGTAGACAATGTAACAGTACAATGATACAACTGCTTTGTTTTACAGCTGGCTTTTAGAACGTAACGTTATTTTTCGTAGACGACACAAAATAAGCTGGGAGATAGAAATAGCATACCAGGGGCTAATAAATCTATCAAAGAAATAGCAGGTTGCAATTAATATTTTTTTTGAATTAAATTTCATAATTCATAACTTATAAAAATTTTAAATTACAAATTCAGTGTATTTATGTTTGGATTTCTTAGTGTTATAACCAAACAAAAAATTACCACATTAGGATTATAATTTCAGGAGATATTGATAAAAATATGAAAATATAATTTAACATTAGAAGCTCTAAATTTTGGATGTTTATATTTCAAAAAGTTATCATCCAAATGAGTTGAAATTTTGCATTTAGGTATAGTTTGAACCGGATATTTAAAATCTATTATCAAAATTGGGTGTTGTCATTGAAAAAAACAAAACTTGGTCTGGTTTTGATTTATAGGTGGCCCCTAAGCAAATTTTATATACATAATTTAAAAGTAGACTTTATTTCTAACAGTTTGGTACCAGTAAATTTCTTCTGCTGTAATTTGTTGTAGAGTTACTAGGGGTTGTTTACTTTTTTCCCATGATTGTACAACTTGTATAATTCATATGGATGCTATTTTGTCCCATCAAATTTCGTACATTCAATTTACAAACACTGCATAGAATTGCCGTTCATGTAGCATTTAACATCTGAACATTATTTATCCAGTACGCAACATCTGAAGGAATGACGTAATTGAAATAATGGAAATGAAAAATTTCAGAAAATTTTATTTTCCTGTAAATGCTCATGTTAACCAGCATACAAGAAAGGCATTTTAATAAAATTCCTTTCAAATACTAAAGTGTATCATCATTTAAATCTTTCTGCGGATATTATTTGGGAAAAGAAAAAGATACAAAGAAAAAAATAAACGGTTTTCCATTTAGCTGAAAATGCAAATTTATTCGATCTGAATACTTCAAGACATTGCACTCCAAATCGATTAATAATAAAAACGAAAGCGGTATTTCATTCTGTAATTCTATTAAATGGAAAAATCTCAAACATGGAAAATTAAGCAGTTTATGAATAAAATATTTTTAATAAATGAGCAAATAAAAAATAATTCATCTATCAAATTTTTCCGCAATATCTATTTTTCATGGTTATGCAAACATTACAAATTTGAAGTAAAAAAACAACAACAAAATGATATATAATAAATGATATTTAATGGAATTTTTTTCTAAAATTAAAATTTATCGTCATTCAGTTTCGTTGTAAGAATCTATTAAATCATAAAATGATAAATGTATGGTTCGCTAATCGATTATTAACTTAGTAGAAAATGCAAATTTAGGTTTTTGAAAAATGTTAATATTTTAAAACAATTAAGTGTAACATATTAAGAATTCCAAGTTGATTTTAAAAGGAAAAAAAAATGGATTTGTTTTGCATCGTATTAAATATGAATATCATTCATTGAAAATTATTTGTTTTTATTTGCAATTAAATATTAAGTCACATTAGTAAAAATACTTTTTCTCCTAAAAGTTCCATTCTGTTAAAATTTGACTTTATGAGAAATCCGAACATTTGGACTTCTAGTTAAACTTTTAATAAATTACACGGGAGAAAAAAATTGAGGTTATTCATTTCCACAATTTCATCAATGAAATATCTCATGAATATACATGAATATATAATGAAATATCTCAGCAAATGAATCTTAAATTATATAATAAACATGAAGAAAATCAGAAGTTTACAAGTGGACATTATTATATCCTGACCTATTCTTATTTAAAGTATCATCAACAACAGTTATAATCAACAGCAATTATTCAACAGCAGTTATAATCAACAGCAATTATTCAACAGCAGTTATAATCTCTTCTTATTAGCCCCCAGTATGCTATTTCTTTCTCCCAACAGTTAATGTATCGTCTCCGAAAAAAAAAAAAAAAAAAAAAAAAAAAAAAAACGTTCCGACGTATAAGCCGGCCGTAAAACAAAGCAGATGCATCATTGTACTATTAAATACTCTACTCGTAATTTATTTAATCTCGTAATTTTTTTACCTTCTAAGCATCGTACATTTTCAATTTTTATACTGTCATATTGGGGAAAAATGTACTTTTTAATGTAGTTTGTTTGAAAATTGCATTCCATTTATCAATGCAATCTCCATTTATTTTTGAGATATTAATTTTTTTTGTAGATTTTAGCGACATTTGTTTAATTTTGGTAACTCAAGTACTCCTTTTCTGAAAAAAGCAAAGAAAAAGTAATTGGAAAATAGTAATTATATCTTTTTGTTGCCATTTTCCCATAACAACTGAAAAAAAAGTGTAATTAAAATACGTGCTATTTTGGAAAAAATATAAATGAATGATTTCTGATAAAACATGGAACTATTATAAACTATATTTAATTGAAAGCATATGAATCATTAGGTAGCCGGTTTTTTTTCTTTTTTTGTCAAGATTCATGAGTGACATCTGTTTTTTTTTCTTTTCTTTTTAGCGATAGTGACGTAATATGAATACTTTACTGGAGATGTTATTTAATACTGGGTCGTACATGAAGAATTCTTCGGAGGATGTGAATGACGTCATTTTATATAAAAAATGCGTGTGTTTTAAGTCTTAAAACTGAAATATGTTTTGTATTATCTGTATATACATAAAATTTTTTTCATCGGGAGCGACACTAAATTCTGAAAAAGCAGAATTCATATTTTCTAGTTTAGCTGAAGCAGTTTCGGAAACTTTGAAGTCATTTTTCTCCAAATGACGTTTTTGGGCAAAACTGCGCAGGATATCTCAAAAACGCCTGAATATTTTTTCATGAAATTTTCAAAACACATGTTTCATGTTAGTCTGTATAAGCTGAACCTAAAATTTTCTTTTTATTGTTCAATATATATATTTATACATATATTTTAGGTGATTATACAGGGTGGCGAGTGGTCAGGGAAAAACACAGTCAAGAAAACGGGAAACTACCAGTATTTGCTTCTAGAAAACACTTCAAATAATATAAAGGGATTAAGGATGGTGAATTTCTCTTTAACAAAATACTGGTATTTAACACCATTTTTGACTTTGTTTTTCCCTGACCACTCGCCACCCTGTTATACTGTTGAAATTTTCAAAATTTTGTATTAGCTAAATACGACTTTGTATTAATATACAAAAATGCATCAAATACAAATTTATTTAGGTTCAGTGTAAAATTTTATATCCTGATTTTAATTAATAATTATCCTGACCTTGATTATTATAATCTGAAGTATAAGTAGGAACCAAGATTTTCATTCTATTTGCAACATTTATTTTGTAATCCTGCGCGTAAGCTGTATACTAATTTTTTGCTCGTCAACTGTTTCACAGTTTGAAGTCCCTATAAAGGCTAAATCTGTATGTTACAATTTTCTAAATACATGGAATGTAAGAACATACTTATAAGTTTCATTCCAATAAAAATTGCGTTTTAAAATCATATACATATTAAGATATTAAATGTTGAAAATGGTCTTTTTCTTCATTTTTTCGAAATTTAAGAGTCCTGAGACCCCTTAAATGAGCTCTTGCAACCAGTGTAGAAAACGCGAAAAGTAGTATATAGTTCAAGCAATAGGGAATTTTACCTAGCAAAATTAATGGTAGTTCTGGAAATCGGCTTACTTTATGTTTTTTGGGTCGCTGAATCCGAATTTTAACTTCCCACCAAAATTTCCCGTGGCAACCCCCCCAAATTTTGGTACAAAGCCCACCAAAAAAGGTTTTTATTAAAAAAAAATCATTTTTTTTATAGTTTTAGGGGAAAATATCTAGAAATTCAAAAAGTAGACAACATTTGCAACAAATTAGATATATGACATTATGACTTAGTATGAAGGGGAAGGGGGACTCTGCCTCGGAACATGCGCGTGAACTAAGTTGCGCAATTCCACTTAACCACTCACACGTTTACATTTGCCCTCCTATCTCCCCTCCGAACTTTCCTTATAAGGTTTACTTTAAGTTTTTCGTGTAGCTGAATCCGAACTTTTAACTTACCCGCAAATCCTCCCCCGAAAACCCCCCAAAATAGTTGTTATTAACTTAAATTTCTTATTCTTTTGGGGGAAAAGCATTACGAAATTCAGAAACTAGATAAAATTTGCAACAAATAGAATATATGACATTATGACGTAGGATAAACTTGGAGAGAGGGGGCTGCCTCGGAACATTCCCCGCGCGCTTTTCTCAAAAACCAAATTTTTTCAAAAAATCAATTTTTTGGGTAGTTGCCGGGTGAAATTTTGGTGGGAAGTTACAAATTCGGATTTAGCGACCCAAAAAACATAAAGCGAGTCGAAATCCAGAAATAGTATTAATTTTTCCCGGTAAAATCCCCTATTGCCTGGACTTCATAACTTAGTGCACGTAGCGCCGCAGTGCATGTTCAGAGGAAGCCCTCCCCCTCCCCGTTCATCCTGCGTGATAATATCATATATCCTATTTGTTGCAAATTTTGTCTAATTTCTGAATTTCGTAATGCTTTTCCCCTAAAACAATAAGAAATTTAAGTTAAAAACAACTATTTTGGGGGGTTTCGGGAGGGGGGGGGGGGGTGTATTTTGGGTAAAGTTAAAAATTCGGATTCAGCGACCCAAAAAACTTAAAGTAAACCTTATAGAGAAAGTTCGGAGTGGAGATGGGAGGGCGAATGTAAACGTGTGAGTGGTTAAGTGGAATTGCGCAACTTAGTCCACGCAGCACCGCGCGCATGTTCAGAGGCAGATCCCCCCTTCCCCTTCATCCTAAGTCATAATGTCATGTATCTAATTTGTTGCAAATTTTGTCTACTTTCTGAATTTCTAGATACTTTTTCCCTAAAACAATTAAAAAAAAATATTTTTTTAATAAAAACCTTTTTTGGGGGGCATTTTACCAAAATTTGGGGGGGGGGGGGTTGCCGGTGGAAATTTTGGTGGGAAGTTAAAAATTCGGATTCAGCGACCCAAAAAACATATAGTAAGCCGTCTTCCAGAATTACCATGAATTTTGTTAGGTAGAGTCTCTATACGGTCTCTATTGCCCGGACTATATAGGGCAATTCCACATAACATGGGAACTATAGTGTAGACCGTTGAGAGGCGGGGTAATATACTTTATCCCACCTAATTTTAATCAAGATTTGCACCAGAAACATTTAATTAAAATTTATCTTTCTAACTTTGGTGGAAAAGAAAATAAAAAAATTGCTTTTCCATATTTTAAAACAAAACTTTTCGAATATTCCGGTGTGAGTTCAATATTACAGAAACGCAATTGCTTGCGCCTGAAAGAATTAATGGCTAAAGTCATAGCTGCCAACTCTTCCGCTTTTTCAGACCACAAAAACTTAATAGAAATTTTCGCCTTATTTAATCGGGAGATTACGGCGATTTCGAAAGGTTTTACTATAAAATTTACTATAAAATTTTTATGGTCTGAAAAAGCGTAAGATGTTGGCAGCTATGGCTAAAGAGGGAAATGTAATGTGAGTCACAATACCATGTAACGTGAGTCACACTCAAAATATTGATTGATATAATTAATTACTATTAAAACAATATTATTTTTGTGTATATCATAAGTTGAAAGTGCGTTGTACTCTATGAAATACTTCTTTTTTACTGTGTTATGATAAATGAGGAGAAATTCTAGGTTTTCATTAACCCATAAAACTTGACTTCCTTTTTTTTGTAATGTGAGTCACAGTACCAAATTAGGGTCTGCATACCACCTGTTAATTTAAAAATTTAATACATTGTTATTCTTAGTTTCTTATTGTGCCCCAGATATCTATGAAAAACTTTTTTAAAAGCAAATGGGATATTTCTTCGATGTATATAGAATTTACTTTTGGAAAAATGTGTCAAATGGTAACGTGAGTCACATGGAATTGCCCTGTAGCAGATACAGAGTCGTCCCGGAATGCAAACTTGGAAAATACCAAGGAAATAACTTTCTTCCAATAAGAGGGGTGAGCGACAGATGTAGCTGCTTTTCGGCGAAAGGACAAAGTAAAAAATAAATATAAGATAAAAAATAAACGAACTACACTAATTAAAGATGAGACTCTAAAATAATACCCACTGAATATTCAGCATATAATTATTTTTTACAGGTGTTTTGAGCACTCTTTTGAAACTGCAAAAGTAAAATTCTATGAAAAAATTCTGGTGTAAATGTTGACTAAAATTTTATAGTACAGAAATTTCTCATCTCCGTTCAAAGGATTAACAGAACGTTTTAACCCATTGACCGCTGACGTTGCGTTCACGCAACAGTCAAAATAATTGTTCATGCAATGAATTAATTAAATTGGCACCACTATTTTGGAATTTAAAAAAATGTCTTATTTATTGGCAGAAATTTTGCTGCTTTAGTAAAGCTAAATTTACCTTACAGAATTTGTGGTGGGAAGCTGCTTTCAACAAGAAATTTGAAAATTTCTAACGTAATAGTTTTGGCGGTTAATGGGTTAATCATTATTCTTAGTACCTACTTGCGAAACTCCGACTTAAAAAAATATAAAATACGTAGTTTGAACCAGAAACTTTCTTTTATTAAATGTGTCTTGCATTAAATGCAGCAGTAACATGAAATCAACTTAATTTCATTCATTAAATAGATTTCTGGTCCGCAGTATAATTTTTTTTTTCAAAAAAGCTACAGGTTGTTATATTTGAATACCAACATTTCTTGTGTGCCTGATGTATAGTATGATGCGATAAGTATTAAGACCTGTACGGGTCTGGTGACTCTTACACAGATTTGATTCGGATGGCACCATCTTTTAACTAGTTTGAAATTGCTCGTCAAACGTGGCAAATGAGGTGCGTTCGTACTATAACTACTTTTTTAAATATTTTTCATCGCATATTGTACTGGATTTATATTTTAGTGCACTTCAATAAGTGTATATCCATATCCATTTCATTCTGTTCGAAAGGCTGTAATATCATTAAAATGCACTTGAAATATTTCTTTTTCCCATTGCCCGTCATGTAAACGGAAAACTTTTGACTGTCCCTGTAATTAAACTATACATCCGATTTTCGTAAAATTTGAGATGACTCGACAAAATTTTGCAACAATTATATATTTAAAATTTCAGACCATTCGGAAGGCTGTAACGTCATTAAAATGCACTTGCAATAATTTATTCCCATTGGCCGAAATGTAACGGAAACTTTGGAGTGTCCCGGTAATTAAACTATATACATCCGATTTTCATAAAATTTGAAATGACTCGACAAAATTTTGCGACAATTATATATTTAAAATTTCAGACCATACGGTCGGGTAGTTTTTGCTCTGTTATATGCGGACAGACGGAGAGACAGACGGACTGAACGACGACTATAGGTGCTACGTATTTATATAATTACGAACGCATCTAAAAAGAAGTTACCTTCAATTAGACAATTTTGAAAATGCTCTAATTAAATAAGACAAATTTTATTTTCCTTTGTTACTGGTGCCGAAAGCAAGTTTTGCAAAGAAAAATTACCCTGAGTCAGACTCGGGCTTGGACCGCAAAGTGCTAATTTCGCGTGAAAACAAAAATTGCATATCATCGTATCATAATTCAGCATTAACATTTATTCTAATGAAAGAACGCATTGTCAGAATATTAGATTACTGTACTTCCTTTTTCGTAAATTCTCTTCTCATCTGATGTGACAAAAAAGTGATGTATATTTCAAAAGTCCATTCGCGGTCATTTAATTTCACATTCAAGCAACCACTAATGTGAAAGAATGAAATAATTCAGTAAAAGCTTCCGACAAAACTGCTTTACAAAAATTTTGAAGCAGAGAAAAATATTATACCTATGTGTCATGGTAAAAATATGTTACAGCAAGAGGGGAAAAAAAGGAGGAAAAAAGGATTAACAGAACGTTTTACTCATTATTCTTAATATCAACATTTCTTGTGGGTGTGATGTATAATTAGATAACTATTAATATCTCACGAAAACAAAAGTTGCATAAAATCATTTACTGATAATTCAGCATTAACATTTATTGATATGAAAGAACACGCTTTTAGAATAGTAGATTACCGTACTTCCGTTTCTGGAAATGCATTTCTCAGCTGATGTGACAAAGAATGTGATGTATATTTCAGAAGCCCATTTCGCGGTCATTTAATTTAACATTTAAAATTCCACGGATGTGTGTAAAGGTAAAATAGTTTAGTAAAAGGTTCCAACAAGAATGCTTTAGAAAGAATTTGAAGCAGAAAAAAATATTATACCTTTGTGTCATGTTAAAAATCTGTTACGGTAAGAAGAAAAACAAAGGAGGGACAAAGGATTAACCGAACGCTTTATTCATTATTCATAATATCAACATTTCTTGTGTGTGGGTGCGATGTATAACTTGATAACTAATAATTTAGCGTGGAAATAAAAGTCGCATGAAATCACATAATAATTCAGCATTAACATTTATTTAAATGAAAGAACACGTTGCCAGAATATTAGATTACCGGACTTCCTTTTCTGGAAATGCATTTCTCATCTGATGTGACAAAAAAGTGATGTATATTTCAGAAGCCCATTCGCGGTCCTTTAATTTCACATTCAAGCGAACATTCATGTGAATGAATGAAATAATTTAGTAAAAACTTCCAACAAGAATGCTTTAGAAAGAATTTGAAGCAGAGAAAGCAGAGAAAACTACAAAGAGATTCAAAATGAACATAGCGATTACAAACGGCTATAACTATTTAATCGAAAATAATTTATTGATAGGAATTAACACGTTCACTGCCAAGCCTATAAAGTAAGAATTTTCAAATTTCTTCTTGAAAGTCGTTTGCCACCACAAATTCAGAAAGGTAAATTTCGTTTTACTAATACAGCGAAATTTCTGAAAAGAAATAAGACAATTTTTTTAATTCTAAAATAATGGTGAAAAAGTAATTAATAAATTAAAGCTACGAGTATACTCGTAGCTTGGCAGCGAACGTGTTAAACAGATTGTAAAAGGAAGTTCAAAATTTTGTTTACATACTTTATAAATGTTCTATGTGACTCTCCCCTTGGTCACACAGACAACATCTAAAGATCCTTTTGTTCAAACATCCGATACCATCTGCGTTTGTCGTTAGTATTTGGGGGTGCTTGACTGTACCTCTGAGAAAATCGTCTCTGCACTGTAATGGCAGAACGACAATGGACCATATTCTCCCCTTTGGTTCGAGGCTACAAAAATTCATCTGCTTGGGAATAACATTCAAAACTACACTATTGAAAAGCACTGTGTTTAAAAAAATTATGTTTATATATTATTTTATACGGAGTTTTAGACCTTTTCAGGGGCAGGTATGGGTTATGCATGAGTTCTTTTCTCTATTTTAAATAGATGGCATGCATATTTTTCACTTTATTCATAAAATAAAAATTTTAAATTTCAGTTAATGCGCATATATGGATTTTAATTAATATGTATATAAGTATTGATCGAAAATAATTCGTACAAAATATATCTGCAGTATTTTACGCATGTATTTATCTATATTTCTGCTGCATCCAATGACGCAATAAGGTAAACAAACGCGATAGCCGCTATTATTACACCACGTGATTCCCACTGTGACGTCACGAGAATACTGTCCATTGTGAAATTCTCGCACAGAATTCCTTCAGTACAGGATCAGCCACTTCCACTTATGATATGGCCGCAATGAACCGGATTTATGTCCAGTGGCGCCAACTTATATGGGCCTGTGGGGCACGAGCCCACCCCATAATTTTATCTCTCGTCCACCTAATCTCCATTGATTTATTTTGTTATTTATTTATAGAACTGTAATTTGGTTTTATGGACGTTCTGAAAATAATTTAGTTTGAAAAATAAATACTAAAGGCATCAATTGGACTTAAAAGAGCACCGAAAGCCCCTTGAGAGATGCATAATTAAATTTCTATAAAGAACAAATTTTCCTGCATATTTTGTCATATTTTATAATGCCTTGAATTGATACTTAGACGATATTTAGGTATAAATATATTGAGCATTTAGGTGACTAAAATGTATGTTTTTCTTCACATTTAGATTTTTGCACTTTCAGTAGTTAGTAATTTTTATGTATTTATAATACATATTAATGTATTTATAATACATATTAATGTATTTATAATACATATTAATGTATTTATAAGGAAGAACTTATAGGTATATAATTTAATTAAATTATTTATTAAATTATAATTAAATTATAATACTTTTATATTTTGCCTAAAAAAATAATTATCTTCAAATTATCATCTTTAGTGATTCGTCCCTCCCCTCCTCTCTTTACACACACATACGCACTAAGGAGGGAAAATGTATGTGTTACTTTACTCAAAAAATTTTGAGCCCACCGAATATTTTTCAAAAGTTGGCGCTACTGTTTATGTCCGTTGCGTAGTCTGAACTCTCCCATACGCGGACTTCCGATTGATTACGCTTGCGCCACAACTAACATAATTTTGAGCTTCCTTTTGCATTCTGTGTAAATTTTATCGATAATTTTTTATCGATTATAGAGTTATGCCGTTTGTAGTCGCTATATTAATTTTGAATCACACTGTATTATGCCTATGTGTCATGTTAAAAATCTGTTACGGTAAGAAGAAGACCTTGAGTCTTTTCTCAGGTGGTATTAAATTAGCCTTCAAAATGTTAAAAGTAGTATCAAATAATGATTTTCATGAAATTTCTAATTCCTTATTTACATCAGATTTTTATCAATTCTTCTTAATATCGACTTTTACTGAGATGGTCAATTAATAATTGTTAATTTCACGGGAAAGCAGAATACACATCCCGAGAGTTTATTTAGGAATGCACATATATGACCTTTTATCGGGTAAAGTGGGATATACTTACCACTTATTTTTTTTATTGGAAACTGATTCATTCGCACCGGAATGTTTAGTAAAATGTTTTGTTTTTATTGTACTCTTTATTTATAAACTTTAATCTCTCTTCTTCTTTTTTCTGTAAATATGTAAATATTTCATTTTTTATAAACTTTCGTATCTTACTTTGTTATAATTGTGTTAAACTAATGTATGGTCTCTGAATTGAGTCATTTTTTTTAAGGGGCTTCCTTTGGTAGCTTTTTCGCCTGTCCTGGACATATTTGTGGATCATATGGAACATTTTTTTTCTACTAGTTATACTAACAATTTTTTCTATTAAAAATTGTCTAACTTTTTAGTTTTTTTACTCTCTATTTTTCGTGGCTACTAGCCGCGTTTAAACGCTCTTTTTTCTAAGGCTCCCATTGCATTGTAACACGATTTACTCTTAGCCTGGATGTAAAGTTGCCAAGCAACTAGGGAATCCATACACCTGCTTTATTGTTCCATTGTTCCACGTACTCTTTATTTTCAAATCAATTTGCTTGTAGGTTCTGGTGGCAGTGAATCCTTTCAACATTTCAGCCACAGAATTGACAAGCCCGATAAAGGGTTAAGGTCATCAAATTTTTGGCAATGTTGGACCCCTCCCTTACGATATCATACGACATCATTCATCGAACCCCAAACCCTGCTCCCCTAGTTATATCGTTAACAGTGTCTAAAAATTATTTCATTTTCTTCAATTTCTTTCTTTCTTATTCTTTTTATACGTTTATCGTTATACATCTATTATTACCATAATTTACTGATTTAAATGACGAGATGAAGTTAATAAAATATCACTACAATATATGAAATAACTTTATACCAAGTAGCAGTTTAAAGAAATACTATTTAAATGTATCAAATAATAGCTTTTTGTTACATAATGCATTCAACAATAACATTGTTTTCTCGCACTTACCCCCTGCACGTGTGTAAACAGTACTTCTTATTAACAATACATATAGTTAACATTCTTCCCAATTATTAATTAGTAATCATTACAAGTACTATTTCGAACCTGTTTTCTCTGACAACGATTTATATATATGGGAGAAGAATAGGAATGGGGAACGTTGGGATAGTCTATATGTTGGAATGAAATGATTTTATAATAATCACTTAATGGTTGTAATAATAACTTTGTAATATCATAAAAACAGGTAACAGACTAAAAGAATAAAAAATAAATAACAAGCTATATTGATGTAAAGAAAAAAGTACCAAAAAATAAATTTGGTTGGATAAAAATTGATAACGATATCAAAAGACAAAAACCCCTCCCACTAGATATATCTTACGATATCTAGTGCCAGAAACACCCTCCCCCCTATAGTAATAAAGTTATATATGCACAGCCCTTTTTAGAATCAATATTTGTTCAATTTAAATTGAGTCTTAATCTGGAACCAATGTAAAAGGTATAGTATATGTGCAATCTTTTTATTTGCTTGAGATGTTAGATAGTACCTCCTTTAAATATTAAATCTGTTTATCTAATAATATTTTGCTCAAAAATAGCCAGAAAAAGTGTATATAAGTATAATGAAAGATTGCCTTTCATAAATTTATTAATTCTTTATTAACTGCAATTTACATTGATTCTTCTTAACATTTTGTAGAAGTAAATTTCCAACTGGGCGAAAAATGTCCGGACCAGGATTCGAACCCGGGACCTTCTGGCTGAAGCCGCCAGTGCTCTGCCATCTAAGCTATCCCGGACGATTCTGGTCGAACTTTTTCACCCAGCTAACCTTGATGATTACAGCATCTGGTCTGAAACCTGGTTCAGCTCAACAGAACAAATCTCAGGTAATGGAACTCCAAAAATAGCTGGATACGAAATTACACTAGATTAATATTAACACAATTATTCTAATTGGTAAACAAATCATATTAGATGTAAATTTCCAACTGGGCGAAAAATGTCCGGACCAGGATTCGAACCAGGGACCTTCTGGCTGAAGCCGCCAGTGCTCTGCCATCTAAGCTATCCCGGACGGAATAATTGTGTTAATATTAATCTAGTGTAATTTCGTATCCAGCGATTTCTGGAGTTCCATTACCTGAGATTTGTTCTGTTGAGCTGAACCAGGTTTCAGACCAGATGCTGTAATCATCAAGGTTAGCTGGGTGAAAAAGTTCGACCAGAATCTTCCGGGATAGCTTAGATGGCAGAGCACTGGCGGCTTCAGCCAGAAGGTCCCGGGTTCGAATCCTGGTCCGGACATTTTTCGCCCAGTTGGAAATTTACATCTAATATGATTTGTTTACCAATTAGAATAATTGTGTTAATATTAATCTAGTGTAATTTTGTAGAAGGTCGGCATTTTCTGTCTTTTTAAACGTGCAGCTTACAAATCCTATCATTGCGCGTGTGAATTAACGTAATGATTTAAGAATATTATTGATAGAAAGGAACTGAATTCTGTAAATAAAATACTAATTGTAACGGTCGTCCAAATGAAAGTGGCATTGCTGTAATAACTCCGCCATTTGGAGAGAAAGATGACTGCGCATGCTCCTATAGAGGGCGCAGAGTGATGGAAATACATGCGATATCGACAGATGCCTGTCCGATAACATGTGAGTATGTTAAAAGGCATCGTTCGCATCATGATGCCTCCAAACGATATCAACGAGCGGTCGCGCAACTTTTAACAGCGGAAAATATGAGTACTAGAGAAATCTATCGTCGAATGTAAAATGTGTATGGCACGGAGTGCATGTCACCACATCTTCGTTCCACTCAAGAAAGCTCTGAAGGGACGGCGATTTGCCAACCAATTTTAAACGGCAGCTTGGACCTCATTATTGTCGGCAAATCTCCGTCCCTTCAGAGCTTTCTTGAGTGGCCGCTTATATGCCGCATTGGTCCGTTAAGAGGTAAAGTTATGTGGGCCTTTACATGGAATGATCTTCCGCACTGCCTAAAATGATACGAACTACATTGCGCTATTATATTTTCTAATGTGTCAAACAAAATTTGGGCTGTTAAAAACAAATTCTTTTAGTTGATCTCTTGTAGTAGTATTTAAAAAAGACTGATAGAATGAAATGTAATATACTGAAGCCATCCCTGAAAAATTACCTAACTAACACTGCAATTCCCATCAAAATCCACCAAGCAGAACTCAAGTTATAAGCAGATATTCCCATTTGGATTTCATATATGGGTCATTCCATGCAAAATGAGCAAATCAGAGCTGTGGCAGACATGTCACAGATTTTAATGAAGATCAGTTTATATGTACATCATATCTCTGTATGAGTAAATTTAAAATAATAGATATTTATATATCATTATTATATATCATTGTTTGAAATCATTTTTAAATTGAAATTAACGTATATTTGAATAAATAGTGAAAAAGTTATTGTAGTTTTCAAGAAAATTTCACGAAATACAAACTCACACATATTCAAGCTTCAGGAATCCGTTTGTTTTAGAAACACAAATTCGACTCTCGACTGGAACATTGAGATAAATTCTGTTGACGTCAAAAAAAAAAAAAAAAAAAAAAACATCGTACGCTATTTTCATTTAATTTAAAGTCGAAAAGTAGATTTTCAGCTATTGCCTTAAGATGGCTAATAAAACATTTCAGAAGCGGACATTAAAAATGAAATGTTATAGCGAGAAAAATAATAATTTTCTAAATATTTATTCTAATTCATAAATATAAAATGCTTCTGAATAAATTCGTCCAAACAAATTCATTTTTATATAAGTTGACCCAAATGACATCATTTCTGCCAACTCCGAAATTCGAAGCAAAATCTTGGAAGAACGAAAAGCTCTAGGCAAATAAAGTTATAGAATATGTGCATTTTTATTGGGAAAGCTTTTGAATTAAATTGTAAATATAACTTATTATTTGAAATATTGTATTTAATAAAATTAATATTGTAATGGCTTTCTAAATTTACAATAAAGTTAAGATTTAATTTTTTTCGCAAAAAGATCGATTGTCTCATGCAATTCGAAAGCAACACAACGGGTTGCTATGCAACTAGTATATATAAAACCCGTTCTCTGTGTGCATGTCCTTTATACAAATCTTCAATTTTTGACCGATTTGCACGAAACTTCATATATATACATTTTAGAACGTGGAAAAGATCGCTGTCTACTTTAAAAAACAATCAGACCAATATTTATCCCTTTTTTCTACCACCTTCCATAATTTAACATTACAGAAATATCTGCTTTTTTAATTTTGTAATTCAATCGTTTCTTTCCTGTTGCCACAATTCTAAAAAACTGCTCAATAATTAAAAAAATTATAACTCGAGTATTTCGTTTTATTAGCCAATAAAAATTCAGATTGTCTCCCTATATATTTTGCTGTTTTTGAAATTGACGTCATTCAAAGAAGAAAATGCGCATTTTCCACATATTTGTGTAAAAACTTTAACTAAGCATGTATTAAAATGACGTAGTGCCTTAGCTGAGTGTTTCTGAAGTTAAAAAATCCATTTTAATGAAGTCGTTTGAATATCAAAAAATCAATTTAGGAAAAAGATGATAATAAATAATCAAGTAGTACCCCACGAAAATATATTTACATAAAGAATTTTTTACATTTACAGAAAAATATTGTTAAAAAAAAAAAAAAAAAAAAAAAACCCGGAAAATTATAAATTTAAAAAATATATATAAAAAAATGCATTTTAACAAATTACAACGACCATTTGGAAATGATTTTTTCAAAGAATTTAATTAAAATTTAAGACATAAAAAATCGCACGGAGTTGATCCTACATTACGTACGCCATGGATTACATTTTTCGGTACTGTAAATTTTTAAACTTCTACGGAGCTGGTCATTCATTACGTACGCCATGGATTAAACATTAATATTCTGGACCAATTTTAAATGAAATTTCATTCTTAAACTTCTAAACATCCCACAATAATACTTTTTACACCGTCGCACAGTGAGGCAAAATCTCGAAAAGCTGGCCAAAATATGAAAATGTTATTTAAATGCCACGAATTTTCGTACACAAGTGTTTTTCAGGATGCTGATCTTGATTCTAAAATTAAAATTCCAAAATACAAAATGACGGATCCAATATGGCGGTCTTAGTATTTAAATGCTTTGAAAGTTGTTCAATTTCTATAAAATTTCGTATACAGGTACTTTTGAGGATGCTTAGTAAGATTCAAAAATTAAATTTTAAAAACTGGCGAATTAAAAATAAAAACAAATAGATTTAAATAGAATATTTCGTGTTTCGAAATTAAAAAGCTTCGAAGCTAAACGTTACAAGGTGTTTTTAAGGAACTAAGATGTTTTTAATCGAAATTAAACGATGAATATTTATTTATTAAATAAAATTAAGTACATTAATGAAAAGTAGAATAAACAATCTTTAATGTTTATATATTATTAAAATAAAACAAAAAGATATTCTAAAATTTATCTTCTGAATCATCTGTAATATACTAAGTAGACTCTTCAGAAGGTGAGGTGTCGAAATATTTTACAGAAGTTTCTGTGCCTCTAGGGGCAAGGATATTAGTTTCTTCAATGGAAATTTATGTAAGCTTGAAATGAAGGGATCTGATAACACTGAAAGCCGCAAAAAAATCGTCCACTGTTTACGTCCTACTGCATTTTAGAGAGAAATCTTCTTGATACCTTTTGATCAATTTGTTGCATGATTCTTGAGCGTCTCCCGACATTTGCCCAACAGTCAATAATGAAGAAGCTATTATTTCTGCGCCATGAATAAGTAGTTCGTGCATTGAAGTTGGCATATAGAACTAGGAATACAATTTGACCAATTTACAAGCTGTTTGTGAGCAATAATCCATGAAATTGGTCAAATGAATGTTAAGAAATTACTTGTAATATGATGTGGAATCGTTTGATCAAATCTTCGTCTACGCTCCTTATGGAAGCAGAAATAGTTGTGTTTTCAAAAAATCTACTAGCTATATTGTAATCATTTGTACTTCCAAATCCGAGCTTTGATTTAGCGACGAGAAGTCCTAATTGTAAACGAAATCTTTTTTGTAAATTTTGTTTTGCAATTTTAATGTTTTTCATCTCGTTAGGAGTGCACACTTGCCATTCCTTTATATCCTGTTTGTATGCCAAATGCAATCTACACTCAAAAGATCTTATACAGGCATGTGACCTGGACATCCCGAATTGTAAATGAGTTTCATTCGCTTTTACTTTGAAAATGTCATAAAGATTATTAAACTGTTTTGAAGTTCCCTGATATAGGTATCAACGTTGACAAATTACTGACAGTAAAAATTTACAATCAATCATCGTTAAAGCTAAGTTTGTAATTAACGCCTACTTATTTTCTATCAATGATTGTTTTAAAAGGAATAAGTTTATTCTCCTTACCTGTAATATAATCCATTTCACTGACAGTAGCTTCCGCATTTTGGTGCAAAAAATGGATTCTGATGTGCCTAAAAAATCAAGGAGATGAAGATCTCGAATATTTGCAGGTAACGATTTCTGAATTATTTGCAACACTTAAGTTCTAGTGGCACTAGAGAACTCAAAAAAGCTATTTGAACCTAATTTCTGCCATCACCAACGCTAAATTTTTATTTAAAAGTACTTTGACCAGATGTACTATCCCATCCCCACTTGAAAATCTAATTCAGATTGCCAATGTTCTTGGAAGTCAGATTCTTAATAATTTCCTTTTGCATTAATAAAATACGTTCAGCAGTGTGATCTAGCAAAGATTGCAAATAGACAAGATAATTCTTCTAATTACGGTAGAATACACAAAATTATTAGCTATAAATATAAGAAAATGTATTTATATTGTATCGATGATAGATAATTCCTTTCATTTTTTTGTTACTAATCTTGCTTATCAAATTCCTTTATGCTAATGATTATAATACTTATTTGTAATATAATACATAATAATCTATCACAAAACTGATTAATATAAAATTTCAAACATGTTTGCTTGCCAAATTACTGTGAAAAGTAATAAATGTCATAGCTTTTGAAGCGACTAAAAAATGTGATATTTTTACTTGTGCACAAGTAAAAATATGGTTGCAAAAACTAGCACGAAATGCAGAATGGCAGTTTTTGGCAGCTGGTTTTTTCATGATTCATTAGATAATAGATCAGGCTATTGTTACCACTATCTGTCGTTGCGGAACACCGTGGAACTTTTAAACTTTTTCATGTTTGAAAGCAAAAAAATAATATATATTTTTTAAAAAATTATAAAAAATAATCATGAAATTATTAATTTTATGTACTTAATATAATTTTTGTAACCTGCGCAAAACAAGTACAAACTATCATCGTGTGAATCCATTTTAAAGCATTAAAATCGGATGATATGGAAAAATGTAGCACGTGTTTAGAAGAACCATTGTTTTCCTCTTTTTGTTTGCCTCAGATGATAATCCTCCAACCGTCACTTTTAAAATGATACAGGTTGCCAAAGCAAAACGAAAACCTTTTTATAAATATAGATTCTGACCCTCCAAATATTATTCTAGCCATCTGTATAGTCAAACTTCCTCAATAGTAACTTTATTTTTCGACTTTTGGCCAGCTTTTTGGGATTTTGTGCCCCAATGTGCGTCGTTAAGAGAAAGAAATGTACTTTTAGATGCAATTTGTTTGAAAGCTGTATCTCAATTTGTTCCTGAGTTATTAATATTTTTTTGTAGTTTTTATTACTTTTTTTGTCATAGTGGCAACAGAAGTATCCATCTCTGTTGAAAGCAAAGGGAAAATACAGATTACTGTATAGACCAATCAGAAAGCGAATAAAATGCGGATTCAAGCAATAAAACGCTTCAGATATGTTTTTGATTTCCTACCCCGACAGAGGACAATAACCATTTTTCCAAATGGTTAAAAAAATAGTTTGCTAGATATGACGTCAATGTCGTCAATATGATTTCAAGCTGGTTCTAAAAACCGGCTGCTACAATTTATTTCCTATTTCATTGTAATGCTGCATCTTTAATTATATCATTTAGATAAATGTTTTAATACCTGAAATACACTGATAACATTCTACGATTTATATCGAATACGGTTATATAAAATACGATTTTTCTACGATTTATATTAAATAGAAATTACAACATAGCTTCTATTTTTTTAGGGTAAGCTTTTTTCTTTTTTAAACGAAATTTCATGACTGGTATTACGATTGAACACGGCTGCGGATTTGGATTTTATGAATAGAAATATGAGTTTCCATTTAAAAATTATCAGCAGTGAATCTTTGTATACATGTGTTAAAGATGCCTGATATACTACCCGTTAATAGAGCATAAATAAAAATAGTTTTCGATTTGAAACACAAATATATTTTTAACCCTTAGTATGTTTGTTAGATTTCTCAGCAACTGCAGGGAAAAGTATTTTTGGTATTTTAGTTTTAGCTATCACTTAATCTGAGTGGCACATTTCTCCCGTTGTGGACAAATTCTCCGAGCAAATCTTGAATTAAAGGAAATATATGGATGAATTTGATCTTCCATTTTAAAGCAATATGTATCTTTATCTCAAATGTCCTTCCTTATGGCTGAAAACGATACGATCATCATTGCGCTATTATATTTTGTAATGTGTGAGACAACACTTCGGCCTAATTTTTTAGTTGATCATTTACAGTAGGATTTGGTCTAAGAATGATAGACGGATATGCAATGTACTAAAACTATTCCTCAAAAATTATCTAACTTTTTAAAAAGATTAATCATTCAGAATAGGTTTCGCTTGATTATAGAACATTTCCGCTAATTCTATAACAAAACATGTTCAACAAAGTGTTATATACTAAAACTATTCCAGAAATATGGGTGCAATTTAATAGTGCAAATTTCATCAAAATCTGTCCAGCAGAACTTTTAAAAAAGGCTAATCTTTTATAATCAGGCTCACATGTCTATTGAACTTTCTTCTATAATTTTATAACAAAGCGATCGACGTAAAACTATATGCAATATTTTAAAACATCTGTGTAAAATTATCTGACAAACAATACAAGTTCGAATGAAATCCATTCAGAATTTTTAAAAAGACTAATCTTTCATAATCGGGTTCCACATGTTTATGGAACATCCCCCTATAATTCTATAACTAATCAGTGTATAACAATGTTACGCACCAAAACCTTAACTGAAAAACTAATAGTGCAAGTTTAATTAAAATTATTTCTGAAGAAACCAAGTTATAAGCAGCAGGAATGAGATTCCCACACGAAAACAAACAAACACTGAATTTTGGCAATTTAGTTATGTATAAGTGCACGAAAACAAACAAATACTGATTTATTTACAATGTTTTTGAGCAATTAAGTTAATCTTTTGTAACTGGGTTGCAGGTATATTTAAAAAAATTCAAGCTTAAAAATTACTTTAAAAAACATATGAAATCTGTAAATTGAGATAAACTTTTCAAATTACGGAAAGTGTTTTTTGTTTTCTCTTAGACGTTGAAATAATCGGTTGCATGATGTTTAGAGATCAAATTGCAGTTAAATCGTAATTTATGGTACGGTTAGGTTGTTGCCACTAACAATATGATGCTAGGCGTTACTCATAGATATGTCTTTTCTTCCTAATATTGCATTAATAGCAAACGGATATATCTTTCTTAATTGGGTTGCAGGTATATTTAAAAATATCTCCGTGATTGAAAATTAATTTAAAATGGATAAACAATCTGTAATTTGAGACTGCTTTTCTTGCTGTAAATTGAGACTTAAACTGCTTTTCAAACAAATAATACTGAAAGTACTTTTTGTATTCTATTAGACGTTGGAATAATCAAATGTGCGATGTTTAAAGGTCAAATTGTAGTAAAAGTTAAATTTATGGCTGGGTTAGGTTGTTGTCACCAACAATATGATGCTAGAGTTACTCATAGCAATGTCTTTACTTTATAATATTGCATTAAGAGCAAACAGGTATATCTTTCGTAATTGGGTTGCATGTAGAGATGAGATTTCCGCGTTTTTGCACACCTGTATATTCCTAGAGAAAATGTTGTTCTCTTAAATTGCAAGAGTGTTTTGATTAAATGAAATATCATTTTCTCAACAAAATACTGGTGTGCAAAAACGCGGAAATCTCATCACTGGCTGCATGCAAATTAAAAAATATCGAAGATTGAAAATTACTTTAAAATCCATTCAAATGAAAAAACTGAGATACAATTTTCAAATAAGAACTTTTTTCTATTCGACAGTGTGGAAAACAAAATTGTATGATGTTCATAAGTTAAGAAAAATTTCAGTAAAGGCGAAATTTATGGATTAGGTCGTTGCCATCATCCGTATCATGTCACAATTGGCATTGTGTTTGTATAGTTTTTTTTTTTTTTTTTTTTTTTATTATTCTGAAGATGACTCAATGAAAGAGTCGAAACATGTAAATTTTTAATATTTTTAATGTTCTTTTTTTAAATTGAAATGACACCTTTTAAGCAAATAATTGTACTTTAATATATGTTTTGACATTTGTTTGGAATATAAATTATTATGGTATAGTTAATAGTAGACGCAATTAAGACTATTTTACTTAAATTTCTTATTGGTCTTTTTAACGATTTGTGGACGCGAATTCACCAATCTCAGTTATTGTCATTGCCGTATTATTTCATTTTAATGTATTTTTACCCGGGAGGAACCCTTATTATTGACACGAGCGAAGCCGGGTAGATCTGCTAGTATATTATATAGTAGAATATTTCAATTTCATCACTATTAAAATCGGGCAAATCCCTTTTTAAAATGAGAAATATTATAGCCAGTCAGAAATTGTACATCAAACGTGGCAAATGAGGTGTGTTCGTACTATTACTCGTTTGACAAATATTCTAATATTGGTGCAATAGCTGTTGCACTCTTATGCAAAAATGCATGAATAAAAAATTTAGTACAATTCTATATATTAAATGCAGTAACACAGAAAAAAGAACTCCATCTGAAATAGGATGTCATCAGCATGGCAACCTAGAATCATTACCTATCATGGGATATCATTGAAGTAATTATGTAGGATAGGATTTAATAGAATGGAGAAAACTTTCATTAATATCTTTTTAAGTTTTAATTCAATTTCCATAAAATTTGAAATGACTCGACACAATTCTGCATCGACTCTATATGTTGAGCTTCAAACCATTCGGTTCTGTATTTTTTGCACTGTTATATGTGGAAAAACGAACAGACCAGACATCGACTATAAATGCTACGTATTTATGTAATAACGAACGCACCTAAAAAAAGACAATAAAATGAAGCACAATTTCTTGTAAAAGCACAGAATCAGTATTTCACGACTTTGATCATGCACCAGAGATTACAGTCTCTCGTATTCAAAGTTTGTTTTATTTAGGACTGTGATCACAGTCTCTCGCTGGCAAAGTCTTCATATCACCATTTCCAATGGGATGTATAAATCGTAAAAAATCGTATAAATCGGGTATGAAACAAAAATTTTATCTCAAAGGTAAAATAATACAACCTCAATATTCACTCAATTCAAAGAATAGATTGTCTGAACGTTAGATTAACATACTCCCTACACCAAAAATTCATTTATCATCTTCCTTGACGAAGGAAATAATGCATACTTCAAAAATCCATTTACCAACATTAAATTTCACCTTCAAGTATCCATTAGTGTGAAAGGGTGAAATAATTTAATAAAAGCTTACAAAAAAATGCTTTAGTAGGAATTTAAAGCGGAGAAAATATTATCCTTTTATGTCACACTAAAAACCTGTTGACTAAAAAACGAAACGAACGGTTTTAGATTTTATAATAAAAACAGAATATGATCAGAATAAAAAATAAGAAATCAGATGAAAAATAACTAATTCTCGCAGCATAAGAGCATTGTACCCATGCCATAACGAGGCATCTCATTCCGAGATTAGGACTATGCGTATAATAATGTTAATCATATTTAGCCAGAAAAATATATAAAAGTAGTATTGAATAATATATAAGATGTACATTAAAAATACATAAATTTGCTCAATGATACACATAAGGAAGTACTTTTATATAAACTTGTAGAAATAAAATCAATGATAAAGCTTAATATCGACGCTTCGAATTGCTTCTGCAGTCGTCTTCAGAATAAATATGATGATTGAATGTTTACGTATAAGACAAAAGCTTCCTGTCGAGTCTTGATCAATTATATAAATGGAAAACTACAGTTAATACACCAGAACATTTTAGAAGGAAATAAGTTGAGATGAATCAAAAGTTCGCTTTAAGACCACGGAGTGTCACCAGTTATGAAGGGGAACAGATTATATTCAAACAAAGTTATAGTAAAAGGTGGAAAAACTTAAATATTGTTTGAATGTATTCCGTTCCCCTTCATAACAGATTACACTCCATGGCCTCTCATCCCAACTTATTTCATTAAAAAATATTCTGATATACTCACTGTTGTTTTCCATTTATATATTTGATCAAGACTCTACATGGAAGCTTTCGTCACTTCTCTAGGCTTTTAAACATTTCAACATCATATTTATCCTGAAGAAGACTGCAGAAGCAGTTCGAAATGTCAAAATTATGCTTTATCATTCATTTTATTTGTACAAGTTCGTATAAAAGTTCTTGTTTATGTGTACCATTGAGCAAATTCATTTTTTTAACGTATACATCTTATTTATTATATTTGATGGCGCCTACATATATTAAAGTAGTATTGAATAATTATTTTTCATACTAGAAAACAGGAATTCTGCTTTTGCAGAATTTAGTGTCCCCCCCCCCCCGATAAAAAAAATACATATGTATATATATAAATAGTACAAAACATATTTCAATTTTAAGACTTAAAGCACACGCTTTTATTTTTATGTAAAATGACGACATTCGCATCCGTTTAAGGATTCCACATTTACGATCCACTCTTAAACATCTACAGTAAAGCTTGCATAGGATGGCACAATCGCAAAATAATACACAAATGCAGTAAAAAGATGCCGTCATTCAAGAAACTCGACAAAAAAAAAATCCGGCTATCTAATTATTCATAGGCCTTCATTTGTTTGTAACATTAATATAGATACTTAAAATTAAATATCGTTTATAATAGCTCCATGTTTTAACAGAAATCATTCGTTTATGTTTTTTTTCAAAATAGCACGCATTTTAATTACATTTTCTTTCGGTTGCTATGAGAAAACGGCAACAAAAATATATAATTACTATTTTACCACTACTTTTCCTTTGCTTTCTACAGAAATGGAGTACTTCCGTTGCCAATATTAAGCAAATGGCTCTAAAAACTACAAAAAAATTAATATTTCAAAAGTAAATGGAGGTGCAGTTTTCAAACAATTTGCATTTAAAAGTACATTTTTTTCCCAATACGACGGTATAAAAATTGAAAGTGTGCCATGCTTAGAAGTTTAAAAAAAATTGCTATAGAGTACTTAATCGTACTGATTTGTTTTACGGCTGGCTTCTGTAAAGTAACGTTATTGCTTGGAAACGACACAAAATAAGCTGGGAGAACGAAATAGCATACCGGGGACTAATAAGTTTGAATTCTTCATTAGTTCACAAGAGATTTTATCGATTCTTTTAATATCATCTTTCCCATGTAATCTATAAATCACTTATTAATTTCACATGAAGACAGAAATAGCATCCTAAGAGCATATTTTACCATTCAGTTTAAAGTGAGCATTTAAACGTTACTCAAAATAAAATGTGTAGTCTACGTGTAATTTTTTTTTCAAGCGATGTATGTCCTTTAGATATTGTAACCGTTTATATAATAGTATTTTAGACAACAGTAACCAGGAAAAAAGTATAAAAATACCTTAAAAGTATATCTTTTATTAAAATATTAAGCAAAATAGAAGTAGCTATCCAACGTATACTTTATTTATAAATTTAAAGATGATAAATAATTAAAACATATGAATAAAATAAAACTCAACATTTCGTTTCGGTTTAATCTTCAAAACCATCTTCAGGAGTAAAATTTTCTAAAAACATAAATAAGCAGGAAACAATGCACATGCTACATCGTCGAAATATTATATTCAAACTAGAAAAAACAACGGAAACTTCAAAAATCCTATAAAAAAACTCCAATGGTGATATCTGTTATTTTTAAAAAAAGGGGGGGGGGGGACTAGAAAAAAAAATGGAATTCCGTTGCTCCTCCCAGTTTGAATAATATAATTTTTGACGATGTAGCATATAAGATTGTTTCCTGACATTTTGTGTTTTTAGAAAATTTTACTCCTGAAGATAGTTTTGAAGATTAAACCGAAACGTTGAGTTTTATTTTATTCATATGTTTTTATTTTTACATCACCTTTAAGTTTATGAATAAAGTATTTTTTTGGATAGCAACCTCTATTTTGTTTCGTATTCTATTTCATAACGTGAATTTCTTAATTGTTATGTCTTTTATTCGATTTATTGATTCCTTATTAACTGCAATTTATATGATTAATAAGAATATCAAAATTTCCTGTAATGCATAAATTCATTATTATAAATCACACGAGAAAGCAAAAGTTGAATCTCAAAAGTAAAATAATACCGCCCCTATATTTATTATGTTCAAAGAACACATTGACAGAACATTATATTAACATACTTCCTACAGCGCAAATGCATTTATAATATTAAGTGACAAATAAAGTGATGTATGCTTCAAAAATGCATTTTCGAGAATTTAATTTCATCATCCAGCATCCATTAGTGCGAAAGGGTAAAATAATTTAGTTAAAGCTTTCAACAAACATATTTTAGATGGAATTTGAAGCAGAGAAAATAAAATACATTTGTGTCGTAATAAAAACTTGTTGACGATAAAAGAAAAACTTTTAGGTTTTACGTGCGCTTGTAATGATATGAATATTTAGCACTTATAGTCGTCGTTTGGTACATCCGTCCGTCCGCATGTAACAGCGCAAAAGATACACAACCGAATGGTTTGAAATTTTATATATTTATAATCCTTGCAGAATTTTGTCGAAGTAATTCAAAATTTATGAAAATCGAATCCAAACGTAAAAAGATATTAATAAAAGTTTTCTTCATTTTATCAAATCCTATCATACATACTTAATTCAGTGATATCCCATACTAGGTAATGATTCTAGATTACCATGGTGATGACGTCCTATTTATCATGGGGCCATAGTATTTTCGTATTACTGAATTTAAAATAGAGAACCGTAATGAATTTTGTATTCATCCATTTTTGCTTAAGAGTGCAACAGCTATTGCACCCAGATCTGAATATTTACAAAACTAGTTGTAGTACGTAAGCACCTCATTTCTCACGTTTGACATACAATTTCCAATTTGTTATAAAAAAATAGAGTATGAAATCCGATGAAAAATAACTAATTCTTGCAGCATAGGAGCATTGTACTCATGTCATAGTTACATAGCTAATTTTGAGATTTGAACTGTGCATATAACCATAAATAGTCAGAAAAATTTATAAAAGCAGTATTAAATACTTTTTCATATAAATTAGTAATCTTCATTAACATTAGTTTTATATTTTTTTCTTAATCAAATTTTCCTGTAATCTACAAATCAATAACATTTAATTTCACGTGAATACAGAAGTGGTATCTTAAGACAATAGTTTAGCATTGATATTTATTCAATTTAAAATGAATCTTTAAACTTTAGTTAATAGAAAATGTGTAACCCATGTGTATTTTTTTTTTTTTTGGCGACGCGTTATGTAATATCTCCGCCACGTAGTGTTTCCAGTTATCCCGCGTAAATCAGGGCCCCAAATGCTGTGGACACCACTAATTTTTTACAGTTTATTTCGGCATCTTTAATCGCAGATAATTCTGCCATTAGATAATGCGAACAAAATACTTTAAAATACCGAAACCCACCGATTTACACGGAACACTTGGCAACACTAAGAGATTGGAATTATTTATATAATAATATTTAGG
Organism: Maratus speciosus; assembly: GCA_963932465.1. Taxonomy (NCBI): domain Eukaryota; kingdom Metazoa; phylum Arthropoda; class Arachnida; order Araneae; family Salticidae; genus Maratus; species Maratus speciosus. The sequence goes on from OZ010797.1 coordinate 476,009,977, forward strand.
CAACCAGAAAAAATATAAAGTAATCAAAAAAGAAAGCCTTTCATTATGTTTACTACTTCCTACATTAAAATGGCCGTTTTCGTGAAAATTTTCGAATTTTATTATCTTTTGAAAGAGTAGCTGTTTACGATTCCAAAATTGTTTTAATTTTATTTCTGTGATTACTAAAAGAGGAGTTATGGCAAATTTAATAAACAGGAAGTAATGAGTCAATGCCGGATGTTGACATAGGTAGGCCAGGAGAAATGTAAACAGTGTTTCTATACATCCTTTTCTTACGTTATTTACTGAAAAACACTCATAGATTTAATTGACGCTTCTAGATTAATTTTGTATGTATTTGAAAGATATAAAAGAAATCTTTCAATGCGATTTCAGAAAAATCAATTTTTTCATTACCTTCCTGTTCGATAAACTCTATTATATAAAATTTTTGAAAGATATTTCAGTGGAATTTTGTCAGAATGCTTTTCATGTTACTCACTATGTTTTAAACTAGAATCTGTGCTCTATGTGATAATGTAATTATTTTTAGGTCCTCGAATATAAGGAAAATGGTAATTAAAAAACATGTATTTTTGACATACAGTAGAGCGCCGATTATCTGAACTCCAATTATCCAAACAGCCTATGTTTTTTTTTTGTTTTTTTTAATCATTTAGAAAAATGGTTATGGTCCTCGTCAGGGTAGGAAATTAAAAGCATATCTGAAGGTTTTTATTGGTTTAATCATCATTTTATTCGTTTTCTGATTGGTCTATACAGTAATCTGTATTTCCCTTTACTTTCAACAGAGATGGACAACAGAGTGTTGCCACTATGACAAAAAAGCAATGAAAACTACAAAAAAAATTAATAACTCAGAAACAAATTGAGATGCAGCTTTCAAACAAATTGCATTAAAAAGTACATTTTTTTCTCTATACGACGGTGTAAAAAGTAATATTGTGGGATGTTTAGAAGTTTAAGAAATAAATTTCATTTAAAATTGGCCGTCAGATTTCTTGGAAATCTGACGATGGAAAAGCCTTTTCCCGAACAGCCAATAAAATGTTTGGATAATACGTAAGTTTCAGGTGGATAATAATACGTACGAGTCGCAAGCGATTTCTGTCGCTTGCAATTTTTACGTGTAATAACACTATTAATGTTTAATCCATGGCGTATGTAATGTATGATCAACTTAATGCATGATCAGAATATTTTCTTAAGTTATTCGTTCAGTAACTAAAATCGAGTATGAAATTAACCGGCAAAATGCATAATAGTAATATATAAATGATTTTGTAAAATTTTTAATTCCTCTCATTTACGGTAGATTTTTATGATTTTTTTTAATGTCAGCCTTTTCTGTGATTTATAAATCAATAACTTTAATTTTGCGTGAAATCAGAACACATATCCCGAAGGTATATTTTAGCATTAATATTTTCCAAATATAACTCGTGAGCACCGAACTAGTGCGAATTCAAAACGACCAAGCTTTCAAATGTCATTTTTTTGTCATATTTACATGAATTTGCGTTTTTTATAATCAAAATTAATTTTTTGATAAATATAAATATCGTAGTTTGATTTCTAATTAAATGACGTATAGTAGGCCTCGGAGCGGTCTCTATAAAAAGAGACTAAAATAAATTTTTACCACTACTATTTTCTTTTAAAAAATTCTGTTTTAGATTTATCTTGCAAATTTCTCAAAGAAACCCATTTCGTGATGAGTTTTTTCTTGTAACTCTTGTAGTAATCTGCCACGAAAATAATTTAAGAAATTAGTGTTGTTAAAAAAAGAGACCATTCCGAGGCCTGCATATAGGAATCATGTGTTATATACCATTATAATTACATTGCGAATAATCATTACAAAGAGTGGAAGTTTCGGAATAGCAGATCGAACGTGTGGGGAGTGCGCCGGTCCGCAACCCCTTGCGCTCTGGCGCTGTTAGCGGGTGTATGTCACTAACCACCAGTGTTGCCGCATCTGACAGATTTTTTTTTTTAGAAATTTTGAATTCAGACCACAAAAATTTAATTGGTAATTTTCATTTACTTTATTTATCATTTAAAGTAAAAATACAAGTTAAAACTTTCTGGTGGGAATTCGTTATATCTTATTAAAAACTTATCTAGATATCAAGACGTCATTATCAGAAATGACCAAAAAAGCATGACGTTCGCTGCGTACGTCACAGAAAGCAAGGTGTTAATCATAGTGTGGAGCCCACAAGTTAATTTCACATCAAAGCACAATACATACAGTATATTTTAACATAAATATCGCACAATTTAAAGTGAGTTTTTAATCTTTAGTCACTAGAAACAAACAGTCTATGTTTAATATCTTTATTTTCTGGGAACATGTTAGATAACATCTCGTTCCGAAATTTGACTTGTTTACATAATAATACAGGATATCCAGAAAAGAATGGTCCAGTTATATATTTTAGTAGTATCAACTGTCAGCGTTGTATAATGTTGGTTCAAGGTCACAAATAAGAGTAATTCAAACAGTTATAGATAAGAACATGCTCGAATACTGCTTTATTATTTACTCGCGTGCAGTGTCGTATACGCAAAATGGCGACTCCTGAGCGTAAAGCGTTTTCTGTTCTGCAATTTCCTCCATGTTCACCTAACATAATGCCATACGATTATTTTCCTTTGGGGCTTTATAAAAGATCGTGTCTACGTTCCTTCGCTACCTAATGATTTGCCAGAGTGGAGACGCAGAAATGGACATGATATTGCTTCCATTACTCAGAATTGTTACGTGAAGTGTGGGAAGAATTGGACTGATGTGTGTCGTATAAATAAATATGCACCTATTAAACATTTGTAAGAAAAACAAGGTCATTTTACCTTCAATTTGATGAATGATTTGTTGTAAATAGTCTAAAATAAACTGTTATAATATACCATTGGAACGGGGAGATTCTTTTATGGGCATCTTATATTGTAGTCAAATTTAGCCAGAAAAAATGTGTAAATGTATAGTGAGAAAGTATCATATTCTTCCATTAAATTTATTAAATCCACATTAACTACAGTATTTACGTATTCTTAATATAAACTATTCCTATTTGACGCATAAATCAATAACTATTAATCTCATGTGGAAGCAAAAGTTTTTCTCAAGAGTAATATAATACAACTTCAATATTGATTCAGTTCAAAGAACACACTGTCAGAAGATTACATTAACACACTTCGTATACCGCAAATGCATTTATCATATTACGTGACAAAGAAGATGGCGTATGCTTTAAAAATCCATTTTCGAAAATTTAGTTTCACCTTCATGCATCCATTAGTGTGAAAGGGTGAAATAATTTAGTAAAAGCTTCTAATAAGAATGCTTTAGTAGGAATTCAAAACAAAGGAAAATATTATCCTTTTATGTCATGTTCAAAACCTGTTGCCAATAAAAAGTACGGTGGAACCTCTTTTATCCGGAACCCTTTTAACCGAAATCCATTTTTTAGCCTTTTTTTTTTTTTTTTTTACGGTCACATTTCTTGTGTGCAAAATCAATTTTGAAAGCTTTTTTTTTTTTTTTTTTTTTTTTTTTTTTTTTTTTTTTTTTTTTATTATATTCCTCATGTGCAAACGCTCCTTTCCGAACCACGCGTACATATAAATATTTTCGATCCCCTTTTTTAGAATTCCTTTGGATTTAATATGATCGCCCGTAAGCTGCGGGGTCGAACTAACGAAGAAAACGAACAAATTAGCGACACTGAAGCTTTTTAATGTTTTGCAAAAGGTTTGGCTTGACTGAAACAGAAAGACTGTGATAATGATTAACTAATAATATTTAAAACCTTCGTGATAGAGCTTCAAAGCAAAGACAATCGAAACTGCGACAAACAAAATATTGTTTTAAACCCTTGTGAAATATGTAAAAGGTACTTAATTTCAAAATTAAAGCTCAGGTAATTTATTCTTGTTTCTATTTTGCTATTGTTTTATTTTTATTTAGCTCTTGTTATCATAGTAAAAAATGTTGTATATATTTCTCTTTAACACGTTCACGCCGGCGCAGTGGGTCACACTCGACTGTCTCAGAGCTATCTAGTCTCCGGCTTTGTGGCTACCAGTATTTTAATACAGAAAATGTTGATTTATTTAATTAGAACAATTGGGCGATTTAAAGGAACAACATTTTCTCTAAAATAACAGTGGTGTGTAAAAAGCCGGAGATTTCACAACTCTAAGACAGTCGAGTGTGACCCACCACGCCGGCGTGAACGTGTTAATCTTAAAATTGAAGCATTCCCGATTATCCGAAAGAGGATCGGTCCCAATTACTTCGGATATTCGAGGTTCTACTGTAATTCGTTTGGTTTTTGTTAGAAATCCGGTATTAAATCAAATGAAAAATGACTAATTCCCGCAACATAGGTTCATTGTACTCACTTCATGGTGACAAACGCATTCCGAGATTAGATCTTATTAAAATATTATTCCTATTTAATCAAAAAAGTTTATAAAACTAATAATAAATAATGATTATCGTATATTTTTTTATTCTTCATTAATAGAGTGTAAAAAAAAATCATGATTTTTTTTAAAAAATAAAAAAATTCGGATTTTTTTTATTTAAATCAGATTTTTTTGATTTAAATCGGATTTTTTTGATTTTTTTCCTTGGGTTAAAATATTAAACATCTACTAAGAATTAAGCATTTCAAAAATGAATAACCCACCAATTACTAACATAATCTATGTTTTTTTGCTTTAATTAATAAAATTTTAATTATGTAATTATAGAAATTACAAAAAACTGCAAATTAAAAATTTCTTTAGTAACATACAACATTATGTGCATTAATATTTTGCAATAATTATGTAAACCAATATTAAATACTGCTTATATTTTTAAGTTATTGATAAACTGCATTTAATTTTAAATTGATGATACAGATTAAATTTTTAATTATTATACAATTAACTCTTTAATTAAGAACACAATCTACATTTTTGAAAAAGTGGTTGAAAAAAGTGACAAATAATAGTTTGATAAATTGATAAAGCAGCTAGTAATTTTACACAGAAATTCTTCTAATTCATTTATCAACAGAAAATAATAGATTGCACTTATTTTATATAGTAGGAGCAGAGTTTCCCGCAGGTTTAAAAAAGGGCAGGGTGCTGCTTGTGGGAAAAGGGCACTTTTGGATTCCGAAGGGCATGTTTTGGATACTTAAGGGCATGTTTTGGATTCTTAAGGGCATTTATTGAAATTTTTAAAGGCATTCTTTTGATTTTTAAAACTAATTTTTAATATTTAATAGACAGAACACTATTTTAAAGACAGCAATGAGTCAATTTTTACTATGCAAGTAAATTTCTTAATAAACAAAGGAGTAAAGGCACTTTTTTTCAGGTGGGGGCAACAAGTGAACTAATTTTTTAAATGAGTGGCAAGAGGGGTACTATCTTCTAAACCTAAGGGCAGGCAGGGTGCAGCACCCTCCTGAAACTGTCTGGGGGAAACTCTGCTAGAAGGAATAATTTAACTAATGAAAAGAAGTTATGAAAACATATGTAGAAACTATAAAATATCCACTTAAATAAAATATAGTTTTATGATAAAAACTTTGTCAATTTTAAAAGAAATAACTTATTTAAAATATTTAAAACAATTTTATTTTTTAAAAGAACTTCTTTTATTTATTCAGCCATTAAATTATCTTATAAACATTATAAATCATTTTCATTACTGATTATAATGCTTTTTCACACCATTTTAAAAAAATCAGAAAATATGTGATTTTATCATCTGATTTAAATCAATTGATTAAAATCATTGACACTTTATTGCTATGTTTATTGTATATAAAAGAATGAATAACTCGATTATTAAAAGGAAATTATGACATTGTAAGTTATATTAGATTTAAATATCATTTTTAAATTAAATGCTTTTTATGTTGGTTAGATAAAAATCATGTTTTTTATAAACTTACTGTACTTAAATTTTTCACAATACTTAGGAATTATGCTTAGAAACAATTATTTAAAGCTTTGTTTTGTCTATTCATAAGTCACAATACCTGTAGAAACTTTACAAATTGTGTTCATCTAAGATTTGAATACTTTTTTATGTCATTTTAAAGATTTAGGAAATTTTTGATTTTAATCAATGATTTTTTTTAAAAAAATCACTTGATTTAAATCATGATTTAAATCGCTGATTTAAATCAACTGATTTAAATCGTTGACACCCTATTCATTAACAATATATTTAGTAATTCTTCTCAATGACTACTTTTTCTGTGATGTATAAATCATTAAATATTAATGTCACGTGAAGACAGGAGTCGTATCCTGAAAGCATAGTTTAGAATTAATTTGTGCTCAACAGTGTTCAGTCTTTATTCTTTAGTCAATGGAAAATGCGCTGTGTTTTTAGATGCGTTCCTAATTATATAAATACGTAGCACCTATAGTCGTCTTCTGGTCCGTCCGTCTGTCGTAATATATATATAACAGTTGCAGAAATTTGTTGAGTCATTTAAAATTTTATGAAAACCGAATAAAAACTTAAAAGGATATTAATAAAAGTTTTCTTCATTCTATTAAATTATATTATGCGCAATTAATTCAATGATATCCCATGATAGGGATTCTAGGTTGCCATGGTGATTGAGTCATATTACTTCCATTAGATTTAATAGATATAATCGTAAAAAAAAAAAAAAAAAAAAAAAAAAAAAAAAAAAAAAATGTATTCATGCATTTTTGCATACAGCTATTGCACCAAGATCTGAATATTTATAAAACTAGTAAATCTGCAAATCAGGAGCCTCAACGTCAGATCTGCAATTCATTGTTTTTAGACACACTCTAGTAATATTCAATTTCCTGCAAACCGCAATTTAAAGTTTTCAAATTACGTAATTATTTATAAGAATAAAAAATACGAAGTTTTCAGACATTAGAAGCGTTAAATTAAAAACGTTGTTATGGTAGGATATTTTGAATTTTCATGAGCTACTAATTCTGGTATTTTTTTAAAATAATACAGTATTGAGGGGGGCTCCGCCCCCCTGAACCCCCGTGGTCTCATTAATTTACATATGTAACTTTTTATTGATTGCGCTAATGATTATGGTAAATCTTTTTACACTTCCGAGCTTTATTCTTCAATACTGGTGGGCAGAAAAGTATTTACATTGACACAATTATATTAAAAGTTTAGGTTTTACGAACGAAAATGTAATTTCCTTTTAAAGATAAAAAAATTTTCATTCATATTTTCTGAAATGAGGCGGCATTAAGAACTAACACTCGTCAAAAAATATTTTTTCAGGCAATCTAGTTAATGTTTGTTTTTAAGAATGAAAATATTTATTTCCCGATACAATGACGTCCTTTTCGACAGCGATAATTTTGCGATGCATAATTTTGACATTTACTATCAATTTGCTTTTCAAAAGTTTTTTTTTCTCATTGAAATTTTCGATTAAAAATTAAATATTTCTGTTAGCTGCGTTCAGACGATAAACCATGAGATATTAGTAACGTTTTTTTTTAATAAGAAGAATTAATATCATAACACAAGCCCCTTTTATTTCAACCTCAAAGCGTATTTGTTTTATTTTTGATATATGAGATCAAATTCACCTTTCCGTTGCTAGGAAACAGTTAAAATAAAATTAAGACAATGAAATATGTGATTGAAAAAAAGTAAATTAAAAAAAAAGAAAGTATTTTATATTATTGGAACACATATATAAAATCCCTCCATAAGATATACACCGAATTTAAAAACTCTGACAAATATATACACAAAATTTCAAACTAATATGAATAATGTATGGTTCTAATTAGGAAATTCCATCATCCATAATTTATCATTTAAATCTTTCAATCATATGAGCCATTTCTTTTCAACAAATAAAAATGGAAAAATCGTCTGAATTGCTATAGGAAAGCATTCAGGCGGAAAATAAAATGTTCTATATATTCCGAACGAATGAACCAAATTAACCAAAAACTATACAGCTAAATCCGGTGACCTCACCAACATGCCTCCTTAATTTCAAGCTAATCGAATCGGATGCTTTTTACGACAGTTATCGCGGGACAGACAGACTAACAGACAGAAACCAAAAACTTTTCGGGTCTCCACAGTAAGCCTTCACTGACGTTTCGGCAACTAGATAAAGTACGAACGCACTTCATTTGCCACGTTTGACATACAATTCCAGACTTGTTTAATTTCCAGAGATTTTTTAGATATTGCGTCCTACACGGGTTACATTTGTTTATACAATGAAGTTAGGGTCAAAATTATAACTAGTTGGATGTGGCAATCCCAAAACTTTCTACTATCTCATACATGTTAATACTTCCTCGAAAGTGCAGCATATCAGTGCCACCGGTTAGGTGATTTACAACAAAATCTAATCAGCAACAACCTATCTCAACTTCTAATTGAATTTGAAGTTTGATGAAAATCCGTGCATAAGTTTTTGAGAAAGAGCTATTACGAAAATCGTGAAAAGTTCTGCATAGCCGTGGCACCTGTTGTATAATTTACACCAAAAACTTATCAGGATCAGTTTATATCTTTGACTAACTGAGTCTAAAGTTTGATGAAAATGCATGCATTATACTTCTTGAGATTGCGGAAATCGGCTATAATCATTCAGGTTAGCTGAGTGAAAAAGTTCCACCAGATTCGTCCGGGATAGCTTAGATGGTAGAGCACTGGCGGCTTCAGCCAGGAGGTTCCTGGTTCGAATCCTGGTCCGGACATTTTTCACCCAGTTGGATATTTACATCTAATAAGAACTAACTTAATCTGAAGTTTTCCGTGATTCCGTGCTTTAGTTATTGACATATAGCTATTGTAGAAATCATGAATAATGTCGCATAGCAGCGCGACCTGTTGGGCGATTTACACTAAAAAGTAATCAGCACCAATTTATATCAGGGACTAACGGAATCTAAAGTTTTATTGAATTCCGTTCATTAGTTCTTGAGATACGTTGCCCACAAAATTTGTGTCAAACACAGACAGACAGACATTTTGTAAAAACATGTTTTTCGGGATCTCTGACCCCTAAAACGTGTAAGTCCGGCGAAAACCGGAATTCGAAAAATTTCACGAATCCAATACTTTCTTCTTGTAAAGATAGAAAAAAGTTTTTTTTTTTTTTTTTTTTTTTTTTTTAAATATATCAATGTAGCATTGAATAATGCTTTTCATAAAATTTCTAATTCCCTATTAAATGCAGATATTTATTCATTCTTCTTAATATCAACATTTGCTGTGATGTATAACTTCATTAATATTAATTTCACGTGAAAGAGAAGTCGCATCTCAAGTGTATTAAAATCAAGTTTAACATTAATATTTATTGAGTTCAAAGAACACATTGTCAGAATATTATATTATCGTACTGCCTATTCAGGAAGTACGTTTCTCATATTAGCTAGAAAAGAAAATCGTTTTTGTTCCAAAAATGCATTTACGATCCTTTTATTGCATCTACAAGCATCTACAAATGTGAAAGTATAAAATAATTTAGTAAAAGCTTCCAACTAGAATGCCTAGAATGTGGGAATTTGAAGCAGAATATAATAATAGTTTTTGTTTCTTAGTTAGGTATTAATATGTGTAGTTTAAAAAAGAATTATTGCCATTTAGTTTCGAAGGCGTTATGCATTAATGTAACTATGGTTCTTTCTTTCTTCCTTTTTTTAATGTCTGCCTTTGAATCTGTCTTGTCGCTAGCTTGAGTATTTGCAGGTTATTTCTGTTTTGTTCGTTGATCGAGGAGAGGTTTTCCTCCATTGTATTTTTGGAATGATCTTACTTTTGCCCGTTTTTTCCCGATGGCTTATTGATTAGTACTTGCGTCGAAGGTCAGATTTGTTTTTATTAAAATTAGAATGGCTATAGCGGTCATTTTGAAAGGGGCTAAATAAATAAATTTTGATTCGAACCAAACATTTAAAAAAAAAAAATTAAATATACAGGATCAATGCTGCCAGTGGGCTACTTTTTTTAAATTCAGATTTCTTGATTGGCACCACTTTTTTGAAACGGTAAAATTAACTTTGTTGTTGCCTTAATTAATATATCATTAAATAAGGCACATTTTACCATTTCAAAAAAGTGATGCCAATCAAGAATCGGATTTTTTAAAAAAAGTAGCTCATCTGGCAACACTGTACAGGATGTCCATAATTAAACAACCTCACTTTAAAGTTGTCTACAGACAAAACTTTTGTTCATAAAGTTGTGAATTTGGTGAAAAACATAATAAAAGGTTGAAAATTTGTTTAAGAAAAAAAAAATAGTTCAAACTTTCGCTACCAGAAGGCGATTTTTAATGAATTACACATTTAGTATTACGATAGTTAAGAAATGTTATTTATTAATTTAACCTGATTCTAAAGACAGCCTTTCACGACATGTTCCTAACATTTCGCAGAATACACTTCGGTCAACTGCGGAACATGCTATCTTACAATTCCAGATGGTATCTGAAAATGATGAACACCATGCGGAATATGATTTCTTATAACAGAATTTGTTAAACTATCGCATATATACATGCTAAATGTATAATTCGTTAAAAATGGCCTCCTAATTTTTTTTTCTCTGAAACAGTTTCCCATACCTTTATTATGTTCTCCACAATTTTTCACAACTTTCTGAACAATAGTTTCGTCTCTAGATAACTTTAAAATATGGTCGTTTAATTATGGACACACTGTATATTAGAAATAAGTTAAATAAACAATTCTAACACAGTTGAAAATTATTGAAAAGTGTTAAAGATTTTGGTTTGTCTGTTTACAAGCCGTAAATTCGTGCTCTAACAATCGTAAATATACTCGTATTGTCATGCAACTGATATTATTGAGGTTTATTATAGCATTTTTTAAATTAAGTGCACAGCATTTATATTAGTTTACAGGCAATTTCAAAATAATTCAACTTCATTATGCCCTCTAAACAAAAATAGTTTATCGTTTATTTTTATAATGTTACGTTATTTAAAACAGAATGAAACTAATATATATTATATGCACTAAAACATGTTATTCGCAGAATAGGGTAAGCAAATCATTTTTCAATTATTTGTAGGGTCACGTAAAAGAATTTCATTTAATGATCGACGAAGAAAAATCATTTGGTGTGTATTTTAATAACGCTATTTTATTTGAAACATACTGAAATTGATATAACTTATTAAGTGTATCACAAGATGTTTATTGTTGAATATGGTTTGCCTACTGCATAGAATTTACCGTTGCTTTACAGGGACACAAAAAATAATTCGCTTGCAATACTATGAGCGATAAAATGAGCGATAAGTTCTGGAAGTGCATATTCACTTGTGCCTTCTTAAATTTAACATTTTTTTTTTTTTTTAATGATGAAGTGCGTATAAGGTTTTTTAATCATATACATCACAACATAAAAGAATTCGCAAGCTTTACTGTCTATGCATGTGCATTGCTTAAGAGGGATTTTTGACAGAATTGAACATTTTCATCTGAACAGTATTTAGTATACTAGATGTTTGTAGAATACAATTATGTTCATTCCAGATGTAAGATATCGGATTAATTTTAACAAAATTATTCTAACTGGTAAGAATATTTACTAGTTAGAATTAGTGTTAAAATTAATCTAGTGTAATTATGTATCCAGTGATTTCTAGAGTCCCATTACCTGCGATTTATTCTGTTGAACCGAGCCAGAATTCAGACCAGATGCTATAATCAACAAGGTTAGCTGGGTGAAAAAGCTCCACCAGATTCGTCCGGGATAGGTCAGATGGAGAGCATAGGCGGCTTCAGCCAAGACATTCCTGGTTCGAATCCTGGTCCGGTCATTTTTCGCCCGGTTCGAAATTTACATCTGATATGATTTATTTACCAGTTAGAATAATTGTGTTAAAATTAATCTAGCACAATTATATTCATTTATAGGGTTAGTTAACCCCTTAATTCTCGCTCCCGTCATATTCACGGGCTGTGTCTTTTACTCAGATTGTTTGATTCTCACCAGTTTTAAAAAATCGTGAAATTGTGTATATTTTAGCATCGTTTTACCTGTCATTAAATAAGGTTAATATTTCTTTTTCATAAAAGTGGTGCCAATAAGCACTTTGAATTGTTAAACCGTAATTTAATTCGAGCGTTAAGGGGTTAAATAACAAGTAGCATTGCTATTTATAAATAAAATCTACTGAAGCTGCGTTTTTTGTTCTGCTTTGCGATTATTACCTAAATTATATGTTTGCTAAATATGTGGTTTGTATTAAAATAAGTGCATACAAAAAAAAAGACTGTATAAAAGAAATCGAAAACATTTTGTACTGGTGGGAGTTTTTGAATGTAAATTTCCAACTGTTTTATGAGTTTTTTTTTAAATGTTTACATACTATATAGTACATACATAAATCTAAACAGCATACAAAAGAAATTCGACCACCTTCCCAAATATGGAAGGTAGTTGCAGAAATTGGATTTTCAAATATGTATTGCTTTTCACATTATTAAGGCTGTTTTTCAACTGCTCTGCTCAACAAGTGCAAAATGTTTTGACACATTTACAAATTCATTTTTTAACGGAACGATATAAAACCGGAAAGCCTGACCAAGGAAGCGATTTGGAATCGAACTGCGTTTTCCATTTTTTGATTAAAAAAATTACCTATTGAGTTATAAGCGATTTTGATCACGTGACAAAAACGTTTTTCGACCTTTCTTGAGTGGTTATTTTTCTTTCGCGGGGAAATTTGGTTCAAAATACCCACTTTGACAATATTTTCTGAAAGATCTATTGCGTTTGGAAAAAAAAAAAAAAAAAAAAAAACGGAAAAAAAGCTTGATTACATAGTTTCTGAACAACAACACCTGCTAGTTTCATGCATTTCCGAACAAAAATTAATTAAAACTTATGTCATAAAGTTGCCCTTTTGGATTTGAAAACAGCCTTAAACCCTTCGGGACGGGAGCCTTTTACGAAATTTTTAATCTTTTGTCACCGTTTTTTAAAAACAGAAATGTGTGTCTTCTTGAATCAAGGAAATGCGCTGATTAAATAAGGCAAATTTTACAGTAAAATTTTACCGGTGAGGAAAAACAAGGATTCTGAACGCATCATGCGGCACGTATACGTGTCGCTCGTCCCCAAGGGGTTAAACGGCAGTTTCCGTAAAGTACTCCAAATGTGTTGGAAAGTGTTCATAAAGCATGTTCATAAAACTTAAAGAATTATTTCTCTCTCTTTAGACCCCGTTATCCTATTCTTTTTCAGGCAACTATTAAAGTGCCCTCTCTAAGAAATAACGTTAGTACGTTACATGAACCAGCCGTAAAACTAAGCAGATGTATTATTATACGGTTAAATATTCATAATCTCTACAGCGATATTTAAAACTTCTAAGTATCGCGCATTTTCAATTTTCACACCTTCGTATAGGGGAAAAAGTACTTTTAACTGCAATTTGTTTGAAAATTGCATCTTAATTTGTTTCTAAGATATTAATTTTTTTTTAGTGTTTAATGCCATTTCTGTATTGATGGCAACTGAAGTACTCTGTTTCTATAGAAAATAAAGAGAAAATAGTTGGAAAATTGTAGATTGCTATATCTTTTTGTTGCCTTTTTCTCATAACAACTAAAAAAATTGTAATAAAAAAACGTATAATTTTGAAAAATATATAAAGAAATGATTTATTATAAAACATGGAGCTATTATAAAATATGTTTATTTTTAAGTATCCATATTAATGTTATAAACAACTGAAGGATTATTAAGCATTAAAATATAGCTTTTTTTTTTTTTTTTTTTTTTTTTTTTTGTAGAATTTACGTAAACGTTTTTTGCTGAGTTTGTGCATTATTCCGCGATAGTGACGTCATATGCATACTTTTCTATAAATGTTGTTTGAGATTGCATCGCAAATGTGGAATTCTTCAGCTGATGCAAATGACGTCATTATATATATATATATTTATTTATTTATTAATTTATAGAAGTTCATCATTTTCACTTCCGCGGCTTAGAAATTATTTACAGGTGGGAATTCTCCAATTTTGAAAATAACTCAATTGAAATCACACACTGATAAAACGCAAAGTAAATTTTTTGATTTACAGTACATTTTGTTAATTTTCCTTTCTATAAACATGTTCTGTGTGATGTACAAATCAATAACTATTAATCTCGCGTAAAAGAAAAAGTCACATCCCAAGAATTTAATTTAGCATTACTATGTATTTCTTGTTTTACTGCTCTCAATGTTATGAAACATTACAGTAAAACCTCCCTAAAGCGACTACGTTCCGTTCCAATAAAAATTGGTCGCTCCGAGAGGTGGTCTCTTAATGGAGGTCATGTTTAAATCTAGATTTTAATTGCTGAAAAAGGTATCAATTAATGTTACTAAAATTTATTTTTGACATTAGAAAAAATATGGAAATATAAGTATTAAAAAAAAGTTAATTACTGTAGAGTTAAAAAAAATGAATACATTGACGTTTGCTTTGATTTTACGACTTTATCTCTTAAAACATTTATTTCCCAGTCCTTTCGAAGTTCAGTAAATAAAGGCAATTTTTGGACGGGAAGAAATAATGACGATTTCATTAATTTATCTATTTGCTTCAGAGTTTCCTGACGGAATAGGGTAGGGGTGTTTATTGACCGTCATTCTCAATTTGTCATCAGAGTTCAATTCATTGCCTAAAACGGCACAAAGGGGTTTAAACACTAAAAAGTTACCGGAATTAAAAAAAATTCTAAAATTAGTTTAGAAGTTTGATGAATCTCTCCAGAATTATTTTTCTAATAAAACCTTCTTTAAGAGACCAGGAAAAAACGGAATTTGTTTCATTTTCTTTAAAGAAGTGGTTCGCTCAGGGAGGGAGTTCAAATGGGATGGTCTCTGAATGGAGGTAAAATTAGTACTGAGCCTATGGAAATAAATTTCGTTCCATGAAAAAAGGGTCGTTCAGGGAGGTGGTCGCTTAATGGAGGGGGTCGCACAGGGAGGCTTCACTGTAGTTTCGGTTTACATTTTAGAGCACACTAGCGTCTGTAAAAATGATAATGATATTTAATTTCTATAAACAATACATACCGGCTGTTTCAAAAGTTTGGTGAGAAAGTAAAACGCAATAAAAAAGATCTATGGGTCGAGAGACACATGCGGTTTGCAGATAAATATTCAGCGTGGTATAGGATTTTGTATGAAACTAAAAAATAAAATTAAATACAACTAGCAAAAGCCATGCTTTGTTTGAATTCGCGAAGCATTATTTCATAAGCTAAATATTTGAAAGTAACAATATATTTTTATATTATTTTTGCATCTTTATTAAGCAAAAACGTTATTTTATGTTTTGGCACATTTTAATTTTAGAAATTTAAATTCAGCCAAATAACTAAGAATTTCTTCGGAATTTTTTATTTATGATATAACGAATTTAACAATTAATTTTATTTGTTTACAATTCTTTTGTTGCCACTTTACAAAAAAAAAACATAATATAATTTTTTTTAAATGCGTAAATATCGTCTGCGTAAATGATTTACCATTATAAGAATAAATTGTGTATTTGAATTCTTAACACTGAAAATACTTTTATAATTGACTGTAAATAACTGAATTTTCACAAATTTTAATTCGTTAAAAATATGCTATAATTTTTATTAAAAAGGATATTTTAAAAATTTCATAAAAGAAATCGTGAAACTATTTAATTAATCATGATTCTATCTATAATCACTAAATCCATGATTTATTTTTTTTTCTTCTGAAAATAAACATGTTTCCTTTTTTACTTTCTTCTATCTTGACAAGAAGAAAGTATTGGTTTCATGAAAATTTTCGAATTCCAGTTTTCGACGGATTTAGACGTTTTATGGGCCAGAGATTCCAAAAAACATGTTTTTACAAAATGTCTGTCTGTGAGTCTGTCTGTCTGTCTGTCTGTCCGTCTGTCTGTCCGTCTGTCTGTATGTGACACAAATTTTGTGGGCGCTCTATCTCAAGAACTAATGCACGGAATTTAATAAAAATTTATATTCAGGTAGTCCCTGATATTGATTGGTGCTGATTAGTTTTTGGTGTAAATCGCCTTGCAGGTGGCGCTGCTATGTAGCATTTTGCAAGATTTCCGCAAAAGCTCTATCTCAAGAAATAATGCACGGATTTCTATAAAACTTCAGATTCCGTTAATCCTTGCTATGAATTGGTGCTGGTAACGTTTTGGTGCAAATCGCCCAACAGATGGCGCTGCTATGCTGCATTTTGCAGCATTTACACGATTTTCGTAGTAGCTCAATCTCAAGAAATAATGCACGGATTTTCATCAAACTTCAGATTTAGTTAGTGCTTGACATGAATTGACGTTTTGCCTCTTGTGGTGTAAATCGCTCAACAGGTGGTGCTGCTATGCTGTATTTTTTGAGATTTTCGCAATAGCTCTATCTCAGGAACTAATACTTGGGATTTCAACAAACTTCAGATTCAGGTATACCTGGATATGAATTAGTGCTGTTTACGTTTTGGTGTAAATCGCTCAACAGGTGGCGCTGCTATGCAGCATTTTTCACGATTTCCACAATAGCTCAATGTCCAGAACTAATGCACGGATTTTCAGGAAACTTCAGATTCAGTTAGTCCTTGACATGAATTGATGTTTTGTACCTTTTCGTGTAAATCGCTCAACAGGTGGCGCTGCTGTTCTGCATTTTTTGTGATTTCCACAATAGCTCTAGCTCCAGAACTAATGCACCAATTTTCATCAAACTTCAGATTCCGGTATACCTTAATATGAATTAGTGCTGTTACTGTTTTGGTGCAAATCGCTCAACAGGTGGCGCTGCTATGCTGCATTTTTCAGAATTTCCCCTACAGCTCTATCTCAATAAGTATTGCAGGAATTTTCATCAAACTTCAAATTCAGTTATACTTTGATACGAAATGGTTCTAAATTGATGTGATTTCTTTTAGTATTTAAATGATTTAATTGACGTGATTTATATAGAAGAAAGTTTTGTGATGGCCACAACATACTAGTTATTTATAAAATTGCGTCCGTAATAGAAAAACATGTAAAATCAATTAATTAAAATAATAATTTTTTAAAGGTTATTCTGTACAAAAAATAATATTGTGCAAATCTACAGATTATAATAAATTTTTATTTTTAATTTCAATTCAAAACACTGAATAGTTTTTTTTTTTTTTTTTTTTTTTTTTTTTTTTTTGTAAAGTGTACGACAGCATTTAGTTTGTTTAGCATAGTAGAGGATAAGGAAAAGGTTCAAAATCTCGAGAGTAAAGAGAGTTACCATAGATAATTCCATGAAATAATTCTATATTTCTCACACAACGCAAAAAGAAGATACAAAAACATTAAAGAATGCTACATATACACTTTTTTTTTATCCAAATCTTATGTTGTGTGAGCGATATGGAATTACTCCACGGAGTTATTTGCAATAACGCATTTTATTGTCAAGAATTTGAACTTTTTTTATTTATTATTTCCTTTTCTTTTATTTTATTTTTTGGTGTCATACAAACAGGGCCGTGCAAAGGGGGGGGGACGAATGGGGGGAGGAGGCCCGGGCGCGGAAATTGAGGGGGCGCGAAATTTATATTACAAATCTCTTTTTTTCTTCTTTTTTCGTTAAAAAAAAAATTATATATATATATATATATATATATATATATATATATTTACAGATTGGGAATTTTTTTTTTCCCAATGAAAGTACGTTAGTTTTTCGTTTCAAAGTTATTGCATTGTCCCTTGCCCTACACCCAAATACAAATTTATTAATGAGGACTTCTTTCTTTTTAAAACTAGTCTTTTTCACTAATCTTCTCTTTTCTGAGTCTGTAATTTTCTTTCTGTGCTTGTGACAAAAACATATGCTCTCAAAACCCCTTTGCCAAAATACAAGTGCAATTTCCTCTTATTTATTTAGTTGTTTAGAATTTCTGATTTCTGATTTAAAATTAAACAAAGTTCTGAAATAAACGTGAAATATGTATTCAATATAATTTATTTCCGTTTCCGCGTTTTTCAGTTTTGTGACACATCTCACAAAGAAAAAGTGTGCCTGTGTGTGTGTGGGGGGGGGGGGGGGCGCCAAATTCAAGCTTTGCCACGGGCGCAATTTTCTCTTCGCACGGTAAAGCATTCAAAATCCCGTATCGCACCGAACTTTTGAAACACCCGGTATATATATTAAATGAGGGCGACATACTTTTGTGTTTGATATTATACAAAAAGTATATATTCATCGAACATTCTAGGATTGATGATCTTGCTTTTATCTATTCTAATATCTATAATATTGTGTTTTGTGCAAATCTTTATTCTAATCCTAGCTGAAATTGTATATGCATGAAACATACGAATAATGAACTCTGTCTAAGATAAAATCAATCGTCACTAATAAATATTTCCGCCGTAGTCAGTATTCCGTCTTAGACAGACATAATTCGAACTTGAATATCTTCTCAGTTTAGGGATAGTTACTTCTTACACAGCGTCCATCTTAGACGAAATTTCATGTATCTAATTTCTAATTGCCGAAACGTCAGTGAAGGCTTACTGTGGAGACACGAAAAGTTTTGATTTCCGTTTGTCTGTCTGTCCGTCTGTCTGTCTGTCTGTCTGTCTGTCTGTTCCGCGATAACTGCCGCAAAAAGCACCCGATCAGCTTGAAATTAATTGGGCATATTCGTGAGATACCCGGACGTAGCTGTATAGTTTTTGGTTAAATTTGGTTCATTCGTTCGGAAAATATGGAAGATTTTATTTTTCTTTATAATGCTTTTCTACGGCAAGTCAGACGATTTTCAAATTTCCATTTGTTGAAAGAAAATGGCACGTTTGATTAATGGATTTAAATGTCAAATTATGGATACTAACATTCCAAATAAGGGTTTTAAATTAGTCCTATTATATTGAAGTTTTATCAATGTATCTATCAGATTTTTTTATCTACGTGTATAATGTTTTGAGGACATTTATACATGTATTCCAATAATATAAAGAATTTTTAAATTAATTTTCTTGTTTTACATGATACATATTTCTTTTTTTTTTCTCCTTTTCTTCGTTGCCTAGCGACTGTTATTCGTTGCTTCAAATATGAATGAAGTTAGTAAATTACGTTAATTTGTTGCATGTACTATTAAAAGGCTATCACAAAAAATATTTTATCGCGCCAAATCGATGCAATTTATGCAATTAACAGTGGGCACGATAATGAATTATTTTCCAGTAGATTTATAGATCTCCAGATATGCATATTTTGGGGGGCTTTTAATATGTTATTGCTATCGCATGGATTAGGATGTTTAAACTAATGTTTAACCATGCTATTAGTGAAAAAAAAGTACAGTTAAAGGCATGTAAATCCTTTTTAACACTTTCCAACATGGATGAAAAGTATTTATGACTTCAGTTTTTCTATCTGTCGCCTGCCGTGTTTCTCTACGTGCTCTAACTCGCGTAAATATTGTCGGGATTGCATGTAATTGATATACGTTATTGAGGTTTGCCAAAGTATGTTTGGTATTAAAAATGAAGAGTGTAGCATTCATAGCTTAATTACAGGGGCCCTCAAAACTATTCCGTTACATTATAGTCTTTGGAAAAAATCGTCTGCGGTGTATTTTAATAATGTTACACAATTTTAAACGTAATGAAATTTATATACTTTATTAAAGTGCACTAGAACCTGGTTACTATAAAATATGTTATGTGTAGCACTTACAGCATGCGTACAGGGAACTCAAAAGTATTCATAATATTACAATCTTTGAAGAAAATCCTTTTGCGGCGTTTTTTAATGATGTTACTCTGTTACAAAATAATAAAATTGATATGTATTTTTGAAACATTTTTGTAGTATATAGGGTGCAAAGCATATTTTTTTTTCAGGGTCACACAAAAGTGGTCGATTAAAATGTGGTCTACGGGGGGAAAAAAACTCTTCACAGCTTATTTTAACACATTAGCGACGGGAAACGAGAATTCTCGTTTTTATTCAGAATACGTCATTGGCTAAGGGAGTGACTTCTACCTTACAGAAAAGACATTTATATTGTGTTGTCCATATTTTTTATAGATTGTAAGACATTATATATTACATCCGTACATTGAAAGATATTTACTCCTGCATAAACATGAAAAACATATTTCAGAAACCAATTTCCGAGACACTTTCAGAAGAGGGAGGAGCTTCTACTGTTTTTAAACCCAGATTTAATTAAATTGCCTGTCGTCAGTGTGTTAATTGTGTTGCACTAATTCAAACATTATGAAATTAAATTACATTACTGTGGTTGACTACAAGAAGCTTGAATATGATTTGTATCGTATTTATCGTTCATTTATAGGGTCACATAAAAAATTTCGGATACAGTTCTGGTCTATTACGGATGATTGCTGAAGAGCATTTTCGATTATGGTGTGCGTTTTAACGTTAAGTAAATTTGTGCTTAATAAGTAGTGCTTAAATATTGTATAGACCATGTACAGGGATACACAAATGAATTCGTAAGTATAAATGAAAATGAGCGCGCGCGAATTGCTTCAAAATGCTTCAGTGGTTTTTTTTTTTTTTTTTTTTTTTTGAGTTATGTATTTCCCAGCCCAATTACATTTAGTATACTAACAAATGTTTGCAGAATTTAAATAGAACCATATACAGGACTCCACAGAAACTGGATATATGGTGCACACTATGCATACTAATCCCCGGAAATGTGATATGAGCAGTTTTAAGAGGGTTTTTTGTCTGCATTAAATTTAAATGTTATAGACGACGCGTAAAAATCTTCACGTAATATACAGGGCTGTAGAAAATAATTCATGTACATTTCCGTCTATTGGTAGAATTTACTAAAGGACATTAACACAATTAATTGATAATTACAAATGTAAATTAAATTACACTACGAAGGGGTTCAGGGGGGCAGAGCCCCCCTGAAGAAATCTACTTTATTATCTAAAAATTACCAGAATAAGTAGCTCATGAGATTTTCAGAATACCATTACATAACAAGGGGTTTAATTTAACGCTTCTAATGTCAGAAACCTTCGAAATATTTTTTCGTTTTATAAATGTTTATGTAATTTCAAAACTTAAAGTTTTGAATTTCGTTTTTTGTAGAAAGATTAATATTACTCAAAGGGCGCTAAACACAATGAATTGTGGAGCTGACGTTGAGGCTCCTGATCTGCAGATTTACTAGTTTTAACATATTTGTGCATGCGAAAAGTGTTTCGCACTTACCTAGATGATGTCCGAGTTAATACAGTACAATCACAAATATTATTTATTAAAAATTATTCCTTTAAATTTTATTGGTTTTAATTACCTTTTTAAAGATGATATTCTTAAATTTAAAATTTTCTGCGAGCCGTAGTAGACTATCCTACATTTTTGTGAAAAATGAGTTGGAAGTGTAGAATAATTGCATGTCATGTCAACTATCGGCTACATAATGAATTTTATTAATTTCAAAACTATTCAAGTGATTGAGCCAGTTTAACAGATAATTCAACGTAAATTGGATATCAAGATGCTAGTGCAAGAGTGACATGGTTAACTTTGGCACTGCCAAATTCAATAACCATATGCTTTCTGAAGAAGTTTGGAGTCTGTTGGTACTGCAGAACTGACCTAAAAGCATGTGATAAAAATTCCTACAGATTTTGAAAGCATTTTTCTCCTAATCGCAGATGGCGTGGTTGGTTCACTCTAGTCCTTAAAGCCTTGTACAAGCGTAATTTAATTAATAAAGAATCTCAATTTTATAGAAAATTATAAAAAAGTGTCTTGTGCTTTTAGAATTCACTACTCTAGTATCGCAGCAAGAAATATTGTAACTGTATGTGTATATATATATATATATATATATATATATATATATATATATATAGCATACATTTCAATAGTCAGTTGCAATGACGTGAAAAAGAAAAATTTCGATTGTTATCCTAATGGTTTAAATTTGAAATTGGAGTCAAAAAAACAAAACATGGTCAATTATTTAGATATAATATCGAGATAAAAAATGGTGAGTTAAAAACAGATATATATGACAAACGAGAAAGCTTTAACTTTGAAACTATAAAAATGTTACAATTTGGTTCAAATGTGCATATCTCAATATATAGAAATATTTTTATTAATGGGTTAAGCCGTATAGATAGATTGACTTCAAATACTGGGAAAAAATGAAGAGCTTTACAAATGGTATATTCTGGCAGTGCACCATGGCTATCCTGAGAATTTTTGAAGAGTTTTCTGCGTAATTTCGTAAAGTGTAAGAAATCTTTTTTTTTTTTATTTAGATTTGTGTATTATATAGTGATGGTGACTTGCTATGCGTACTGTTGTTTTATGCTTACTGTTACTAGATGTTGTTTAATACTGGATCGCAAATGAGGAATTCGTCACCGGATGTGGATGACGTCATTTTACATAAAATAAAATCGCATGTTTTAAGTCTTAAAACTGAACTACAGTAGAGTCACGATTATCCGAGTTTCCTCTTTAACCGAGTTATTTTCTTCTGATGGGCTGATGGCTTCTATTATTATGAAACAGCCATTATAAATGAAGTGTTAGGTGAGAATGAAAGAGCAGTAGTAAAAAGTTAGAACTCTGATTTTCTGGTCTAAATGGGAAAGAATGAACATTTTTTTTTTTTTATGGCCCCTTTTTTTTCCATTCTAACCAGAAAATCAGAGTTCTAACTTTTTACGACTGCTATTTCATCTTCACCTAACACTTCATTTATAATGGCTGTTTCATAATAATAGAAGCAATCAGATCATCAGAAAAAAATGATCCATTCCAAAGGTATAAGTTCGAGACTCTACTGTATCTATATTTATATACATATATATTGTTTTTTTCATCGGGGACGATACTAAATTATGAAAAAGCAGATTTCCTGTTCTCTACTTTTTCTTTCTTTTATGCCCGCAGAAATAAAACGCATTGGCAAACCACCCATTATACCATCGAAAGAGGGTTCTTTGCTCTACCAGTGTATGTATTTTGATTCTGAATTTTATTGATTTTTGTGAATCTTTAGAACTTTAAAATAAGATGTCAAGTAAAAACTAGTCGGATGTGCCAATTCCAAAGCTTTCTTATGTCTTATACAAGTTAATACAGTAATCCCTTAACATTCGCGAATTTTGATTATTCGCGAAATAAAAAATGCAGAACATTTCAACATTCGCGAATACTCAACTTGGTTATTCGCAATTTTTTTTTTACAAAGTAAACTGGCTTTGTTTTACCAATCCGATAAACTATTTGATGCTGGACAAGTGCACTGTACTGTACAGCCAAAGTTACGAGAAATTCAACTTCGTATATCGAGGCAAAACATAGATCAGTAATTGCAAGAAACCCGAAACATGACCAGATGCTAAAAATAAAAAAAAATCCTAAATTTTCTAAAATTCAAAATATTATTCCAAGTGAAACTTTTTCTGAAAAAAATGTATGGAAAATTTAAAACTTCAACAACAGCTTCATTACACTGGTCAAAAAGTTTGAACTTTTGCTTTGTCCTAAAACAGAAATTAGTTGTTTTATACGGAATTTTTGTGCTGATTCCGAATCTAGTTTTAGATTTACTCCAGCACGTCAAGTTTGAGAGATATTTGCTTATTTCAATGTATGCAAATTTAGTAAATGTTATACAATTATTTGGAAATTTAAGGTATAAAGCAATATCACACAGGGTTTTTTGTTTTATGTTATGATTACTACCTAATTTACTTCACAAAAACGTTGTTTCTGAGATTATACTCACATGTGACTGTGAAATATTGTACCTAATTTGCATATTTTTCATGTTTTTCTAATAATGTTTCATGACGTTCAAATATTTCTGCCGCACGAGTACGCTAATATGTTTCTAAACCAGTTTTTTGAGCTGATTTCAAATCTTGTATCTGTTTTCTTCTATCACGTCTAGTTTTTGAAAAAAAGTGAAATTTTAGTTTTTGGTCAAAAAAGCCAGAAATGACTTTTTAAGATACTTTGTGTGATAAACCTCAACTAGTTAGGATAGATTCTACTACTCATTTTTTTTCGGTTATATAAATTTTTGTTTATGTCTCTGATATGAATCTGACACCGTTCCCCTTCTTATCAATGAATTACACACCCCTAAAATGTATCTTATATCAAACCTGTGTTAATGTCGTGCAAAAGTAGAAATTCATCTTACTCAAAAACTAGACATGACATAAGAAAACAGACTGCAGATTTGACATCAGCATAAAAATCTAGTCTAGAAAAACATTACGTGAATTCTGTGGCAACTATTTTAAAGTTGATAGTGATGTAAACATTACACCATTGAAAAATATGCAAATTAGGCTTAATAACTGATAAATAAATTTAAGAATATGCAAATCGTGACATTTATCTGAAGCAAATAGTCAAGTAGTCATTATCTAGAAAACGTAATTAGATGTGACATATATTGTATCTAAAATTTGCATAAAATAGCACAAAAAAGCTTAAATTTCCATAAATTTAAATATGCAAATTTCTCAAAACCTGGACCACCTAGTGATAAACGGAAAGAAATATTCGGAATCAGCGACAAAAACTGATCTAGAATCAACTAATTTTAGTTCTAGGACAAAACCACTGTTGTCCAGTGTTATCAACAGCAATCTTACTTTAATTGCAATCTAAAATTTAAAAGAAAAATCGAGACCGCAACTTTTCCTTATACGGAAATTCATAATTCATTCTGTTCTTCCAAACAATCGTATATCAATAAATTTTTTCAACGATCAACTAAACTTTGTTCAATATGTTTTTAATAATTCAAATTCATTTACAGAATATACTTTTTAATGCTTAATAAATATATTTTTTATATTTCAATTTCTTTTTCCGTTAAAACAAAATCTTAAAGCTTATCTACCCCCATTTATACACGGGAAGATAGTGTCAACATTCGAAATTTTGACATTCGCGCAGGTTTCTGCGAACCTAACCCTCGCGAATGTTAAGGGATTACTGTATTTCAAAATTTGCTAGCACAATGTCAAAATTAAATGGCAATCTATGCCCATCATGAGGATTCTAAAGACATGAAATTCGGTGCATTAGTTCTGGAGATATTATTATCGGTTCATTCATGAAAAAATGGCGTAATGGAAAAACTTATCAACACATATTCTCAAAAGTTGCGGCGAAAACCTCATATGGATTTATTGTTTTTCTTTTTTTTATTATTGATAACTCTAACAGATTTTTTACAATTAATACATTTTTGCAACGCCCCTTAATAATACTAAATATCATATTTATATGAAAAACAGTAATAATGTGTTCAAATAAAATCTTAACTATATTAAAAGCGATATTTACCTATTTGTCCCGCGTCAGGATTTAACAGCCGAAGATCGCTATTTACAATCAGCATTTTTGATTCTGTTCCTTTCAGTGGTTTAAGCCCGAAATTCGGTGACATGCCTTAAATTTGTGCTTATTTTATTGTTTTATCTGTTGTTAGATGAATGTTTTAATTTCGTTCTGAAATTTTAGCTGGAAACAAATAATGAGCTATTTATATTAATTTAAGTGAAAACAGATTTCTCTATCGCAATCGTCTACACACGATAGAGATAGATTCTAAACAAAATTATGCTTGAAAATTATTTAAAAAACAATAAAAATTAATAAATTGCGATGCAGTTTTCAAGCAAAGTGCAACATAGTTTCCAAACAAATTGCATTTGGAAGTATGTTTTTTCCCTATTCAACAGTGTAAAAATTGAAAATGTGCGGTATATAGAAGTTTAAAAAATTGCAATATAATTAAATTTAATAGTCTGCTGTTGCCACCGTCAAATGACGTCAGCGATACACACGGGTCACGTTTTTACTTTGATATATATTATTCAAGATAGAAAGTACAATAGTATTTCGTATCGTTCACAAGTATAAGAATAAATTTGTAAGATTGGCAATTTGTGGCAACGACTAAATTTATCACAATCACGTTGAAATGTTCACAAAGGCTTTGAAACATATATTATTACAATTTAGCTTACTACTTATTACTTATTACTTATTACTTATTACTTATATAATATTTTGCATCATTCACATTTTGTTTATAAGTACCAGAGTATATTTGTAAGATTGGCGATTTGAGGCATCATAGCAACGTTATAATTATTACAATCACATCGTAATTTTCACTGAGGCCATGGATTTCCAAATCGTAAGTCACTATTGTGACCTTTATACAGTGAAACCTCCCTGTGCGACCACCTTCATTAAGCGACCACCTCCCTGAACGACCATTTTTTCATGGAACGAAATTTATTCCCATAGACTCAATACTAATTTTACCTCCATTCAGAGACCATCCCAGTTGAACTTCCTCGATGAGCGACCCATTTTTTTGAAAAAAAAGGAACAAATTCCGTTTTTTCTTGGTCGCTTGAAGAATGATTTATTATAAAAATAATTCCGAAGAGCGCATTATTCCTCAAACTAGAACTTTAAGTCTTAAACCCATCTGTGCCTTTTTAAGCAATAAATTTAATGCTGATGACAAATTAAGAATGACGATCAATAAACTCCCCTGCCCTATTCTGTCAGGAAACTCTCAAAGAAATAGATAAATTGATGAAATCGTCATTAGTTGTTCCTGTCAAAAAAAAAAAAAAAAAAAAAAAAAATGCATTTATTTACTGAACTTCGAAGTAAAAGTTATAAAAGATAAAACCGTAAAATCAAAGCAAACGTCAATGTATTCATTTTTTTAAACTCTGCAGTAATTAACTTTTGTTTTGATACTTAAATACTCATATTTTTTCCTGATGTGAAAAATAAATTTTAGTAACATTAATGGTTACCTTTCTTCAACAATTAAAATCTAGATTTAAGCAACACCTCCATTAAGAGACCACCTCTCGGAGTGACCAATTTTTATTGGAACGGATCGTGGTCGCTTTATGGAGGTTTTACTTTATTTTAAAATCCGACGTTTCAGAATCAACGTATAACAAAATTTTGTATCGGATACAAATGATTTGCGTTTATTTTTCGTTAGTGATATATTCCACGCCTTTGGGGACTAGAATTTAATGTTAATCTGCAAGAGGAAAAGCATAATTTCTAATCCCTTTCTTAACGGTAGTTTTTATTAATTTATTTTATTATCAATATATTTCTCCAGTGAATCAAATTAATGATCATTAATAAGATAAGAAAGCAAAAATAGAATCCCTGAAGAATTCTTGGCGTTAACATATATTCTATTTAAAGACACATTGCAAGAATATTAGATTAACAATCTTCTAATTCTGGAAATATGTTTCTCGTCTGCAGTGAAGAATGCAGTAAATTATTTCAAAAAGGATTCGTTTTTCGTATATTCTGCCTTCCAGCTAGCATCAATATGTAAGAATAAAATAATATAGTAAAGACTTTTAATATGTATTCTTTAGTAAAAATTTTATGCAGAAGAAAACTTAACTGTACTTTTAAAACGAGCAAGAATATATCGGTATGATAGGTACGATTATTTCTGATGCCGATATTTTCCGTTAATGTTTGTATAAAATGTGTACTATATATATCTTTATGAAATTTTTTTTTCACCTAACCAAGTAAAACTACTCAGTTCAATAGTTTTTCTTTTCTTTTTTTTCTTTTTTTTTTTTTTCCTCAAGCAAGTTTTTCCATGTCCTATGTGCAAAAACATTTAAGTCCGAAAATATAGCTTCCCACAAGTAGCCAAGAGGTTCTGCTCTCAAAGTTGGTAGACGGGAGGTGCTGGCATCGAACCCCATCGCGCCCGTCGGCCTAGTCCTTCGGTGTTATCCGTTGTTTTATTTGAACGTGGGATTTTCTTGCGTAAATACGGGTTGGGTTATCTCAGAAAGACCTCCACAGAGATCCCATATCCCTCGTGTTGATAATTGGCCGTCATAAGCAACACCAACACCGAAAATAAAGTTAGCATTTTTTTTAATAGTTTACTTGCATATTGTTGTTAGAAAAATAAATTAACTCAAAATTTAGACGAAAAATTTATATAATTGACTTCAAATTGAGCAAAAAAAAAGCAATTTAACGAATTACGACGACCATTTGGAAAATGATTTTTTCAAAGACTAAAATTTAAGACCTAAAAAAATAGCACGGAGTTGATCATACATTACGTACGCCATGAATTAAACATTAATAGTGTTATTACACGTAAAATTTCCAAGCGACAGAAATCGCCTGCGACTCGTATTTGGTGTGAAATATTAATATGTATTCATTCCTGTCCTATTTATCTTTTTTGTTATTTTTAATTGGCTTATTCCATTTTTCTTTTGCACGTGAAAATCTTACAAATTAAAATTAACTCTTTGGCAGAAACTGTTATTCATTTTCTTTCATTTTCATTAGTTATTATCCACCTGAAACTTGCGAATTATCCAAGCATTTCATTGGCTGTTCGGGAAAAGGCTTTTCAGTCGTCAGATTTCCAAGAAATCTCATGACACATTTTAAATGAAATTTCATTCTTAAACTTTTAAACATCCCACAATATTACTTTTTACGTCGTCGTGTAGAGAAAAATATGTACTTTTAAATGCAGTTTATTTGAAAGCTGTATCTCAATTTGTTTCTGAGTTATTAAATTTTTTTTTGTAGTTTTTATTACTTTTTTGTCATAGTGGCAACACTCTGTTGTCCATCTCTGTTGAAACTAAAGGGAAATACATATTACTGTATAGACCAAACACAAAACGAATAAAATGCGGATTAAACCAATAAAAACCTTCAGATATGCTTTTCATTTCCTACCCTGACGAGAACAATAACCATTTTTCCAAATGGTTAAAAAAGTGCTTGAAGGATTCAATTTTGGAGTGTGATTTGCGCGTGCAAGTTTCTCAGACATATGGAATTAGAGGTTACTAATTGTAAGGTTACATTCACGACGGGAAACGAGATTTCTCGTTTTCATTCAAAAAACATCATTGACTAAGCGCGTGGCTTCTAACTTACTGAAAATGCATTTATATCATGTTGCCCAAATATTTTTAGATTGTAAGAAATTTTATATTAAATTATTACATTAATATATAAAAGATATTTACCGATTCATAAACTTAGGAAACCCATCTAGAACACCAATTTACTAAAGATTTTCAGAACAGGGAGGAGCTTCTACTGTTTTAAAATTCAGATTTGATAAAAATTGCCCGTCGGCTGTGTGTTAATTAGAGGTGTTTTTGGCGTTCTTTAATGTATTTTAAATAATTTTTTGTTATATATATGCACCTAAGAGCAATTTTATTTGTGTTTTATACGAATTTTAATTATTTACTCGAGGTAAATTTAGCACTAGAGTTTTAACATTCCTTTAACCCCTTCGGGACGAGCGTCCTTTACAGTATTTTTAATCTGTTATCACGGGTTTTCCAAAACAGAAAATTTTGCTTAATGGAATCCGGAAAATGCTTGGATTAAAAAAGGAAAAATTCGCAACAAAAATTTACTGGTGAAAATAATCACCGATTCTGAGCACCTTACGCGGTACGTATACCGGTCGCTCGTCTCCAAGGGGTTAATGAAGTTAGGTTTTTTTATAGAACAGTAGAAATTATAATAAAATATAATTTTCAGCGATGATACAGCAAGGAGTAATAAATCTCCGAATCATAAATAACAATTGTGATCATTAAATGTATTAAAAGCAGACGTCAATTTATAACAATATTTTGTATCGGACACGAATAATTTGTACCTCTATCACAAGTATATATTTAACATCGTTGGGAACTTAGAAGTTCAGGGCTGCCACAAGTGACTATTTTTATATTCTGTTCGCACCACAATTAAAAAAAAAAAAAAAAAAAAAAAAAAAAAAAAAAAAAAATGCGGTATATTTCCTTTGAAAATATTGTTAAAGTGTATGTAAAAGATATTTGTTTTCAATAAGTAGTGCGAAATAGAATTAAACAATTGTCGGTTATGGCAATCCTGGAAGTTAATCCGTAGCGGAAGCAGGACGTTTCGGTCCCGACACTTCGGTCCCGCCCTTTCGGTCCCGCCGTTTTGGTCCCAAGACATTTCGGTCCCGAGACATTTCGGTCCCAAGACATTTCGGTCCCGAGACGTTTCGGTCCCGAGACATTTCGGTCCCGAGACATTTCGGTCCCCAGACATTTCGGTCCCGAGACATTTCGGTCTCGAGACATTTCGGTCTCGAGACATTTCGGTCCCTGGCCATTTCGGTCCCCAGTCATTTCGGTCCCTGGCCATTTCGGTCCCCAGTCATTTCGGTCCCTAGCCATTTCGATCCCTTCTCCGGGAACAGAGGAGCCATTTCAGAATTTTCTTTGGGGGGGGGGGGGGGGCAAACATTTTTTGACGAATGCTGTATAGCTAAAGGTATTATCCAGGGGGTCTAACTCCCCCTCCCCGTATGAGAAACGTTTACTGACTTATGCTTACAATAACAGTAAAAACTTCGAATACGGAAACTCAGAACCAATGAAATATTTCGTTTTAGACAGGTTTCCGTCTTAGAAGGTTAAAATTTGAATATATTGAACATGATTTTTTTTCCTTTTTAGACGGGATTCTATTATAGACAAGTTTCATTTTTACAGGTATCCTCCTCACTGGCTGTTAAACCATCCGCTCTATAGTATAGCTCTGAAAAGAGATGCAGTAGAGTAAAACTTGTGAAAACGAAACCTGTCTATAAGAAATTTCTTTCTAGAAGGGAAAAAAAATCAAATTTCGTTGAAAAAACATCATACAATTATACTTGCTAAGACAGAAACCTGTTTAAATGGAGCTTTTTTCTAGTCCATTTCGAAGTTTTACTTACAGGGGCGCCATTTCATGAGTTTCCTGACGAAGGACAAGGAAAATTTTTCTTTGAGGAACAGGGAACGTGGAAAATTGCCCAACTTGCAGAACTGCATAAATCACACAGAAAAAAAAATACCGCACAATAAAACATGCTCTACGTGATTTTGTTTCCATGCCCTTCTCATTGCCCTTTCACAAGCATGTGATTATTCCACAATTTTTTTTTAAATTTTCGTGAAAGTCCGCGATTTTTCTTTCTTTCAAAATCCGCAAAATCAATTCGTCAATGGATAGCAGAAAAGAATCGCGAATCTTGAAAATTTTGAAAAAGTCTCATATGGTCGCTTAAAAAATCGCTAGTTTCTTCAAACGACCATTTAAAATATCGCTAATTTCATCAGAGATCGCGAAAAGAAATACAGATTTCGTCAAATGATTGCACAAACAGAAATCTTGAATTTCGTAAAAGGATTGCCAAAAAAATCGCGAATTTCGTGAAAGGATTGCCAAAAAATTCGCGAATTTCGTCAAAAGATGTCGCGAAAAATCACGAAAATTTAGTCGAACAATCGCGCAATAAAATCGAGGAGAAATTCGTCAAACGATCTTGTAATAAGGTCCAAAATTTTGTCTAACTCTCGCGCAAACAAATCACGAATTTCAATAAATGATACTGATAAGGAATCGTGAATTTTGTCAAAAAAATCACGAAAACGAATATCGAATTTCGTCAGTTAGTCGCGGAAAAATATTGTGAATTTTGGCAAGTGCTCGCGCGAAAAAAAAATCCATTTCGTATAATGCTTTCAGAAAAAAAATCGTGAATTCCGTTAATCGATCGTGGAAAAAATCGCAAATTTCGTCAGATGATCGCGGAAAAAAAATCATGAAATTCAATCAGTCATGAGATAATCAGCCAACGAACGTCATGAATAGGTTACGAAATTTGCAAATTTTGTGATCTGTAAGTATAAAAAAATTTTCGTCAATGATTTTCTGCAATTTTTTCGGATTGTGTTTTCCCTATTATGAGATAGTTTCATGTTAATCCGATTTTTCAAAGAAATTCTGAATATTTTTCCGATAAAAAAACTACATATTTGAACATTAATGAATATGTATCTATGTATATATCTTTATTTTTCTACAGAAAAGGTAAAATTTTTAATTAATATTCATATAAAAAGCACAAATAAATGCACAAGAATTACTTTCATGTGCATACATATAATTTAAAATACATTAGAAAAACCCAGAACGTTTTCAGTCATCACAAAACCGTCATCAGTGGGATTTTAATGTTATTATTTTCTTTGTGCTTATATGAGAATTGGCTAGAAGAAAACCATTGTGATTAGAAAAACTCGTCAATGATTTTGACGAGTTTTCCCAAGATCAATTTGCACACAGCTGAGAAGCAACTGATAAAAAAAAAAATTCTCGCATGTATTTTTAAAATTGATCAAAGTACTAATTAAAGATATATGTCTCACCTTCAGGGAATTCGAATAGTAAGGCTTTAGGAAATTTTTTTTATAATTATTTATTTTTATGCATAAGCATTTTTTAATGCGTATGTTTTTATTGCAATAAAATCTGATGAGTTATTTTAGAGTTTGAGCAATTTTCTAATATTTGTTTGAGTCTGACATTTGATTAGGGATGCACCGAATATTCGGTATCTATTCGCTATTCGGCCATACTGCCGAATATTCGGTTAGGCCGAATATCAAACTATTCGGTTTCCTGAATACTTAAAAAACCTCTTAAAAATATTTTTTTTAAACGTTACACAAGTTCTACTTTTAATTGTCAATTAATAAAGATATTCAGAATAATTAGAATCTTTAAATAAAAGAGAATGATTTTATGTTATTTGTTGTTTTAAAAATGTCACTTAAAAAAAATAACCATTAATGACATATCATTTGTTCATGGGAATTAATAAATGTGGAAATGCAAGTTACTGAGTATTGTCTGGTAAATAATCCGTTTCTTGCTTTTTCGCAAACAGGGTGTTTCTAAACAAAATGGTAGAAAATTTCAGGGGTAATAATAAGCATCAAAACAGGCAATTTTTTTGTCCAGTAACTCAGGATCGCAATTCACTTATTCAGTCAGAAATACAGTATATCCCCAAGTCAAACTTTAATTTTCTTTTGTTACTTTAACAATAATGAAGGTATTGTAACTATATTGTCAACAGAGTTACTTTAATTTCTGTGAGATATGATAACATGACGAGACGTGCTGAAAATAGTAACCATTCATATCTAAACAGCACTAAGCTAGACATTATTTTATTAAGAATGCATCTAACAATACTTATACTGTACCACTGGCCAAAATCCAGTCTCTTCCAAGGATATCATCACATTCTATACAAGCAAATTAATGTGATGCAAATTTCGCTAAAATATCTTCATTTTTATACAGTTATAAACGAAAATTCTGCTACGGCTTGTACACCTTTCATTTTTGATGAAAGAAGTGGAATGATATGTTGCTTCTTGTTCAATATGAGAGAATTCTTTTCATTTGTTTGAATTAATTGAAGTCATGGAATTTAATTTTGTTATTAAAAAAATTTTAAACCATCCTCTTCTTAAATAATAACTCAAAACATACTTTTTAGTGCAAAATTTACTTATAAAAATAGTCTTGTTTATCAAAATGGAAGTATCTGTGCTAAATATTATAAAAAATTGTTTAAAATTTAACTTTTTAACGTTAAACACTGAGCTATAAAAGTATTTGCCCAGCCGAATATTCGGTATTCGGCCGAATAGATACTATTCGGCTGGCCTAATATTCGATATTCAGCCTAACAGTTACGATTAGGCTGGCCGAATATTCGGTATTCGGTATACCAGCAGGCCAAATATTCGGTATTCAGCCAAAATCACTATTCGGTGCATCCCTACATTTGATGGTTGATAAATTTTCTGAAATATCAAATTCCTTGGGGGGGGGGGGCTATTGTCCCCGCCAGCCCCCCTCAAATGGCGCCCCTGTCCAGGAAGCTGAAATTTTGTGCATTTAAAATGGGGGACATAATTTTATAGGGGACAATGTAGAGTTTTTTAAATAAAGGCCTTAAAATTTTAGTAACAGCTCAAGCAAATTTCGTATGGTAATCATTTTAAAAAGTAGGGGAGGGGGATTGACATTTTCTATATTTTAATGTATTATAAGTATAAGCTCCTGATAAATTAAAACATTTATAACTCGATCTATAATTATCGCAAAACACTCATATTTTGTATGGTAAACGTAATCTTTCTAAAAGGAGGGACATTATCGGATTTTTTAACTGAACTCCCTAAATTTTAGTATAACCCGAATATAAGGACTCGAAAACGCAAACACTTGTAACACAGATCAAAATTGTCGCAGCCCACACAACTTTCCTATGATAATCGTAATCGTTTTAAAAAGCAGGGGTGGGGGGTCTGTTGATTTTTTCTATATTTTAGTGTATCATAAGTATAAGGTCCTGATAAATTAAAACATTTAAACCTCTCTCTATAATTATCGCAAAACACTCATATTTTGTATGGTAAACGTAATCTTTATAAAAGGAGGGACATTATCGGATTTTTTAACTGAACTCCCTAAATTTTAGTATAACCCGAATATAAGGACTCGAAAATGCAAGCACTTATAACACAGATCAAAATTGTCGCAGCCCACATAAATTTCCTATGATAATCGTAATCGTTTTAAAAAACAGGGGGGGGGGGGGGTAGTCTGTTGACTTTTTCTTTATTTTAGCATATCTTAACCCTTTGAGTTCTGATGGGTGAATTTCTTCCCACTTACATTTAATCTCCAAATGTCACACTGACACCGGAATATTCCACCATTTTTTTTTTTTTTTTTTAATTGATTAACGCATTTTTTCGTGAAAATTATAAGCCGAATCTTTTGATTACAAAATACTGGTGTTAATGTGAAATTTGGGAATTTTGTAGAAATTCACCCCTAGAGCTCAAAGGGTTAAGTATAAGGTCCTGATAAATTAAAACATTTATAACTCGATCTATAATTATCGCAAAATACTCATATTTTGTACGGGAAACGTAATATTTATAAAAGGAGGGACATTATCGGATTTTTTAACTGAATAAAAATTATTTATATGTATTTGTACAATATTGCATTATTATTATGTTTAATTAATTAATTATTACTTCAACTTTATGTTTTTGACTGAATTTCAAAAAATTTCTATTTTATATTTTTGAAAATAATAAATCAAAAATTTTGAATGAAAACTTTAAGTGATGAATAATTGCTATCAATTAATTCTCAAAACAGTTAGTAATTTTAGTATAAAAATTAAATTAATATTTTATTAAATATATATTTTTTAATTTAATGTATCCTTAATTTATTAAATTAACAACATTATTAATATACATTACAAATTTCTACTTTAAAATAAAATCGATACATAATATATTTCATATTCAATTTATCATTATATTTTACAGTAGTTATAAACTGAAATTTATCCTTTACCTGTTTATTTTTATATTTAAAGTTACCGAAATGTAAAACTATTAATATAATTATTAATAAAAGTAAAATAAAAATATATTATTATTTTTCTGGGAAAGCGGGGGGAAAAGGGTAGTATAAAAAAAAATAAATAAAAGACAAATATAAAAAAGCTTAGTTTTGTCAGTTAAAATTTACAAATAAAATTAATTAAAATAATAGTTACATTATTATATAAAATTAAAAATAATAATCTTATTACAAAGAAATAGGCCCAGATTCAATAAAGTTAGCTCACAAAAAAATCGTCTTCAAAGGGTGAGAAGACTTAAAAAATTGCAATAATTATTTAAAAAAAAAAAAATGAAGTGGTGGGTGGAGTTTTCTGAAAACAAAATATTTTTCATAGCACGCCTAGTTACCAAATCACTATTGTTTTCCCAATGTTTATAATGGTAAAGTAACTTACGAAAACAAATTTATACGATGCAACTTTGTATTATAAAAATAATAAGAAAATTAAATTTGTGCTTCAATAAATATATCTTATTTCTGAATTATTAAAGGAGAGGGTGTAGAGGGGTGATTTGAGGAAATATTTGCGTATAATAGCTTATAAGTGTCTAATTGAATTATTGAAGACATTTATGATTAATCTAATTGGAAAAAGAAAAAAATAAGCACAGTTTAATTATTTAATTAATGATAATTTAAACGGTCTAAAAATGTATGAAAACAACCAAAAGACATTGTACGGGAGTTTATAGTACATATAAAATACCTAATAGTAATAATAAATAATAAAACTTAAAAAATCCATTCTGTTTATATCACGTTGTTCAAACAAACAAAGTTTCAGCTCGCTGTGATTTCATAATCACGAGTTATAAAAGTTTAAATTTATCGGACTGTTATATTCAGCTTTTTATAAAATTTGAGGGGGGAGGGGGGATATTTTTTAAAAGGGCCCAAATAATGTTCAAATTGCAGCGTTTGGCGGACCCACGACAATTAGAATCCGAGTTATAAGGGGGTGAGTACCAACATTGCAAGGGACCGAAATGGCCAGGGACCAAAATGGCCAGGGACCGAAATGTCTCGGGACCGAAATGGCCAGGGACCGAAATGTCTCGGGACCGAAATGGCCAGGGACCGAAATGTCTCAGGACCGAAACGGCGGGACCGAAATGTCGTGTACCCTCTGTGAGCAAAACCCTAATTTCTAATTCCTTTTCAACAGTAGTTTTTAGTCATCCATTTTATTTTCAATATATTTCTCCAACTCAATGAGCATTAATCAGATAAAAAAGCAAAAATGGAATCCCTGAAGCATTCTTGACGTTAACATATGTTCTATTTAAAGACACATTGTCAGAATATTAGATTAACAATCTTCTAATTCTGAAAATGAGATTCTCTTCTTCGGTGAAGAATGCAGTAATTATTTAAAAAACTGATTCGTTATTCTTTTACTCTACCTTACAGCTAGCATCAATCTGTAAGAATAAAATATTATAATAAAGACTTTTAATATGTATTTATTCTTTAATAAAAAGTTTATGCAGAAGAAAACTTAATTGTTCTTTGAAAACGAGACACAGAATATCAGTATGACAGGTATGATTCTTTCTGATTCCGACATTTATTGTTAATGTTAGTATAAAACATGCTCTATTTCACTATATATACCCTCATGATATTTTATATATTTTTTTCAGATAATCATGTGAAAGTACTCGGTTCAACAATATTTTTTACACAAGATATTTTATGTCCTAGGGGCAAAAACTCTCATGTCCGAAAGTAAAATTTGTGCTTTTTTAATAGTTTACTTAGCCTATTCATTAACATTACATTGTCATTTTAATATATATCTATATACGTGTATATATATATATATATACACACTAGTTTCCAAAAATTAAGGAAAAACAACAAAAGTAGCGATTACTCAAAATGTTACAAGTAGATTTTAATAAAACTGATGCACAATGTACAGCACATAGTAAAGCATAAAATAGCATTAAAAGAAATTACCAGACGTTTGAGGTATTTCCAAAATTAACACAAATGTAAAATAAACAAAATAAATGAGTCAGTTTGGTATAGGAAAAGTACCTTTAATAGGGAATATGATCACACCTAGGAGCAATACAGCACATACAGCGGTGTGTGATACTGCCAATTATGCGGTCGATAAGTTCGCTGGAAAGTGCGAGTCATTGCTCTTGTAAAGCAGTTGTAAGCGTGGCAAGGGCCTGAGAAGGGGGGTTGAGAGTTGCGCACATCTTCCTAAGGCATCCCAAACATGCTCGATGGAATACAAGTCCAGTGATCCATCTGGCCATTCCATGCGCTGATTTGTTTGGTGCTGAAGATAATCTTCTACGATGTGAGCCCTGTGAGGTCTAGCGTTATCGTCCTGTAAAAGAAATTATTAACTATTACACAGGCATAAGGGCTCACATAAGCATCAAGAATGTCATCTCTATAGACGTGAGCATTCACAGTTCCACGAGGAAAGACATGGAAGTCTGTACGTCCGCCCAAACAGATACCATCCAACACACAGACACTGCCTCCTCCATACGAATCTCTTTTATGAATGTTTGATGGATGATAGCGTGTTCCATGTTCCAGTTCCCTCCAAATCAATCAACGACTACTATCGCTTTGGAGGCTGACCGGAACTCATCCGTGAAGAGAACACACCTCCATTGATCAGCTGTCCAGTGGACATGTTGACGTGCCCGCATTAAGCATTCCCTCCGGTGACATGAGGTGAGCGGTACACAAATATCTGGTCGCATCGCATAAAGACCACCTTCATGAAGCCTTCTACGCACAGTAGGCTTTCATACCAACCATCCAGTGGCTGCAGAAAGGGAGAATCTAACATAAGAGGGTGTTGCTGTTCTATTCCTTCGTGCATATAACCGCAAATATCGTCATCGGTGCTTGTCGTAGCTGTTGCCCGTCCTTGCTTAAACCTTCTGGGGGCCGAAGCAGTGATTTGGAATTGTTTCCAAAGCCTATGAATAACAGAAAGACTCCGATTTCGCCATCTGGTAACCTCTGTCTAACTTTGACCTACCTCCAATCTTCCAATAGCTCTATATTGCAGTCATGCGGACAAATGATACCTCGATGTCATACTAATGAAATGGCTATCTCAGTTTTCTTATATCATAATCACAGCATCTCCAGCAGCCGTACTCTCTAGCATGCATTTTATGCTCTCACAGATGACAGAATCCGATTGCAGCGCCACTAATTTGCATTTCGTAATTTTATTTAGTATCTTTTAGTTAACGACATATGCAAATTTCATACGGATAGGTTAATTTTTGAACGAGTTATCGCACTTTTTGTAATTTTTCCTTAATTTTTTTAAACCAGTGTATATAATATACATATACGTATATATATATATATATATATATATATAGACATGCATTAGCATTTACATAGCAATAGTTATCGTTTTGTTGTTAGAAAAATAAATTAACTCAAAAATGACAAAAAAAATTACATTATTGACTTCAATTTGAGTAAAATTACTAAAAAATTGCTTTTTACGTAATCCCCCCCCCCCCCCCGCCGAAAAAAAGAAAAGTTGTATTTTGGAGTGTGATTTTGGCGTGAAAGTTTTTTAAATACATGAATTTAGGTATAGAGCAGTAGAAATTATAATAAAATATCATAATTTTCAGCGATGACACTGTATATAGTACGTAATATATATCCAAATGGGTTTCTCGTCTTCGGTGAAGAATGCAGTAAATTATTTTAAAAAAGGATTTGTTTTTCTTTTATTCTACCCTCCAGCTAGCATAAATCTGTTAGAATAAAATAATATAGTAAAGACTTTTAATATGTATGCTTTAAATTATTTAAAAACAACGTTTAAACACACAATAAAATAAGTTGATTTGATCATACGTATACGTTTCGTGAGTACTAGGACTCACATCCTCAGTGTTTTTTTTTTTTTTTAAGTTTTTTACACTGAGGATGTGAGTCCTAGTACTCACGAAACCTATACGTATGATCAAATCAACTTATTTTATTGTGTGTTTAAACGTTGTTTTTAAATAATTTATACTTCCACACAAGTTCTGTATTTACTATGTATGCTTTAGTAAAAATTTTATGCAGAAGAAAACTTAACAGTTCTAATAAAATTATAAGACGAAACGCAATATTTCCCCTTGATTAAAACATAAAATATACAATAATATGAGTTTTAAAAAGTTCACTGTTTTACTTAAAAGGCGACTAAAATAATAAAAGAGATGTTAAAAGTTAAAAATACACACTTTATTTAAAACGTCTTAGTACTTTCGGGCTGTATTTCCCAAGACCATCATCAGAGAATATTTTAATAATAATAAAAGGAAAATGTTATTGAGATATTCTTAGGTGATAGGCTTGGGAAATACAGTCCGAAAGTACTAAAGTACTAAAGAAGACCCGCAAGTACTAAGAAATTTTAAAGAAAATGTACATTTTAAACTTGTAACATATCTTTTATTGTTTTAGTAGACTTTTAAGTAAAACAGTGAGCTTCTTAAAGTTCATATTGTATATTTTATCTTAAAAGTACTTTCAAAACGAGCAAGAATATATCGGTATGAAAACACAATAGTAAACCTACGAGTGAACCAGTAGCATCAGGTTTGCAGGTATTTTCCACCAAGATAAATCTTGGCAGAACAATTGCATTTTAATACGCGAATCGAGTTTAAACTAATCCTGGAATTTCAGCCATCAACTGAATGAGGCAATGGTTTTGTGTAGCCGCATTCCGCTCTGTAAATCCCGGAAAAATGTTCCGCTTTGGAAAGTTTCCTTTTCAAGAAGTGTATGTATGATTTTGCGACATTAAAAAAAAATTCCGTTGAAGACAGGTTCTCTTTTATATTAGATGTAAATTTCCAACTGGGCGAAAAATGTCCGGACCAAGATTCGAACCAGGGATCTCCTGGCTGAAGCCGCCAGTGCTCTGCCATCTGAGCTATCCTGGACGAATCTGGTGGAACTTTATCACCCAGCTAACCTTAATGATTATAGCATCTGGTCTGAAACCTGGTTCAGCTCAACAGAATAAATCTCAGGTAATGGAACTCCAGAAATCGCTGGATACGAAATTAGAAACAGATGTCATAAGTTCCCACGGTCGTTCAGCAGTTCTCGCTTTCTAGCAATCTTAAAATGTAAAAAACTCTTAAAGCAGCAAAATATACATAAGAAACTAAACTCGCTAAAGTGGCAATCAGTAATCTTGTATGAGCGCTTCGCGTACATTAACCGAAAAAAAACATCACTGCATTCAGCAGTTCTCCCGGTGTAGCATTCTTAAAATTCAACAGTTCTCGCTTTCTAGCAATCTCAAAATGTAAAAAACTCTTAAAGCAGCAAAATATACATAAAATTATCAACATACCTTAAAAGATATCTGCTTTCTTGAAAGCTCCAGCACGAAATCTCTTTCATAACACCACCGTCATTTTCCAAAATAGGCTTATGAATAAGCATTGAGACGCAATAAACAAACCTACTTTTCTTCTCAAAATTTCCTCATATTTCTTAATTCAGCAAAAGCGTTTAAACGGATTACAGAAACCATAGTCAGTCAAATACATCCAATAAATTTAACATAAAAATAAAAAGACAGAACGATACAACACGATATCAAAATACATCCACAAAATCCACCACTTCTCAGGGGTTGCCAGAACACAACACGTCAGAATACACACGTCACACGGGGTTCCACATATCGAGGTTGCCATATCTATAAACACCGCCAACAGGCCAACAAAAAATCTCCAAACAATTCAAAACAACGGCTGAGGGAACATAAGGCATCTAAGCCCGAAACTACACTAGATTAATTTTAACAGCCAGGAGATCCCTGATTCGAATCCTGGTCCGGACATTTTTCGCTCAGTTGGGGATTTACATCTAATATGATTTATTTACTAATTAGAATAATTGTGTTAAAATTAATCTAGTTTAATTTCGTATCCAGCGATTTCTGGCGTTCCATTACCTGAGATTTATTCTGTTGAGCTGAACCAGGTTTCAGATCAGATGCTATACACATTAAGGTTAGCTGTGTGAGAAAGTTCCATCATATTCGTCCGGGATAGCTCAGATGGCAGAGCACTGGCGGCTTCAGCCAGGAGATCCCTGGTTCGAATCTTGGTCCTTACATTTTTCTCTCAGTTGGGGATTTACATCTAATATGATTTATTTA
Source organism: Maratus speciosus (assembly GCA_963932465.1). NCBI lineage: Eukaryota > Metazoa > Arthropoda > Arachnida > Araneae > Salticidae > Maratus > Maratus speciosus. Next base: position 476,051,646 of record OZ010797.1, read on the forward strand.
TCAGTTAGAATAATTGTGTTAAAATTAATCTAGGTGTTTTTTACCCAGATTTTACTATATATATTTTCATTAGAAACTGATTAACGGAAAGCATAGTACTAAAGAAATTTAAAGAAATTTGCGCATCGTGAAATTTTCGGACTTTCCGCGTCCCACTCAGTAGTTGGGAAAAAGTTTTTAGGAACACTTGAAACTTGAAAACACTAAAGGAACACTAAGGAACACTTGAAAATTGGGACGCTTCGTGTAAATCGACATACCTGGCAACACTGTCTGTACTTACCTGTAACAGGTGAGCTCAAAAAAATTTTCCACAAATTATCGATAACATGTAGTTTTAGAAGTCTTATTTAAAAAACATTGTCAAGGAATTATTTCTCAAGAGCCTAATTAACAGTACAGTGGGTAAGACGAAATAAAAACAGGCAGCGAAATAAAAACAGGAGTTGAAATTCCATCTCAAGAGCCCTATTCAACTACATTGTGCGATACCGTAGCATCGAAATAAAAACAGGAATTAAAATTCCATACATTTATCTTACTAACAAAAAGAAAAAAATAATGGAAAATAATGAAAATTTATGTTCTAGATCCCACGTGGAAACAATGAAATGGAGTTAAAAGCTGGAAAACTCTAAATTAGCTGAAAAACTATTCATTGTTAAATGTCCTTTCTCAGATTAAAAAAAAAAATAATAAAATAAAGCCACATAAATTCTATTCCATTAGAATAGAATGGATTAGAATAATAAATGTATAACAAATTATAACATCCAGTAATAATATATTTCTTTTAATTGCTAAAGAGTAAAATAGAAAAATTAAAAACAGTAAAAAAAAAGTTTTGTAATCTGAAAGAGAAGCGCAAAATTGAATCACATCTCATGTAAATGAGAGACAGTGCAAATTTAGAATATTCGTATTTGTTTTGATACTGATTTCGATGTAGCCGAAACATCTAAACAGTCTAATAAAACTTTTTTCCTGGTTTTAATTTTTTTTATTACACCTTTTAGCAATTAAAATAGGGGTAGCATAAATGAATGGCCGAATTTAAAAAAAATATTTTTTGGAAACTATTACACATACTCTAAAAAGTGATATATGAAAATAAAGAAGAGCGTTCCAAGTTTTTTTTTTTTTTTTTTTTTTTTTTTTTAAAGTTACAAATATTCTAAGTATGAACATTTCGTAACACGACAAATACTTAATCTGTAATCAAGTTTGTTCCACCCATTTGCTAGTTTTGCACAGTCAGCGATTCTTAATGCAGCACTAATGCATTAAAATGCTAAATAATGCAGTACAGATGCACCATAAAATGTACACGACATTGAAATTTATGAATTAATGTATAATTTAAGTTGTAAAAATGCAAACGTTTTTTAGTGTCATCGGAAACGCACATCTGTACATCATTTCTATAATTCTACGAGAGTGTTTCAATAATTATTATCCCGAGTATGTATAAAATATTTGTACCGCGATGGTTGATGTGGAATATTCAAGACTAATGTCTTAGGTGCAGATATGCTCAATTTCAAAATCGTAGCTGCTATAGTAACATTTTTTTTTTCGTTTTAGGTGTAAATGGTGGCACCTAGCTTAAAAGGGGTGGTTGGGGGAAAGGCTTTTTAGGAGCTTATGGAGCCAGAGCTGAAGCGGTTTTGTGATAGATTTGTGACAGTGGATGAAACGTGGCTATTTCACTATGATCCCGATTCTAAACGACAAAGTGGCCCTACCAGTGGCCGAGAGGTTCTGCTCTCGAAGCTGGTAGACGGGAGGTGCTGGGTTCGATCCCAATCGCGCCCGTCGGCCTAATCGTTCGGAGTTTTCGTGGTTTTCTTCGAGCCGTGGATCTTCCATGCGTTAATACGGATTAGGTTCCCTTAGAAAGACCCCCACGGAGGGCACCCCCCCGGGGCTATATCCCTCGTGTAGATAATTGGCCGTCAAAAATCAACCCAACCCTAAACGACAGAGTATGGAGTGGCGGCACAGAAGTTCACCCCCCCTCCCCTGCAAGTTCAAGGTGCCACCTTTCACAGCTAAAACGAAAAAAGTATATAAATATAGCAGTTACGGTTCCGAAATTTAACATATAGGGATCTAAGACATTAGACTTCAATATTCCACATCAACCATCGCAATAAAAATATTTTGTATACACTTGGGACCAGTGATGTAGTCGTAAAAAACAAAGAGTATACGCTCTAAGCAGAGGGTATATGCTCAAGACAGAAGGTATACCCTAGTGGATATATACTATAGCTTTCTCGAGAAATAGAGGGTATACGGTGTTCCTTAAAAAAATACAGAGGGTATACGGCGTTATACCCCCGTATACCCTCCACTACATCCCTGCTTGGGAAAATAATTATTGAACCATCCTCGTAGTTATGTCAGGAAATAGATTAAAAATTCCATCTTTATATGCAAAAACTACGTTGATTTAAAAAGAAGAGTGTAAAAAGAATTTAAATATGAGGATTAACGAATTTTACTAAATAGCGATTCTATAAGTAATTTCCTATTATTCTGATAAACAAAACTATACCATTTGTGCCTTTATAATATTGGGCATAAAATGCAACGCTTTCCAAAAACTGCTAATACATTCTGAATATATTCTGACAAAAACCAGTCCTTTAGGGGATTAGTATCTCTAAATAAATCTCAGATAGCGGCAGCAATCCTATTTCTACCTGGCAGTATTACATTGCACCCGAAACAAAATATGTTAAAAAAATATTCTTATTTATAAAAGAGAAAAAGAAAGTAATATAGATTCATAAAAGAAATAAATAATGTTACATGAGCGTTATAGAAATCTGAAATAACGTTAAGCGTTACTTAAAAATAAATGCCGGAAAAATTCTTCGAAAATTACAATATGAAAAATAAGCGCAATCTACAAATCGCATCGTTTCAAGAAAGTTTAAGAATTAAATTTATGCTAGAAATTCTTTTTAATGGCCACATCAAGTATAATTGTTTTATAAAGTGCATTTTATTATTTTCATGAAAAAATCATGGAACTACAAATAAAGCGGAACTGACATACCCTTAAAATAGTGAAGCTTCAACTGTAACCGCTAACGCAGGAGTTGTTTACCGCCGGTGGAAACTGCCACCAGTAGATTTATATAGAAATTTTTCAACTTATTTAAACGCCTTATTATTACAAAGTTTCAGTCATAAATAATGGTCGAAAAAAATCGTTCATTTTTACTGGTGGGAGTTTCCTTTGGCGGTAGTTAAGCCCTGCGATTCCGAAATTAAGAGGTGTGGGACATATATACCAGAGTTTTTTATCCCTTCTACTATTTGTTAGTTTTTACCACTACTGATATAAATTTACATGTATAGGAACAGACATCTTTATATTTGAAGCAAAAAATACACAAAGAAAGAAATATGGTGTATATTTTAGAATTAATTTAAACATCACTGATAATATAAACTAAAAACAAGAACAAAAAAACTAACATCATATTTTCCGACCAATCTCTCAAAAATATGCGAAAATGACGAAGATTGCATGCATATTTGGGAATTAATTTAAAAATCACTGATAATATAAACTAAAAACTTGAATAAAATAGGAACACCATATTTCCGGATGAATTTCTCAAACATGTACAAAAAATGACACGTTCAGAATTCTCCACATGCTTTATTCTCTTCAAAATCAAGGGCTGGTAGGGGAAACATATGAGTTTTTATAACGTCAACTATTTGTTACTTTTTACGACTACTAATGTAACTCCATATACACATAAACACACCTGTTTATATTTGGATTAAAAATAAAAAATTAAAATACATAAATTTATATTTTACAATTAATTTAAACATACTGATAACATAAACTAAAACAAAAATGAAAAATTAACATAATATTTTCTGATCTATCTCTAAAAAATATCCGAAAAGCGACATGCTGAGAATTAATCACAGGCTTAACCCTCTCGCTGCGCAACCCGAGAAATACTCGGGCATACATTTTTCCGTCTAATTAATGCTATTTGGTTATTCTTACCAGTTATTTTTTAGAGAAAACTTTTCTGATTTAATCAGGACATTTGCCCCGATTACCATAGTAAAAAATTTCTGCTTTAAAGAACCGGTGATAAAAGATTAAAAATTCTGTCAAAGACGCTCATCGCGAGGAATTAGTCACGCAGCGAGAGGGTTAATACACTCCAAAATTAAAGGGAACAATAAATATACCTGAGTTTTTATCACGTCTAATATTTGTAAGTTTTTACTGTGGTTGCTATAACCTCATGTATACACAAACACATATGTTTATATTTCGAATAAAAATAAATAATGGAAGAGATATGTGTATGTATATTTTAGTAATTATTTAAATATCAGTTATTCTGTAGACTAAAAACCCGAGTTTTTATCATTTTTACGATTTAGTAGTTTTTAGCGTTACTTCTGTTACTTCATATGTAAATGAAAATACCAATTTATATTTGGAGAAAAAATAAATATATAAATGTGTATGTATATTTGAGAATTAATTAAAACAACACTGATAATATGAACTGAAAGAGAATAAAAAATGAACATCATATTTCCCCAATCTCTCAAAAATATGCGAAAAATGGCATGCTCGAAATCCATCACACACTTGTTACACCCACCAATCAGGGAAAGCATCCCAGAATGCCTCTGGAGCTTCAAATTCTTTCCACATTCAGTGGGATGAGGTAGAGAGAATCGAACGCTTCCCAGTGCACGTGAGATTCTGTTCAGTGTGGGATAGTTCGACTAGTGTTTTCCTTTGATATTGCCGCTGTGTAAAGGAATTTATTTGTGCTATTCGAAGATTATATCTGGCTTTGTGCATTTGCAAGAGGAATACAAATTGCAATTGAAAATATTTCTGTTATGGCATCTGAAGAAAAGATAGCAACGGCGGTTGTATCTATTGTGAATTCAGATCATCCTGAGCCGAATAAAATACAGGAAAACCAAATAGAAAAAGCACCCGAGGTAATTTCATGTTTTAATCAGCTGGTAGCGTAATTTCTTTTTGGTTAAAATATTGATTAATGCAGACGTGGGGGAAATGTTTTTAGTGATATTCTGTCGTGGAATTTTAAATATTTTCTAAATGTATTGTGGATTCTGATAAAAAATACAAGAAAACGTAATAGAAAAAGCATTTAATTAAAATCACCATATTTAAATTGACCAGTTGCATAATTTCTTTTGGTTAAAACATTGATTAAGGGGACTGGGTGAACTTTGAAAAAAAAATTTACTGATGTAGATTTACTTATTATATATACATATTATTATAGGTAATACTCAGAAAAACTAATTTTGAAAAGAAAAAAATAATTTTGTGGTAAACAATTGAGAATTTTAAAAATAAAAAATATATTGCAATTCATCAGTCATACAAGTAAAAATTACATAAATACATTTAATACAATTAAAAAGCAAACGTTTCGAGCTATATTTTAGCCCCTCATCAGTACAATAAATAACATTCAAATGACCAGAAAACTATATATCATGATTACAGTTAAAAATTATTAGCAGTTAAAATTAAAGAAAGTATAAAAAATATCAAAGCAATGCTGTGTATCCAGGTGGAAGTGCACATGATTCATTTATCGGTGAAGTTTGCTTACGAGTGAACACACTTTCCAGAAAAACTTTACTAATAACATTATTACATTTTAATAATTTTTAACTGTAAACATGATATATAGTTTTCTGGTCATTTGAATGTTATTTATTGCACGGATGAGGGGCTAAAATATGATTCGGAACGTTCGCTTTTTAATTGTATTAATTGTATTTATGTAATTTTTACTTGTATGTCTGATGAATTGTAATATATTTTTTATTTTTTAATCGTATATAAGACGTTAAACAATGATTATTTATTTTAAATTTTTTTATTATTTATTTTTTTTTTTAAGTTTGCACTTTTTTGACACATTACTGTGTTTAAACATTAAAACTTCTACGAATATTTGTCAAATCACTCTATTATTTTTTGTATCTTCAATAAAATGTACTTAATAAAATTAGGGATCGATTTTACGATTAACGAATTAGTTTATGAGAAAAAAATTATACAAACATAGGCTAAAACGCATCAAAAAACATGATTTCTTCAGCGTTTCGATTTTATTTTGTTATTTTTCATTTTATTGTAAATCCACCCCTAATTTTATTAAGTACCACTATATTGAGGATAAATAAAATAGTGATTTGACAAATATTTGTAGAAGTTTAGTGTTTTAAACTGAGTAATGTTTTTAAAAGCATCAAACTTTAAATCCTTTAAATTAAAAAAAAAAATTAAAATTCTCAATTTTTACGCACAAAATGATCTTTTTCTTCTCAAATCAGTTTTTCCAAGTAATACCTATAATAATTTGTGTATATAATAAGTAAATGTACAGTCGTGGAAAAAAAAGTAAATACCTCTTACTAACTCCGCAACTAATTATAATAGAAGAAAGTTACTGATCCAATCGATTGGAAATAAAATCTACTTTTAAATGATGTACATAAAATTTATTAAAGGGGTCATCTACAAATCAAAACCACACCAAACATTGTATTTTTTAATGGCGACATCCAATTTTGACAATATATTTTAAATCATCGGCTCAAACTATACCCAGAAACGAAATTTCTAGTCATATGAATGATAATTTTTGAATTATAAACATTTAAAATTTAGAACTTCTAATATTAAATTACATTTTCATATTTTAATTAATATCTCCTGAAATTATAATCCTAATGTGATAATTTTGTGTGTGGTTATAATATTAAAAAAACCAAACATGAATACATTGAATTTGTAATTTTAAAAATTTTATAATATGAATTATGAAACTATTCGAAGAAAATATGAATTGCAACCTATAATTTTTTGATAGATATATATTTATTATATCCTGCTTTATGTGAATTCTCAATTTAAAATTTTTCTTTCAAGTAGTTTTCGAATTACAATTAAAAAACATCAAAATGATAGTTTAAGAGGCCGTCTATGATGTGTAGAAAAGCATAATTTGAAAATAGATATTTTATTCATTTTATTGAAATATTTGGGCTGGCAATAGTCGAAACATATTAAGCGAGTGAAATTGTCATATTGGCAAGAAATAATACATTAATAGAAGTGACATAGCCATTCTGTAGAACTTCAATTTGGATACAGCCCCTAAAATATGCTAATTTTTAAATAATTAATATCTCGGAAAATAATCGTACGAATTTCATGAAAATTTGGGTTTAGGGTAATTGAAGAGCGTAGAATGTATTTATAGTGTCAAAGTTAGGCATTGACAAAAAAAAAAGTTTGTGTTCGTTTTCATATGTATATGCCCCCCTCCCCCCCCCCCCCAAGCACATTTTATATACATCGTTTAAAAGTAGACTTTACTTCCAATCATTTGGTACCTGTAACTTTCTTCTACGATAATTCATTGAAGAGTTAGTTGGGGGTGTTTACTTTTTTTTTACCACGACTGTACATCAGTAAAAAAAAAATCTTCAAATTTCTTCAAGGGTTACCGAGTCCCCATAATGCAAAAGTTGAAAATTATGGTGTTTCTGATAATCCGTCTTTAATTATTTATATATTTTTAACTGTATTGTGCATTCTGATAAAAAGTACAAGTCAACCAAATAGAAAAAGAACCACTTTCATACTTATAATTTACTTGTATCAATTTTTAATACTTTTTCCTCAAACGTTAATTAATGCACGAGCAAATATTTATGCTATTAATAATAGTCCGTCTTTAAATTTTAATATTTTTTAAATGCATTACGTAATTCAGATAAAGAATGGAGGAAAACCAAATAAAAAAAGCACCCATGGCAATTCCGTGTTATACTTCACGTGTACCATCATTTTATTGACTTTACTCTAGTAGCGCCACGAGAAGTCAATTTGACTGCTACCAGATATGCATAGTTGCAAACCTCCCGATTTTTTTAATACCAGTGAAATATCACAAAAATGTTCGCTTTATGTAATGGCATAAATGGCGCGATTATACAAAACAGATATTTCTGGATAAAAATATTGGTATTATAAAAATCGAGAGGTTGGCAACTATGGATATGTATAATTCGATTTGAACCAGAAATTCCTATAAAACAGAGTTAACCCATTGAGGGGCGGTAATTTAAACAAGATTCGCACCAAAAACTTTTAACTAAATTTTATATTTTTAACGTTGGGGACGAAATGTTGAAAAAATTGCTTGTTCTTATTTTAAAATAAAATTTTTCGATTTTTTCGTTGAGAATTTAATATTACAGAGACATTATTGCTTGTCTTTCAAAGGGTTAAATATGTACATATCGCACGAACAGCGAACAGCAGAGAAGTTCAAGGGGATATCCCCTCAGTGTGTATGAGTAATTGTATAACACATCTTAGAGTAAACATGAAAATAAAATTTAAAGTTAAATTTATAAATTAAAAAACTTTAAATAAATATTCTGGTGTAAATGTATTTATAAAACTTAAGGGAAATTTCCGGCGCTTTCGGGAACGTGCACTGTTACTCTCGTGACCATTAGATCAAATTTTCATAAATACATCCAATTTTTTATTACAAAATATCATTAAGATAAAAATTGATATAACCAGTTAAATACCATTGTGCTCCACTCCCATAAATCGAATCTAATTTGTAACAAAAAGTATTTTGCTTATCTATATCATAAATAAAAATTTTGTTACTCTTGTGACTAGAATGCCACAAGAATAACTAAATTATGATTTAATATATAGACAAGTAAAATGCTTCTGGTTACAAATTAGATATATGTTACATGAGTGGAAAACAATAGTATTTAGCTGGTTATATCAATGTTTATCTTAATTATACTTTATAATAAAATAATTGGAAGTATTTATGAAAAATTTCTCTAATGGCCACAAGAGTAAAGAATGGACGTTCCCTTGCATAAAAGAATAAAATAACAAATAATAGTCTGTCTTTAAACTTTACATATTTTGTAAATGTACTTTGAATTAAGATAAAAATTACAGGAAAATCAAATAGAAAAAGCACTTGACGTAATTCCATATTTTTAATTTGATTTTATTTTTGCTTAAATGCTGATTGATTCACAAGCAGAAAATTATGTTATTACACATAGTCTGTCTTTAACTTTTAAATACTTTCTAAATCTATTGCACTGCTGCCAGTCCACAAGCGACTATTTTTTAAGTCCATCTCTTACCACTTTTTCAATCAAAGACATTTACAGTTACCTTGCCATCTGCAAGAAAATGTGTAACAAAATTTTATTTAAAAAATAGTGATGCGAGTTCAATAAAAAAAATAGTCGCTAGACTTAGCCCTGCTATTGTGAAATTGAATAACAAATACGGGAAAATATATAGGAAAGGAACCTGTAGAAATTCCATATTTTATTTAACTTGTAACATAATTTTAGTTACTTAATGCATGTATTTACATAAAAGTAGAAAAATATGTTCCTACAAATAATCTATTTTTATTTTTTCTTATTTTCTAAATATATTCTGAATTTGGATAAAGAATTTTGGGAAAAAAAAAAAAAAGCTTATAGAACCAATGTAAAATCCGTATTTTGCTTCACTTATTTGCGTAAAACGTTGATTAATGCAAAAACAGAAAATCTTGTTATTATCGATAGACTGTCTTTTATTTTTCATTATTTTGTCAATATATCGTGAAATTGAAGAAAAAAATACGGGATAAAGAAATAAAAAAAACACCTGTGGAAATTCCGTATGTTTCTTTACTTGTAGCATCATTTTAGTTACTTAAAGCACGGATTTACGTAAAAGTAGAAAATTATGTTATTATTGATAGTCGGTCCTTAATTTTTAAGTATTTAAGAAAATACTTATCTATCTATTGTGAATTGAATGAAAATTACTGGAAAAAGAAATGGAACAAGCACTTGTGGAAAGTCCGTATTTTACTTAATTTGTAGCATAATTTTAATTACTTAACGTATGAATTTATAGAAAAATATATTCCTATAAATAATATATCCTTAATTTTACTTATTTTCTAAATATATTGTGAATTGGGATAGAGAATTTTGGAAACACGGAAAATCAATATTTTTCTTTCCTTAGTTACGTAAAACGTTAATTAATGCAAAAGCAGAAAATTATGTTATTTTTGATAGTCCGTCTTTATTTTTTAAATATTTTCTAAATGTATTGTGAATTTAATGAAAATTACTGGAAAAAGAAATAGAAAAAGCACCTGTGGAAATTCCGAATTTTACTTAACTTGTAGCATCATTTTAGTTACTTGAAGTACGTATTTATAACTATTGTGAATTTGGATAAAGAAATTTGGAAAAACAAAAAGCTTAAAGAACCTATGGAAAATCCGTATTCTGATTCATTTAGTTGCATAAAACGTTGATCAACACAAAAGAAGAACATTATGTTATTATTGATGATCGGTCTTTAATTTTTAAATATTTTTTTAATCTATTGTGAATCGAATGAAAATTGCTGTGAAAAGATAGAAAAAGAATCTGTAGAAATTCCGTATATTACTTATCTTGTAGCATAAGTTTAGTTATTTGAAGCATCTATTTATATAAAAGTGTATGTTCCTACAAATAATCTATCTTTAACTCAACATATTTTCTATATATATTGTGAATGTGGATAAAGATTTTGGAAAAACAAAAAGCTTAAGAACCTATGGAAAATCCGTATTCTGCTCCACTTAGTTACATAAAACGTTAATCAAAACAAAAGCAGAAAATTATGTTATTATTCATTTCCGTCTTTATTTTTTAAATATTTTTTAAATCTACTCTGAATTTAATAAAAATTTCTGGAAAATGAAATAGAAAAGCACCTGGAAACTCCATATGTTTCTTCACCTGTGGCATCATTTGAGTTACATAAAACAGGGATTTATCTAAAAGTAGAAAAGTAAACTCCTACAAATGACGTATCTTTAATTTTACATATTTTCTTAAAAATATATAGGAAATATAAATGGTTTAAAGTATATGTTGAAATTCCATCAGCTTCACTTATAGCATAATTTTAGTTAATTAAAACGTTGTTTAAGGCACAAGCAGAAAATTACAATAGTATTGATAGTCCGACTTTAATTTTTAAATATTTTCTAAATGTATTTTAAATTCGGATCAAAAATACAGTTAAATCAAATAGAAAAAGCACCTGTGGGCATTCCATATTTTCGCTTCACTTGTAGAACCACTTTAGTTACTTAACCTCTTAACTGTTTAAAGTGCCGGTCGGGCAAAAAGAGTTTGCTATCTTCGATACTAAAAGATTTTGGATATCACTTAAATTTAGCTGTAATCTTTGGTTTGTTAAATGGCATATCGTTTTCTATTGTACAAAGCCAAATAGCTTAGTAAAAAAATGATCCCAGGTCATTATTTGTAATTTATCGTATCAAAAATTTAAAAAAATTAATTAAATAAAAATAGATAAATAAATAAAAAGGGAAACACAGTTAAGGGGTTAAAGCAAGATTTATGTAAAATTAGAACAATATATTATTAAAGATAACTTGTTTTTAATTTTTAAATATTTTTTATGCTTATTGTGAAATTGGATCATGCAAAAACAAGACAATATAATATCGTATAGAAATAAACTCTGAGGTAATATAATCTCTTTCGTTACTTTTAGCATTATTTGATTTAGTTAAAGCGTTGATAAATGTAAAAGTAGAAAAGTACGTTACTTTTTTTAGTTACTTAAAGTAAGATTTATGTAAACGTAGAAAAATATGTTATTAAAGATAACTTGTCTTTAATTTTTACACATTTTTATATCCATTGTGAATTGAATAAAAATTACTGAAAAAAGAAATAGAAGACGCCCCTGTGGGAGTTCCGTATGTTTATTCACCTGTAGCATTGTTTTAGTTACTTAAAATATGGATTTATCTAAAAGCAGAAAAGTAATTTCCTACAAATAATCTATTTTTAATTTTAGATATTTTCTTAATCTATTGTGAATACGGATAAAAAAAAAAAATACAGGAAAAATAAATTGTTTAAAGCCTTGTGGATTGACCTGTTGACATTCCATATTTTGCTTTACTTTTCGCATTATTTTAGTTATTTAAAATATTGTTTAATGCACAATCCGAAAATTACGTTATGGTGATTATACGTGATTACCGTTTCAATTTACATATATTTTTTTAATGTATTTTAAATTCAGATAAAAAGTACAGTTAAAAGAAATAGAAAAGCACCTATGGGAATTCCGTATTTTCGCTTCACATGTAGCACCACTTTAGTTGCTTAAAGCAAGATTTATGTAAAAGTAGAAAACTATATAATTAAAGATAACTTGTCTTTAATTCTTAGAAATTTTTTATATCTATTCTGAATTTGGAACATAAAAAAAAACAAAACAAATAATATAATATCGAACAGAAAACACCATCCTAAGGAAATATCATCATTTTTCGTCACTTTTAGCATCATTTGATTTAGTTAAAGCGTTGATTAATGTAAAAGTAGAAAATACGTTACTTATTTTTACTTCAAGTAAGATTTATGTAAAAGTAGAAAAATACATTATTAAAGATAACTTGAATAAAAATTACTGGAAAAAAAAATTGAAAAATTCCATATGGAAATTCCGTATCTTTATTCACTTGTAGCATTGTTTTAGTTACTTAAAACATGGATTTATATAAAAGTAGAAAAATACATTCCTACATATGTTATTATGGATAGTACGTCTTTAATTTTTAAATATTTTCTAAATTCATTGTGAATTGATTGAAAATTACTGGAAAAAGAAATAGCAAAAGTATCGGTGGGAATTTCGTATGTTTCTTCACTTGTAGCATCATTTGAGTTACTTAAAACATGGATTTATGTAAAAGTAGAACAGTAAATTCCTACAAATGTCCCATCTTTAATTTTACGTGTTTTCTTAATCTACTGTGAATTCGTATAAAGAGAAATACAAGAAACATAAATGGTTTAAAGCACCAGTTGAAATTCTATATTTTGCTTCACTTGTCGCATCATTTTAGTTATAAAACGTTGTTTCATGCAAAGCCGAAAATTACGTTACTAGTTTTGATAGTCGGGGTTAAATTTTTAAATATTTATTAAATATATTTTAAATGCAGATCAAAAATACTGTTAAACAAATTGAAAAAACACCTGTGGGAATTTCGGTTCTTTTGCTTCACTTGTAGCACCACTTTATTTACTGAAAGCAAGATTTATGTAAAAGTAGAAAAACATATTATTAAAGATAACTTGTCTTTAATTTTTATGCATTTTTCTATATATTGTGAATTGAATAAAAAGTACTGGAAAAAGAAATACAAAAAACCCCTTTGGAAATTCCGTATGTTTATTCACATGTAGAATTGTTTTAGTTACTCAAAACATGGAATTATGTAAAAGTAGAAAAGTAAATTCCTACTAATATTATGCTTAATTTTACATATTTTCATTATCTATTGCGAACTTGAATAAAAACAAAATGCAGGAAAATGAAACGGTTTAATGCAACTGTTGAAGTTCCATATTTTGCTTCATTCGTCGCATCGTTTTAGAAAAAGCACCGGTGGGGATTCTGTATTATAATCCGTGAATTTTATCACATAAATTTGTTTTCAAAAAGGGACCTCCATATAAATAGAGTGACAGAGCACCGCATGACGCTTATCACATCTGTTCTGATAGCCCTTACATTAAAACTCATAATTGCAGAGGTATAAAAATTACGATCTTAATAACTGAAAATCCGTAAGGAAAATCTAAACGCTGCAATATTTCGTTTCATATTTCTAAAAATTACCATAACTTATATCTTGTTATTAAATTTAATGATTTCCCAAATCGATCACAAATTAGCAAATGTGCAATAAATTCTTGTATGCAAAGATATTTTTCATCAAATACGAATACTTATAGTATGAATTAATACTGTACTCTAAAAAATGCTAATATATATATATATATATATATATAAAGTTGAATGAACACCTCTGAAAATTTATTAGACATTTTCCCGTTCATTTAAATTTCTAACTGATAATTTACATAACCCTTTGAGGGGCAAGCAATTATATCTCTGTAATGTGGAATTCACACCGGACAATCGAAAAATTTTATTTTAAAATCAGGAAAACAATTTTGCAACATTTTCCCCTCTAATCTAAAGTCAAAAATGTAAAATTTAGTTAAAAGTTTCTTGTGCGAATCTTGATAAAAATTAAGTGGGATATAATATATCCCACAGCCCCTCAAGGGGTTAACCCTCTCGCTGCGTAATTGTTTTATCAAAATAGCTTCAAAAATTGTGTATTTTAGAATTTTTATTCTTTTGTCACCAGTTTTTCAAAACAGAAATTTTTGTCTAATTTAATCGGGAAAATGAAATAAGGCAAAATTTATAATAAAAACATGACTGGCGGGAATGATCAAGGAGGTTTAATTAGACTGGAAAATGCATCCCCGAGAAAATCTCGGGTTCCTCAGCGAGAGTGTTAAATAGAGAATTTCGTTGAAGTTTTAATTATTCCTTATTCGATGAGCACAACCAGTGGATGAGAGGTTCTGCTCTCGAAGCTGGTAGACTCAGGTGCTGGGTTCAAGCCCAATCGCGCCAGTCGCCCTAACCGTTTCGGAGTTTTTGTGGTTTTCTTCGAAACTGTAGATTCCCATGCATAAATACGGGTTAAGTTCCCTTAAAAGACCCCCACGAAGGGCACCCTTCCCCCCACGGCATATACCCCACGTGTTGATAATTGGCCGTCACAAACCAAACCAAACCAAGCCTTATTCGATGTTATATTTTATTTTTTTAAAAGCAATACAATGTTAAAAAAGTAATTAATGGTTGGTTGGATGGTTGTGTTTATGACGGCCAATTATCAGCACGAGGGATATAGGTCCAAAGGGGGGAGAGTGCCCTCCGTGGGGGGTCTTTCTAAGGGAACCTAATCCGTATTAACGCTTGGAGAACCAAGGTTCGAAGAAAACCACGAAAACTCCAAACGATTAGGCCGACGGGCGCGATTGGGATCGAACCCAGCACCTCCCGTCTACCAGCTTCGAGAGCAGAACCTCTCGGCCACTAGTAATTAATGAATTTATGCAAAATTGCTTCCAATTAAATTAAAATATATACATTGTGAGCTCAAATTATACAGAGACAAAAGAGGTTTAGTTAAATAAAAAATTTCCTGAGATAATTTTTTTATCAACACTTATGATAATCTTTTTACTTTTTGTTAAAACATTGTATAAAATAAGACTGGAAGATTATCTGATGTGGTTATTTTTTTTTTTTTTTTTTTTTTTTTACTGTTCTTTATTTATAATAATGCACTAGCGATATTAATTCATATTACTACAAATAGTAATTACTACATTTTTATTTGCTAATATTTTCCCTTGAATTTAAATATTTATATTGTAAACTAAAATCAAACACAGACTAATAAAACAAAGGAAAATTGAATAAAAGAAAAAGACACTTGAAGTAATTCTATATTGATCCACAATTGTAGTACTTTATTTATTTATTTATTTTTTGATAAAGCATTGCTTAAAGTAAATTTATAAGTTTTATCTAACTTAGTTATTTGGCCAGTTTATATTTAATTATGACTTTGTAATGTTACAAACAGTAATTGATAAATTTTATGCGCGAATATTTTTCATTCAATAGAAATATTTACATAATAAATTCAAATCATAAAGATACAAATAAAATATGGTGAAATTAAATAGAAAACCCAATTAAGATTCCTATTGTTTATCCCCGCTTGTGGTACTTTCTTTTCTTCTGATAAAGCATTATTTAAATTAAGACTTCAATATCATATATTTTGATAATTTTTATTACTGTTCCTAATTTAACTTAATGTAACAAATATGTATTAGGAGATTTTACAAAATACTATTTCGCACTCAATTCAAATATTTAGATTCTTAAATCCGATCATACAAAAACCTACAAAATGCAGTTTCTCTTTGTCATTATTTACAATATATTTTCCTTCAATCAAAGCATTTATTAATATGAAAAATTATTTTTATAATAATAACTGATATTTAGTTTTAACATTTTGTATTTTTTCTGTATATATCATAAACTAGCACAAGTGTGTTAAAACATTTTATACAATAATATTTTAAATTCAATTAACTATTTACATTGCGAATTCCAAGTCTAATATGAATCATATCAATATACACACTGTTAAAAATTTTGCAGCATTCTGGCAGGTCATTCGGCCGTTTTTTGAAAAAACGGTTTCATAACCATAATTTAACTATATTCTGACCATAAAATGGACAATAATATGGTCAGATTAGTGTTAAAATTACGGTTGTGTAACCGTTTTCGGAAAAAAAACGGTCAAATGACTGCCAGAATGCTGCAAAATTTTAACGGTGCAGCATGTTGCAGAATTCAACCGACAAATTCAGAGGGGTGATAGTAAGCATCAAGAGGATGAAAAATTACCATAGAACATGGGATCGCAAATCACGTATCTAATCAAAAATACAAGGTGTTCAACCCTAACTCAATTTGGATTGACGATAATAACTTTCAGAAAACTGAAGTATATTATAATAAAACATTTAACGAACATTCTCACCTTTGTTGTAAATGCAATAACACCAAACAATAGTGGTAGAAGTTTGCACGGTATCATCGATTTCTTGAGCAACGTGTTTTCCAGAACTTTTCGTGATGTTATCACATTTCACACAAAACAATGTACATATCGTGCATTTTCATTGTATAATCATATTATAATTACAGGCATCTCCCAACCTTAAGTAATGCGTTCCGTAAAGTTTTGCGTAACTTGAATTTTACATGTCGAATTTATAAGTTGCTTAGGTAAACTTTTTTAAGAAACGGCAATATGTATTATATATATATATATATGTTTGCGTGTGTGTATATACATACATATACTATTTAACACCGTATTATTTGTATTATTTTATAAATAAAGCATCATGCGACAGTATTACAGTAGTTACTCGTACATAAACTATAAAAGTATGAAAAATATAAAAACAAACTTAAACAACACTTTTCAAATATCTGGTGGAATACGGGATTTATATAATCTAACATTGATTAATTGATTTATAACAATTTTGAATCTACATCAAACGACTATAAAAACAAGAAATAATTAAAGAGGACTAATTTAACCTATTCTTCATCAATTACTTATGGTAAGACAAATGAATAGCACTCACAAAATAAAATAATCCTTGATAAGCACCAGCTGTATTTATTAAGAATTAGATGACTACTATGAATAACTAACAATAAAGGTTGAGTTGTTTTTGCTATAGATTTGATTGTATAGGGTAACTCTGGGACAGTCGACGCATACGGGATAGATGCCGCACCTCTTGAATTTCTTGTAATTATCGACAGATGGCCGTCGAACACACAGTATAGGTGCGCAATGAGATTATTTTAACCAGTGTATAGCGTGAATCCCATATCGATGTTTACTTATAGAAGTACAATCCTTAATTTGACGTAAGTGCATGATTTCACTGTCCAAACTTTTAAACACGTTATGTTTAAATACTCTTCATACATTAATTACTAAATGCATGTATGATTTCGAAGTCAAAACTAAGTGTAGTGTTTGTATAGACTACTGTGTGTGTGGTTACGTTATTCCCCCTTAGCGATGGCAGGTAGCTGTGATGGCCAACGTCTGCACCCTGCAAAATGGGATACATGCCGCACTGCTATTCCGGTATACATGCCGCAGTTTCTTTTGTACGGGACGATTAAGTGTTATTGACTTTTCCTTTTCTTTTTGCACAGACTAACAATGTTAGGCATGTTATCAAGTTTACTAAAACCAAAGGAGAAAAAGGGGAAAATAAAAAGTAAGAAGGGCAAGAAAGATGCAAGTCAAGATGATAATAATGAAAACAATGGATTACGCGTAACGCAGACGTTCTTTGCAAACTACTCCATAAAAGAGGAAGTGTAATTGGCTTCCCTGAATCATGAGTTTAAATGTAGTTACATAAAGACTGTACTTTTTCGACACTTTTTCTGTAGATTGTAGTCGAAAAAACAGGTCTCTTAACCTATTCGGGACCATAGGTGCATATAGGCACCTTCATAAAGAGCTTACAAAATTTGTTTCTGGCACCAGTAAAAAAGAAAAGTAATATTTTCTTTGTTTAATAGAGCATTTTCATGATTATTTAAGTAAAGGTAACTTTTTTTAAAAAAGTGGTACCAATCGAATAAAATTTGTGTAAAAGCCACCGGGTTAATCCTTTTGAGGGCGGTGTCCTTAAAAAAGGACACCTAATTTTAATTCCAAAACTGACAAACGGCACCAAGACTATTTAATTAAAATTTTCCTTTTATAATGCATGTGAAACTAAGCAAGTTCATGTTTTCTAATAAATTCGTTTATAAAGTTTGGTGTCAGTTCATTATTTCATCAGCTTATAAACAAAATTACTAAGCGCCGGAAAGGGTTAACAAATAAATTATGTAAACACAATTACACTTTTTTCTTTTCCCTTTCTAATACATTGATGTTACGTTGTTGCTGAAATAACAATTAAAATTTAATGTAAAAAAAAAAAATAAGTCGATTATTTTAATAGTGAAATGTACTCATTTAGTTTAATTTTGTTATTACATCGTTAATTATAGTCCAGATATGAACACTTTTTTGAATAATTTTATTTATAATTTCATTCTGTTCTGATTACTAGCGCGGCATAACTACCGCACAAGTGCGGCGTCTCAGCCCGAATGCACGGGTGACGTGCCGCAGCGTAATATTTTAGAAAAAAATTGTTAAAAAATGTTAATAACTTGTTTTGAATTTTTTTGCTGCAGTACACGCGTTGTATATTTAATATTAAATAGCACAGCATGATTTTTTTTTTTTTTTTTTTTTTTTTTTTTTTTTTCCACCATTGGACTTTATACACAAATTCAAAAAAATGTGCGGCATAAATCCCGGAATTACCCTATACCAATAAAAATAAAACTCTATCTAATATATAAGTTATATTACGGTTGTGCTTTATATCTGTATATTTTATTTATAAAATAAATATCAAAAGTATGCAACTGCGTATCAAACGCGCTTGTATGTTCACTAATGTAATTTTCGAGATTTATTACGTAACTGCGAATTCATGTAAGTCACGTAATACGTAAGTCGGGGGATGCCTATATAATAATACTTTTTATATGCATTCTCACCTTTGTTGTAAATGTGATAATATTAAAATAAAAAGTTGTAGAAATTTCCATTATACGCGCCAGCAGTATGCACTTGATGCTCCACATTTTGGACTGCGATTACTAGTTCGTACGGTATCATCGATTACTTGACCACCCTGTTTTTCCAGGACTTTCCTTGATGTTAAAACATTTCACAC
The DNA here is from genome assembly GCA_963932465.1 of Maratus speciosus. Lineage (NCBI taxonomy): Eukaryota > Metazoa > Arthropoda > Arachnida > Araneae > Salticidae > Maratus > Maratus speciosus. The sequence goes on from OZ010797.1 coordinate 476,071,116, forward strand.
AAAACAAGGTACATATCGTTTCATTTTATTGTAATGTTTTTAGGTGTGTTCGTAATTATATAAATACGTAGTAGCATGTATAGTCGTCGTTCGGGCCGTCTGTCTCTCTGTCTGACTGTATGTCTTTTTGTCTATCCGTCCTCATATAACAGAGCAAAAACTACCCAACTGAACGGTCTGAAATTTTAAATTTGTAATTGTTGCAAATTTTTGTCGCGTTATTTCAAATTTCGTGAAAATATCGGATGCATAGTTTAATGACAGGGACAGTCAAAAGTTTTCCGTTACATTACGGCCAATGAGAAAAAAATATTTCAAGTGCATATTAATGATGTTACAGCTTTTCGAACAGAATGAAATTGATATGCACGTATAAACCGCACTAAAATATACATTCACTATAATATGCGGCGCAAAAAATATGTTTAAAACTAGTTATAGTACGAACGCACCGCATTTGCCACGTTTGACGTGCAATTTCCAACTTGTTATTTTTTTTTTCAAAATTATTACCGTCAACCTAAGTTCATTTGGAATGAAACACCTTATGTCTGTGAGTGAATAAGGGATTTGCTACCCCATGCTCTATGCCAAATTTTTATTTTCTTGATGCATACTATCACCCCTGCTAATTCGTCACTCGAATTCGGCCACACCCTGGATAAGAAAAATGCTTGCCTTTGTCTAAGAAGGACATTAAAATAAATCCTATTCTTTTACGACCAAAGACTACACCGGTGAAGGACTTAATCCTCTATCCCAGCGGTTCCCAACCTTTATTGGTACGCGACCCACCATTAAAGAAGAAAATTTTTCGAGCACACTTAAACGCGTTCGGGACCATAGGTGCATATATGCACCCTGAAAAAAGAGCATACAGTATTTGTTTTGGGCCCTAGTAAAAAAGAAAAGCAATATTTAATTTATTTAATTAGAACAACGGAACAATGTAGGCATTTTCTGTATTCCCTAGTTGCCATGCAACTTTACATCTGGTGTAGAGGTAATGAGTTTTGCAATGCAATGGGAACCATGAAGAATGTTTACACGCGGTTGGTACCCACAAAAAAAAAGTTTAAGAGTAAGTAAAAATCTTACACTAGAAATGTTAATATAACAATACTAGCAAACCCCGCGGCTTTGCTCGCGTAATATTTGAAATATGCCAAGTGATATTTATATGTCTAATATTTATTTAAAAGTACTAACTAAATTTTATTTTATTAAAAGGTAATATTTTATTTTATTAAAAGGTAATATTTTATTTTATTAAAAGGTTTATTTTATTAAAAGGTACTTATTACTTTTAGGTATAAATCAAAAATTAATATTTAAAACACAGTTTGACTAAACATCATAATTACACAACATTAGGCAGAAATGAGATATAATTAATAAAACAAAATAAAACTAAATAAATGATAATTTAGAAAATATTTTGAAACTTTTATGCTCAATTAATACGCTCATTTCAGATTTCATTTGAAGTTTTGAATTTCTTAGAAACCATCTTCTTACATCTTAAAATTAACTATCATGTCAAATTCCAAATCCTACAACCTCTCTCAACATAAAGGGTTATGTTGAAATAGGAACTGTCACCATTAATTTGCCAACACAATCAGTTTGTTATTTCCTAATATTCCACAGAAGCGTAATTTAGAAAGCTTTTAAAGGCCCTTTTTTAGAATGTTTGTTGTTCCTGTGAACCTCAGGTGGTAGAATCATCAGCATAAAATGTAGCCTGTGTATGGATCAGAGACTGTTACCATTGATTCGCAACTATTACTTTTATAATCGGTTTATATTCCCTGAAATTGCATAGAAATCGTAATTTAGGAATTTTAGAATGCCTCTCGCACCTCTCCTTCGCTTCACCCTTTTTTAATTCGAATTTATTTTCGACAGTCCTTCGAGGGCATTTATATTTTATAAGTAACTACCATACCATATTTAAAGTTTCTAGCTTCTTCAGTATCACAGCAATCGCAATTTAGAAAGTTTTTTGCTCCTGCAACCCTCTGATGGTAGTGGCACAAATATAAAATATAGTTTATGTTTGAGCAGGTTCTATCACCAACAATTTGTCACTATTATTTTTTAAATCGGTTTTGTATTTGATGAAATTGCATAAAAATTGTAATTTAGAACGTTTTTAGAACGCTTTTCGCTCACTTCATCCATTTAAATTTGGAAATTTTCTTTCGACTGTTCTTAGAAAGCAGTTGCATCTTGTAAGTAAATACCATGCCATATTTCAAAATGTTAGATCCCTCAGTTTTGCAAAAAAACGCAAATTAGAACATGTTTTGCTTTTGCAACCCCCAGATGTTAGTGACAGTAAAATAAAATATATACCCTATGTTGGAGCATGGACTGTCACCATCAATTTGCAACCATTACTTATGAAATATGTTTGGTATTTCTTGAGATTGAAAAGAAATCGCAATTTAGAACTTTTTAGAACGTTTTTCGCTTATTTTCACCCCCTTTTTAAATTTCAAAATTTTCGAAACTGTTCTTAATGATAATTTATATGTATCTAATAAATATGTATCTTGACTAATTTCAAGTTTCTGACCCCTACCGATCACAAAAATCGAAATTTAGAACGTTTTTTGCTCCTGCAACCTCCAGGTGATAGTGACAACGACATGAAATAGCGTCTATATTAGAGCAGTGGCTGTAAGCATAAATTTCCTACCATTACTTTTGAAATCAGTTTGATTCGTCCTGAGATTGCTCATAAATCGGCATTTAGAACGTTTTTAGAACGCTTTTCGCGCATTTTCACATCGTTTAAATTTCAAATTTTTAAAGAAATGTTCTTAGAGATCATTTATATATAATAAATATATACCATGCAAAATTTCATGAATCTAGGTCCTTCCATAATTCAAAAATCGCATTTTTAGAACGTTTTTTGCTCCTGCATCTCCTCTGGCGTAGTGAAAATAGACATAAAATATAGCCTATCTTGGAGTAAGAGTTGTCACCACCTCTGTTACACCATTATATTTGAAATCGGTTCAGTACTGCCTGAGATTGCATAGAAATCGCAATTTAGAAAGTTTTTTATAACGCTTTTCGTGAATTATCCACCTTTTTAAATTTCGATTTTTCTAGGAAATGTTCGTAGAGATCATTGGTATAACTAACTACCATTCCAAATTTCATGATTCTAGGCCCTTCAGTAACGTAAAAATTGCATTTTAGGTAGATTTCGTATGAAATACTACCTATTGGGATCGTTCCTATGTTGGAATTTCTGAAAACTTTTTGCAGATCTACACCGATCATGACCCCTAGAACCCAAAACCACCCTCAGTAAAAAACTTTATCTATCTATATATCTATCTATCTATCTATACATACATATATATATATATCACTTTCTTCTGGACACGATAACTTTCGTAATTCTGCACCAATCTCTTCCAAACTGATACATAAAATCAAAGGGCATAAAATCTCGGTCAAGTTCGTTAATGGGCAAAATCGGACCAAGGGGATGGAAATAGGGAGGGGTTTTGTGAAAACCGAAAACCCCCCATAACTTCTTAATTTTTGTACATATCAAATCAGTTTAAAGTTTTGATTACTTCTAAAAATAGGGCCAAAATTTTATGTATCACAAATTTTTGATAAAGTTAAAAATGGGCCCAACCGGCGCAAAAAATAGGGTTTTTGGGAGAAAAAATTCATAACTTCGTCAATTCTCAAGATATCAATTCAAATTAATTTTATTATAAATCTCCTTAATATTATCTACAACCTTTATATTCACAAGTTTTTTATAGGACCAATTTGAACCGCAATAAAAAATTAAAAACGAAAACAAAAAGGGGGTTTGAAGAAGTAAAAAATTCATAACTCCGTCAATTCAAAAGATATAAAATCCCCATGAATTTATCATATATATCTTCTTAATATTGTCTACAACATCTATTTAGACAAGTTTTGGATAGGACCAATTCTTACAGCAAAAACAAATTAAAAATACATAGCGGTTGAAGAAAAAAATCATCTAAGTAAGGTGTATTCAAATCCAAACTGCGTATTTTCTGACTCATTTTACAATTCATTTTTTCTCTCAAAGGCTTCCAATTGGTACGTTTTCTTACTCAGAAACTATATAATGTACCGTAATTGTCGATTTTTTGATAGAGGCAGAATATATTTTTTTTAAATGCTGTTAAAGTGGGCATTATGAACCGAATTTCCCGAAGCGGATTGTGTTGGAAAAATCATTGCATTAAAGATGCACTCAAATCCAAACTGCTTATTTTCTGACTCATTTTTAAATTCATTTTTGCTCTCAAACGCATTTAATTGGTATATTCGCTTATTCAGAAACTATATAATGTACCGCAATGATCGATTTTTTGATAGAGACAGAATATATTTGAAAAAATCCCTGCCGGCCCGGCCTATAGGCGGAAGTAGATTTCGAAGTTAAGTATACTAATTTCACAAACAAAAACCAAATCATGATTTGAGATAAACTCACTTTAACAATATTATCTGGCCGCTTTTGACGAGTTTTTATTTCATTTTTATATAATAACTGGTTTTATCAGAATCATGTTAGGGCGGTATTAAAAAAAAAAAAAATACTTTTCCATGCTCAACAACTCGAAATTTTCTAGCATAACTCCAGATTCATTTTTAATAGGAAAAACATGAAACTTGTTGACGTGGTTTTTGAAGAGATTTATAAGCGCCTGTGTTTTTAATTTTCGTTCAATTAATTAAAACTTGATATATAAACAATTATTTTCTCAGTAAGACAATATTTTTCGTTTCTAACACAATCGCTTCGGGAAATTCCGTTCAAAATGCCCACTTTGACATCATTTTTTGAAATGTATTCTGCCTCTGTCAAAAAATCGATCATTACGGTACATTATATATTTTCTGAATAAGCGAATCTACCAATTGGATGCATTTAAGAGCAAAAATGAATTTAAAAATGAGTCAGAAAATAAGCAGTTTGGATTTGAATACTCCCGTAATAGGATGATTTTTCCAACACAATCCGCTTCGGGAAATTCGGTTCAAAAGGCCCACTTTGACAGCATGTTTTAAAATATATTCTGCTCTATCAAAAAATTAACCATTACGGTACATTATATAGTTTCAAAGTAAGAAAAGGTACCAATTGGAAGCCTTTGAGAGTAAAAGTGAATTGTAAAATGAGTCAGAAAATAAGCAGTTTGGATTTGAATACACCCTTACTTAGATGATTTTTTTCTTCAACCGCTTTGTATTTTTAATTTGTTTTTGCTGTAAGAATTGGTCCTATCCAGAACTTGTCTATATAGATGTTGTAGACAATATTAAGAAGATATATGATAAATTCATGGGGATTTTATATCTTTTGAATTTTTTTCTTCTTCAAACGACCTTTTTGTTTTCGTTTTTAATTTTTTTTACGGTACGAATTGGTCCTATCAAAAACATGTGAATATAAAAGTTGTAGATAATGTTAAGGAGATTCATGATAAAATTAATTGGATTTGATATCTTGAGAATTGACAAAGTTATGAATTTTTTCCTCCCAAAAACCCTATTTTTGCGCCCCTTTAGCCCATTTTTAACTTTATCAAAAATCTGTGATACATAAATTTTTGGCCGTATCTTTAGAAGTAATAAAACTTTAAACTGATTCGATATGTACAAAATTTAAGAAGTTATGGGGTTTTTTCGGTTTTCACAAAACCCTACCTATTTCCATCCCCTTGGTCCCATTTTGCCCATTAACGAACTTGACCGAGATTTTATGCCCTTTGATTTTATGTATCAGTTTGGAAGAGATTGGTGCAGAATTGAGGAAGTTATCGTATCCAGAATAAAGTGATATATATATAGATAGATACATACATAGATAGATAGATAGATAGATATATAAAGTTCTTTACTGAGGGTGGTTTTGGGTTCTAGGGGTCATGATCGGTGTAGATCTGCAAAAATGTTTCAGAAATTCCAACATAGGAACGACGCCAATAGGTAGTATTTCATACGAATAGGCATTTTGAACGGAATTTCCCGAAGCAATTGTGTTATCACTTTTATCGATTTTTTGATAGAGGCAAAATGTGTTTCAAAAAATGATGTCAAAGTGGGCATTTTGAACAGAATTTCCGGAAGCGATTGTGTTAGAAACGAAAACTATTGCCTTACAGAGAAAATAATTGTTTATTAATCAAGTTTTAATTAATTGAAAGAAAAATACAAACACAGGTCGCTTATAAATCTTTTCAAAAATCACGTCCGCATGTTTCATATTTTTTTTTTTATTATTATTAAAAATGAATCTGAAAATGTGCCAGAAATTTTCGAGTTGTTGAATATGGAAAAATATTTTTTTTAATATCGCCTTAACATGATTCTGATAAAACCAGCTATTTTATAAAAAGGAAATAAAAACTCGTCAAAAGCAGACAGATAAAACAGTTAAAGTGGGTTTATATCTAATAATGATTTAGTTTTTGTTTGTGAAATTAGTATACTTAACTTCGAAATCTACCTCTGCCTGTAGGCCGGGCCTTGTGGGATTTTTTAGAACGTTTTTTGCTCCTGCACCCCCTTTGGGGTTGGTGGCACGTACATAAAATATACCCTATCTTGGATCAAGGGTTGTCATCATCATTTTGACACCATTATTTTTTAAATCGGTTTGGTATTAGATTGTGTAGAAACTACCATTTAGAACGTTTTTTAGAACGTTTTTTGTGCATTTTCACCCCTTTTAAATTTCGAATTATTTAAGAACTGTTCTTAGAAATCCTTTATATCTAAGAAGTAACTAATATTTCAAATTTCATATTGCTAGGCCCTTCAGTAAAGCAAAAATTGCAATTTTAGAACGTTTTTTGCTCCTGCACCCCCTTTGGGGTAGTAGCACCGACATAAAACATAGCCTATGTTTGAACAAGTGTTGTCACCATCATTTTGACACCATTATTTTTTAAATCGGTTTGGTATTTCCCAAAATTGTGTAGAAACCACCATTTAGAACGTTTTTCAGAACTTTTTTTGTACGTTTTCACCCCTTTTAAATTTCGAATTCTTTAAGAACTTTTCTTAGAAATCCTTTATATCTAATAAGTAACTAATATTTCAAAATTCATATTTCTAGGCCCTTCAGTAACGCAAAAATTGCATTTTTAGAACGTTTTGTGCTCCTGCACCTCCTTTGGGGTCAGTGGCACCTACATAAAATGTAGCCTATCTTGGAGCAAGGGTGTTCACCATCATTTTGACACCATTATTTTTTTAATTGGTTTGGTTTTTTCTGAGATTGTGCAGAAACCATCATTTAGAACGTTTTTAGAACGTTTTTTGTACATTTTCACCCCATTTAAATTTCGAATTGTTTAAGAACTACAAAACAAATAGGTTTTGCTATCCAACGTACAATTTATTCACAAGTTTAACATAAAATGTTATTATGTTAAACTTGGGAATAAATTGTACGTTGGATAGCAACACCTATTTGTTTTGTATCGATATTACAACGTAAAGTCCTTTATTATTATTATGTTTAAGAACTGTTCTTAGAAATCCTTTATATCTAATATGTAACTAATATTTCAAATTTTATATTTCTAGGCCCTTCAGTAACGCAAAAATCGCAATTTTAGAACGTTTTTTGCTCCTCCTTCAGGTCTTCCCTTAATTTGGAAAAAATCCGCCGGATGGAGGCGCTGTAATAGCGATTTTTGTGCGATTTTGAACATTGTACCTTAGTGATGGGCGATAACGAGATGTTTTTCTCGATTTTCTCGATTGTATGGACATCTCGATATTTTTCGATTGTATAAATTTTTTCTCGATGACTACAGTTTGCAAATTTCTTTTATAAATCATATATTATGTATTATATACGTCATACATTTATCAAGAATCGTCTGCGGGTGAACTGGAATGAGTCGATGTTAATAAAGACTAGGTGACTTCGACCGCTAGCGGGCCCCTCCTTTAATCGGGGCCCCTAATTTATACGTAATCTTGTAATATGAAATCACGAACAGGTTACCCGCTATATACGGCACTGATATATGATAGCAGGCGGGTGTGGTGTGCACGCACTACAAAATCTTGTAAAAAATATAATATCGAAACGAATGAACATCGGACCAGATCTCTTGGGGGAGGGGTCAAAGCGAGCGGAGGGGCACAGCAGCTGCATAATATGATTAAGTCGTCACAGGTCTTTAGGCCTTTCCAACCATATGTCACATGAGAAGTCTGGATCTGAATTTATAAAAATGCCCTCCCCGTGGGGGGAAAGGGGGGAGGGGTGCGGGAGGTGGATAACATGAGTAAGTGGTCATAAGCCTTTCCAACAATATGTCACATGAGGGGTCTCGGCTAAATTTAGAAAAACACCCCCGTGGGGGAAAAGGGGGGGGCGGTCACCGGAGGTGCATTACATCAATAAGTAGTCACAGACCTTTCCAACGATATCTCACATGTGGGGTCTTGGCTAAATTTGGAAAAGTGTCCCCCGGGGGGGGGTTCAAAATGGGGGGATGGACACCGGAGGAGCATAACATCAACAAGTAGTCACAGACCTTTCCAACGATATCTCACATGAGGGGTCTTGGCTAAATTTGAAAAAGTGTCCCCCGGGAGGGGAAAATTGGGGCAGACTGCCACCGGAAGTGCATAACATCAATAAATAGTCACAGACCTTTCCAACGATATCTCACATGAGGGGTGTTGGCTAAATTCGGAAAAGTGCCCCCGGGGGGGGGGGCAAATTGGTGGTGGGGACACCGTAGGTACATAACATCAATAAGTAGTCACAGACCTTTCCAACGATATCTCACATGAGGGGTCTTGACTAAATTTGAAAAAGTGTCCCCCAAGGGGGCAAAGAGTGGGGGACTGTCACCGGAAGTGCATAACATCAATAAGTAGTCACAGACCTTTTCAACGATATCTCATAAGAGGGGTACTGACTAAATTTGGAAAAGTGTCCTCCGGGGGGGGGGCAAAGTGGAGGGGGGGCGGCCACCGGAAGTGCATAGCACTAATAAGTAGTCACAAACCTTTCTAACGATATGTCACATGAGGGGTCTTGGCTAAATTTGGAAAAGTGTCCTGAAATTTCATATATTATAAATAATATTTAGCAGAGGGCTCCATAAAAAAAATCCGATCTAAAATGATAAAAGCGGAAAAAACTACCCTCGCAGTGGGGCCAAATTGGGGAGGGGAGGAAGAAAGTCTCATAATATGAAAGAGTCATCCGAAAGCTTACCGATGACATATCACATGACTGGTCCAAAAAAAGTTTGAAAATTGCTCCCCCTCTCTCCCCCCGTGGGCCCACTCTTTCACCCCAGAATTCACACAGCCTCCACTTTAAAATTTTTATGTTCAATAAAAATATTTACCGGAAGACTGCATAAAAAACCCATATTTAAAGTGATATTTAAATTTATTATAGAAATCGGCTACGGTTTTAAAAATTTGTTCGCCCCTTCCCCACCCCCCTTTGAGCGAAGAAAGGTTCATAGTATGAAGAAGTGGTCAAAGGGCTTTTCGATTATATGCCACAGGAAGGGTTCGGTAAAATTTTTAAAGTTGCACCCCATGAGTCCACTCTCACGTCCTCCTCCCTCGAAATCACCCGACCCACCTTCCTCTTTGAAAATTTTATATTTAATAAATAATTTTTATCGGAGGGTTCCAGGTATGTGACATCTTGGTAGGGCTAAAATAAGAGAAACTTTGAAAATTAAAGCTTAATTTCACAGCTCATTGTCATGCCTTTTTCTCTATCTCATCCCTTGGTACTCTCGATAAATTTTCTTACTTTTCTTCTCTGCCGAGGACGAGAGAAATCCTCGAAAAGCTTCTCATAGCGAAATGTTGAAAAGCGCGAGAGAAATCCTCGAAAGGCTTTTCATTGGGAGATTTCGAAAAGGACGAGAGTAACAAGCGAGAGGCTTCCCATCGGGAAAGGTTGAAAAGGGCGAGAGGAAAATCTCGAGAGACTTCCCATCCCGAAAGGTTTAAAACCGCGAGAGCACCAACCATCGAGCAGCTTGCCATCTGGAAGCGTCGAAATGCTGGAAAAATCCTCGAGATGCGATTTGCCGAAATGCGAGATGGAAATGAAGCTTTCAGAGTCAAACTTACCGCATTTCTGGTTTAAGTCATAATTTCTCAAAGGAGTCCACCTGCTTATCCAATCTCTTTTTAGCTCACAGGCTATCTAAGCCTGAGAGCTGTACCCGTCGGTTCTGTGTGTATGCATGTACTGTACGTATGTATGTACGTAACGCGATAACTCTTGATTAAAATGTACGATTTGCTTCAATTTTTTTTATGTTCATTCTGATAAGGCGTTCCGCTGTTTAGTTTTGACGGTTCATTGGTTAAGGATAAAGGGAGAGAAGGGGGGCTGGTCCCCACCCCCTCCTTAATTTAGATAAATAGGTTTTTCATGCAGAATTCTTCGATTTGCTCCAAATTTCGTATACCGGTTTATTATGTTAAGGAGCTTCCCTGATTAAACTTGGAGGTTCATTAGTTAAGTATGAAGGGGGGAAAGGGGGATAGACCCCCTCCTTAATTTAGATAAATGGGTTTTTCATGCAGAATTATTCGATTTGCTCCAAATTTGGTATACCGGTTCATTATGTTAAGAAGTTGCCTTGATTAGATTTGGAGGTTTACGGGTTAAGTATAAAGGGGGAGAAGGGGGCTAGACCCCCCTTAATTTAAATAAATGGGCTTTTCATGCAGAATTATTTGATTTGCTCATAATTTGGTATACCGGTTTATTATGTTAAGGAGCTTCCCTGATTAAACTTGGAAGTTCATTGGTTAAGGATAAAGGGGGAGAAGGGGGGGCTGGTCCGCCCCCCCCCCCCTTTAATTTAGATAAATGGGTTTTTCATGCAGACTTATTCGATTTGTCCCAAATTTGGTATACCGGTTTATTACGTTAAGAAGTTGCCTTGATTAGATTTGGAGGTTTACGGGTTAAGTATAAAGGGGGAGAAGGGGGGCTGTTCCCCCCTTAATTTAGATAAATGGGCTTTTCATGCAGAATTATTTGATTTGCTCCAAATTTGGTATACCGGTTTATTATGTTAAGCAGCTTCCCTGATTAAACTTGGAGGTTCATTAGTTAAGTATAAAGGGGGGGAAAGGGGGGGTAGACCCCCTCTTAATTTAGATAAATGGGTTTTTCATGCAGAATTATTTGATTTGCTCCAAATTTGGGATACCGGTTTATTATGTTAAGAAGCTGCCTTGGTTAGATTTGGAGGTTTATGGGTTAAGTATAAAGGGGAGGGGCTAGTCTCCCCTTAATTTAGATAAAAGGGTTTTTCATGCAGAATTATTGGATTTGCTTCAAATTTAATATACAGATTTATTCCGATATAGCGCTTCCTTCATTAGATTTGGAGGTTCATTGGTTAAGTATACAAGGGCGAAAAGGGGGCAAGTCCCCTTAATTTAGATAAATGGATTTTCATGGAGAATTATTCAATTTACTTGAATTTTTTTTTCTATGTTTGTTCTGATAAGGAGCTTTCCTGATTAGATTTGGAGGTTCATTAGTTAAGTATAAAAGGGTTAAAGGGGTTAGACCACCCTTAATTTAGCGATATGTTCCTTTTTTTCATGCAGAATTATCTGATTTGCTTCAAATTTAAAATACTGATTTATTATAGTTAAGGAGTTTCTCTGATTAGATTTGGAGGTTCATTGGTTAAGTATAAAAGGGGAAAACGGGGATATTTCCCTTCATTTATTATTTGAGGGACATTATTCTTTGAAATAAGAGTATAATATACAGTTAGTGTTAATAACCTGTGAGCTCAATGCCATCAGTTTAACTGACACTTATCATTTTATTGCTATTAACCGATGTGGGTTATGAAGCATAGTGGTTTATGTATTCAGTTCTGTATAGTCCTAGTTTCAAACTTTACTGTTAAATTTAGTGTCATTTTGCCACGAATTTTCAATGTTTGTCTTATTTTAGCTCTGCCAAGCTGCCCCATACCTGGAGACTGAGATAAATACTATTTATTAAATATAAAAAGTTCAAAGAGGAAGGTGAGTGAATTCTGGGGTGCGCGAGAGTGCACAAAGGGAGGGGGGGGGGCGGGTAATTTTCAAACTTTTACCAAACCTCTCCTTGACATATCATCGGAAAGTCCTTTCACCACTCTTTCATATTATGAACCTATCTCCTCCCAGAGTTGAATTCCGGAAGCGGTTCGGGGGGGGGGGGGGAGCGGTGCGGCGGTGACTTTTTTTTTAATTGTAGAGATTTCTACAATAAATATCATTAAATGAGGTTTTTTAATGGAGCTCTCCGATAAATATTATTTATTAAATATAAAATTTTAAAAGTGGGGCTGCGTGATTTCCGGGTATATTCTAGGATAAAAGAGGGAACCCACGTGGGAGGGGTAGATTTCAAACTTTTTTTGGACCAGTCATTTGATCTATCATCGGAAAGTTTTCGGTTATCATCGCAAAGTTACTCTTTCATATTATGAACCTTTCTTCTTCCTTACTTAATTTGGCGCCCCGAGAGAGGCACTTTTCGAACTTTTTTGAAATCGTAGCGTTTTTAAACATTTTAGATCGGATTTTTTTACGGAGCCCTCCGATAAATAATTTTTAATATATGAAAATTTCAAAGAGAAGGATGGGCAGGGTATGTTTCAAAGGGGGGGGGGGGGGCACGATAATTGGAATCCTGGGAGTTGCGACTCTTTTCTATCTTTTGCTGACATCCCTCATGTGATATATCATTGGAAAGCTCTGTGACTACTATTTCATTTTATATATCGCTCGCGCCCCTCCCCTTACTTTGCCCCCGAGCGGGGGCACTTTACTAAATTTAGCCGACACCCCTCATGTGCCATATCGTTGGAAAGTCCTGTGACCACTTATTCATATTATGCACTTTCCTTGCCCCTCCCTCCTACTTTGCTCCCCGCGGGAGTGCGTTTAATGTATTCCAGTCGAAGACTTTATAAAAATGGAGAAATTAAAGATCCAATCTCAAATGACGTAGAAAAATCAATAAAAAATTTTGATCCCTTTTATCATCCTTTAGTTCATATTTTTGCCACTAGGGGGTGCTTTTGATTCTTATTTCTTTGGCCATTTTGGTACTAATTGCCGAAAAATTCTAATTTTTGATACTTAAACTCCCCTTACCGCTTCATAGTTACTCGCGTTTTTTCAGCTTTTTTCAACCAGGGGGCACCCTTACAAGACTTTTCCAGTCTTATGGCTCCTTTATAGTTTCCCTTTGGTTTGTTGTTTTTTTATTCCATCTGTTTTCAGTTACCCTATATTTAATAAAATCTGCCTTATATATATGTAAAAACAATGATTTCAATAATCGATTCTAGAACATCTCCTTTGTAGATTCTCGAAAGTAATCGATAACTGTATCGATTGTGTATTTTACGATAACGATTTTTTTCGATTGGTAAATTTTAGAGAATCGCCCATCACTAAGCCCTATCACTACTATGAAATTGTCGGCCAGAATAATAGCTAAGTTTTCCAATAACTGTTTTTAGCTTTTCTCGTTATAATCGATTGTAAAACATCTCGATTGTAGATTCTATGAATTAATCGATGGCTGTATCGATTGTGATTTTTTACGATGACGATTTTTCTCAATTGTCGAATTCTCGAGAATCGCCCATCACTATTGTACCTTCCAAAAGTGTATGAAGTTATGCATAGAATTGAACCAAATTTTTTGTGTCTGTTTTTGTCCATGAAAAGAAGGTCCTACTGGAATTTGGAAAAATTCGACCGGAAGGGAGCGCTGTAATTGTGCCATTTTCAATATTGTACCATCGAAAAGTGTATGAGAATATGCATAAAATTGAACCAAATTTTTTGTGTATGTTTTTGGTCATGGCAAGAAAGTCCTCACTGAATTTGGAAATATTCCGCTGAAAGGGAGCATTATAATAGCGATTTTTGTGTAATTTTCTAGATTTTTCGTGGTTCTATCGTACACCGGCGGCTCGTGAATCGACGGTAACTTCCTATCCTGATAAGATGATTGTTCACGAGCAGCAGATATACAACAGAATAACGGAAAACTATTGATTTTAGTAAATATCATGGTCGAGATTAACTCGTTTTCACTCCGATTAATTGTCTGGAGCAGAAATATTAAATGAAAGTCGAAGTTGATATAGTATTGAACTAATAAAAATGAACATTTGAAATATTGACATTTGTAGCAAAATTTTGAAAGTTTAAAATATATGAGATAGAAGAAAGCTTTGGGATTGGCACATCCAAAACTAAACAAACTCTGTGGCTATACAATCCAAGAAGGATCTGGGCCGACAGTGCCCATCTCTGTTTTCTTGACCCTGGGCCCCGAGGTGCTATGTAGCATGCGTCCCGGCCAGGTGGTCAACCTAACGCGAGACTCTCGGTGTTTAGTTCCCAAGCAAGCTTGGTACTCATTTTATCGACCCCGAAGGGATGAAAGGCTGAGTGAACCTTGCCCAGTCGGGAGTCGAACTCTCGACCTGCGGTGCGGCAGACAGGCGTGCTGACCACTACACCACTGGGCTTATTGGCACATCCAACTACAGTGAAATCTCCCTGAACGACCACCTCCTAATCGACCTAATCGACCACCTCCCTGAACAATCATTTTTACATGGAATGAAATTTATTCCCATAGGCTCAATACTAATTTTACCTCCATTCAGACACCATCTCAGTTGAACTCCCTCCCTGAGCGACCGATTTCTTTGAAGAAAATGAAACAAATTCAGTTTTTTCCTGGTCGCCTGAAGAAAGTTTTATTAGAAAAATAATTCAGGAGGGCGATTTATTCATCAAACTTCTAAACTAAGCGTAGGGTTTTTTTATTCTGGTAAGTGTCTTTTAAGTGTTTAAACACTTTTGTGCCTTCTCATGCAATGAATTTAACTCTAGCGACAAATTAAGAATGTCGGTCAATAAACTCCCTTGCTCTATTCTGTTAGGAAACTCTCATAGAAAAAAATAAATTAATGAAATAGTCATTATTTGTTCCCTCCCCCCAAAAAATTTCCATTTATTTACTGAACTTCGAAAGAACTTGGAAATAAAAATTATGAAAGATAAATCCGTATAATCGAAGCAAACGTCAATATATTCATTTTTAAACTCTGCAGTAATTAACGTTTGTTTTGATGCTTAAATTTTCATATTTTTTCCTAATGTGAAAAATAAATTTTAGTAACATTAATTGTTACCTTTTTCCAACAATTAAAATCTAGATTTAAACATGACCTCCATTACGAGACCACCTCTTGAAGCGACCAACTTTTGTTGAAACGGGAGGTGGTCGCTTTAAGGAGGTTTTACTGTAGTTCAAACATATGAAATAATATATATATATATATATATATATATGTGCCAAACCTTGAATGTTCCGCGATGCACGAAAACATTCGCTACGACCGCCCCCCCCCCCCTCCCAGTGGGTCGCGACCCGTAGGTTGGGAACCGCTGATCTAAATAATCATATTTCAACATTAATTTATTTCCCCAAACTAGTACAACATTAAAATCCGTAATTATTACATTTAATGCACGGATACTTTCCATTCAGTTTAAATATTTACATTGTAAGATTGAAAAGGTAAAAAAAAAAAGTAACTTAAAACTGTCTTAAAACAAACAAGTTGGAAATTACACGTCAAACGTGGCAAATGAGGTGAGTTCGTACTATAACTAGTTTTATAAATATTTTTTGCACCGCATATCCTACGGAATGTATATTTTAGTACACTTCATAAGTGCATATCAATTTCATTCTGTTCGAAAGGCTGTAACATCATTAAAATGCACTTGAAATATTTTTTTCCCATTGACCGTAATGTAATGGAAAATTTTTGACTGCCCCTGTAATTAAACTATACATCCGATTTTCATAAAATTTGAAATGACTCGACAAAATTTTGTAACAATTATATATTTAAAATTTCAGACCATTCGGTTGGGTGGTTTTTGTTCTGTTATATGCGGACGGACAGACGGGCAGACAGACAGAGGACCGAACGACGACCATTAGGTGCTGCGTATTTATGCAAGTACGAATGCACCTAAAAATATGCAATAAATATTTCAGTAGCAAATAATTCTGATCTTGTAACTTTGAAAATTTGTTAGCGTTTTCAAACAATTTCATTTGAAAGTAAATAAATATAATTAAAAATATTTCACGGAAATTTAAAATGCAAAATTTTATTCAAAAATTCTCGTACAATTTTTGTATAAAATTAGGTGATTTTAATAACCATCGTCCTTGGAAAAGGATGAAACATTTTATGCAAATATATTTTATAGTCAAATAAAAATATTTTACTATGAATTTAGAATTCAACAGCAATCTTGGAAAAGACCCGGATATACTATTTCTTTCAGGCAACGACAATTTTTAGGTGTCGTCAGGTGTCGTTGAAAAATAACATTACACCTAACCACAAGACACCCGTAAAACGAAGCAGGTAAAAAGTACTTTTAAATGAAACTTGTTCGAATACTGTATCACAAACTATTTTTCAGATATTAGTTTTTTGTAGTTTTTAATGCCATTTCTGTAATGGTGGCAACTGAAGTACTCCATTCCTGTAGAAAATAAAAGGAACATAGTAGATTACTATATCATTTTGTTGGCATTTTCTGATAACAACTGAATTTTTTTAAATTAAAATACGTGCTATGACAAAAATATCGTCTACTATAAAAATGTATTTTAAAGTATATTTGTGTGACTTATTTTCATCGCATTTACTTAATTCCTATCAAAAAGCTGAAAGAATGCCATTTTTTAATCCTTGTGTAATAATATTTTCCGAATTCTGGAAAAATATAAATGAATTATTTCTGATAAAAACACAGAGATATTATAAACCGTATTTAATTTTCAATTCTTAAGCGGATGCAAATGACGTCATTTTATATAAAACAAAAGTATGTATTTTAAGTCTTTAAACTGAAATATGTTTTGTACTATCCAAATTTATATGTATATATATATATATATATATATATATACAGATTGAGGAGAGTCGTGAGTAGAGGTTTAGCTAAAAAACGTTTGTCAAATAATATAGATATCTTCATTCAAAAATTAATATATAAATATGGTTTATCAAAAAGTGTTTTTGAGGAATGGAGGCACTATATTTTAAAAGAATTTCAAGGCTTTTACCATAAAGATTTTGAGGGTGTCTCGGGAGAATCTTACAAAGATTTGATTAAATCAGTAAAAAATCTACAGGATGATTTTATCATTACGTATGTGTATAAAGCTAACACCAACTATGCTATAATATGTAAAAAATTATACGGAGATATTCTAAGGGAAACCTACAATAATGAGGGAAATTATCAACGACTAAAAACTACTAAACAAGTTATTGTAAACAGAGTGAAGGCGTTTTATAAAAAAATAAAATCAAAGCAAAATAGTGTGGAATTTCCTTACCTTGTAATGATTCCAAAATTCCATAAAAACCCAATTACTTTTAGAACCGTAACTTGTGGGTTTGGTTCTTACCTGGAATGTGTAAATAAAAAATTGTTGAATATATTACAAAAGATTTTCGATCAGGTTATAAATGAATATTCTTCGATAGTAATAAAAAATAGCTATGAACTTATAAAAAGTTTAAAAAGCTGAAAAACATTACAGGATTGTATACATATGGTTGGTTGGTTGTATTTATGTCGGCCAATTATCTGCACGTGGGATATAGGCCCTAAGGGGGGGAGTGCCTTCCGTGGAGGTCTTTCTAAGGGAACCTAACCCGTATTAACGCTTGGAGAACCAAGGTTCGAAGTAAACCACGAAAATTCCGAACGATTAGGCCGACGGGCGCGATTGGGATCGAACCCAGCATCTCCCGTCTACCAGCTTCGAGAGTAGAACCTCTCGGCCACTGGTGGGGCCCGTATACATATGATTTCGAGGATTTGTATAACAGCATAAATTTAGATGATTTGAAGTACAGAGTTATGGATTTTTTCAAGAAATCTAAAGAGAAGGATATCAGTATTGAAATATGCACCGATTTATTTCAATTTGTTGTTTACGAAAATTATCTGTTTGAAGGGAAACAAATATATAAACAAGTGAGAGGTATTCCAATGGGGGGCAGTTGTAACTCCATCCTTGCAGATATTTATCTGTTTACATATGAAGCCGGTTTATTGTTGGAAAAAGACTTAAAGATATACAGATATATAGATGATGTTTTGGTCGTTGAGCTGAATAACAATAAAGAAATTTATCAATTTAAATGTTATCCAGACACTTTAAATTTAAAGAGTGCTTCGGATAATAAAGGCAATGTCAACTACTTGGATGTTAAGTTGGAGATTATAAACGGAATTTTAGTATATAGTATTTATGATAAAAGAAATTATTTTGATTTTGATACAATAAAAATATTAAACTTTAATAGTAACGTGCATGTTTCAATTTTTAGAAATATATATTTAAATGGTTTAAATCGTATTGCAAATTTGTGTTCAAATGTTGATAAATTGGTTGGTGAAATTTTTAACCTTTACATAAACGGCAGTAAACAAAATTACCCAATACATTTTCCGAATGATTTAACTCTCAATTTTATCAAGAGAAAAAGCTATCGAAATAAAACATTGAAATTGTTCGATGATGGTGATTTTTCGATACGTGATTCCTATCGAAAATAGCTTAGCGGTGAGGATATTCACGGACTTTATTTGACGGATTTTGGGTTAGTTTGTGGTTTTCATTTTTTCAATTTCTATTTGTTTGGTCTTGGCAGGTGAGGGGGAATGTTGTGCAGATAAAACATGTTTAACCCCGCAGTGCAAGTCATAAGCCTTGGCCACTTGTCTTCATATTTAGTTTTTTCTTAGTTACTCTTGGTTTTGTTAATTATTGTTTTAGTTACAGTTTGTTAGATGTTTTTTTCGTGTACTAAATTATATGAATTTGGATTTTTCAATATATATATATATATATATATATATGGTTATAGATATGGATATATATTTCATCGCTTTCATTTTTAAATTCTGCAAAAACAGAATTTATGTTTTCTAGCTTATAATATTATTTTTGGTATGATTTCATTCGTTGAAATCGTTGTTTAAAGTAAATATCGCAGAAATTCTTTATACTTATATTTTAACAAAATATTTTTATTAAGAAAATCTCTTAATAAAAGAATACTTGTCATTTTATTCAAATATTTACATTATAAATGCAGAATAAAATATGGGAAAATCAAATAGAAAAAACACTTGAGAAAAATGTATGTTTATCATTACTTGTATCGTGCTTTTATTTCGTACTAAATCTTTGTCTTATATAAAACTGGAAGTTTTTCTTTTTTTCTTTTTTTTCTAACTCTTCTTAGTTCACGGCAATGTAACGGAATAATAAACACTGTTTACAAAAGGATATTTATCATATATTTTTATTTTTCATTTATTTTTGAATTCTTAATTTGGAACATAGAAAGTCAAATAACTACAGTTTCTCTCTTATTTTTTACATTTAGTACATCTTCAATTAATTAAAGTATTGATTAATACAAAATAAAGAAAGATATCTTTATAAATAATTTGTATTTGTTCAAATTTCAAATTTTCTAAATTTATCATAAAGTAGAACATATGTATTAAAACATTTTATATAAAAATGTTTTTTATTCAGTACAAATATTTTTGCGTTGTCAATTTTCGTTGTTTTTACGCATAGATTTTTTTCCTTCGTTACATACTATGTGTTTTGCCGTCTTGTTATTATCATTGTTATTCCTATTTGCATCAACGTAGTTTTGTAATTTTTTTCCTCTTGCTTTGGTAAAAATAACAAAACGGAAGAATTATTTAAAATGATAAACATAAATATTGTCTAAAAATTCTTGAAAACAGAAAACAGTATTCAAGTTACTCAAAGAAATGTTTTATTCTATATAAGAACATTTAAAACATAGTACATTCAAATACAAATATTAATTATACTTGTACTAATGTACCTAGTACTTTACAAGTTTCTGATTATACTTGTAACCATACGTTATCGTACATCATTCCAAAAATTTGGTATAGTATATACTGAAAATAAACCTTTATCTACAGACGGTACTTACAAGTACCATTAAAATAACTTGTTATATAATTCATTTAATACATCGATTTGTTGTAATACAGTTTAGAATGAGTTATAGATACATTACTTTATCTTGTTCCAAAAGCATTATTGGTTACACAAAGCAAAAATATTTTTTAAAGGGATGATTTCTTTTTCTTTTGCATCTTTTCAGCTTTCTTGTTGTTGTGTGTGGGGGGGGGGGGGGGGGGTTCAATTCGGAAATATTTCTATATTTCTATTGTAAGAAAATTATATCTATACATTTTCTAATTCTACAAAATACGAAGAAAAATATTTAAAATAAAAGATTTGAGTGGTGTTATAAATATTGCGCAAGATCCCTATAAATTCAAATTTAATTAATCCTTCAATCCTTCTAAAATCCGTCTAAAATTTATTAAATGATTATTTCTAATGTAGTTTAAACAATTCACGAACAATGCTTTAGAAGATAAAATTTTCATGCATTCATAATTCAGTACATAATGGGATAATCTGACTACCCCCCACTTCTACAGAACTTTGGAACAGTCCGACAGCATAGCCCCAGCCTCCTTTTCACTTTAAGTTTGAATCTGCCCACCTGGTATAAAGGAGTCAGCCTATCTTTTATCGTTTTTAACCCTGATGATGAACATGATATGCTTGAAAGTACTAGGTTTTAAATGTATCTTATTGTGAATAGAAAACACCTTTGAGTAATTTGAATACTGTTTAGAGTTTACAAATTATTTTTTAACTTGTTATTGTAAAGTACGGATTTTAAAAAAATGATATGTTATATCATTATTAACTTAATAAATGTTGCTTTATATTCTGTATAATTTACGGAGTCATTGAAAGCGAAATAAAATATCGAACAGGAATAAATAAATAATTTTAACACTAAAACGAACGGAATTTTACTCAAGTTTTATTGAAATATTTTACACCGGAATTTTTATTGAAATCAGTTTAACATACTTAGTTAACATTTTCTTCTTTGAGTGTTATGATAATCTGTTAAATTCAGCTATCTTTAGTTTTTTTTGTTCTATTAAGTATAAGAAAACTCCTAATTTTTTTCTTACTAATACTAACCTTAAAAACGAAATTTTCAATGCAGTTAAGAAAGGCGTTAAGCGTCCTCTTTCAGAGGAGAGTTCACCTATCCCTCTAAGTAATAAATATAAAAATATCGCTAATGAAGTTACCCTTACTGAAACTGTAGATATGGATGAATCAAATGTTAGTGATAATACTCAGAATACTGTCAAAGTTAAAAAATCTGTTAACCCTTTCTACGTCGAAGTCGACAGCAATTGGGCGACGGTAGCTCATGAAATTACGGTGTTAAACTTGGAAAAACCAAAAATAACGCTAAAAGGCGAACGCATTGTTATACAATGTAACTCTGATAAGGACTTTAAATCTACTCAGAAATGGCTAGACCAAAACAAAAAAAAAAATATACCACTCTTGATCCTAAAGAACTTCGACCCAAAAAATATGCATTAGGGGCCTCCCCTGTTACACCGATACTAAAATTATTGAAGATAGTCTCAGGGAGCATGGTATCGCAGTCACTAGGGCTGCCATGCTTAAAAATCGTAAAACTGGCCAACCAATGCCGATATACATGGTAAATGTTATACCTCGTAAGAACTTTGAAGAAATTTACCAAATTAGCAATATACATTATATTTCTGTTAAGATTGAAGTTTTTACTAGCAAAAACCGTGTAAAACAGTGTTACAAATGCCAAGGTTACGGTCACGCATCAGAAGTGTGTGGCTTCGATGCTAAATGTGTAAAATGCGGTGATCTACATTTAAGCACAGATTGTCACCACAAGGGGCGTATTAAACCCACTTGTGCCAACTGTGGACTGGGGCACCCAGCGAATTTCCGTGGTTGTCCAAAAAATCCTTTTAGACTAGAAAATAAACAAAACCGTAAAACAAGTAATAGCGTCAGCAATCTATCCCAAGAAACCCAAATCTTAGCGGATATATTTAAGAACTATAATTATACCAAAAATACTAAAGACTCTGAACCCTCAACTTGTAATGAAGAATTAAACTCTGATAACAATGATAGTACTACCGCAAACACCCATTCCTCCCCTACTATTGAAAATTCCAATGCTCCTACAAATTACACTAATGATATAAAAGACATTCTTAATACCTTCAACGAAGTTAAACAAATCTTTCAAATCACTAAATTCCTAAAATGTATAAAGAATATCTCAACTCAAACTAAGAAACTCGATAATCCGATGCAAAAATTGATGGTTATATTAACTGAATTTGATAAACTTGCAAGTCATATCAACATTAACGAAGATTAAGCTCTTCATTTGATAAACTTTTTGCCTTCTTTCTTTTTGTTTGTGCTGTTTGTAAAAAAAAAAAAAAAAAAAAAAAAAAAAAAACTTTTTTTACTTATTATGCTTTTCTCATGTTATTATTACTCTTATCTTTCATACTTATGTTAATTAACCTCAAATTACTAGACTGGGTGGACGCCGTCCTCTTGCTGTCGTTTGATCCCCTCGGCTTTAGCATTTAACTGTTTATTTAGTTTGAACTCTCCTCATTGTAGCTTTTTTCTTACCTTATTATTCTTTTTTACTTATGTAAATTAATTTTTCTTGTAAATAAGTTTATATTCAATTATTGTTTCTTTTCTTCACTGTGTTAAACTTTTTTTACTTATCAAGTTATTTTAATGTATGGTCTCTGAATTGAGTCTTTTTTTTTTTATGGGGCTTCCTTTGGTAGCTTTTTCGCCTGTCCTGGACATTTATGTGGATCATACGGAACTTTTTTTTTCTTCTCTCCCTACTAGTTATACTAACAATTTTTTCTTAAAAATTGTCTATCTTTTTAGCTTTTACTCTCTATTTTTTCGTGGCTACCAGCGCGTTTAAACGCTCTTTTTTCTAAGGCTCCCATTGCATTGTAACACAATATACTCTTAGTCTGGATGTAAAGTTGCCAAGCAACTAGGGAATCCACACACCTGCTTGATTGTTCCATTGTTCCATTCTTTGAGTGTTTTAAACTTATTTTACAAAAAAAAAAAAAAAAAAAGAAAAAGAAAAAAAAAAGAAAAAAAAATCTGGAAAAAAAATTCTATATAAGTTTCTGAAATATATTCATATGGCAGGGGTCAAAATGACCCCTTAGATTTTTTTAGCTTTAAGCTTTGACTTTAATGCACGTCGAGGTTTTATTTTTCCTCTTTTTCCTTTCACAGCTTGTTTTTTTTTTACTCTGTTTAGTGATCGAATAACTTTCTTAAACATCGAAAAAACCAGAATACCAAAATTTGCTATGACGATTACAATGATTTGCGATGGGCCACAATGATTTTTGGCGTATGCTTTTTGGCGTACTTGACGAAGAATCTAAGAAAATATGAAGCTGCAAATAAAATACGGGGAAATTAAATAGAAAAATCAATTGAGATTCCTATTGTTTTTCAACGCTTGTGGTATTTTTTTCTTCTGATTAAACATTACTTAATTAAGACTGCAATGTCATATCATTTGGTAATTTTTAATTGCACTCGTAATTATATAAATACGTAGCATCTACAGTCGTCACCTGGTCCGATCGTCTGTCCGTCTTTCTGCCCGCATACACAAAAACTATCCAACCGAATGATTTAAATAAATGAAAGTTAAAGATTTAGTGCTATAATCACCTTGAGCTAAATCATTAAAAGGCATACAAAAAAGCACAAATAAATGTACAAAATTGCTTTCAGGCTCATACATTTAATATAAAGATATTTAAAATACATTAAAAATACCTTAAAATACATTAGAAAAACCCAGACTTCTGAACAATTCTCGAGTAAGCGCAAACAATATAACAAAATTTAAATCCCACTGATGACGACCTTGTAGTGGCTGACAACGTTCAGGGTTTTCCTAATGTTTTTAAGATAATTTTAATGTATTTTAAATATCTTTATATTATATGTATGCATCTGAAAGTAATTGTATACATTTATTTCTGCTTTCTTATATGTATTTTGAATGATTTGAAATTTCATACTTATAATCGCTACAGAATT